>JADWPU010000017.1:0-600000 GCA_016109575.1 Phialophora chinensis
CTGCTTCTGCTTCTGCTTCTGCTTCTGCTTCTGCTTCTGCTTCTGCTTCTGCTTCTGCTTCTGCTTCTGCTTCTGCTCCTGCTTCTGCTTCTGCTCCTGCTTCTGCTTCTGCTTCTGCTCTGGGGAAGAGCTCACGCGCTGAGACTAGAACCCACTCTCTACTTTAGATACTACATCTCCAAACTGATCCAGCTTCTCTTGGCCCGCGAACTAGCCAGCCAGCTCACCCGCTCGGCCAAGCCCGGCACCATCACCGTGAACATCGTCAACCCCGGCTTCGTCAAGACGGACATCATGCGGAGCGCGGGCGCCATGTTCACCGTCTTCTTCTCGCCTCTCAGGGCTGTGCTCGCGCGGTCTGCGGAGATGGGATCCCGTACGATCTTGCACGGCGCCGCGGGCGGCAGGGACACACATGGCCAGTATCTGAGTGATTGTGCCGTCACGGCGTATGTTCTTGTCTTTCTCTTTCCGCTCCTTTCTTTCTTCTAAGTAGAAAAAGAAGACAAAACATCTATTTTTTTCAAAAACACAGACTGACTCCATTTTTTCTGTTTCTAGCCCATCTGATTTCGTGACGAGTGCAGAGGGCTTGGAGGTTCAGAGGAAGTTATGGAGCGAGATGAGTGAGGTGCTGGAGAAGGTGAAGCCGGGGATCATGGGGAATATATGAGTACGTTATGAGGTTTCGAGGCTCGGCTCGCACAGTAGACAAGACGTGTCTCTCGCCTTAGGTGGCAGTAATCGACTGTCGACGACTCAAAGAGTTGGGTAATTACGTGCAGGACCCCGTAGAGAGATGCGAATAAGTAAGTTACTCACTCCAATCCCTGCCTTAGCAGACGTATTCGTTGTCTGTTGTATCTCAAACTCTCGCTCACAGGTCAGCCTGTCTCGCGTCATCACAGCTTTGGCAACCTTTTCGTCTAGATGTGTCCATCCATGCCGTGGATGCGTATGCATGTATTGTCTCTCTGGGAGCTGTAGTCTTCCTGGGAACGAGTCGAAAGTCCAGACCTCACCCCTATTTTCTCCTCGCATTGGCATTCACGTCACACGTTCTCAAGGCCGTCGGATGTCCATCTGGACGATAAGTCCCTTCAAATGTACTTCTAGAACGCACACACACACGTCCACGAGGTCAACACAGACCCAGACAGTCGGCGAGGCACGAGCACGCCACGCCAAATGTTGCCAGCTACCGAGGACATTCTGACATTGGCGACACCAATTTCTGACTCTGGATTGCCGAAGATTTCTATTTCCAATCTGATGCCGCGTGATATCCATTGATGAGGGGGTAGAGTGTGGTTTCTGACTATGCGCTCTGGGTGGAAGACCTGCTGTATATCCATCCTGTTTACTCTCGAGTCCCAAGTGCCGTGTGACCCCAGGTTTCCCTATCATTTGATATTTCGTACTCTCGCGAAATTGATCACGAAAAGCACAGGACTTATATCTACTAGTCGACGCTGGCATCAAGTGGACGCGTGCATATTTTTTGTTAACGGTCGTCACCTCACCTCACCTCACCGCCAGAGAGCCTGATATCTCCTCGACTCGTCGCTCTGTCAACGCTTACCAACCAGAATCCGCTGCCCACTCCGATACAGTTCGACCGACCAAAGCCATCCGTCTCGGTGCTTACCATTTCAAGTCAAGCTATCGAAATGGTTCATGACCCAAGCTCCGATATCGCCAAGCCCGCGATCGTCATCGTCCCCGGTTCGTTCTCGCCGGCGTCATTTTACACCGACGTCGTCGACGCACTCGGCTCGCATGGCTACGAAGCTGTCGTCGAGACACTGTTATCGTCCGCTCGGTCACCTCTCCGTGGCGAAAAAGCGGCAACCATGAAGGAGGATGCGGACCTTTTCCACGATATTGTGGAGAAGCTCGCCGACCAGGGCAAGGACGTCGTCCTTGTCACACACTCATATGGCGGCATTGTAGGGACCGAGTGCTCCAGGGGCCTCTCCAAGGAAGAGCGAAAAGCAGCGGGCAAAGCCGGGGGCATTTCGAGGTTTGTATATGTCACCTCGGTGGTGCCGACACCCGGGAATTCATTGAAAGACCTGATGGGAGATTTGCTTCCGCCTTTTCTTAACATGGAGGTGAGTTTGAAAGTCCACTTCTGGTTGCAGGTCGGTAGAAAGATTGACTCGCAGAACAGGGCGAGTTCATGAGCCATGTCGTGGAGGAAAGTGCCAGGTTGACGTTTTCGGATCTGCCATTCGAAGAGGCCAAGGAGTGGGTGAAGAGAATGCCCCATCACTCTGTGTCTAGCTTCGAGGGAAAGCTTACATATCCGGGGTACAACAAGATCCCGGTGTCATATATCTTTTGTGAGAAGGACGTGATATTGCCGCCGGAGTTCCAAAGCTCGGTGATCGAGGGAATTGAACGGGAGAGCGGAAAAAAGGTAGATGTGCTTCGCTTGAACTCGGCGCACTGCCCGAATGCTAGCGCTCCCGAGGACCTGGCTGCCATTGTCGTCAAGGCGATAGCAACGGCAGCATGAGGCCTAGGGTTTCGATGAGACTGAACGTACGATTGATTGATTAATTCATGCTTGACCGGCTGAGGCGCACGTTTTGTGTCCTCCATAGCCGACAAATCGCTGCTACCCCTCCTAGTAGAACAAATAACCCCATTTTGCTGAGAACTCCTTTCCAATCCTCCACGCTGTGGGATCCCAAGGTGCCGCGCCGGCGTCCAAGGTAAAGCTTGTGAGGCAGAACAGGTCGGCCATGAACTCTTCCTCGTCGATAATACCCAGCAGCGTGATCACATTATCCCTCATTTTCGGAAAGGGAAAGCGGTCGATCCAACGAGGATGCGCAACTGTCAGTTGTAGCTCGGTGGGACGCAGTGACTCGGGGATTTCGGGGCCAACTGCACAGGACTTGCTCGAACAAGATACCGCGCATGATATGCCCATCTTCCGGTTTTGCAAAGTCAGCACGTACGTCTGAATGTGACTCCAAATGACAAAGGAGGCTCGGCCGGGCTTTCGGACTCTACCCGTCCACCAGTGTCGGCAAGATGTACATCTGCCCTGCCCAAGTTGAGACTTACCAGTGCACCATTATGATACAGCGCTCCATAGATGGAGCTGGAAAGCGTGGCGATAACGCAAGAATTTTCCGTGCTCGTGGCTACAATTGTCTGTTGCCCCGAGGGAGGTCGAGGTACCGCCGGAACGAGGCGACGCGAGACGTCTCTCACGCAAATCTCGCTGCCGACGCTGGTGATGCTGCTCGGCGACTCGTCGGAGGCGCTCTCGCAGCCGCGTGCTTCGTTGAAGAGTTCCTCGTCTGGCTTCTTGGCTTCGGCCAAGCGCTTCCCTTGTCGAGCGTGTCAGCAACCAGTCAGTCTTGTTCAAAGCGGAGATGGCGAACTTCGGGCTCGTTGTGCCAGTCTATCCTGAATCTGTTTCCTCTTTCGCGGGTCCTGGACCCCGAACCAATTGTCGTCCTGGGCTCTGGCTCGTCCCATGCTGCCAGCGTTGTTAAGAGCAAGGCTGGCCAATGGCGGATTTTGTCAGAATGTGACGATATTGATAGGGTGTGCTTGGCCGCGGAGCGGGTAGCGGCAAGATGAGCGATAGAATAATCAGAAAATAGTCGTTGTATCCCAGAGGTCCCTCCTATTTGGGGGCATAGGCGCACGGGGCTACTTCACCAACACCGAAGCGCAGCCCTAGGGACGTATCGAGTCGGCTTCCACTCAAGCTGAGCATCGCACATGGGCCTGGAATGCGATGTTCGACGCTGTCAGAATAGCATCACAATACCGCCGTCTGTAGAAGGAGAGGAATGGGAGTCTTGCTTCCAAAATCTTGTGACTAAGTTGGCCAAGGCGGGGGAGAAGGCAAGAAGTTTTGCAGTCATTAGTCAGTTGAGCGGGTGTTGTACCTAATTTCTGACTTTCTGACATTGCCAGAACGTACAATCTCCATGCCATCGCCGCGGTTTGCAACGGTGGAGGTCAACGCAACATTTGAGATGCTCTGGATACGAACCTGCACAATGAAATCACAGATTATTGTTTGAGAGTCGAGGAGAACGCAGGAGGCATGAACAGTCGCTTTCCTGGCTGGCGACTTAGTATTATCTAGATTCTGGAACCCGCGTGATCAAGGAAACAGGCGCAGAGGAAATCGATGCATCTATAACGAGGCTGATGAGGCTGCAGCTCGCATACGCAGTAGCCCTCCGATCAGTTTCTCGCATCCACATAGAGCATTACAAGCAGCCTCGCAGCTTGTAACTTGTTAAAAACTCTTAGATTCATGAGATGCGGATGAAGCAGCTTGTTTTTTCCGGGCCACGTGCCGTGTCAATGGAATTCGGATCCGAATATCCTGGTCGCGCCAAGAAATCGATGACTGTCCCCCAGCAGAGGCTCAGGCTCAGGCTCAGGCTTGAAGTTGGTGGGGACAGTGTTTACAAGGAGACACTCGCGCTGGTAATGTCGTTCACTTGACCCGGGGGCACGGCACGTCCTCCGCAAATTTGTGGTTTATAAGGTTGAGTTCGAGACGGCCTGAGTCTCCAATAGGACTTGAGGGCGACCACAGGCGGTCCAGCATACTCCGGGCTGTAATTAATTACGAGTCGTGCGATCACTCCAAAGTAAAGCCCAGCTTTCCTACGACTCGGTTCACAAATGGGAAATCCCCTTGGACCGTGTGCTCCTGTCCGTATTTACCAATCTTCTGGGACAGGGCTCGTTGAAATGTTGCCACCCCCAGACGCAAGCTTCCCACATCCCCAGACACGGTTGCATCGAAAAGGCTGCGCTGGCGGCGACGAAGGCTCGAAACGGGGTTTTACGGAGACTCCATGTCTGGGTGCTCGTAAGGGGGAGAGGGAAGGGTGCCCCAAACGCCCCCGAACCAACTCCGCATATTGAAATTTCTTCTTTGAAACCTTGAAAAAGGCCATTGACTCTGCGTAGAGGGGCTCCTCCTTCTTTATCTTCGCCTCATTCGTCAGCTTACTCGCTAAGTGTTTTAGCTGCGACACTTCTTCTCAGTCAGCCCATCTGACGTGGAGCATTTCGCCTTCATCTTCGCATGGCGACAAGGCGAACCTGGCGCCTGGGCTTATTGGCTCCAGAACGCTCTGTATTCTCCTCTCCTCCGACGCTCCATGCTTATCCTTCCCATGGCTAACCCCTGGCAAACGCGCCATCCTAAAGCTTGCGTCCGACTCGGACCGACAGGTCATGCATGGGCTCCGGCTGATCGAACCCTTGTCTACGGCCGGTGGAAAGCAGGTGCGCTTAGATTATTGTTGAGACCCTTGTCCAGCAACCGGGAAATGCACAACCCCGGTCCACTTGTTCTTAGAATACTGACTATAAACCCGTTTCCGTCCTGCCTTCTAGTGCTTCCCATGAGCTCTACATTCTCTCCGTGCCCGCTTCCGATACAGACTGTGCTTCGGTAAATCACCACCGGCTAGTGTTTGAAATTAAATATCTGAAGCAACCGGCCGCCATGTCTTTTGTCGACCGACTGTTCCCCCAGGCGGAGCTCGAGGCTCTGGGTAATAAATGGCACGAGCCCGCCCCAAAGAGGAGGAAGTTGGAGTCTGGGAATCAACATGTCGTGAAGGGGGCACTGGAAGTACAGCGGAGGCAGAGTAGCGAGACGAACTTGAGTCAAAGACGCCATAGGCTCTCGACGCCGACAGCATACCAATATGGCACACAACCATCTCCCGAGGATACCAGAGTTCGCCATACGAAGAGGTCGAATTCGGACTCCCAAGCACTGTCCCCGTCTGTGAACAACACGTCCACCCAGCAGGCCAAGCACACCACAAGCAAGTCATGCCTGCCGAGCTTCATCGAGCCCTCACTTCTGAAGAACTATCTTCGTCATCTCCATCCCAAAGACAGCCATCGTTACACAACTCCCAACAGCCCCAACACGAATTCCCACGCTACTGAGGATGCTGTTTCGCCGGGCTCTCTTGTACCAGATTCAACTCCTTCCCCTGCCTCGACAGATAGTTGCCCAACACCTGGCGCTCTTTGCGACCAATTCCGTTCTGGACCATTCGGGCACATATTTGATGGTATGCGGGTCACGGACAACGAACGGGACTTGATGGAAGATCTACTGAGCCCGACTGCTCCTTCATCGCAGGAGGAAGTGCCCGTCCAAAAGCGCAAACGGGCGGAGGGCCAAGTCGAAGTGGCGCCCGAGGACTACTCCGAGGGTCATGCATCGCTGCTACAAACCATGTTCCCTGAACTTGCGCACAAGGAAAACCAGGGCGTTCGGGTCGAGTTGACAGGCTCTGGCAAAACGGAGAGAGAATTTGACGTGCATTCATCTGGGTTGAGTCCGGCGGCCGAGGAAGCCGCTGATGAAGGCGAGGTTGCGAGTCACAGAGGGATTGTCATCTATGATTACGGTGCACTCAGCGTCGACGACTTCTTCGATCTCGACGAAGCATCCACCTGAGTTTTGGCCGGCGAGCGAAGGGCGCACATGATCATCAGCTGCCGATGTGGTTTTTGTCCGGGTCGAAGTCCACATGCCAACCTGCATCCAAGGAAGGAAATGGTCATCAGGGCTAGATTGTTATGCCAAAATGATAACAATGACCCAACTACGAGTATCATGATGACACGTCGTGCGCCTTTCACATGCCTTCTCCTTTCATTGGCAATCCAATTGGTTTGCACCATTGACTGCATTCCTTCACATCTGCTTCTCTGAATCCTGCCTCCCTTCTTCCCGTGCGGCAGTGTTGCCTCGTCAGCGACTTAGCAGTTACGGTGGCCAACTCGTGCTTACACCAGAGCCCAGTGCCCCCGACTTTGGCGCTGATGCTACATGTTCATGATCTTTGGATGCGAGCATTATCTGAGTGCATCATCCGGGCCTTTGGGCTTGACTCTTGGTTCGCCAGGAAGTGGATTACCTTTTTGAGGTGATCTGACATGAGTTGCTCTCCGGCTGCACACACCGCTCACAGAAGCATGTGCTCTCTCACAATCTTACTTGAGGCAACATCCATCACAATCTGCACGCCCGATACTCCTACAACTGTTTGCTTTCTTAGGAGGTTCTGACTGTGGGACCTGGCAACGTTCGGCGCCGCAACTCCGGCGGCACTTGGCGGGGTTTTGGTGGAGGCAGGCCGCCCGGATATGGTACCTACCACTACGCGCTACGCATGCCCACTCTGCTAACCAAGACACCCAGATCGTGTTCGGTCACTCTGGGAGCCTGGAAAACTGTCCTACGAGAATCGCGATCACATCACTTCCTCAGTTACGGACAACCTTTGCGAAACTGCCCGGAAGAAAAGACCGTGGATTACGACAGGGTTGGGTCACCTTCGCAACTCAACACGCACCAGACCAGTCGCCCGCATTACTTGACACTCATCAATGATTTCATTACAAGAAAACCCCTCAAACTACATCCTTGTCCTTCCCCAGACTCTGGAGTTGCAGTAAACTATGACGGAGTGACAGCGTCAAGGATGCGAACCTGCAACCATATTGAGGAAGGCGAAACCCAACATTGTTCGAAAGCATCGACGACATTCCACCGGAAGCCAATGAATAGTTGTGAAGCATGATCATAAATCACCCACAAAGCAAATACGAGCCACCACTCTACCCGTATTCTGCACGATCTGTTCCTGATCAGGCACGAGCCATGGGTTACCCGATGCCAATGGACGCTCGTATAGCCGCGGCAATGCCTCGTCCAATCTGAGGCATCCACCTCTGCTGGTCGTCAGATGCACCTTCGGATCCGACTCAGCATCTGGGTTTAGCGCGTTGCACTCCTTGTACAACTCGCCGAGGGCTGCCACGGCCTGCACGGCACCGCCTCCCTCACACCCGGAAGGCATGACAGGCGGAGACGGTTACAAACCGGGCATGCATTTTCCGCCCAGTGATCGGTGAATTTTTCGTTGGCTTGCCGCGAGGCCGGCAGGCCTGTCCAAGCCGTCTAAATCGGTACTCGGCTTGCCGTGTCTGTCGATGGCCGAATCGGACTGTCACGCTCGCCACTGCGGTCCGCGCTTGTGCATACCTCGTGTTCTTGATCGCTAATTAGCAATTGAGGTAGTTCATCCGAACCATGCCATGCACATCCCTTCAGACCGTCTCTACTACGGAAATACTGGTCCGGCCATCAGGAGTAAGTTGGGCTTCCATAGACGACGCGGGCAATCGTGATATCCTCGACATAATTTGTGCAGCCGGTCACAGCGCCCACAGCGCCAAATTACTCTGCCTCGAAGATGCCGGCACGAAAACACTCCCCTCCCACGGTGAAGACACCAGATCGAGAGATGACCGAGAACCGTTGATGCAGGGTTGAAGCACTTGTCAACCTCCCAATGATGTTTACTCAACCCCCGCAAGTTTCATTGTCCAGTTCCATAATAGCCCAGACTATTGTGGACGAGGTATGCATGCAGGAGCCCGATCCCAAGTCGCGGTCTTGAAGTTTAGTCAACCCCCATAAGTAAACACCCCTGTGCTACGGCAAATCCCTTGACTTGAAGCGCCTGGAATACCTTAGCACTAAGGAGACCGTGCTGCATTTGGACTCGGTGGGCATTCACGATCCATTCGATGCAGCCCGGCCTTGGTATGCAGGGCTGGGTCGGCGCACTTGACTTTACAATTAGGAGATCTGCAGCCTCGTCTTTCTCGCCCTTCAGCCAATCCATTGCTTCGGCGAGTTGTGCGCTTGCGCGAGCAAAGCGAGCGACGCGAAGCGCGACGAGAGGGAGGAACAGATCTTCCTCCCACCATGTGAACGCGCAGACACGTACACAACTAGACGTGCAACCTGCAGCCTCGTCTTTCTCGCCCTTCACCCATTCCAAGGCTCCGGCGAGTTGTGCGCTTGCGCGAGCAAAGCGAGCAACGGAAAGCTAAGCGACGGGAGGGAGGAACAAATTTCTCTCCCACCGCTGGAAGTGTAGACATGTACACAACGAGATGTGCATTCTGTTGCTGTGGACTCGCCCTGAGTGTGAGTCTGTACATACCTGTCCGAGCATCGGGCATCGAGCTCGCGAAGCCAAACCGTGGCAGCCCAAACAACCCAAATCTACTTTCGCTCATTTACTCAACTCTGTAGATACTAAATAGATCGGAGAGATTATATTTATGTCGACAGATTGCTCCACGCCGAAGTAGTGGTAATTGTTGTTGTCGTTAACATTACAATTGTTGTTCGTGTTGAGAAGTGACAGGATAGGACATCAGACGTGAATACGGAGTATATGATTAGTACAAGGTATAAGAGCGGCGCAAATTACAGGCGACGCACTCTATAGTGAGAGAGTATATACGCAGTAGAACCCGATCTACGATATCAGATATCAGACCGCCAGACATAGCACAGAGTGCTCCCTCCCCCTGTGCAAGTCCGTACCGAGTCCTCAGTACCCAGCACTCGATACTTGGTTCCCGTGTGAAGAGGGAGAAGACGTCAAGACCGCCAATTAAATCAAGTCTACGAAGTGACCTGAGTGACCCGAATGATTTGAGTCAGCCAGCCAGCGCACTGGTCACCTCTTAACAGGCGAGCAGGCAAGCGGGCGTTTTCGGATCCGGTGTCCATACTTGTGCACTTGCATCGTGCCAAAGTCATGTATGTACAGTAGGAGAGCACACAGCCTTGCAGCAAAGTGTCGAACCTGGGGCTGGAATCATGGAACTTCTACTCCTACTCCATAGTCCATACTCTGCGTGTACCGCATATGGTGAGGCGGAAGTGACCTGGCACCGGTGACACTGTAGGGAGTACAAAGGACCTGGAACATACCTGTGTACGTACAATGTGTAATACAATGTATTATGGTGTACAATGTACGAGCACCACCATCATAACAATCACCACCACATTAATGTTCCATCGTTCATGTACTGTATGGAGTTACCACAGTGTATACAAGGGAAGTTCATCGAAGTCAATCATCCATCCGTTCATTCTGTCCACTTTCCTATGTCCCCGTGTCTGCTTCCTTGCGTGGGATCTAACCACAAGGTCACTCGTCAGTCGTCTCGGATACTGTACTGTACTGTACCAACTGTACTTTACTTATTGTGTATACCACTACCACTACCACTACCGGCCGGTAAAGAAGCTTCCGTGATATGACTGTCCACCGTCTACATATTGCCGTATGGTCCCAGCACAGAGCTGAGTTACCAAGTACGATTAATGAGCAGTGAGTAGTGAAGCTACGCAATGGCACGGTCACGGCGTTTCTCACTCAGATCCTGGCTACCACTGACGGGTCGGAAATGGAATTTGACTTGCAAAGACTTTGGAAAGTATACTGTACGCTATCAACGACGTGTGTGAAACTGCTAGGTTTGAGGCGGGCTTGCTTCGTCGATAAAACACTTCTGCTTCACAACACGGTATTGTGGTGCTGGTGAATGGAATACACCAGACCAGTCCTGTGCACTGTGCACAGAAGAGATTGCCATTGAACAGAGGCAGAGGTGCATGGGTGCTTAGGTTTGTGCTTGAAGCGGGATCCTCTCCGCAGCAGCTCTAACATCACAAGACAACACACCTAAGCCCATCCTTGATCCTCTTATTCAGGAACATTCGAGGATATAGATGCCTCAATCCTTTGATCAACTCCCAGCGGTCAACGCCAAGCAAGCATCAACCGCAAGCCCCACTCGTCCTTCCTTCTGCCGTACCACATCGTCGATGACCTCCTTGTCCAGATTGGGAAACATCCCACATAGAGTGTCGACCACAGTCCTGTGTTCGACTCTGGAAATGCGTCGTGCTTCAGCTGCTTCGGCACTTGCCTGACGCGCTGCGGCTTCTTGCGCATCGTAAGAAGGTACGCCACCAGCGACGGCCGGAGCTTGAGGAGGAGGCGGCTGGAATACACTTGGACTCAACCGGGGAGGAAGCTGTGGCGCTGGATTTGGGCTCGGCCTGCGCTCCTGAGACGATGTATCCTGATCCGAGAATATCCGTCCGATGGTGGAAAGCGGCCTTTGAATGGTCCTCAACAAGCCCGCAACACTGTCATCCGAGCCGTCACCGGAGCTGCTGTTATACCTGTTCGGGTCCCTGCGGATGGGACTCCGAGAAGTCACGTCCATAGAGTTCCTTGGGGTGAGTTCCGGTTCTGCAAGTGATGATTTCTCTGCCAACACCGCGACGGGGCTGAGCTGCTCGTTCTGACGGTTTTGCTCGGCGATTTGTGCCACTGCGTTTTCGACATTGCGCTCAAATTCCTCATCGCTGACAGTGAGAGTAGTGCGATCCAGACTCTCAATGAATTGGATTGCGCCAGACAGTGACGAGAGGTAATACCCAGCCTCGCCGACAAGCTTGTCCTGATTTCGAAAGCGTAAAATATACTGGACGTTGGAGACCATATTCTCCGGGTTGGCCTGCAGAACGACATAAATCAGAAGGGGCACGAACGAATCCGCCGAGGTGTCCGAGCTCTTTGCGTTCTTGAGCAAGCCGAATATGACCTTGCAACAGTTCAGAACGCAAATGACCTTGTCTCTGGGCGCTCGATACCCTTTGATCTTGAGTAGTTCCTGCTGAGCAAGCTTGAGGAACCTCTCGCCGTTGGGGCCCACCGGAGGGATGTCGAGGTGCTCCTCTCGGACCCAGCTATAAATCCGTATCTTCTGCGCCAAAATGTCGTCCCGCTCCACGTCTTCCTGATGCTGGCCCCGTCGTCCTGGCGTCGATGACTTTTCCAACTCTTTCCGCCTCCCTCTGGATCGTGATCGCCCGACCTGTGGTGGTGGTGGAATTGCTGGAGAAAATGTCTGCGAGTAGAGCCTATTCATGACGAGCTTTTCCATTCCCTCCTTGGCGTTGTCGAATTCATTATCTGACACTTCTCTCCAAACATCGCAGAGTGCCATCTTATTTGTGATAAACGCCAAAAAGTCGCCTATAATCTTGACCTGCTCATGAACCATCCACTGCTTCTTTCCAAACTCTGTTAGAAACGAGCGGAGGAATTTGGCGACCGGATCGGCAGATTTGTGCCGTAGCTGCTCGAGAAATCGGTGAAAGTCAAACGGCAATTCAGGTTCGGGTTCGGGGGGTGGTGGTTGCATTGGAAGAGAGGTTGTCGAGGCTTGCCCAGGGCCCTTCAAAGGAGGGCTCCTCAGCGGACTTGAGTCATGGTTCAAAGCGCCTGCGGGGGGCGAGGGAAGAGGCTTTTCTGAGTGATGGGAGATGACTGGAGATGCTACAGTGTCCAAGTCCCGAGATCGAAGATGCTCCAAGCTTGATCTCCTAGGTGGAAAACCACTGGCGGACCCTAGGATAGGGCCTGTCATTTCATGTCTGGGGGACATAATTGATTCCTTCGAAGGGGCCGCTGTCTCATCATCGAATTGGTCCATGATACTCTGGATTTCTGATGTAGACTCTGCATCAGGGTCATTGCCCAACTTTTGGTTGGGCAGCTCTGCGTTATCATCCTGCTGTTCCTCGGTATAAGCCGAGTCCTTCTCATTATACTCTTCTTCCGACGATCTCATGGACGGGTGCCTTGATATGGCTGGGGTTTTCGGAGTAGGGTCGAGGTATGGCTTCTCGCTAGCAGCTGGCGGTTCGGGAGGTGGAGGAGTGGAGGGGAGAACTTTTGGTGATGGAAGATGGCTGATCGCAGCCTTCGGATCATCGATCTCAAGTCTGCGTAGCTTCTCTGCAGCGGCCGATCCTGATTCCTTGGTTCTTTTTGAAAGGAGATCTCCCGAGGACTCGTCTCCTTGGATACCCTCCCCCCTTTCCGGGTCATGATCTATAAGATCTGGTTCAGGCATTTCCGTCGGAACGGCTTTCTGCTTGACGTCCATGGTTGCATGGCTGTCGTTCGATGACATTTGACAAATGGATGTAGCGTAACTTTGACGTTAGCCAGCGCGTAGCAGCCACGGCATGCTTCGAGAATGGAGGTGGATTCCAAGCTGGTGCAACCACAGATTCAATCTTGGTACATGCTGAATGACGGCAAGGCTGATCAGACGTCACGCGACGATATGGTTCCTGGGCGCTCGAGAGAGACTTGAAATGAGGAGACTGGAGTCGACAACAGTTTCGTACGCAATGTGCCACGGCAGGATCTCCAGTTTGACGAAGCTGGACAAGTTCAGTCCTTCACAAGGATGACTTGTCGCAGCCCTGCATAACTGTCGGAGATACTGCAAGGCCGCCAATGTCGGCATGATGCAGCCGAACATGCGGGTCACAACGGCCAGCGTCTGATTCGTCGAAGATTTAGCATTATCTGGCACAGTTCAACTCTCACTACCCTTTCATCTCCGCCTCATCTTTATCTCAAGACCACCTCACCAGATCCCACCGAGGTATATTTGTCCACGGCGAGTCGGCGCAGAACTTTACCATTTTACATGGCCCCTTCAGTTCCATGTGCGGAATTTTCTTCTCTCTAGCGAGAGCACTCGAGCAATGCCCAGATGATTTCGTCAAGCGGGAGTTAATTGCGAGAGGCCCGGACAGCTACAAACAATTGCACACCACAGTCCCGGCCACATCACGCGACATAGTTCTGACATTCGTCTCTTCTGTTCTAGCCCTGCGAGGAGATTATGTGCAAGAGCAACCGTTACATGAACCCTCCTCAGGATCCGTCCTTTGTTGGAATGGAGAAGCCTGGAAAGTGAACGGGGCTGCAGTTCAGGGGAACGACTCGGCGCATGTCTTCGATCTTCTTGTGCGTGCCTCTCACTCAGGTGGCCGCCAGAATCATCAACAGTGCCTAGTCCAAGTGCTTTCAGCCATAGCGGGACCTTTTGCATTCGTCTTTTATGATGCGCCAAATTCCACCGTCTATTACGGAAGAGACCAACTAGGGCGGCGCTCATTGCTCATGAACCGCGGCAAGGAGGGCTCATTGACGCTGTGCAGTGCTTTCACGAATCCATCGGAAGTGCGAGACGCTGAGGTCTCCACGTCCGGCATTCATTTCATTTCTCTGCACAATGGGCAGATTGAGCTCGGCGAGCTCCCTTGGCTCACCAAGCTCCCTATCGTCAATAAGACGCAACCAACGTATCCCCTTGAGCCGACTCCATCTGGTATTAGTGTTAACAACTTTTTGAAGCATCTAAAGAGTGCTCTGACGACCAGGATTGTGAACATTCCAATTCACTCTCACGGTCACATGGAATCGGGTTCTGCAAAAGTTGCAGTCCTTTTCTCCGGAGGACTAGACTGCACGCTGCTTGCTCGACTTATGCATGAAGTTCTGTCTACGGAAGAAGCGGTAGATCTGCTGAATGTGGCATTTGAGAATCCACGTTCCATCGCTGCCATGGCTAACGCTACAGAATCGGCCTACGAGCAGTGCCCTGATCGGATGACGGGCCGCAGCAGTTTTGCGGAGCTTCGCCGGGTGTGCCCAGATAGACATTGGAGGTTCGTGGCAATCAATGTGCCCTACACCGAGTCACAAGCCCACAAATCTACCATACAACGACTCATGTACCCGCACAACACAGAAATGGATCTTTCCATTGCTATGGCACTCTATTTTGCTGCCCGCGGCACTGGCAGCTTGTCCGAAGCTCCGCAGCTTCCGGCAGCAAAGACCGAGCTCGCCACCTCCCATGCCAGAGTCCTGCTCTCTGGACTGGGTGCAGATGAGCTATATGGTGGATATTCTCGGCATGCTGCAGCATTTGCTCGGGGAGGATTCACTGACCTGGCAGGCGAACTTGAGCTCGATTTTAACCGGATTGGCACGCGTAATTTGGGTCGGGACGACCGTGTGATGAGCCACTGGGGGAAAGAGGTGCGTTATCCATACCTCGACGAAGAACTGGTAAATTTTTCTTTAGCCCTTCCGGTATGGGAAAAGTGCGGATACAGAATCGAAAGGAAAATTCCAAAACACTATGAACAAGTTGGTCGAGCGAACAAGCCAGAGGATCTCGAACCTGCAAAGATGCTGTTGAGGATGGCAGCATGGGAACTAGGAATGCGTACTGCTGCATCAGAAAGGAAGAGAGCAATTCAGTTTGGTGCCAAAAGTGCGAAGATGGACATTGGTAAAGGAAGGATGAAGGGGACAGATGTCTTGGTGGCTGCGAACTGAGGTCATCGGCTCTCATCCCGCAACTTCGGAGAGAAGGAGCGCTGATCGATCAATGAAGAGGTTAAACGAACAGATCAAGCGGCGGTGATGACAAATCACAGATACTTCTGAGGCCTCAAAGCCTTGAGCTGGATGCAGGCGTCTCAAAAACGCATTGTAACCGCCAAGGCGGCCCTTGAAGGTGAAAAGGCAAGTCTGAGCCGCGGATTCTGGGTCTATCAGCCACGGCGATCGAGCTCATTGATTTCCACAGCCATCGATGGATGCTACGGGATCATATGCAGTCATGCGCTTCAACAGTCCGCCTTGCATGTATTTCAGTGCGCAGCAATCGGAGCCAGCACCTCCTTTCTGCATGAGAACCTCCCGGACCTGATGTACCATTTGAGGATCTGTATGCGCCGGAGAAGAGCGAGGCTTCCTCTCCACTTTCATCCCCCCACATGAACTCAATCTACGTTTCTGGTCACACAGAAATTTTAGTGGCAGAATCCGACCGCTCAAAGGGCGTGATGACGGAGCTGCATTTGCGAAGGTTGGAGAGTCAAAAATGGCTTTCCTCTGTGTTTCAGTCCAGATGTCTTGACAGAGAATAACCAGCGACGCAGCCGTCGATGGACCCCGCCTCCCTACCCGCCGCCCAAGAGTCCGAGTCCAATGACCCAGCAAGGCATGAATCGGTATTCTTTACCGAGCATGGCAAGGACGAATCAGTGTCAGCAGCGCCTGCATTTCTAAACTCACAAGCAAACGTCAACGACAGCGACAAGCGCGTCGAGACGATCAACATTGAAGATCCTGAAACGAACCAGGTTCGCAACGACGACTTCCCTGAAGGCGGTCTTCAAGCATGGCTTGTCTTAACGGGTGCATGCCTCGCTCTGTTTGCGTCCTTCGGCTTTATGGTCTCCATCGGCATTGTCCAGGAATACCTTCAAAACCACCAACTCTCAGCCTACACATCCCGCGATATTGGCTGGATCCCCTCCGTTTTCGTCTACCTCGCCCTCGGCCTGGGCATATGGGTCGGTCCACTCTTTGACCGTTATGGTCCACGTTGGATTGCCCTGCTGGGTAGCATTAGCTACATAGTCATGGTATTCCTGCTGGCCGAGTGTAAGAAATACTGGCACTTCTTACTTTGCCTGGGATTTCTAGGAGGAATCGGAGGCGCGACACTCACAACAACAAGTTTGGCTGTGGTGTCCCACTGGTTCAAGCGGCGACGAGGGCTTGCTCACGGTATCGCAATGGTTGGGTCATCGTTCGGCGGCTTCACGATCCCACTGATCCTGCGAGCGACGCTGCCGAAGTACGGTTACGCCTGGTCTATGCGCATTCTAGGCTTTTTGTTCTTCGGCTGTTTGGCCATAGCGAACGTTTTGATGAAACCACGCCTTCCACCTTCTCCTGAGGCGAGGAAGCAAGCAATAATCAGTCTCGGTTTGTTTGGGGACTTGAAGTTCACCTTCCTCACCATCAGCGTATTTGCATTTGAGATCGTCCTCTTTGGTGCCCTTGGGATTCTCCCGACATACGCAAACTACGGCACCGGATACCCTCCCGACACAGGCTTTTACATCATCTCTGTGCTAAACGCAAGCAGCTGTTTCGGACGGATTATTCCAGGATATGTCTCCGACTCGATTGGTCGGTTTAATACCTTGCTGGCTATGATCCTCTTCACACTTCTCCTTATGCTGATAATCTGGCTCCCCTTCGGACATAGTTCCCTGGCTGCATTATACGTCTTCTGCACATTGTTCGGATTCGGCACTGGCAGTTGGATGGCTCTTACACCGGCATGTATTGGTCAACTCTGTGAAGCCGAGCAATTTGGACGATATTACGGAACTTGCTACTTTATCGGGAGTTTAGCTGCATTGGTGTGCATTCCTATCAGTGGCCAGTTGGTAGAGGCAGCGGGCGCAAGAGTTATGGTAGGCTTTATGTGTGCCGTCACTGCCTTGGGTATGGGCACCTTTGTGCTAAGTCGGTGGGCTTGCCTGGGGTGGCGCTGGAGATGGAGAGTGAAGGTGTAAGTCGGTGCTGGGAACAGCAGGCAGAAAGGAGTTGCACTCGTGCACTATCATTTGCTCATTGAGCAGCCATATTCAGGAGCAGTATGTGCATTCGTCTGTTCGATATCTGTACACTCCCCAACGTGCTATATGTACATGTGTGTACACATTTTCATTGTCTGATCAAGCTATTTACAGGTTGTCCAACCAAGTGATACCGAGCGTGTAGACTGGGACTGACACGTCGTTGATACCACCTGCATGCCCGGAAATCCATCGACCTCGACCGTCAACTAGCTTTCTCAATGAACCCAGGCAGTCCGCGACAAGGTCATATAGTCAAATTGGTTGCCCATATACCACCAGTTCATGGTCCTTGGCCGAAGTGCAAATGTATACAGGCCCATTTCTTGACTGTCCGTTTTTCGGATTGGCTCGACATGAGCTTTGTGGTTGGATCCGTCTATCCTGTCGACGATAGCATACACCAGAGCACCATGTGGTGGATTTTGTTGTTCCAATTGCCACAAAACCTTCAGCCCGACTCAATGTTCTTAATGTCGATTGGCTGCAAGGATCTTTCGACGCTTGATAGCGGTGCAGTTGGCTTGTTATAGCGTTTGTTCCCCCTAGCAATAGTGACGGCGGGATAGATGAGAAGCAAGCCTCCGAACAGGCTGGCAGCACCGCCGAACAGTTGGCCGTGTGTGTAATTGTCTGTCTTGGTCTCGACGAGGGCACCAGCAATCGGCCCACCGATCAAGCCCGCGAACGCTGCACCCGACCAAGCCATTCCCGTCCTTGCGCCAACGACGCTCGGTGTTGGGGACATTAGAGGGACAACTGCAGCTGGGATGGCAACTGTGATACCTGCCATGAACCCCACAAGAATGGCCCACACTGTGATCCCGGCAATATCGTGGATCGCTATCCAGCCGAGTATCAGAACGCCCAGACAGATACCTCCAGCTGAGAGGACGACCGCAGGGCCCACACTGTGCGCGATCAGGGCAGGAAGAATCCGGCCGGCGAAGCTGCCCGCGTTGAGGATCGCCAAAAGGTAGAAGGAGTACGAGACACTCGTCTTGATCGAAAACTGGGCGTAGGGTGTGACGAAGATTAGAGGCACCCAGTAGCCGAGGAAGACGAAGAACAAGCCTATGAATAACACCACAAATGGCGGCTCCCTAATCGCAGAAGGATCGAACATTGATCCTTTGGGACGTCGATGTGTGGGATCGGGTCGAAGGAGGAAGTAGGTGGCTACTACCATCGCAAGGATTATGAAGCCAAAGATACGGTTGATCCAACCGAACCCTATCTCTGGCTGCAGTTTGCGGAACATGATGGGCAGCACAATACCCCCTACGGCCGCCCCAGACGAAGATCCCCCGATAGCGAGGGGACGCTGCTTTGCGTTGAATGTCTGGCTAATGACTGCAATCGACGGGATGTAAAGCATGCCGTTGCCTGGAACCTGGGTCAGAACGAAGATGGGTGGGCACCAGACAATGCAAGCTCACCGAGGCCAATGCATACACCCTGAGTCAGGATGACTTGATAGTACTCCTTCGCAAGGCTTAACATCATAAAGCCAAACACAACCAGGGTACCTCCCACCACCAACAAGGTTCGGATATAGCCGCGGTCATATAAAGCACCTGAGACGACTCCAGTGAAGCCCATCAGAGAGACTTGGACGGTGCCAATCCATGATATGACAGACGGAGTATGGTCCGCAAGCAAGTACTGCTGATAATAGCCCTGGTATGCACCGAAGGAAGATGCCACGCCCCATGTGATGAAGAAGATGAAGAAGGTTCCGATAATCCTGCAGATTTGCGTAAAGTTTCGTGGGCTAGCTCGACCAACGGGGACAGCGCCATCTTTGGTGACACCCGCCAGCTGCTCCCTGGGGGACACGCTCAAGGCGGATATTTCTTCATCTTTCTCAGTTGTCATGACAATATGCCCGGATTCTAGATGAGGCGTGCCGGGTTGTCTCTTCGGTTGACTGAAAAGGAAAGAGAAGAGTCGGAGCACACACTCAGCACCCTGTGGCACTTTATGTGCCTCGAAGGCCCCATCGGCATATAGCCGGGCTCCCACTCCTCCATCCCTGTGACGAACTCCTTCGAAGCCTAAGGCGGCGAGGACTGCCCCCTACGTCGCTTGATCCTCCGTACCCGGGCACTCACTTCGGGCTGCTGCATGCGGCTCCAAAACATGCAGATTCGCTCGACGCCTATCCGCAATTTTGTTTGGCTGCCACCTTCATTCACTGACCACGCCGTCACTACCCTTTCAGCCTGGCTATTGTCACGACGTGAAACTTTCCATTGTCCAGCGTGAACACAAACCCCTCTGTCATCAATCTCCTACCCAGCCAGATGGTTCGTGCCTTCACCAGACTCCTCGTCCTTTGAAGCACTCTCACAAGCCGTTGAATCTGCCGACTGCCATCCCCTTGGCTTTTACTTTCTACCACCACGTTCGCATTCACACCCAGCATCAAGATGTCCGACGAAGTTGACGTCAGAGATGAGCACAAAGACACCCACGAAGATGGTGGTGAGGAAGAAGTAAGAGACAACGGCTCGAGGCGCTGAAGAGTCGCAGCCTCGCCGACAGGACCTTGCGTTAACTATAGATACAGGAAGAGATTGCAGCGATGAAGAGGCGAGTTGCCGAGATGGAGTCTGAAGCCGCCAAGCTACGCGAAATGCAAAGTCACCTTGAACAGTCATCGGAAAGCGTGCCGAGGGAAGACCGCGAAGATGTGGACGCACGCAGCATCTTTGTCGGCAACGTGGACTACCAGGCGACGCCCGAAGAGATTCAAGCACATTTCGCGACTGGACCTGGGACAATCAACCGCGTTACGATCCTCCTTGACAAGTTCACTGGGCATCCCAAAGGGTGGGTTTAAAATATCCAAGCACTTCCGCACAAGGCTTGTTTAAGAGCTGGACGCCTTCAAAGAAATCATTTCATGCTGCCTGGCAAGAGATGGATTGCTAATGGAACTCGTCGCGCAGGTATGCATATGTGGAGTTCTCAGATCCAGGACTGGTGGCTCAGGCACTGGTGCTCAACGAAAGTACCTTCCGTGGACGTGCACTGAAGGTCTGTGATAAGACGAGAAATGTTAGAGACATCATGCTGACAAAACCCGCGCAGGTTGTGCCTAAACGTACCAATCTTCCGGGCATGACGCGAGGCAGAGGAAGAGGCGGCCCTCCGCGCGGCGGTCGAGGAGGGTTTGGCGGACGAGGAGGTTTCGGGGGCGGTTATGGCGGTGGCTATGGTGCACCAAGAGGGGGTCCACGAGGCGGGTTTAGAGGACGCGGCCGTGGGTTTGCACCGTATTGAGCGACACCGGAGCTTGCCCCAGGCTCGAGAACGTCGTTTACCATGTGGCACGCGACACGACTAGGCACTGGCAGGGCGACGGTCCTTTCAGGGAGTCTCCCGACTGCATTGGCGCCGGGGATCAGGGCATACTGAAAGCGAGCTCTAGTCGACCTGGGAGGATTGCTACCTGAAGGGTGGTGCAGGTTTAGTGGCTCATCAATCAGTCATCTTGGAATCAACCGGGTCAAATTGGAAGCGCCCAAGGGCGGGAACTTGTAAGATTTATGGAATCAAACTGAGCAGATCTCAGAGGAAGCCCGAACCGAACCACATTACCTTTGGAACGAGATTAATAATGCCATAAGGAATTGGTCTTGATGAGCGGGATGTTTCCTCGCATTATTGAAAACTCAGTGCTAGAGTTGTGTATATGAATGTTCGTGTCCGATTGATTGACCTGAACATGGCCTCGCTGTCTCATTGGCCCCTATGACATAAGCGGCACGTTTCTTGCTCCATCAGCGCTGAACTTGTACACACACTTTCTGTCTCCCGGTTGAAAGGGAAGGACACCTCGATCTTGCCAGCAACTCTGGTGATCTCACTGCGACGGCGGCACCGTTGACCGGAATTATATCTTATTATGCAAGCATGACCTGAGCGACGAGGTTGACTGCGTTTGGCCTTGCCTTCATACCGTACCTTCCGCTCTCTTAGCGTGACTGCGCCACCATTGAGACTACCAAAGTTCAGACGGCCACCCAAGACTGATTAATTCACTGCCGAATACGATTGCGCGCCTTCAACGACATCAGTGTCCAACATCCATCACTTCCTCTACTCTGCAGTATCGCCATTGCGAAGCCGACCCTGCAGACTGTGAATCCACCGTTCCGACGCTGTTTTGAACCGAGTTACCCCGCCGATTGCAGCTGTCCGCAGGCTACACTCCTGGACCACGGTCCTGCGGTCAAGAATCCAGGATGCCTGAAGCAAACCTGCCTGCGTACGTGGCCCTGAATGCATCAAGCGTGAACCTTGACTGACTTCAAGATCCAGAGAGCCTAATCTGCGAGTAACAAGTCCGTCGAGTTCCTTTCTCTGCAGTCCATCCTGCCCTCGAAACTGACTTGGCACAGTTATTGCGGCTGACGGCCTGTACAAAAGAGATGTTTTCCGTGAGTTCGGCCCTCAAAAGCTACACTGGCATGCATGCTAAGTAGATACAGGCTTTCCCGACCCGTTCGCTGTTGCGACCATCTCCGGGGAACAAACGAGGACAACTTCCGTCATCAGAAAGACCTTGAATCCTTATTGGAATGAAGTGTTTGACATGTACATGACCCAAGCCTAAGACCATCGAGACACAAGGTTGACCATTAACTAGGAGAGTGACAGAAGACAGCATTTTGGCAATTCAGATCTTTGACCAGAAGAAGTTCAAGAAGAAGGACCAGGGCTTCCTCGGTGTCATCAACATCCGTATCGGCGATGTCATCGACCTGGACATGGGCGCAGACGGTATTCCACCAGTCTAGCAGAACTGGACCATCCACTAACAACTAGCTAGAAATGCTTACCAAGGATCTTAAGAAGTCCACGGATAACCTCGTCGTCCACGGGAAATTGATCGTCAATCTCTCCACGAACCTCTCCACGCCTCCACCTCAACAGAATCGACCCGCCCCAAGCACCGCCCCGAGTGTGAATGGATCCTCAAGTCTCCATGCCGGCAGTAGCACCAATGTTAATCAAGCGCTCCCGGTCCGATCTAGAAGCCCCGCATCCCGGACAGCTACATCAGGCTCCGGAGACGCAAGATCTTCGAGCACGGCCGTTAACCCACCAAATGCGCCGTCACAACCTAACGGCACTACTGGTGGTTCAAGGTCTGGCGGTTTCTCCTCTTTCGAGGACAGTCAGGGACGGTTGCCTGCAGGCTGGGAGCGTAGAGAAGACAATTTGGGGAGGACTTATTACGTCGATCACAACACGCGGACCACAACATGGACTAGACCCTCCAACCATATGAGCGAGACCGAAGCACGCAACCGCGTGGAAGCCAACATGCAAATGGAGCGGACTCGTCACCAGAACCGAATGCTACCCGAGGATCGCACGGGCGCCAACTCTCCTAACTTACAGGACTCCCGAGGATCGCCTCAGCCACCGAATGCGGTGTCAATGATGGCTACTGGGGCAACGACTGCCGGAACTGGAGAACTTCCTGCTGGGTGGGAACAGAGACATACCCCCGAAGGTCGGGCTTATTTTGTCGACCACAACACTCGTACCACCACTTGGGTCGATCCCAGGAGACAGCAATATATCAGAATGTACGGCAATAATCCTGCCGGGAACAACACCACCATCCAACAGCAGCCGGTTTCACAACTTGGCCCACTGCCCAGCGGATGGGAAATGCGACTCACCAATACTGCCCGCGTGTATTTCGTTGATCATAACACCAAGACCACCACCTGGGATGATCCGCGACTACCATCATCCTTGGATCAAGGTGTGCCGCAGTATAAACGCGATTTCAGACGGAAATTGATCTATTTCCGCTCGCAACCGGCATTGCGCATCCTCTCGGGCCAGTGCCATATCAAAGTACGCCGTGGTGCGATTTTTGAGGACTCGTACGCCGAAATCATGCGACAGAGCGCAACCGACCTGAAGAAGCGACTAATGATCAAGTTTGACGGAGAAGATGGTCTTGACTACGGTGGTCTTTCTCGGTCAGTATGCCTGAAGATCTGATCCTTATTTTCTACTAACGTCTGCCCAGCGAGTTCTTCTTCCTGCTTTCACACGAAATGTTCAATCCTTTCTACTGTTTGTTCGAATACTCAGCACATGACAACTATACTTTGCAAATCAACCCCCACTCTGGCATCAATCCGGAACATCTGAATTATTTCAAATTCATCGGACGAGTGGTTGGCCTGGCAATCTTCCATCGTCGTTTCTTGGACTCTTTCTTCATCGGCGCGTTCTACAAGATGATGCTGCGAAAGAAAGTCGCGATCAATGACATGGAAGGCGTTGATGAGGAATACCACAAGAACTTGACTTGGATGTTGGACAATGACATTACCGACGTTCTTGATCAGACCTTTTCTATTGAAGATGAACAATTTGGTGAGACAAAGACGATAGATCTCAAACCCGGCGGTCGAGACATTCCCGTCACGAATGAGAACAAGAGAGAATATGTTGAGTAAGTGCCCCTTTAACCGGTACAAATTACGAGTTTGGTTCACTGACCTCTCGCAGACTCCTCACGGAATGGAAGATTCAGAAACGTGTCGAAGAACAGTTCAATGCTTTCATCACCGGCTTCAACGAACTTATCCCCGCTGATCTAGTCAATGTCTTCGACGAGCGTGAACTCGAGCTTTTGATTGGCGGTATCGCCGATATTGATGTCGATGACTGGAAGAAGCACACCGACTACCGCGGATACCAAGAACAAGATGAGGTCATCCAAAATTTCTGGAAAGTTATCAGGTCGTGGGACGCGGAGCAGAAGTCACGCTTGTTGCAGTTCGCTACTGGAACAAGTCGTATTCCTGTGAACGGCTTCAAGGATTTGCAGGGTAGCGACGGACCGAGGCGATTCACGATTGAGAAGGCTGGAGAGATCAATGCTCTACCCAAGAGTCATACCTGGTACGTCTTGTGTGCCGACTGTTTGTTTTTGGATCATTCGCTAACTAGAAGCCAGCTTCAACCGTCTGGATCTTCCGCCCTACAAGACTTACGAAGCACTGAACGGCAAGCTTTCCACAGCTGTCGAAGAGACATTGGGCTTCGGCCAGGAATAGAGGCTTTGAAGCTTGGACGACTCCTTGGGCGGATCGCAGTAAATAAGTCACATCGCAAAACAAGGGATGTGGTGTGGCAGAGGACAGGAGGACGGGCTTGCTTCACCTTGAGTAAGGTCTATGGACGCAACGAAGTACAGCCAGTGGGCCAGCGTAATCTACGCTGAGCTGGTGATGAGAGAAGAGAGTTTGTCAATATGCACCGAGTGAACTAGACAAGTTGGGAACCTTGTACAAGGATTTTCTTGGGTCGGATCTCACACCTTTCTTGATGCGAAGGGCGATATTGGGCAACGGCGTGCCACGGAGGTGCCGGGGTAGCAGCGTACAGAAGCAGAGCGAGTCAAGCAGGTCCAGATGATGGAGTATTCGTTTTACAACCACTTGAGAACCATAATAAAATGCTCGCGTGTCCATCCGTAAGACGACGCAATTTACTCTCCTGCTTGGCCATGATCGTGCTCATCGTCAACTCCGTCAGGCCATGTCCACCCTTCCGCATCATATGGTGGCGGCTCCTCGTTAACATCCGTGTGCTCGTCCGGCGGAATGAACGCCGGTAGATACAGCGGCGACAGGCCATCAGATTCAGGATCCGTGGTTGAGTCTTCACGCATCGCTGGTCGTGCCAAGTTTGTTCTGGTGACTGATGATGGCTGGGCGGTCTGTACCATCGCGGACGATCGCGAGGATGATGCCTGGTCAGACGCCCGCATCAAAGGGTGCCCTGCTTTGTGTTCAAGCTGGAGGCGGACATCAGCTTCGTCGCCTCGTCGAGGCGGTTGGGA
This sequence comes from Phialophora chinensis, assembly GCA_016109575.1. Classification (NCBI taxonomy): domain Eukaryota; kingdom Fungi; phylum Ascomycota; class Eurotiomycetes; order Chaetothyriales; family Herpotrichiellaceae; genus Phialophora; species Phialophora chinensis. The sequence continues at coordinate 25,122 of JADWPU010000017.1, forward strand.
CGGGTACGTCGTGCCTGTGCCCGAGCCGCCGCCTCTTCCTGTATGTGTGCTCGGTAACGCCGGGCCGCCTGGGCAGCTTGGGCTACTCGTCCGTGGCGCGTCGTCATCGTCATCACTGTCGGTGTGTGGGCCCTTGGTAAACAGGGAGGTGTCTTCCCCAGACGGCGCGGTGGCCTGATTTCCTTCGAGGGACGGGCCGGCGTCTTTCTTTAGCGACGCAACACCTTTGCCCTTCGTAGTGGCATCTACCTCGTCTTCCAGCGATTTTCGCCGCTGTTCCTGCGTGGTCCACACATGTATCACCTCATGATACTCCTCGAGGCTGGCCTCGAAGTCGTGCTCAAGATGCATCAACTGCCGGGTTGCCTCGTAGCTCAGTTTCTGCTCGAGGAGGCATTCCAGGATCACAGCCCTGGATGCACACCACTCCGCGAGGCGGTCCTTTGGCATTTTAGGCATAGCCGTCGCCAGCGCGAGAAGGTCTTTTGCCTTTTCAGCGTTGGTCTGTGCAAATGCCATGCCTGTCCCAGGAGTGTTCGCCCTCAGTGGGCCCCAGGAGGACCGTTTGCGGACTCCCACGCAACGTGGCCTCATAGCGAGCAGGAAGGCCCTACTATATCGCCAGTAACCCTTTTTGGACGCGAAGACGGTTTCCGGGCTCGGCGCCGCCGAGTCGGCCATGTAATTCTTGTAGTTGATCGTGTCGAGATGGCGCACCAGTTGCGGGACATCGGCGTCGGGGTCGCCCCGGACGGCGTCGTCCCCGCGCATCTCGCGCCGCGACATCGTCCTCTCCTTCAGGCGCTTGCGGTTCCATTCCTCCACGTCCGCGGATCGGGACGCGGCGTTGCGGGCCCGCGCTTCGATTATCTTCTGGTTCCAGTGGTGGCGTGTCGTGCCGCCCAGCTGTCGGGGCAGGGCCTTGTCGCACCACAGGCAGATCCGCCGGCGGTCTTTGTCCTCCGGCTCGAGTGTGTTGGCACAGGATTGGCCGTGGCACCGTGTTTCGCTGGCGGAGGACAAAGTGGAGGCAGATGTAGAAGTGGAAGTCGAGAGTGCCGAGCTGTTCTGCATGTCCTTGCACTCGAGGCAGAGAATGCCGTCCGTTTTGAGCGTGCAGGTGCAGTAGTCGCGCGTCGAGCCTGAGGGGTCGAACCATTGCTTCCGTTTCCGCGGAGGCGAAGGCGAAGGCGAAGACGACGTTCCCTCTGCCTTTGGATAAAGGGTAAGTGGATATCGATGTGTTTGGCTGTTGTTGCCTGATTCCCAGCACCGCTTGCAGAGATATCGCACCCGGTTTGGAAAGGTGTTCTCGTGGCCCTTGAACAGCGAGTCGCGGACTATGCAGGCGTCGCAGATCGGGCGTGAGCAGTACCGACAAGGCTTGGGGAGGGGACCTTTCGTGTGCGTCCGGGAAGAGCATTCGAAGGGGGCCCGATCTTTGAGCCGTTGCCAGTAGGCTGTGCCGTGGTGGCCGATGTGTAGTTCTGGTCGTACCGAGTTGGGCGTCTCTGTGTTTGAGAGTTCCGTGGGCGGCAGTCCGAAGCCATGCAGAAGCGCCCGTAGCGTGACGCTCAGGCGGGCAACTGTGATGAGATCGCCTACTGGGAGGTGATCGCTTAATGTGCTGGCCACGGGCCAGCGTGAGAGCAGTTGTTCAATGTTTGGGGAGGGCGATGCAGAGGCAGAGGCCGAGGTCGAGCAAGATGTCGCTTGTTCCATCGTTGGTTCTTTCCCGGGGCTCTACGAGTAGTCAAGAAAGATGGTGCACAGTACACGGTCAACGGTATGGCTAAAGTCCTCCAGTGGGACACTCGTATTAGAGATCCTCTGTCGGAGCCGCTCCTTCAACTCCCGGTCTCACTAAAGTCCAGCTGAGGCGGGCCTTTTTCATGGAATCCGTTGCCTGAGAGGCGGCAGAAGTGATGTGACCAGTCTGACCCGGGAAATATTAGCTAGTCACGATGTGGCAAGTGAAATGTGCCTTATTGGGTGCCTGTCGATCTTCTGTTCCGAATGGAGTGGCGGATGAGGCTGCGGCAAGGCTGAACTCCAGCCTTGTCGGTGGATCTGCCGCATTTTTGGAGATCAAACTTTCGAATGGCAGCTTTTGTTCTCGCTGATTTCAGTTGCACCGGTTATACGTGTGATCAGAGTCGCTGAATTGCGCGGGCCATGACGAACACCTGTTGTTAGACCCCCCCAAGATCTTCTCGAGCGATCGCTGCTCTTTCCTCCTCCTTCCTGCAACTATTGTCACCCCGCCTCTCTCTCCTTTTCCGTCCTCTCCTGTCGCCATGTCTCTGCAAACCTACATTGACAGTATGTAGTAGCGACCCTCTTCCAGCTTTGTGACCTTTACTGACACTCTCTTCTCCAGAGAAGGTTCTCGTCATCACGGTCGACGGGAGAACTTTGGTGGGAACCTTGCTGTCGTGTGACCAAGTCACCAACATAGTTCTAAGCGACACTGTCGAACGTATCATCCGGCCGGCGGATGACCCTGAGCCCAGCTCACAGGTCAGCCATGGCCTGTACCTCGTGAGAGGCGACAATATCACAATCGTGGGGCTGGTGGATGAAGAACTAGATAACAGCATTGACTGGGAGAAAGTCAGAGGCGATGTCATTGGGTCGACGAAACACGTGTGATAGAATGGAGTCTGGATCTGAACATCCCGAACAACTCTCTGTTCGGAAGCTTCCAAGAACGTGCACCTATATCCAGTCTCCAAGTTGGAGGAAAGAACGGCAAGGACATCTGGGAACATTCTCCGACCGGAACAGGATCTTCCCCAAACTGAGGGACAAGCGTCGATCCCCTTCTGATGGAGGAATCGTCTAGGGAAAATACTCCCTGCTGGGAAGAAGAGTATGTGAGATCCATCGAACGTTGCATAACCGAGTGTTAACATGGCGCTGAATGAAGATGATCTATTGCCCGTCCCTCGAAGCTTCTTCGGTTTTTCTCTCGGTCGAACGACTTATCAGCACGCTCGATTTCAGGCGCCGCGTCGTCAAAGAGATACCCTATTGAAGGCTTCATGGAGCGCGCTCTGCGCCTCTGACAAGCTTGAGGCGGAGCTCAAGTGCCGTGCGCACGTTCTCCTGCATCTCGATGGTCTAATTTCTATGACTGGATTCCGTCCTTAACACACTTTGTCAAGGGATTTCTCTCCACTCGACGGCCTTTTCCTCTGAAGAGACAACCTCAAGCTAATACAATGTCTGGGACAACACCCACTCAAAGCATCGCGAGGTCATTTTCCGCTTCGGAGCTCAATAAGTAAAGCGGAACGCGGGATGATCATCTCCAAGGTTGTTCTTCTCGTCATCGGGCAGATTGTATCTGTCATCCCTTCGGCCTTGGTCGCGCAATCTATTCTCCCGCCTAAGCTGGAAGAGGAACAGCACAGAGCTGAAGACGCAGAGCCAGACCAGGCCGAGACCTAGGCCATACCCAAGTTGATACTCTGGTGCTTGACTCGTCACGAACATGTTACTAGCACATCCGTTAGTCAAAGGCTTCAAGGATATTTTCGGATTCAACTTACGATGCAATGATGCCACCGCAGTTACCAAATCCAATCACTGATATATTGTTAGTAACGTGTGGGCTAAGGATCGATACCGTTGCTCAAAGGCGCTGGTTTAGACGACTTACTCATCGCCGAGCTGACACTGCGCTTATAATGGCCAGAGACGTTATTGTTCAACCAGACGAGGGTGATTGGTTGTGCAATGAATCCGCCGCCAACGATCGCGAATAGAGCGAAGTATCGGACTCCAACTGCAACACGATGCATGTTCAGCAAGATGGCGTATCCGACGGTAGCAAGGAGGCAGCCTCCGATGATGAATCCAAAGCGGTGGTGGATTTTGTCGCTGATCACGGCGCACGTCAAAGCGCAGACTGTGGCGAAGACGAAAACGGGGATTGACATGACCTGGGCGTGAATAGAGGTCCATCCAAGCTGTTTGAGGATGGTTGGTGTGAAGAATGAACCACTGTAGCTGGTGGTGACGATTCCGAGATACATGGCGATACTGAACTGGTTAGCCCTTCCATGAAGCCAATCAGACGTATATCTTTACTGACCCAAGGTAGATCTTGACGTCGCTGAAGACGCGTTTGGCCGTTTTCTTGTTCCAGTGGCTCATGTTGGCGCCCTCGACATCTAGTGCCAGTCGAGCGATGAGTAGCTCTCGTTCGGATTGCTTCAGAAATTTCGCCGTCTCCGGCCAATCTGGGACGACCCAATAGGAAGCAACAGCTACGGCCACGGTGAAGATGCCTTCGAGGATGAAGATCCATCTCCATCCGGCGTACCCTGCGATGCCGTCCATATGAGCAATGGCGTAGGCAAGGAGTCCGCTGAATGCGCCGGCTATGATGGAAGCGGAAAAGAACAGGTTGAATCGCCATTGGAGTTCGTGGCGCTTATAGAACCTAATTGCTTGTCAGCATCATCTGAATTTGGACCTCTTCTCTGACGCCTAGCCAGTCAAGCGGAGCTGGATGGGTTGTGCGACTTACATCGAGATGAGGTAGAGACAGCCAGGAAAAAATCCGGCCTCAAACGCCCCTATGAGGACCCTACAGACCACGAGCCCTGCAAACGATTGTGTAACACCCTGGCAGACCGTGATCACACCCCAGCCCAACATGATGGACGGAATGAAGATTGACGGCCGGATTCTTTTCAGCAAGAGGTTGGATGGGACCTCCAACAAGATGTACGGGATGAAAAAGGTGAACAAGGCAATGTTGTAATCCTGGCCGTGCATGTTGAGGTCCTCCTCCAGGCCTTGGATTCGCGCATTGCCGATGTTGATTCTAGAATGACAGATGTCAACCGGGGAGAATTGGCAGCACTGGGACTTGAAATGTACTCACCTGTCGATGAAGGCGCAGAGAAAAAGCAGGAAGAGGATGGGGACCAGGTTGAGGTCAGTCTTGAGCAGCACCTTCTTCTCCAAAGCACGGTCTAGTTCTTGCGCCTCGCCTTTGATGCTCACGCTGTTGAAGTCCAGAGCATCCTTGTCGGCAGGCACGTCTTCGATTTCGGACCTGTCGAGGACCACCTTCTCAGCCATTGTGTCTGACTGAATATGGCTCCAGGGGGGAAGACTGGCTCAGGACGAAGGATGGACAGATTTTCCAAAGGCCACGCGGTTGCAAGAACAAAGGCAGGGAATGTTCGAGGTTTGGAATCGAGGCCCGTCGAAATTGCAAAGGGGATCACCGTCCAATTTATCGTCCTTCTGTCAAGCTACTTTAGGGATAAGCAGATGATAGATGTTGGATAACGCTAACAGACCGAGAATTGCTACCGAAGGACGTTGCAAGCACTGTCATGATGATTCCGCCCGTGGCGTCCAGTCAACCTACCCCAGATACGGGGTTGCATGGAGCTAGAGCCTCCTTTCCCGGTCTTTTATTGCTTCAGTGGTCGTCACTCCGCACGCACCAAGGCTTGGCCCAGCTAAGAAATCTGTTACAGGCTTTGATGGAACGCAGGGAAGCAAACTCTCTGCTCGGAAGCAATCTTTGCACGAAATTTTGGAGAGAGTGCTCCAACACATTCCTCGTCGGATCCGGCGATTGACATGCTATGGCAGCCGGGTGGATTTGGAATCCCTTGCCCGTCACACGGCTATCTAGACGGCAACGGTGCGAGATCCCTGCAGACTGAAGGATACCATCTATCCTCAGCCAAAGAAAAGCCGGGGAAGCTTTCTCCAGGTTTCACAGGGCGGAGGACGCGCAGGGCAACTTTTTCATCCTCCCACCAGGTCGTCGGTCCGGAACCACGAGCAAGACCCATTGCCCCTGCAGCGCAGTTGCCAATCCACATCTTCTACAGGACTGGGCGTCGGGGATCTTCCTGCAACAGGGGAATGCATCCTTATGGAACGCACGCGACCAATACGCACAGAGATACCGAGCAGGAAGTGTGAATGTTTTGCCAGTGCGGAATCGCCACGAGAAGAAGCGCGCGTGGACGGATTGAAGCCGCGCTCGGCGTATGGCGTACGACTCGGCCAATGAACGTAAACCTTTTCTTTTCCCAACACACTCACTCACTCTGTCTATCCAAGTGTCCATGTCCACTGTTCGCGGTCCAGGCCTCCTACGAGTCCTCGCGTATCCTTGCACTCCATGCCTGGCAGTGTTGATGAATACGAGGCTCAAGCTATATCGGCCGCGAGAATTTCGCAATCCTTCAGGGAAGAGTTCGTGGACCGGAACGACCATGCAAGATTCCGAAAGATTGGCGGCACGGCCAAGTCACTGTACATAGCTGCCTTGTCGTTCAGGAAACGTGCAGTGGCTGGGCTGGGTTTGGCTGTCCATGCAGTGATCCTTCCGCTTCACGTTGTTTGCGTGTGTATGATAGATAGCCTTAGGGGCCCTATGTGGAATGAACCTATTCTCATGTTTCGATACTGGAAAACACGAAAATCTTCTCTCTATCGCATTTGTTTCCTTCCCTTTAATCACCTCGCCTTGAGGAAAGGGCACTGCGTACCCCGTCCTGTGTCTGTGTATACTTACCCAGTCGACCATCGTTGAGCTTCTTCCTCGTACGGCGAACGAGGCCGAGGGTAATTAATACGCAAGCCAAGTCCTGACCAGACGGTCTGAGTCAGGACGTGCAGACCCGAATCCGGCGCGCGGTTGTTGGGGTGTCCGTGTTCCGTGGCCTTGCGTCCTGCCTTCGTTGCTGGTGGAGGTTCGCTAATTTGCGGATGGGCGAGTGAAAGAAACAATATACCCGGCTTCTAGATGCCAGATTCTGGACTCCACGAAATTTATGGCGCTGACTCCAGCCCACCCTCTCATGGGTCAGGGGGCATGTTTTTTAACACTGCGTTTCATGGTCGAGGCGACGCCATGCCGCGCGACCGATCGCAGTGATTGCTTCGTGTCGGACTCTGGCTTTCTGAGCAATAATTGTTAAGCATCACTACCTGCAGTAGGGTCGAAAGAAATCTCCACGGGCATATCCTCACTGGGAAATACGTGGCGTGGTTGGGGGTTCTGAACTCACAATGTTGTGCTGTTCGCCTCTCTCGACTCTATGAGAGATTCAGCACAGTCGTTAGTTGGTTCTGCGGGGTCAGGGATGTCTATACGCATAACCCTCTCTCTGGCTGTCTATATCTCTATCACGGGTTCCCTCCCACTGTTGTCCCATTGGACAACTATCTCAGGCTGAACGTTCAGTGTTGTATCTTGCATTTCGCCAGAAGGCCCTCCCACGGCTTCAATGAAATGTGCCCCGTCTGCGGCTTCTGAGGCTGCCCTTTCGTATACGTACTGCACGCCCAGAGCTCGACGGCCAGCGTCTCGGGCAAGGTCCACTCCACATCCTTGCCCGAGAAGTTTAGAACAACAATCCATCGTTCACCGGCCTCGCTTGTCCGGAGATATGCCAGGATATTGGGGTCTTCAGGCGAAAGTTCGTGATAATCGCCGTACACGAAGACATTGGCGTGCCTCTTGCGGTCGTGGATGCCTCGCTGCCAGAATTGCCATGTCGACAACTCGGTCTCGTTGTCTTGCTTCATCTGGTCTTGTGTGTTGACGCCGTGGCCATAGTCGTCCATCACGCGCATCCACGGTTTGACGCCGGATTTGCAGAAGCCGGCATTGGCCGAGGTATCCCACTGCATTGGGGTCCTCGCGTGCTAGTTAGGCGTTCGTTAGCTATTTGAAGAATAGCGTCATGAAGAAATACGTGTCTGATCTGTAGCAGTGGTGGAAAGGGCAGCTTACGTCTCTCGCTTTCATCTGAATGATTCTCTTGCCTTCTTCTAGCTTCTTCGGGTCGTCTTTGTATATCTGCTGGCATTTCTTCCAGTAGTTTATTGTTTCAATGTCCTTGTACTCCTCGGAGATGTCCCAGTGCGTGGGCGCGTTGCGCATGCCGATTTCTTCGCCTTGGTAGACAAACAGCGTGCCCCCGAGGGTCGTTTGCATGAGGGCAAGCAATTTGGCGCCCTTGTCCCGCCACGCGTCGCTGTCGTCCGTGTAGCGAGTGACGCTCCGCGGATTATCGTGGTTCTCAATGAAGACGGAATTCCATCCATCTCGCTCGATCATGCAGCGTTGCCACTTGGTGATGATCCTCTTCATCTCTTGGACGTCCCATGGTTTCAGCGCCATGCGCACGTTCGGCTTGTCGATATCAACGAGATCAAAGATGAAGATCATGTTCAGTTCTCCGGCGTTGGCACCCACTGTGCGCAGAATCTCGTTTTCATCCGACACGCCAGGCATTTCACCTACAGTCACGGTGTCGTATTTCGAAAGAACTTGTTGGTTCATCTCGCGCAGGTAGTCGTGGAGTTTGGGCCCGTTGACGAAGAACTGTGTGCCAGGCTGATAGGCATGGGTTTCGGGGTCGAGGACAACAGGGGCATCGGGATAGGTCGGTACTTTGGAAATCATATTGATCACGTCCACTTGCATCATCAGCAATCATTAGCAGCGCAAATCACAATGGGAGCTATGGGGGACTGGACAGCGCGGGCATTACGATCGGGCTTCTGGGACGACTTACTGCGAAAGCCTGCCACGCCGCGGTCGAGCCAGAAGCGCATCACGTCCCAGACGGCTTCCCTTACATCCGGGTTCTCCCAGTTGAGGTCCGGTTGGTCTGGCGTGAAGACCGACAGGTAATATTCACCAGTCTCTGTGTCGAAAGTCCAAGCCGAATTCGCTTCCCCTAGAATTTGGGCCCAGTTATTAGGCGGTTCGGGCACGCCGGCATCACTGACGGCCTTGGGCGGTTTCCAGATGTACCAGTCCCGCTTGGGGTTTGTTTTCGAGGAGCGGGACTCCAGGAACCACGGGTGCATGTTCGATGTGTGGTTGACCACGAGATCCATCATCAGCTTCATGCCTCGCTTTCCCAACTCCGATATAAGGCTGTCCACATCCTCAATGGAGCCATAGATGGGGTCAATCACTTTGTAGTCGGCAATGTCGTAACCCATATCCGCTTGGGGAGATTTATAGATGGGCGACGTCCAGACGACATCGATGCCCAGCTGTTTCAGGTAGTCGACGCGAGATGTAATGCCTTTGACATCGCCCCAGCCATCGGAGTTGCTGTCCTGAAACGAGGACGGGTAGATTTGATAGACGACGGCTTCTTTCCACCATTTCGGCGTCGAGTAGCTTGACTTTTGAGACATGGCGCAGACGTGCCGAGAGGGAGACTGCGCGTGAAGGCACCTGTCTTCGCTCAACGCTTGCTCATTTCAAAGTGACTTCTCGTCACCATCATCAAATGTTGAATTTTTGAGCCGCTCATCGTTGCAGCGAAAGAATCTCCGGCCACATGTCGTCATCGCCCATTTCGGAAGTCGCGTCGGCGATCAGATCTCCTTTTTCTTCCTTCAGGATTCGTGAGGGCGACTTGTCGTCGCGGTGACGCTATGGACAGCAAAGCTGGGCTGTGTAGACGTGGAATGGTAGGGGCAAACGTAGCAGAAGACAGAACTCAACTTCCTTGACGGCGATGTCTTCGATCATGCCATCCTTGAGTCTCAGCCGCTGTTGCAGCCAGCCAGGGGATAATCATGCTCGCATGCAGTGTATGAGGTGCCGGCTGACAACACCCATCATAAGGATTGAAGAATACGCCCTGTTTGCTCTCCAAAAGGTACATATGTACCACAAGGTGCTGCTCTGCTTGCACAGCGAATCGGCACGCTGAAAAACTGCGGCTGCTGCTGGTCGGAAGGACAACGGAATTTCCTCCGGGACGCCGCCACGACATCCACTTCCTCGTTGCTGTAGGAGGTCTTAATACGAAACTATCCATTGATCGAAGAAACTCGATCTTACAGACCTTCCAACTTGCAACTGTAACAATCAGGCAACGTTCAGGCAACATGGCATCCTTGAAATCATGGTTTCCCATCCCCAAATCGAGCCATTTCTCCTTGGCCAACCTGCCATTCGGAATCATCTCAACCACATCAGAGCCCACCCCGCGACCAGCTGTCGCTATTGGTGATCATGCTCTGGACCTCCAGGAGTTCGCCGCATCTGGGGCGTTCGCGTCTCTTGGATTCGATGTTTCCGTTTTCTCCAAGCCGACTCTCAATGATTTCGCCGCTTTGGGGAGACCTGTCCACCGCACCGTCAGGAAATACCTCCAGAACGTCTTCGCTGAGAACACAACTCATGCCGATGTCTTGCAGAATAACAAGGATCTCCAGCAAAAAGCCCTGATCCAGCGCGATCAAGTGAAACTACATTTGCCCATGCACATTGGTGACTACACGGACTTCTATGCTGGCAAAAACCATGCCTTCAATGTGGGCTGTCTCTTTCGAGGACCAGACAATGCGCTTCAACCAAACTATACGCATCTCCCTGTGGGCTATCATGGTCGAGCTTCGTCAGTGGTAATCTCTGGCACCCCGATCACAAGGCCTAACGGTCAGATACTGGAGAACCCTACAGCAACGCCTAAAGTGCCTACGTTCAGCCCGTGTAAACGACTGGACATCGAACTGGAGCTTGGCGCTTTCGTATGCACGGGCAACGAAATGGGCAAGCATATACCGATTTCTGAAGCGGCCGACCACATCTTCGGATATGTCCTACTGAATGATTGGTCAGCTCGGGACATTCAAGCATGGGAATACGTGCCCCTGGGGCCATTCTTAGCAAAGAACTTTGGATCCACCATAAGCCCCTGGGTTGTGCTGGCTGATGCATTGGAGCCTTTCAGATGCAAGGGCATTCCAAATGAGACGCCATTACTCCCATATCTACAAGAGAAAGAAGAGAAGAATGTGTATGACATCCGATTACAAGTCGATATCACACGTAAGTCTGACCACACATCTATCCCATGCGCTAGTATATCGCTGACTGGTTGTCACAGCTGCTGGTGGATCGACTACGACCATCCTGAACTCCAACGGTCGCAATCTGCTCTTCTCTTTCCCCCAAATGCTCGCTCATCATTCCATTGGTGGCTGCCCCATGGCGCCAGGGGACCTTCTCGGATCCGGCACAATCAGCGGAACTGAGACAGGCACGGAAGGAAGTCTGCTCGAGTGCAGCAAGGGCGGTAAGGAAACAATCAAGCTGAACGGAGGGGTTGAGCGGAAATTCTTGGAAGACGGAGATATTGTCACCATCTACGGCGTGTGCGGCTCAGAGGAATCTGGACTTGTCGGCTTCGGAGAGTGTTCGGGGGAAATCCTGCCCGCTCCAAAGATCTAGGAACCATCATGTCGCCTTTGTCGCTAGCTTCAGTTCTTTTGCAATGATGAATGGCATTGTTTGTCGTGGATAGAGCTTAGGAGAATCCAAAGAAGAGTTGAAGCGCAACAATTCCGTTGCCCCTCCCTAGTCAGGAGTATAGCTGCTCTGTCCAATGAGCGGGTTTCTATTATCGATTAGCCCATTTTAAAGAGAGCTAGCGCCCTCTCACAGACGGCCTTTCCCCGGTTTTGTGAGAGGCGCGCCTCCCCCGCCTTCCCAGTTCTGCCCAATACGCATCAAGATCTTCCAGCGGGTGACGGTTGTGCGGAATACGGCCGTCACATGCGAGTTGCCCTCTCCACCTCCGCTTTTGTTGCAGATGACATCTCCGCTGGGGAGCAGGTTGCCAGCGGCTATGTGGTTGTCCCGAATGTAAGCGCTGGATAATAACAGACATTGCCCGAGTTTCGTCCTGATTGCAAGCCTGAGAGAGCGAGCTCTAAGGCGTTGTGCCAGAAGAATATATTGAGAAGTTGATGCCTCCTTCAGCAGGACCTCCATCATACTCGGCGTCTCAGCTCATCCACCGTCAGTAGACAAAGAGACACTTGGCAAGTCAGAAGCTTCGAAAAAGAACCACCACCAACTACTTGATCAGCACCGCTCACTCGGAAGTCACAGCATATAACGAGACGTGCTGAGTTTGTCTTGAGCAGCTCGACGCCTGTGCAAACCAGCATCTTTTCTTAGTCCAGATATTTGCTTTCAGTCCGATCACACTGCCACAATGCTGGTTACGCTTTCTCCAACAGCGCTCTCCTTTCTCTTTCTCACCCTGGGTTACTTCTTGGTCCGCTATTTGAACTCGACGGATCAACCAAAGATCAAGGGACTGCCAGAAATACCAGGCGTGCCACTGTTTGGTAACCTTCTTCAACTCGGTCAAGATCATGCTCGGGTAACTGCTCGGTGGGCAAAACAGTACGGCTGGCCGGTCTTTCAAACTCGCTTGGGCAACCGCCGCATTATTTTCGCCAATACCTTCGACTCAGTCAAGCACTTATGGATCACAAACCAGTCCGCTCTTATCTCGAGGCCGACCCTGTACACTTTCCACAGTGTAGTGTCAAGTAGCCAAGGGTTCACGATCGGGACGTCACCGTGGGACGAGTCGTGCAAGAAACGGCGTAAGGTCGCTGCCACGGCTTTGAACAGGCCTGCTGTGCAGAGCTACATGCCCTTCATCGACTTGGAGAGCTGTGTGGCTATCAAAGACATGTACAAGGATTCGATGGGTGGCTCTGTTGATCTGGACCCGAGAAAGTACTTCCATCGTTTCGCACTCAACACTAGTTTGACCTTGAACTACGGTATTCGAATTGATGGTGGGATTGATCAGGAGCTTCTCCGAGAAGGTTAGTCTGTCGATATGACCCCATTTCGATGAAGTCTAACAGTAGCAACCAGTGGTCCATGTCGAACGAGTGGTGTCCAACTTCCGTAGCACATCCAACAACTGGCAAGACTACATTCCTTTGCTGAGACTGCCATTTATCTCCCGTCAGAACAAATCTGCGGCAGAGTACCGAGAGCGACGGGACAAGTACCTCACGACGTTCCTGAACATGCTCAAGGAGCGAATCGCCAACGGCACTGACCGACCTTGCATTACTGGGAACATTATCAAAGATCCCGAGGAGACGCTCAACGAGGCAGAACTCAAATCGATCTGCTTGACAATGGTATCGGCCGGCATCGACACTGTTCCAGGCAATATGATAATGGGGCTCGGATATCTCGCATCGCCTGAGGGCCAGCATATCCAGCAAAGGGCTTACGACGAGATCATGAAGGTCTACCCGGAAGATGGCGAGGCCTGGGAGAAATGTCTGACCGAGGAGAAAGTTCCGTACATCACGGCCTTGACCAAGGAAATCCTTCGCTTTTGGACCGTCATTCCGATCTGCCTCCCTCGAACCAGCATCAAGGACATCAAATACAACGACGTGACCATCCCGGCCGGCAGTGTTTTCTACATGAACGCCTGGGCTGCCGACTACGACGACACACACTTCAAAGATCCTGCCAAGTTCATGCCCGAGCGGTACTTGAACGACCAAGAGGGCAGCGGCACTCCTCACTACGGGTACGGAGCGGGTAGCCGAATGTGCGTCGGCTCGCACTTGGCAAACCGGGAGATCTACACGGCGTTCCTTCGCATGATTGTGGCCTTTGAGTTCGTCCCCGCCAAGGATACCAAGGACTGGCCAGTCCTCGATGCGATCGAGTGTAATAGCATCCCGACCGCTCTGACCACCGAGCCAAAGCCCTTCAAGGTTGGATTCAAGGTCAGGAACAAGGATGCGCTCGAAAGATGGATTCGCGCAAGTGACGAGCGGACCAAGGACCTTTGAAGCGCGCGTAACGCAGCATGGATGGAGCAATTTGCCGGTGCGGGCATGATTTGAAAAACCTTTCCGGCTTGGGAAGGCTTGATGTGCGATTTGAGTTGAACGAGGCTAATGGGGACAGGAAGTGGTGCGTATTATTTGAACGTACCTACCAGCCAGCCAGCCAGCCAGCCGGAATGAATGATGGTTTGAATGCACCCGCCAAATTTGTATGAGCATCGTATGGTTCGGTTTAGCATCCAAAATATGACTTTTCTTCTTCTTCTCGCCCGTGATTCTGTGTGTGATTCGACTGTGCTGTCCGTCGTAATACTCCGTAGACAGCTTGAACACGCAACACACTCCCTGGCTAGCCGGCCGGCCAGCGGAAGGGGAAAATCATGGCTCACCCGCCTACTGGGCAGCCAGCAGAGCCCAACCAAACGTATCGTTGACAGTGTGTGCGTCCGGTTCCCGCGGAGTGATGAACTTGATTCCTGTGCGTCCTCTTGGGCCTTGAGGACCTTGAGGGCTTTACCACGTTGGCGCAGGCTCTGTATATGAAAAATTAAAAGTATTTATGTGTCCTCCACATCCTCACATCGCGCGGCCTTGCTGCATCTAAGCAGATTATGCACCGTACCACCGACACCAACGTTCAGCAAACGACGGGCGTCTACGGATCTGACGGACGGGTCTTGTCTTTCCAAGTCAAGTACCGCGCACAGTCAGTCCTAGCGGTCTTTATTCGGCAGACAGAGTAGAGAGACAGAGAGATACGCCACATAGACGGACAAACAGTCCAGCGCCACCACGTCCCTCGATTCATCGATGATACAGTGTAGGTAGTCATTCTTCAAACACACACCCACACACACAGAGTGCCGACAGACGGCATCCGTATCCGCATACCCGCGTACCCGTGTATCCGCCATGTCGCGTCGGCTGCACGGATACGCCACCGAGCGTAAGAAACTCCATTCCTTGTCTGCAAGTATAGAATGTCGACGTTTCCCGATCTCGATGCTGACCTGGTGCGAATGAATGACAGATGTGTCGTGGTGGCAACGAAACGAGATCATCCAGGAAATCATAGAGCAGTTCGAGCAGTGGAGGAGGGAGAAAATCGCGCGAGGTAAATTAACCTATCTCTTTTCCTTACCGTCATCGAGTTTTGTCTTCTGAGAGAGCAAGCGAGCGAGAGAAAGAGAGCGTGTGTGTGGGTGTGCGCGTCAGCTTAAGCATTTGTCATGTGAAGTGGTACTGCACTGTGTGTGAGTACAATTCTTGTTGTGGTGCTTGGAGGGAGCCTCGCATTCCACGTTCTACCCTGTTTAGATAATCGGCCATCTTGGGTGTTATGGGCATGTTGCGGACGTGGTATACCGAGCCCAGTATACACAGTTCACAGATCACAATTCACAATATGTGGTTATGTGGTATGACGCAAACATCAGCCTCTGGCGACCTTCGGTCACATTTCCGATACCGCAACCGTCCGGCCCGGAAGGGCGAAGGACGCTTTTCGCAAGGTTGGACGCGGGATTTTGATTGGGGGTGAGCTGGCCTTCAACAACTGCTGCGAATCTCACCTCGGCGTCATTCCGCATCGATCCTTGGAGTTTGCCGCTGCGGCATGCAACACCAGGAACTGGGAATATCCGAACATACGCGAATGTGTTGAGGACCGAGACGCAGTCCACGAGTACATTCTGTGTACGAGAGCCGAAAGAGCCGACAGGGTCGCAAGATCTGGAAGTTGGTTTCGCCACCGGTTGACCATCGTTGACCACTGGCGATATCGACGGTTCGAGGCTGTTATCGGCAACCCTCTAGGGTGACCGGCTTGTCCAGAACATGCAGAGATCCTGTGTACTGTGTACGAGTACAAGGTACTCATGGCATATCCCGGAAAGATATGCTGATTTCAGGCTATTTTCCGTGGTGAGATCGTCATGAGCATCCTGCTCAACAACGTGGCCTGGGCATATGCAGTGAACGTTCGAGAAAAAATTGAGACAGGGACGATCAGAAATGACGATCAGCTGGCGTCATACAGAGGAAGTTACTTGTCATTATTCGTGCTCGGCATGTTGGGGTCACTCTGGCCCGGTCATGGCTCTTGTGCTGTTGGTTGGAGGGGTGGTAGGGTTGCAGGCTGGGGCATTCATGCCTCGAGGGGAGAACGCAACTCCGCGCACGAGCTCCTCACCAGCAGCGCCTGATTGTGCACACATTCTGGTCTCTTATGGACAGTTCGCCAGGCGCAGAGTCTCCCATCAGCCGAGCCGCCGATCCTCAGAATTGCCCGGATCGACAGGTGCAGGCGCCAGTCTCTGAAACCCTACGCTTATGGGTTGAAGGGTCGGAGGACGGCTGTAGTTATTCTTGTCCTGAAACGCTGCAAAGCCGACACAGAAACAGCAACAACTTCAGGCCAGCCCACCCACGGACTTGGGTAACTTGACCAGAACAGAGTCAGAGAAATCCTACTCTCGTCTCACTCTCACCCTCACCCTCACCCTCACACCCATCGCTTGCGATGCATCTTGTGAGGGGTGCATTTGATTAAGGCGCCGCCTGGGGAGACTTGCATCATTATCAGTGGATTTCTCCTGCAGTTGTGGGTGGGATTCAGAGTTCTGGCGGGAAATCGGCACAGTTGGCAAGCAGAATTGGAGAAGTCGCTGCACAATTGGAGCTCGGAAACACAGCTTGGGCGCCTTCAATTCGCCCTGCCGATCGCCCCTCCGCCCCCCACAGGCGGGCTACTGCGCCTAAACTGCTGCTAAAACTTGCCCTCGAGCTCGGCGTACAAATCACCGTGACGGGCGAGGCAGCAGGCATCCCGCACTGTCTCGGTGGGGACTCGACTGCGAAAGCTACGAGTTACGCCTCCTCCCGACAGAATTGGGTTTCGCAGGCTTCGGTGGCTTGATCTCATCCACTCACAGCCGCTCCAGTTCCGATGCCGTTCTCGAGCACAATCCAGGACATCCCACCCTCGGGCTCACAGGATCTTGCCCGGTTCTGGTGCTGCCTGCTCGTGTTTGACACTGCTCTCCGGCCGGTTTTGCCAACCAGAAGAGGACACAACCCGGCATGGCGCATCGCACGGCTCGCATTCTGTCGGAGACCGCCCTGTCCAGTTCGGTGGCTGCCCCCTGTCACTTTTGCTTTTCGCGAATGGCTTTTAGCGCATCTGCACTATTGTTTTGGGGCGAACCCACTTTCGGCGCTCGATGCGCTCAGGCTGGAGGGCTCGCTTGATTTCATTCATATTCCTCCCCACGGAATGAGTCCTCACTTCCTTACGACTGCATTCCGCACTCTCCTCTCTGACGAGTCCACCATAATCAACAGGTCATCATACCACAATACCGCCCTTCATGCAGGGCCTCAAACGGTTACAGTCCGCCATCGAAAGGCATAGGGAGAACAAGGACATCAACATCAAGTACAAGACACCCCTCACGAGTGAGTATAGCCTGTCTCTCCTCAGCGTCTCCAAGTCGGCCTCAGCCAGCCATATATTCGTCACCATTTCGCGCATCGGAGTTGACTGACTTTGTTCAACTACCAGTACGTAACGTGAATACATTTACCGACGAGCAAGCCATCGACGATGCCTGTAACCCAATTCGCAGTGACCGACACGTACGAATATCTGAATGGGTTCGGGGGGTACAAAGAGTATGCACCTTTCACCCGTGATGCGAGGGTCTTTTTGCTGACGATTTCGTCCCCAGGAGTGAGGCCATCGATGGTACTTTGCCGTTAGCGGCCAACTCACCCCAGAAATGCCCGTACGGCCTGTACAACGAGAAGTTGTCAGGTACCGCATTCACCGCGCCTCGCGAAGAGAATCAGCAATCATGGCTCTATCGAATCCTGCCCTCGGCAAGCCACCAGAACTTCGAACCAGTCCCTGCCTCTTCGTCGCAGTCCTTGATATCTCCGACGCCTAGCTTCGGCACCCATTTCAACGCGATTCCAAACCAACTGCGATGGGATCCTTTCGATTTCGACAAGGAAGTATCATGGATTCACTCGCTCCATCTTGTGGCTGGCGCGGGCGACCCCACCATGAAGCAGGGGTTGGGCATCTACATCTACGCCTGTGGCACTAGCATGCCCGAGAAGACGGCCTTTTACAGCGCAGACGGCGACTTCTTGATTGTTGCACAGCACGGCGCTCTTGACATCCGGACCGAATTTGGCAAGATGCTGGTACGACCGAATGAAATCTGCGTCATCCCGCGGGGGATTCGCTACCATGTTACGTTGCATAACAACGAACCCGCGCGAGGATACATCTGCGAGCTGTACCAGGGCCACTTCAAACTGCCCGAACTCGGTCCCATTGGCTCAAATGGGCTGGCCAACGCACGCGACTTCCAAACACCCGTGGCCGATTTCATCGAGGACTACGAGAACACGGAGTGGACGGTCTATGGCAAATTTGGTGGCAACCTCTTCTCAGCCAAGCAGTCACACACTCCCTTTGACGTTGTCGGCTGGCACGGCACCTATTTCCCTTACAAATACGACCTGGGCCGTTTCAACCCCGTCGGCAGCATTTCCTACGATCACCCTGATCCTTCTATTTTCACTGTTCTCACTGCGCCCTCACATCCGCATGGCGCGGGTACTGCGGTCGCAGATTTCGTCATATTTCCGCCTCGATGGCTGGTTGCAGAAAAGACCTTCCGTCCTCCGTGGTATCATCGAAACACCATGTCCGAGTTCATGGGCTTGATCATGGGTAACTATGATGCCAAGGGCGCCGGAAAGGGTGGCTTCCAGCCGGCTGGGGCGAGTCTACATAATACTATGAGCGGGCATGGACCAGACATGCAGACATTCGAAAAGGCGTCGACGATGGATTTGCCACCCCAAAAGGTCGGCGAGGGTAGCATGGCGTTTATGTTTGAGAGCTGCTTGATGGTCGGCGTTACAGAATGGGGTCTGAAGACGTGCCAGAAAGTTCAGGAGGTGAGTTTCGGGTGCTCTCGAAAGCGGTTGAGAAAACGCTAACAACTATTGCAGTCATACAATGCTCATTCATGGGAGCCATTAAAGGTGCATTTCAAGCGACCGGAGTCGTCGCGCGGCGTCAGCAATGGCGAAAAGAAGCATGGTGTGGGTGATGCGAAAGACGCAAGCAGCGTGCACGCTCTTTGAGTAAGGGAAATCTTAGAAGAGGAGGAGTACAATATGCATTGCGTTAGGCAATGTGATAGAGGATTGCCCATTTATGCGTGCTGCCTCTTATAACAGAATCAAAATATGATACCCTTACAAAAACTGGCCTTTCCTGCCTTTGAATGAGTGACTCGCCCACTTTGAAGATCTGGGCAGCCACGCAGCACCATCCCATCCCACGCCGCAGCTGGACACACTGGCGTTGAAGCGGGGGAGGGGAGCGAGGGGAGAGCAGCGAAAAGGCGTGATAAAACCCGAATCGGTGCTCAATCGCCCCCCGGAATCCATGCCTCCAATCACGCTGCTCGCTGAAGAACGTGGACGTCCTTTTTCCCTGTCAGTCTCCGGTCACTTTCTTCTCTGCCACACAATTGATGCTTACACTAGAAGCAAAAGCGTCGACATGACCATGGTTGTTCCTGTTTTGTGCCCTTGTCCTCACGCACACGGCTCCTCCTTTCGGTCGCAGCCTCTGTTTTCCGAGCAGCCACTGACCGTCACGGCTGCCACACACGAGGTCTCACTAGGCTGGATTGCTCACGGATGAGAATGCTCCAATAACCTATCAGGGCTCTTCCACGAGGTTCGTCCCTTCGACGAGTGTCGCGTGCTTTTTCTACTCGCAACAGGCACACGTGCCTCTATCCGACTGTCTGGACGTCTGAGAATTTGAATGCGCATTGCGAACTTGCGAGGTTGTTGCCCATGTGTCTTGCTGCTCCTGTTATCTTGGTCTGCATCCTCACCCCATGTCCTCGTCCACTATGCCTTCAGTCAAGTATAGCTGTCAGTCAATTCCTCGTACGGTGATCTGATTCTGTCTGCGACACCACGCGCTGCCCTCGAGAGCTGGACTATTTTGGAGAGAACACTTTCACTTCCTTTGGCATATTCTTCAAGCTATTGCCTTGGAACGTTGAGCGTTTCTTCTGTACACCGTACCGGCTACTCAGATATCCACCAGAATTGTTCAATCTCAACTATGCCCAGGCCGAAACCTCCTCCCACCCCCACCGGCTCTACAGACCTGACGGCTGCGGACGTCAAGGGTTCCCAGGCCACGGACATGGAGTCGATGTTTGCCCTACCTCCTCCGGCAATACGAAGCGATGCGCGTGTACAAGCGCGGCCTTCAAAATCGTCCCAATCTCGAGAATACTCGGGCTCTTCACTCACACAGGGCACGCCACCCATATCGCCCCAGGACAAGCCACTTACTGGCAGTCCCAGACACAAGAGAACTGCGTCCGGTGCAGTCAAAGCCGCCGTGGAGTCCAAAGTGGCCAGCGCCGACCCCGCAAACTCCTACGCCCTCCCTCCTCCGCCGAGTCGAGCACGCAAGATCATACAAATGAAGCCCAAAGCACCTCACACCAGCACCTCGTCCCCAACCAGTGATGCCGACTACCTGCCTCCCGGAGCGTCGAATGCTGCATCGGCGGTCCCACCAGCGCCCTCTACTAAAGAGTCCATGACGGGGAGGGGAGCAACAGCGGCGTCGACTGGCGCGTCAACAAACTCGAAACGCAAACAGCCCTCCGCGACGAGCGCCGCGGGCAGGAAGATTGCCCGGAAGACCGCCCACAGCATCATCGAGCGTCGGCGGCGGAGTAAAATGAACGAAGAGTTTGGCGTCCTGAAAGACATGATTCCGGCCTGCGAAGGTGTGGAAATGCACAAGCTGGCCATATTGCAGGCCGGGATCGAATATGTGAGATATCTCGAGGGATGTGTGGCGCAACTGAAGACAGAGAACGCAAAATTCGGCGGCAAGAGAAGACAATCAGCCGGTTCGCGGATGCAAATAGACACCGCGTCAGATGAAGACGAGGACTTTGACGAAGTAGACGACGACGACGACGACAACGACGAGCAGGTCGAGGGGCAGGACGAGCAGGATCAGGAACAGGACCGCGATCAGGACGAGTTCGTCGACCACCTGCCCGACCCGGCTCCTCCGGCCAAGCTACGGAGCAATCGATACAGCGCAACGGCCCCAACGGAGTGGTCCCTTCGAGATTCTCGCAAGTCGTCTATCGTCTCCTTGAGCGGTTCCTCGGCCTATCCCTCTCCACACATTCTCTCCCAGTCACATGGTGCACAGGCGCACCAGGGTGTCGGCGTGCTGTCCACGACCCCGACGCCCACTTTACTCTCCCCGGCGTTCAATTCCATTCACTTCTCGCCAGACCTGTCGCGCACACAAACGAACAGCAGTGCCGCCAGATCCAGCAACTCAAACGTACCTTCCCTGCCCTCGACGGCAGCGTCGTGGACGACAGTCAACAACAACAACAACAACCCTCCGTCGGGGTCGATCTCGAATCCATCGCCCAGCATGCAGCCGCTCCCATCCCCAAAGGCCGCCATGGGCATTCCGCTGCCTCAACCGGCAATGACAAGGCTACAATTGCCGGGCCAATACAACGCGGCCGTTCAGCGGGAGAGGGACGCTGGGAGCAGGAGTCCCGGGGCCGCAAGCAACGCATCAGGAACGGCGGAAGCGACGGCCAGCGCAGCGCTGATGATGTTGACCAATGAGTGGCGTGGCGGAGGACGACAGGTAGGGACAGGAACGGGAGTGGGGATGGGTTTCGAAGATCCCGCCGCCGCCGCCGTACAAGGCAATGGTAAAGATCGAGGCAAAGGGATGAGTGTTCGGGACTTGCTGAGTTCATGATGCTGATACTGCCGTTGCTGCTCCCATGGGCTGCCATTTGCGGCACACATGTACTGTACTACTGTATAAGTGAGGCGCGTCCACACGCGGGCTTAGACTCCGTTGGATTATACAAACATCGATATGTGTTCATTGGTCCAAGTCAACTCCAGATTTGTGAAGTTGCTAGAAGCTCGGACCGGGACCGGGACCCAGGATCAAGAACAAAACGATGCGGAGAGGGAGGTGATGATACATAGACATATCTATCCACGCGTGCATTGGTACGCGGAGGGCCAGTCGGTCACTCTCAGCCAGTCAATATAGTCAATATAGGTCAAGCAGTGGAGCGAGAGCGAGGCAGGACGCAAGGCACGATACGAACCATAGATAATAACGTCTAGCCTCGTATCATGGCAAGACACAGTGGCGTCTCCATACTTGGTTACATGGTAGATATTGATTCATTGATCGACTCCTTCATTGAATCATCCATCGACCTCATAAAGACCGGGCTGCCCATCCACAGTCCAGGGTATCCGGTATAGTACATAATAGTAGCTGAGGCGGGAGGGAGGGGGTCATGGTTTCATTCCCGTTCCCATTCCCGTTTCCGTTCCCGTTTCCATTTATTCCATTGCACAGCACAGCACCGCACTGCACTGGGGCTGTACTGCATTATATTGCATCCCATTCTCAATTCCACCCAGAAGGACTGGAATCCGTCTATCAGGAAGGAAGGTAGGCAGGTACGAGCGGGTAGAGTTGTGGTGGTGGTGGTGTAGTCCCCCCAGCCCTCTTCCACACTGTAATTACTCAGCACAGCACGTCGAAATGATCCCAGGAATGCGTTCGTGTGGCATGTGAAGTATGACGTGTCACATGTCCCTATATCAGGCTCAGCAGCGTAGGTATCTATGACAGGAAGGACATGATCCTCCGCGACACAGTCGAAGCCAGCTGCGCAATACTGTTTGTAACGCCATTAATGCAATAATGTACTGTCCCAAGAACAGAACGCCTCGTAGGGATCCCGGATTCGTGGATTTTGAGTATGACCCTGACCGTGAACATGCCTGACCATCACGGTCTTTCATCCCTTGCGCCTCGACGGCTAGACCTCGACATCGATATGTACCGTCCGTCATAACGAGGAACCTTGACCGAACGCTCGTGGTCGGTTAGTTCCCGGGTGCGACGAACGGTAGGGGACATCAATGAGCTCCAATGGCTCCGAGTTGTCGTCGTCAGGCGCACGGATATTTGCACAGAGAGCGCGGTAGGTCCGCCGCAGCATCGCCCGTCCTGGCCGGAGAAGGTTGGTCACCATGGTTTGGCAAGTATCGATCTCACCGGGTGTATAGTGCCCAAGATCGGCATTCGTTGTCGCGTTGTTTGCGCAGAGTCTTCTCTGCTTGTCCCGGAGGGCTTGTTCACCTCGGTGGCCTCGTTACCGCTGAACCGGATCGGTGCAGCACTCAAAGCTTGCTTGTGCCTTTGATCTTGAGCTGCGCTTTGGTCACGGTTGGGCCCCTCTTCACAGAGGGTTTCTTCTCCTCCCTATTGTGTTGTCGGTGGGGATGCTCTCCTCGAGGAGCAAGTAGGAAGTCAAGTGAAGTGCCATGGGTCAAATCTGTCCCGGCGTGAGAACCTGCCCTCATGTTGCATCCACCTGCCCATGTCGTGAGTTCGCGCCGACATTCGCAAGAAACCACTTCTTCGTCTTCCTACCCATTGGTTCCACGAACAAATACCTCTTCAACACGGCCTCAAGATCAGCCCACTCCGTCAAGCCCATCTCCTTGGCGAGCCGCACAAACCTCACGCCATGGTAATCCTTGTAATCCCCACAGTCCGGCCTGAGCCGCACATTTCTCTCAGCCATTGTCCCGACAAACAACCACCAAAGGCGATCCTCCGCGGCCTCGGCCCCCACAACGACCAGCTCGTGCCCGTGCGCCTCAACCTTGACGTCCAGCTCGCGCAACCGCTCCGCCACCACGAGACTCATGTCGAAGGCCCAGCTGCCCGCCTCCTCCAGCTTGCTTCCCGCGTCCATGCGGTCGTGCACCGCGCGGCGCACCCAATACGTGGCCGCGAGGGCCAAGCACGCGTCGACGAGCAATTCAGGCGAGGGGATCAGGGCCCACAGCTCGATGCTATCAAGGTAGTGGGTGAGGAACTGGCCCGAGAGGAGCATGATCTTCATGGCTGCGTTGGTGAAGACCTTGGGCGTAGTCAGGGTCTTGTTGAGCATCACCATGCCGAGAGCGTGGTGCCATTCGCGCACCCCGATCACGAGGGCGGCGAACGAACTTGGTAATGAAGGGGCCAGGTCTCCGTAAAAGGGCAGCGCGGATGGAGAGTCGCGGCGCTCCAGGGCAATTTCGTCCAGGATATGTTCGGGGAGATGCTCGGCGTCCCAGCGGTCGAGGTTGAACGAGGGCCTCGTCAGCGAGAGACACGCCCGCGTCATGTCCTGGAGGAGCGCGCCCATCAACAGCCGCAGATCGGCCTCGAGGGTCTTGCCCTCGGGTTGGAGGAGGCGGGCGAGCATGCGCCCGTGCACGGCTGCGGCTTTGAAATTGTGGGCCGCGACCTCAGCCGCTAGCAGGGCGTATACCTCCCACACATGGGTCTGGGAATCCGGGCGCTGCAGCATCGACTCACGCAGCTTGCTGGTCGCTTTGCTGATGTATTGCAGGGCGAGCAGGCTCGTCTCATTATGCGGCTTGATCCCGGAGAGGATGGCCGCCGAGCGCGCCAGGTAGGCGTACCCGTCTGCGCCGCCGTCGTCGAGCCCCCTGACGCTGTCCCTCCAGTACCGGTGCATGTGCATCTTACCGCCATATAGAGCGGCTTCGTTACCGTGGTTCGCAGGCAGGATGAAATCCCGCGTGAAAATCAGGAGATGGTTGACCGATGGTGTTACGGCAATTGTCGTCGATGCGAAGGGGTCGGAATTCCCGGCCAGCACGACCGGCGGCGGGACATTGCGCTCATCCTGGCTTCTACTGGCAAAGACGTGCGTCGAGAACTGCTCCTGCTGCTGTCTCTTCTTCTTCTCCTTGATGCGCTCATATACCGTCAGGGGTCTTCTCAATGGTGGCGATGGCGGCGATGGCGTTGATAGCGGTGGTTCTGGCTCTCGCTTTCGCTGCTGCTGCACGCGCGCAACGTGGGCGTTGACATCAGACAGGTTAAGGCCCGAGATGCGTCCAGACGGCCCGTCCTGCAAGATGAAGGTCAGTTGCGGCTCCTTCTGGCCTTTGGCCATCCCGCATGTTGGAGGGGATGGTTAATCACAGTGCACTACAGTTGCATGGTGCACCACCAGTACGACGAACATGCCGCATCCCACCCTTTGAGGGGAGCCTTGAATTAAGCCGCCAAGTCCCATCACACCGGCAGCACCAGAGCAGGCGCCGTCGTGAACTACGCCCACTGGCAGTCGGCACTTGAACCGACAGTCATGTATTGGTACGCAGGACGATGCATGATTTGTCATGGTCTTTCCCACAAGGGACAATGTCCCTTGCTGGGTTGGGAATAAGCTTCGGAGAACTAATCCCGCCCGGGGACCCTCCTTCCGACCTTGCTGCTGATATCCAGCCGATGTGTTGTGCAAGCTTCATCATATGGCTCGATTTCAAAGCGTGCATGGGTGCGTCCGCGGAGCGCAGTCAGGTGGAAGCCGCAAAGGATCCGTAAGAGGCATGAAGAACCCAAGCGAGGCGTCTGGCCCAGTAGATGCCCCAACAATCATCAGGCGGTCGGGTCAAGCGGGTGTTGAAGGTGGTGAGTCCTGGAGAATCCCGTCGCTAAGGAACTGCAACAACGCATTATGCGACCCTAAAGCGGAGTGAGATGATAAACCGGCCTCGGTCATGGGGACAGCTATCTCGCATTTCATCGCCCGCAGTATCACAGCATCAGCCGAACCTCGAGACTTCCACTGATGGGCACATCGCCATCACCTCCTTGTTTTACGGTCTTTCTGTTCTCCGTGACACAAGCCACATAATAGGCCAAGCAGGCAACGAAAGCCAGGCACAGGAAGCCGATGCAAATGCGAGACCCAGTTTTAAACTCTGGAGCATCCGTCTTCAGAAAGGAATATGTCGCTATAATACTGCCAATGTTGCCGAACTGTGAATCGTCAGGACCTGTACCTGGACAACGCGGATTCGGGGCCTAGAGCTCGGCGACTCGGCGACCCACTCAGTCGGGCGAGAGCGACATTGTGTCGTTCGGGCAATCGCCGGTCTTCATATAGGTCTTGAGGATGGGGACGACTTACAGACACCTGAAATGCAGAACCGATGGCTCGCCCTGTTTCAATAATCAGTGAACATCCTGTGAATGCCTGCACATCTGGCGGGAGGTCGGGATCAAAGATCACGGGATGCTTACTTTGGCTCTCAAGACAGTTCATAGTGTACCAGCACAAGATTGCTTCCACCACGTCAGCAAGGGGAAATGAGATGCCTGTGGTGGGACAAGGGGTGGGAATTTGGACCAGCTGGACTCACCAACTATTGCGCTGAAGACGCCCATGGTGGCCAAAAACAAAAGCCCGTAGCGTGTGTGAGATTCTTGCAGACTCGACTGAAGGAAGGAGAACCCCACAATGCCGATTATGATCGACATCAGAGCCCAAGGCGTTCGCATCTTCGTTTTGTCTGATGCGACGCCCACAATGAATGCGAAGCCTGCGGCTGCAACGTATACTGGGACGGTATGCAGCTGTGTACTGATGGGCGAGTATCCTAACCCGCGCACGATGCTCGGTATGAACAGACCTAGACCATTTGACTTTATAACATCTGTCATTACCTCCATTTTTAAAGGGTTGGTGATGGATGACTTACCGGCATGGTCATGCCGAGATACATGAAGCCCGAGAGCCACATCTTGACGTCTTTGAACGCATCAACGATATCGGAAATGCCGATTGCATTTGTGTTTCTGTCAGCTCCTGAAGACGACTCGTCACCGCCAAGGTGAAGTTGAAGTGCTCGCCGTTCATTATCGGAAAGCCATCGTGCTTTCTCTGGAATATCGGTGACGAGGAAGAAAAGGACCAGGGCCACAACCACGGTGAGACAGCCCTCAAGGATGAAAATCCATCTCCAAGCTTTCAAGTTGCATATGCCGTCCATGTTCCCTATGGCGCTGGCCAGAAGACCGCCGAATGCTCCCGCAAGAGTGGTTGAACCGACAAATATGGCGAAACGAGATTGGGCTTCCTCTGGCCGATAAAAGCGGGACATCGTGTACACGCAGCCGGGGTACACACCTGCTTCTGCGATACCCAAGAAAACACGGACGACTGCAATTCCTGCCAGGTTGTGTACAACCCCCTGGAGCACGGTCATCACTCCGAAGAAGAGGGTACAAGCAGGTACTGTGGCACCACGTCGTCAGCATCGGGACCAGGGCCGTCACAAATGCGCCCGCCGGGGTTGTGGGAAGAAACTTACACCATATTTGCGGTTTGAAGCGCAGGAGGAGAATATTCGATGGGATGTCAAACAAGACATATGGGACGAAGAAACACACTAGTGCTGAATTGTATTGTGTCCCGGTGAGCTTGAGGTCTTCCACCAGGCCAAAGACAACAGCGGCTCCGATGTTTGTTCTGGCAATATGATCGTTAGTGCACGAGGAAATTCCGTTCCAGATGGCAACGGTTCTCGAGTTGCAATGCTAACCTGTCGAGAAAGCAGAAAACATAGAGCATAGTCAGAGGTCCAAGAACGTAAATGTCTCTTTTCCACTTCAACTTCCTGTTCAATGCTGGCTTTTCATAGCTCTCAACTTGCTCCAGCGACTGTTCGGACGTTCCAACCGGCGAAAGTGGACTTTGAAGACCTTGAACTCGCGTGACCTCTGAGGAGAATTTCTCTGCCATCGTGACCTTGAATCGGAAGGAATAAACTGGTTGTGACGGTGCTTCCAGCGCGAAGGGAGGAAGGGCGAGCTGAGCATGCGATAAAGACGGGCACGGGTGGGTAGGCCGCGTCTACTTGTAGAGGATGGCATCGCGGCTGGGTCCGCACCTGGCCGAGTGCCAGTCGACGACTTACATAACAATGCATGCTTCGAACCCAGCGGTGGTTGGCTTCTGAGGTGGCGATGAGTCAGGATATATAGGAGCAAGCTAGTTCTGCTAGTCTGGCGTGATTAACAACGAGCTCAAGCTTTTTGAAACCTCTTTCGCCGCCGTTCCCCGAATTCACTGGATTCGGAATGTCTGGCTTACCTGATGAGTGTGCAGGAGCGTGAGAGGTCTTCATGCACCCAGAAGAGGCTCGCGTACGGGGTTACTCCACAGCCTGTTGATCTCCGATTGGTAGTAGGAAGCCACACTGGCGTTGGCACGAATAGATCTCAAGATAATTTAGACTTGCAATGCCGAACTTCGCTGGGATATCTGCAGATAGCCTGTATTTGACCCTGTTTGGACAGCTTTCTGCAGGCCATTGGGAGTAACCAAACGTTCCGCTGTCGACCGGCTAAGGATTGATCAGAGAAGCGATTGAGCGTGAGTGACGGAGATCGATCTACTAGCGAAGGGAAAAGTAGGAGCAAGATTACCCTTCATTCCCCGTGAGCCCAGTCTGGTCAACGTGCTGAATAGCTCGCCAAGGACAAGTTTTCTTCCTGTATCGGGAGTATATCCTATCGGATCTTTTTGGAAGTCCTTTTGACTCAGGCATTTGAGCTGCGAATGCGGAAGCCCACCTGCGGACAGCGCATGGTCTCAGGGCCATAGAATCAAAATTTGTCTTCAACCCCGTATCTCTCAGCGGAGAGAAGGTTGTAGATTGTGTGGGGAGCCCTGTGGCTGGTCGAGAGAGTCAGTTGGTATGGGTCTCGCGGCGGATCGTGTGGGGCAGGCAGCGGAAGGTAAAGCAGCTACGCCGTGAAAAGTAGACCTCCCAAGAAGCAGTCAATAGTGAGGAGAGACAAGCCGGGAAACTGGATAAGCAAGGACAAGTCACACTCCGTCTCTGGCGCTCTGAGCCCAACAAGACATTCGAAGCTGGCATTTCCATTTCATCGCGGTGTTGCTCATGGCTCGAGCGACTCTGCATGGCTTAGAGAGAAGATGCTGAGGTACAACGGAGCAGTGACGAAACTGCTCGAGCCTGCCCCGGATCGGGACAAGGGTGATGCCGCCGTTGCCCCTTCCCCGCCCGCAGCGGCTGTCTTGCGAGGCGCAAGATAATAAAGTATGGTACAGATCACAAATTTATATCGCAGTTGCAGCAGCATCTTCTGTTGATAGTTGCAACATGAAGGATTCCGCCTAACGATTGGCCTTCGTTGCCGTGTCAGATCTCTTCCCTCGACTTGCAAAACTGAGCTACCTTGTACCTTTCGCAACGGCCACCCGACAATCTACTCGTTCGGTACTGACATTTGTCCTTGAAGACCTCAAAATGAAGGAATGACAGAGGATCCTAATCCACTATGTTTCTACATGTCCTGGCCTGTCATTTTGCAGTGCACACATCAATCATTGCGGACGGGATATTTTCTTTGTCGCGTGAGACAGTGGGCTCGATACTTACACAATAGGGAACATCCCGACCGACTTGCATATTGCTCCACTCCGATCTAGAGAAACTTGGGCTTCCAAAGTGAATGAAGGGGCTCTGTAATGGTTCGACATGTCTCCAACTTCAAAGCATGGTTTCTTTTTGTTGGGCTTTAGGACCCCGCCCGCCTGCCTCTTTCCGAGACAAAAGCACGTCTGGGCATACCTGTGGCCTTTTCCATCTGAGATGAATTCTTTCATGATCAAGTCCGCGCTCACACATTGTGGCGTTTGCAAGAAAGAGATAGAGGGAAAGAAAGGGTCCTGTCTAAGACAGCAATGAACCGTCAGGGGCGGTCGACCCACGCAATACAAACAAGGACCAAGATGCCGCAAAGCTGCTACACCGACACACACGGGTATAACACCGCCTTGTCAGTCAATCAGGACCTACCATCTTAAGTTCTTCTGTCGCGACCACAATCGCTCCGAAAAATAACCTTCCCCCTGCTTATATCCAAGCCTTGACCATCCTCGAACCAAGACACACACCAAAATAGCCCGTCCGCGAAAGAGCCTCAGCCCACCACCTCCACCGCCATCAATATCTACCGCAACCGCAACCATGTCTCTCTTCGAGAGAGTCGCGCACGGCTTCTACGTCCGCCGCCACGACTCGGCAGCTCCTCTTGTGCCTGATCCCCGAAGAGCCGCCGCGCACTTTCCCTCGAATTCGTTCCTCGCCTTCCGGACCGACCAACAGCTCCGGCACTTAGTTTCCGAAACCAAGACCAGACTTGTCATCGAAACCGCCCATTCCAAACATCTCGAACAGACCCTGGACGACCAGCTCCGGAGGGCGCAGCGAACGAGGGCCGCCCTCATAGAGCAGGAAAAGGTGGTCGAGCGGGTCAAAGGTATCAAGGATGCGTACGTAGTGGAGAAGGCTTCGCGAGATGATGAGAAGGCGAGGCGCAAGAATGAGCGGGCCGGAGCAAGAATGGGTGGTGGGCGTCATGGGATGAGATGGTGAAGAAGGAGAAGGAGATGGGGCCAGGAAAGGCGATAGAACTGCAGCCCAAAGCACACGGCCTCGTATCCAACAAAAAAGGTCAACGTCGACCCAATGTACTGTACATGTACTGGAACCTGGCTGTCTAGCTAGCTTTCTGTCCGTAAAATTCAGTTTCATCCTCCCTGGCACTCGTATCAAGTCCAGAATTACTCTATGAGCATCCTACTTGCGGGTCCTTGAAATACTTGTAGTCGAGCCAGAGGTCACGGACTAATCGATCACAAATATTATTACTGATCCCAACCGCTTCCAATTGATGGCGGCCAAAGGACTTCAGGAGTGGGGATTTGGCTGAACAAGCCCATCTCGATACCATTACTGCACGGTATTATATATCCATTT
Source organism: Phialophora chinensis (assembly GCA_016109575.1). Classification (NCBI taxonomy): domain Eukaryota; kingdom Fungi; phylum Ascomycota; class Eurotiomycetes; order Chaetothyriales; family Herpotrichiellaceae; genus Phialophora; species Phialophora chinensis. The sequence goes on from JADWPU010000017.1 coordinate 55,578, forward strand.
AAGACATGCATGTGTGCATCTAGCGCGGAAGTGAAGCACACGCCAGTTTATCTGCCATCTACTCATGTTGGGGATATTATCAGCTTTGCTAAACACACCCTCCATATTTCATCGAGTCCTGTAGTCCGTATAATCTCGTCGTCTTTCCGTTCTTTTTATAAAGTTGCCTTCTCGTCCGCTCGTAAGAATCAAAACTTGTCTCCCATCATTCCTCGGGGCATTACTGGCTTGGCGTCGTGGCCGAACCCATCTGCGTCTCGTAATCCAGAGCCGTACCCCTCATACCCATATCCATACTCGTGCGCCTGACCTTGTCTTAGGTCGCTACGTTGTTTGGCGTGCATGTCCCAAGGAGGTGTCCGGCGCTCTGCGCCGGCGTCTTCGCTTTCAAAACTGCCGCGGCCGCGATACACGGCGTCCAGTTCGGTTGGCAGCGGGATCTTCGCAGTCGGAGACACTGGGATTTGCGCGGAATGCGCATGCAGGGGCACTTGCGACTCTGAGCGAAAGTGAGACTGAGAGCGAGAGTAGTTGGGGCTGTCGTTGTGCGGGAGTCTGCTATTGGGCGTATCGTTCGAATTTCGAGGCAATTCCTTCACCGGAGCGCCGTTCGGTGACTTTTGCTTCGTGGTAGAGGTCTTGGGCAAACCACCGAATACCTGTGTATTTGGTGACAGCGGTGCTGGTGCCGACGGTGACGCTGGATTGGACGCCACGTCAAAGTCGAATGATTTGAACGTTTCGGCGTCCTTTTGCTTCGGAGTCTGTCCTCCAGGGGTGTCGGGGACCATGGTTGTGGCGAGACTCGACACGGTTGTATGTCTTGACAGCTTTCGGTCCTGTGGTGGCTCTTGAGGCGTCAGTTGCATGGCTGTTCCTGCGACTGGAGGCCCTGGTGGCCCATTGGACATTGTGGGCGTTGGATGGAAGATAGATTTGATGACGAAGGCGATGCAAATCAGGACACCGAGACCGCCAAGGCCAACCCCCATGAACCAGCCACCGCGGATACCGGCCAAAGGATGAAATCCATGGTTGTTCACCTGCACTTCTACAGTGGAGGCAAGGCCGAGACCAAGAGAAATTGAGTAGTTGACTACTGTGCTGATCAGACTGCCAGCAACGCCTTGCTGTTGTGGCGGGAAATAGTTCGACATGATCAAAGTGGCGGCCGGGAATGACATGTCCATACCGAACGGCATCACAACGAGACTGGCAAAGGTCCAGCTCCAGTATGTCGTCTTGTCGATGTCGGAATCGACGGCGAGCAGAAGGGGGCCGAAGGCGAACGCAGCCAAGGCCCAGAACAGTGTCCAAGACGGTCGACATTTTCTCATCATCCAGGCCGTTAAGATCGAGGCGATAAAGGCAACAGGAACGATGGGTAAGACATGCACCGCCGCTTCGAGGGGCGCATATTGTTTGATGCCAAGTAGGAACTTCCATAAGAACCACGTCCAGATTCCGAAAGTAGCCCAGCCACAGGCCACGGCGCCGAGGACGAATCCGACATCCGCTTTGAGCATCTTGAAAGGCACCAATGGCTGTTCAGCAATTTTGATCTCCGTAACGACGAAGAAGGCGATGAGTAGTAGCCCGATGATGAGTAGCATGAAGATATACTGCGTGCCCCAACCCGATGCAGGAGCAGAAACGAGAGAGACTTGGACGCATATAAGCCCGCCAACACCTGTCACAGCGCCAAGCCAGTCCATATCCCGAAGTTTGTCTTTGACAGGAAGCCTCTGCTTTGGCGTTGGAGGTGGTGAGATCAGGACGACGGTTGCGGCAATGGCGAGGAAGCAACAAACGACGGCCAGGGTGTAGAAACTCCACCACCAGGTTGCGTACTTTGTGAACAAGGCACCAAAGAGCATCCCAAGGTAGGCCCCGACAGGCGCGCACAGGCCGAAAAGCGTGAAGGCAAAGATCTTCTGTCTCGAACCTGGCGGATACGTTCGGCCTAGCAGCGCCAAACCGTTGGGGACCATCAGACTTGCACCGAGACCTTGGAATCCTCTGGCTACAAAGAAGAGCTGGTATCCAGCGTAGTGACTCAAACCAGCAACCACGCTCCAGAAACTGAGCCACGAGTAGCCGATCACCACCATTGCCTTATGGCCGAAAATATCGCCAAGTCTGCCCCCAATTAGAATGAAGGTTCCGAAGGATAATGCGTAGGCGGCAACAAGCCATGGCAGTACTGATGGATTGGATATCGAGAAGGACCGCGCAATGTCTCTGCTGACTGGAAAGACTGTCGTCAAGGTTGATTGGGGGATGAGTTGAAGGACTGCCACCATGAGGTTGAAAAGGACCTCTTGTTGTCTTGACATTCGCGTGCATAGCCAGCCACCCGGAGGGCCAGGAGGACCGACTGGTGGCCCCGAAGCCTTCTGTACATCTTGGATGCTCTTTTCCATATCGAAAGGTGTCTTTTCTAGATCGCTGCGATTACTCGGTGATGGAACGACCAACTTCAATCCGCCGAGACCTTCAGAAGACATGACGGAAAACAGAGCGGATAGTGTATGTCGCCGGATTCAAGGAGGGACCATCTGAGAAAGGGACTGAAGGAAGGGGTGGTGTCCTATAAAATGGTGTACAAGACCACATGTCGAGCAGAGTCGTGACCCGTGCTAGTGCGCGCACTGTACACCCTTCCGACTTCGTATCGGCGCCGACTTACCGTGAGATGACTTGGGGTCCATGTAGCGCCTCTGGGAAAGGAATCCGCAGGATACACAATCGTGCGTCCTATCAACGGTTTGTGTTCTGTCACAGCAGGGAAAGTCAAAATCTTGGAGAGGGTGCCTGGTACGCGGTATAGCATGGGTCGGTGGAAAGCCACAAACGGGGCCATATCATAAAGCTTTCTTGGATCGAACTTTCAACCACAACGTAGTCGGGAGCAGAGGCCGTCGCAGATCTTACTATGTAGAGGTGCACCCCCGTATGCTCGGATTTTGGCGTCTCATGCCGGTTGCCGATGTTTCCTGGTGAAGCTGCGAAACAATACTGCAAGCCTCCTGCCCTTGGCTCGGACTTCACGAGTAGCATCTATGATTAGCGTAAAGAATGAGAAAGTAGTAGTAATGAAGATCGTTGACTGCCAAATAGGGAGATCTGCAGACGCGGTGACATGACAGGGGTGAGAATCAGGTAAGGACTGAAGCAAGGTTTGCTGATATTAAGCCTAAGTAGATAAGCATGGAGGTTGCCGGAAGAGGCATCGGCAAAAGATGCCCTCGAGATGATTGTCGACTGCATGACGCGATACCAGGCTGAAACAGCATGGCACAACGCCGGCGAGGGATTGGGCAGAGACGTGATTGAGGTCCTGGGTCGGTATGCGACAAGTGTGAGGAAACGCTGAGGAGTCACGGAGAGTCGGAATTTCGAAAAAGTCACAGGAAATTAAAATGCCAAGACGTCCGCTGATCCCACTGGGCAATCTCCCCTCCCTTCTTCGTGCTTCTTCTATCGCCTCAGTGCGACGTCTTACTACCTTGCTCCCTGTCTTCACATGCAGATGTCTCTGACCTACCGCGACATGCTTGTCGGCCGGAAATGGCGATCGAAGCTTGAGCTCGTGTCACGTCCCATGGACGCGTCGAAGGCTGCCATCAACCAAACATTACAGTTCAGGCTGTGCTGATGAGGACCCATATACAAGAACTTACGACGGTTTTCAAACGGTTGACTCATTATTGTGGCTCCTCCCGGTTACTAACATCTATTCCTGTGCAACTCATCGTGTGGCAGTTTACCTCAAACTGGGCTCTCGCTACACGGTGAATGTGCGAGGTGAATGGAGGTTCCATGACAACGCTCTGTCCCATTCTGCGACTGTATCATCGTCTTGTCAGACAAGCACCTTGTAGCGCAACAAGCGTTCAGCAGAGTGATGTGAAACTGAATGACCTGCGTCGATATTTTCGGCTTGATACACCTTTCTCACTCCCTTACTGTCTTTCGCACAGCATAAGTGGCCCCAGGAACGAGGCTTGGTTCCAGCCGACGAAGGGATGCCGGTTGCACAGAGTTTCCTCGTCGCCCGGAGGCACCGATAACTATGGACTTTATTCAAGTTGGGCCTCTCTCGCGCAGGTTAAATACGACCTGGCCTGTCGGGCAAGAGGATGCAGTTTGCCTTGTGGGTACGAGCCATGCCGTCCAAGTACACCTCAGCCATTAATTGGATGGTTATTTCTACATTGGTCTAGCCAGTTTCTATTGGAATTCCCCCGGCGCATGCCGCAATCATGTACCGACTGACCTTCAGCATTCAGACGGCACCTCCAGCCTGCCCCAACAGCTTGTTCACAGACTGGAAAGCCTCCTTTGCAAACTCCCCCATGTCGTCCCCGTACTTCTCCGGCCCTTTGCTGTCGAATATCTCCACTGAAACCCAGCTTCTAAACCCAGTTTTGAAGACAGCTCTGGTGAAATCTTCGATTGGCAGGTAGCCCCCATCATAGGGCAGTGGTCGATAATCATGACTCCATTGACCCCGAGGCCTCAACCCGCTTCCGTCGGGCTTGTCCTGCAAGGGCGGGTCCACTTTGTAGGCATCTGAGATTTGCAGAAGGAAAATCTTGTCGCGAGGAACGGTTCTGGCGAGCTCTTCGCAGCTATCTTTCCATCTCTTGTCCAGATCCTCCGTGCTGAGATCTTCGATCCTCCCGGACTTGGTGACTGGACTACCCCATTCTCCTCCTGCACTCTGGAAAGTATCCAGGCACAGTCCTAGGTTTGGTCTGTTGGCCTTTTCGACGATTTTCCATACATCTTTCCACGTCGGAGCATGAGTTGCCCAGCACCAATTCTCATACGCAATTCGGAAGCCCTTCTCAGCAAACACATCTGCTAGCTCGGCCAGATCAGATCCCAGCTCCTCGAGGTCTCCAGAAATGCCTTCTGCATCCGACGAGCCGATCTAATTTGTTGGTCGGTCAGTATCACAGCTCCTGCCTTCTGAACAGGATGGACAAGCACGGCCACTGACCTGGAGCATATCCGTCCCTACCACCTCCATTATACTCATCCAGCCCTTCGCCCGATCCCAGGCGTCCTTCCTATCGTCACTGTCCTTGGGCCAACCCTCGAAATTCGCGAAAGGTTGCAACATCAGGATCTTCAAGCCGGCCTTCTCACACAGCTTTCCAATCTCCGAAGCCACAGACCGAAGCGTTGCGTAGTCCTTGGGATCGGGTTGTGACTTGCTTTCGGATATCTGCTGGCCATAGGCCAGGATATCTGGCATGGAAAGCTCAATGGCATCGAAGCCAGCACCGGCCAGGACCTTGATTTTTTCCGGGATGGTGTGCTTTTCGCTGTCGTGCCCTATTGAGCATGAGGCATAGCAGATCGGGATTTCTGCGCCGTTGAAGTCTGCCATGTCCGCGGGTTATGGTGAGATCAAACTCAAGCTAAGTTTGAGATGAGGCTGGAGTGAGTACGTTGATGTGAGCCCTTTCTTTTCTTGCTACTTAGCTTCTCCAGTTGCTTCAGCGATAACTCTGCTCATTGAGTGGCCTTTCCTGAATGCTCCGAATCGGGAGTTTTACCAACGTCAAATATAGCGCTGTCGTCACTTGTCCCGCGTCGGATCCCGGCTCGGAAACCCATGCCCGACCTGGTTACAAAACCTGTAGTAACTCGTAACTAGTACTGTGTACTCGTTAGGGTGACCTGCCATCCACCTGTCGACGATCACAGAGTGACGTCAGAATATCTGGTGGAAGGCCACGCCGAGGGTGGTACGTACTTTCTCGGCGACGGCCCACAACATGAAACTCAATAATCGAGGTTGTGGACATCTGAGCAAGACCGAAGATGGGTTCCATTGCATCTATTCGTAGCTCCGGACCTTTAGAATCAGCCAAGAAGATGAACCTTCGGTGACAAGAATCTACTCGTACATGGTCAAAGAAAAGACGAAGGACGTGTGTGGTAAGGGTCCGACATTTTTTATGCTAGGTACCACTGGACGATCGTCAGGAGCAGGGCATGACCATACTCGTGATACGAGTAGACAGTAGTCCAGCCGGGTCCGGCTTCCTCATACAATGGCTGGAGTTGATGCACGCGTGCGAAGATCGTCTCTTGTGTACTGAAATGGGTTGAGGTTACTACTGTACGATCCGGGAACGCAGAAGAATATCATTCCCTTTCTCGGGCGAATTAGTTTTGGACAAGGGGTCGACGCTACGTCGAGCAATGTTGTCAAAAGAAGGAACTTCTTACACGAGATGAGAGGGCAACAGAGCTAGAGCACAGCTTCCCGGAGATGGACTTTTCTTGGAACCAATTCACGCGCACCCCTTCCTATCCGCCAAATTCAGCACAACTGGGTATTGCCGCCTGATGCAGCCGTCATGCAATTCATGGAGGCTTGGAGGCTCGGCCAGATCACATACTTTTGATTTGAAGTTGGAAGCATCGCACAGGTCATTGAAGTATCGTGTTACTCTGAGTGAAAGCCTGCTAATCGAACCTTGAGGCAGAAGTTGGATGGCGAATAATAAGGAGTATCAGGATACGGTCGTCGCCATAAGGATAGGTCCTACTTCCAATGAGGGTGGAGTGTCCCTTTGCTGATAGGTTCGCAATAGCAGCTCGTTCTTGTGATGGCCGCGCAAAAATCACATGCCCACTCCATCCGCCGCCAGCAGCGCAATGCTATCCATTCTGCTCATCCTCTGCTTTCTCAAATCCGCTTCATCGTCATCATCGTCATTGACATCGACTTCAATGCCGTTATCCTCCAGCCTCTTCATATTCTTCTCCATGTTGTCGACCTCCTCGCTCTTCCAGCTCTCGTCCTCCACGCTGGGCACAATCTCCTGCACGGGGAGTCTCTTCTCCAGAACTTCCCTTGCATTCCTCATGTCGCTTTTCTCTGTCCTGTCGAGACTTTCCTCATAAGAACTCGATATCCCAGCGGCGTAGTTCCTTTTGGCGACTCGCTCAGTCGCAGTTGGAATGTCTGCGTCGACAAACCATATCTCATCCATTAGGGAATGTGCCTCCCGCCATCCAGGCTCGTCCAGAGCCGTGTAAAGCCCCTCGAATATGACAATCCGCGCGGTAGGCGGGATTGAAATGTCGTTTGCCACGGGATCTTTGACCGCATGGTCGAAGCTGGGAGCATAGATCGTGCGCGACTCTGCTGTGATCGGTCTCCGTATTTTCTCGACAAGTTTCAGATAGCTCTGCGGGTCGAATGTGAATGCCGCGCCTCGTCTGAACACGGCTTCTTCGGCGTTCGGCATCTCGGAGAGTTGTTTGCGAGTTAAGTGATAGCCGTCGAGCGGGATGACGAAGGCAATGTCCGGGCTTGAACGGTCCGGACTGTTGGGATAGCGCTCATGGTTGTCTTTATGATATGCTTTGTTTAGCCCGGCACAGACCGAGGCGGCGAGCGTAGTCTTCCCTGACCCTGGAATCCCGGAGATGGCGATCAAGAGACGTTGTGAGGCATCGCATTTTTGAAACTTGTCTGTCGTGGATGGTCAGTATGAGAAGTTAGAGGCCAAAAAGGGCATGTCTGACCCCATGTCTGATCGACGAGGCGCTGTACATGAGATTCCATGACTGAGATGACCGATTCTTCCCGACCTCGTTTAAGTGATCGATATCGTTTATCTGGAGGTCCCTTCGGCGCCCAGGTCGGTCGTCCTACCTATCTTGAATGAGAACAAGACTTTCTATTCTTCAATGAAGATTATCGAGCCTTATCAGTAGCAGTGTAGCAGAGCAGTCGATCGCATTCGTCATCTCCCCGCCGGCGATGGAAGGCCCGTCCTACACATTCGGGGCATACACGATGACAAGGTGGGGTGTACAGTCCAATGCTTTCCGGAGAAGGTGGTGATTGCAGGATTCCACGCCGACCAAGTGATGATGGTCGATTTTTCAAATGCCACACTTCGACCGAGGCAAACGAATGGTCAGAATCGAACGGGCCCCAAGCCAGGCTTCGGTGATCTCGAGATAAAGGCAAGTCTTACTTGGCCAAGGTTGGCTAGGCGGGCACTTCGGGCTGGAGATACAATCCTCCGCCGCAGTCACGTGGAGAGCCTCTTCCTGCGCCCCTGGTTGATCGCTGTACTTGCGCGTCCACCCCCAGATTTCCGTTCAAGGGGCTTTCTTTCTTGCAGCAGCCAACAACTTTCAACCTTTTCACATTCTTTCACTCACTCACTCACTTCACCCACTTGTACTAACCCCCAGCAGAGGCCATCGTTGCCGTTTACTTTCACAGTCACTCCTTGACACACCAGCTTCACCCCTTCTTCCGCTCATTCGACACAGCTTTGTCGACGCTGTAGCGCAGCTATCCTCCACGCGTCAAACCGTCAAACTTCACGGAAACCTCAAACATTCGCTTACAATTAATACACAAACGCCCAGACCCGACTCTGCACAATGAAGGCCTCCATCATCCTCCCTGTCCTCGCTTTTGCTGCCCGAGTACTCGCAGACACCCCTCCAGCATGCCTGCTCAACGCCGTCAACACGCAAGACGATCCTAGCGATCTCTCCTCGGTCTGTGGCGACGATGCGATCGATGTGCAAGAGGCTATCGCTAGCATGTGCAACGGTAACGCCGTGAGCGTGGCCCAATCTGCTTTCCTCTCAACTTGCTCGGTTGCTGGTTCATCAGTCGGTATGTGACACTTCACTCCGCTCCTCAGCATTTTGTTTAGAATAATGCTGACGGGGCTTTCTTTGTCTTGCAGCTCCCTACACAGCAACGTCCACCGCCTCCACGACCAAGGGTTCATCCACTGCTACTTCGGGCGGCACTTTTGTCTACACCACCGCTGTGTTCAACTCCGACTGCAGCTGTACCACCACAATAGTCGCCACTGCCACTACCGGGGCCGCTGTTTCAACTGGCCTAGCGAGCTCCACAGGCGCAGATGGTTCCTCGCCTACGGGTTCCTCAGGCTCAGGTGCTTCAGCGAGTGGGAACGCGGCCGCAGACACTAAGCAGGTGGGAAGCTTTGCCGCAGCGGTCATCGCAATTGCAGGAGTTGTGGCTGTCTTGTAAACAAACCTGGAGTATGGTGATGGGTCGAATGGAATTGTGCAAGGTGTTTTTTCTGAGCTTGAAATATGGCTTTGGCAGCCACCCAAGCACATACAGAGACAAAGTCGTAATCATGTCTACCCAATAGAAAGGACACGGACCACGACAGTTCATATGGCATGCTGGACCACGCCCTGTGCAGGAGGAGAACTTTTGGACGTTTTTTCGTCTATCTCAGACTAGCCAGCTGAACAATCAAGCCACTTGCAAAAATTGCTATGTACACACACACCCCACCCTTGAAAAAGCGTGTTCTTTGTCTTTTTGTCGACTTGCCCAGCCAACAATGCCAGCCCAGGAGCCTTCCGCCCATATGTTGAACATGAACCCTCATCCGCCCGGGCAGTTACCTCTAATGCAAAGCCGCAACAAGGTATCAAGGTCGAGCTGCAGCACTCTCCTCCCTCGCTATTGCCCCATCCGCGTCCATCGCCCAGGGAGCCTACCGAATACACATGTCTTCCCTCCTTGGTCCTGTGCCAATCCACTTGATCGGGATACCCACCTGGTTTTCAATGAAGGCGATATACTCCCTGGCCTCCCAGGGGAGATCCCCGAACTGCTTGATCCCGGTCGTTGTAGTCTTCCACCCCTTGAACGTCTTGTACTCGATCTGCATGTTCTCGATGACGTCCAGGTCGGCGGGGAAACTCTCGAGCGTCTGCCCATTGTACGTGTACGCGGTCGCCACGCGGATCTCCTCGAAATCATCCAGCACGTCCAGCTTGGTCAGGTTGATCTGTGTGTAACAGTTCACGGCGGCCGAGTACTTGACCAGCACAAGGTCAAACCAGCCGCAGCGGCGCTTCCGCCCTGTCGTGACGCCGAACTCGCGGCCCACGCGCTGAAGACGCTCACCGTACTCTGCGTCGGTCGGCGAGATGGCGGCGTCGAGCTCGGTGGGGAAGGGGCCGGAGCCCACGCGCGTGGTGTACGCCTTCACCACGCCGACGATGTTGCTTCCCGGCGAGGCCAGCGACTGGGGACTCAGACCCGCCAGGCCCGTAAAGACACCGCCTAGCCCGGTATTGCTGGACGTGACGTAAGGGTAGGTGCCGTGGTCGACGTCCAGCAGAAGTGCGTTGGCGCCCTCGATCAGTATGTTCATCTTGCTTTGCTGGGCGGATCCTGCGCCATTGGCCGTGGCGATCCCCTTGTTGCCCACCGCCTGTGCCAACAGGGGAGTCTGGTCGATGACGTATCTTGACAGCTCGTCGCGAAAGCCTTTCAGCTTGGTGATCTCGTCCTCGACGTTGTACCCCCGGAGAGCGTCGTCGCCGTATAGTTTCCGGTAGCCCGCTTCGAGGTCACGGAGCCGACGTTCCCAGCGCTGTTGTTCGTTGACGAGCATCCAGAATGTCACGCCCCGGCGGGCGACTTTGTCGCTGTAGCATGGGCCGATGCCCTTGCGGGTTGTGCCGATCACGTTCTTGCCTCCATCGACGGTCTTGGATTTGTCTTCCGAGATGCCGTCGACGACGCCGTGTAGGTCGAAACAGACCTGTGCGCGATCGGAAACGAGGATGCGGTCTCTGACGCCTTCCAATCCTTTCTCTTCAAGGGCGGCTAGTTCTTTGAAAAAGGAGGGGATGTGCACGACACACCCGGTGCCGATGAGGTTGTACTTGCAGGACGGGTTTATGAGCCCCGAGGGCAGGATGTGGAAGTCATAGGTCGTGCCGTTGACCACAATGGTGTGGCCTGCGTTGTTGCCTCCGGCGGCGCGACAGACGAGGTCGGCCGAGGACGCGAGGATGTCGACTAGTTTGCCTTTCCCTTCGTCGCCCCATTGGGCTCCGAGGACCAGTGTGACAGGCATGGTAGGTAGGATTCTAGTGTGACAGGATTGCCGCCGTCTGGAAGAGAATTTATTGCGATATCGGAGGGGTCCAGATGGGATCCGGGTGAGGGACAAGTGAGTGCCGCTGTGGTTGAAGTTCTCGTGGGCCGGGTATTCCGAGTCAAGACAACATGTCTACCATATTGACAAGGCAATAGAAAAGGGTACCGCGTTACGCGGTAGAGATCTAACTCACGTTCTTGGATCTGGTGGGGGGTTTAAGAAAGATTTCGCATCACGCTCTGAGTCAATCGCGATGAGGGGAATTTTAATGGTGGGGCCAGGTGCGTGAGCAAACGAAAACTAGGTTCCGAGCAGCAAACGAGGTCGGCGGTCGCCTAAAGGGCTTTTGGCAAAGGTCATTGCGATGGGCATTTGGGTAGTGGCTCGGCAGATGCGCACATTGGCAGAAGTCAGGATAGTTGACAGGATAACGCGAGAGACTGAGTAGCATTAAGCTCGCTATGAAGCTATCTCAAAGAGTGGACGATACATCCCCGGGAATCTGAAGCTGACAAGCAGAGATTGCCGGTGGATGCTCACAAACTGAAATCAAGCACAAGCACTAAACTGGCCACGAGTCAATCCAATGTTCATGACGCCACAGCGGAAGATCCCTTGCAGTATCAAGAACAGGAGACAGTCAGAACCGGCCGTTTCGCCTTCGCCAACAATTCATAAGCCGAACGACGGCACCAGACCTCTCGACGCCGCTGTTACGCAGCCTTCGAATGCCACGCACCGCCCGTCAGCGAGAAAAAAAAGAAATCGTAGCGATGTTGGTTGCGAAGGATCCTGAGTCGACTTATCCTCTCGAGAAGACCCGTCAACCTCCAGTTGACCGCAGTCGCGAAACCAACAACACATGAACGTCGAAAAAAAGGCGACGTGGCAGTTGGGTGAGCAGCCCTGCTGGCTTCAGCTCAAATGATCCTCAACCCCAAGCGTCATGCTGCTGTGTCGGCAACTACCAACAAGGTAGTCACAGCTTCGATCGTAGTCCGCTTGCAACTGCAAGAAACCGAGTTCGTTAGAGATAATAAAACCACTACCATACTCCATCAATGGCAACCGTTGGTCCGTCCCGCATCACAAGCACCCACTTAGATATCCACGTCAGGATCACCTCCGAGACGGTAGACAATGGCTCGAAGGCGTTGGATCTCATTCTCAGCTTGTTCGGCATACTCCTGCTTCCGCTGACGTGACTTTCGGGCCGCGGCAGTATTCTTCTTCCTCTTGGCGGTCTCCTTGTCGTCATCGCTGTCGACCTGGATCTCCGGCAACTGCTTGCGCGGCCTTGCTGGCTTGGAAATTCCGCAAGCGTCTGATCGCTTGCGGTTGTGGTACGGTTGAGACGGGGGTCGGCCGGGGGAAGACTTCTGGCGTTCCATACCAGTTGACTTCTGGCGCTCCATGCTCGACTGTGCCGAGCGAGAGTTTACGCTGGCGAAGCTGCTTGGCTTGGTAAGACACTCTTGCGCCAAGGGCTGGTTGGTGAATTGGTCCAAGTTGTTTTGAGGAAACAGTGGTGCCATAGCATCGAGCTCAGAGAAGTTCAGCTGAGCATCAAGGAGTCCGTCTTCCAGCGGAGAGGTATTCAGTCCGCTACTAGCCATAGCAGGAGATTCCAGGAAGCTGGAACCCGGTGTGCTCAGGTTGGGGAAGACGGTAGATGCCGGGGCCGACATGATGGATTCATCCACGAACAGGTCGGAAGGAGAAATGGTGCCATCGTTGACTCCCGTGAAGTGGGACTGAGGCGCATCAAAGTCAAGGAGTTCGTACCCGGAGGCGCTGAAGTCGCCTTCGGGAAGATACATGCTGTCAAAAGCGGTAGACATGGTGCCTGGAAGGGTCAGATGTATAGACTTGATAGACTGGCGACAACTATAGCTACCTTGTGGATTTGGAACCGACAAGGTTCTACGTGGAACAGTGGTGGTGTGGTTGAAAGCGGGCACGGGCGGTAAACCTTGCAAACGAGCAAGCTGGCGCCAATGGTTTTCTCGAAGTAACTGGTTATGCAATGCTGGACTTGTAGTAGACTGTGGTGACGAGTAGATATGTCCTGAAGATGGAGACAAGGTAGACTGTACTGGCGATACTCCGCTGTTGATGGAGAGGTGCCGAGTGTGGGCTAGTCTACGATTAGGGGCTGTACTCGATATCGCCTGCGCACGCGAGGGAGGAGCGGTCCTGAGAGGAGTCTCTGGGGCGGCGAAGAGCTGGAAGTCCTGGTCGAAGGAGTGTTGCTGTTGGTTCTGCGACGATGCAGTCGATGAGCTTGGGGTTGAAGAAAGCCATGTTTGCTGATGATCCGTGGTGAAAGGTGGAAAATCCAACGCTTGAATGGTTGCGGTTGGAGGTGAAAGCCCGAGACGCGTGGAGCGAGGAGCTGACTGTTCACGAGAGTCCCGAAGGAAACTTGTGAGCGAAGAGTTGAGTGGGGAGCTTGGGTGGGTGACTGGTATCGTAGATGATCCTATCTTGCCTGAGCGAGATAAGAGGAGAAGGTGAAGATATTCAGAACTCCATGACTTGAAGTTCTCTGAATTGCTTGTATGTGCTATCGTGTGCGGGGTGGAAGAAGAGGAGGAAGAGTGCAGGTGAGACGCTGGAAATCGAGGAGTTAAGAAGGCGGCCTGGGAGGGGCTTGGCGCCGTGAAGGCCACCAGAGGTAAGCACGGGCGGGCCCCTGTTCACGCGAGAAGGCTTCCAGGCAGCAAATCACAGCCCCTAGTCACTTGCGACCTGTGCATCGTAGTCCGCCCATATCCCTGTCCGGCTATGCCATTTTCAGGTTTGGTTAATTTCTGCATACTTTTGGTTCCAACAATTGTGACTCATTATTGCACTCGAAGGAGCAATTCTGTGGCAGCGATGCAAACCCCCGAAGCCTGTGTCCTCAGCACAGCGAATGTAGTTATGTTCAGAGGCATGTAGATGGACCATGATATCTTTTGCGACCAAGCAAGAGATGCCCTCAGTGGAAAAAATCGAGTCCAAGCAGCCCCTCCGTGCTCACGGGTTGGGGCGCATGTTCTCACTCTCGGAAGCCACAAGGCAGAATGATACATCGCGCGATTCGTGTTTTAAACTCTATCCGCCGGGGAACGTTTTCTCTATCAGACCCATGTCGACTGCGGAATCAGGTATCGTGTGGCCATGAAACATACATATCCTCTACACGCATTGACCGGCGGTGCCGCGCCTAACCTCCTAATGCACAATTACGATGGCTTCTTCAGAAATCGAGCGATGAACCACTGTGGCCTTTCACAAAAGTGCATGTACAGAAGGAATGGAGGCAGCTCTGATTGGAGTGTCCGGGCCAGCCTCTACCAACCAGCGCTCGTTGCATGATGTTCCGCCTTGCAACTTAACCAAAGGTCCTGGCTGGCGCTTCTGCGCCCTGCAACATGGCTCCACCGCTAACTGACGAAGGCCCAACTTGGATGGTGGGAAGCATGCTGGTTCCCTCCATTGAACAATTCGATTCCATCCGTCGCTGCGTCTTGCTGAGCCTCAGGCCAGATAAATGGAATGTACGACTATTCCTACGATAATTTGCTCTTCCCTAGTTGGCTTGAAACCCAATTTGCATGTACATAGCAGTCCAAAGCGTTCAGGGCTTGCACAGAGAAATTGATCTGATCTCAACGCATTTGTGAGTCATAATCTCCTGCAGCTAAGACGACCCTGCAGTTCGTTTCGAGGAAGTGCATCTCACGCGGATCCTCAGGCCATTGCTGCCCCTGAGGAGAGCCGCACCAGCACCTAATAGACCTGACCCCAAGGCGGACGGATCTCCGACAGATTCATCCGAACATAGCATTAAAGTGTCCTCATGGCGCACGCAAATAGACCCGGTTTCATCCTCATATGGGCCTCGTTGCGATTCGATACGAGCAGTTAGTTACATTACACATCTGTGGACTACCAGCATGACAAGGAGGTGTTGTCAGACAAGGCTGAGATTCATAATATGATCTGCCAACATGTTCGCAAATCCCGCGTGTCTGACGGGCATTAGGCTTCCCCGTGGAGAACCTGCTCCAACCGCTTTCCGAGTCTCGGGCCGCCGACTGCTTGTCCATCTTGGATACTTGCATGCACTGTAACCACGTAAATAAGACCAAGATGTCCCATTCGTTCTCATCCTACCTCGTACGCATATTGCGCGCTTTTATTATCCTATCATGTATTCTCTAGGTCATTTGGGTTCTTACACCTGGGGACTAGTCGACACCGGTTCCGTACTGCAGGCACGTCACTGCGCATTGCAATGGGGTTTTGTGCTGATATTTCTCAATCGCATGGGGGCATTATGGACGCTTCTGCTCCGTTGTCCGTCTTCAATCGCCAGGTGCGGGAAACGGAGGAGGTCATGCGCCTCGATTCGCCTTGATTTGCACATGTCAATAATTCACTGGTAGAGCATGGTCAGCTGAAGGGATGCAGTGAAAACCTGCACCAGTCGTGGGAGGAAAACTGGGCAAATTCTCAGCCCTATACACTCTTGTGCATGGGACAGCGTGTTCATGTACGGTATCTTCGTGTTGCAACTTCTGGAATGTCTGGCAATGCGTTGGTCCTGCATCAACCCCCCTCTGCCCTTTTGGCAGCGTCCCACAGCATCGACACAGGCTTGTCTAGATGGGGTCATTGTGCCTCTCGAAGGGTTTTCTCATGGCTATCCACGTACTCGTATTCACAGCAATCAGGAGAAACACGCGACGATCCCCATACAACAGTGAACCCCGAGAATTATTCGTGATCACACGCTCTGACTAGTTGAAAGGGAGCTCTACCAGTCTGGTTATCTCCAGCTCGACTTCAATCAAGCTGCCGAAGTAGTACTGACCGCCTGGACGACCTTGAGCATTTCCCATGGATTCTGCTCGCTCTTTGGATCTGGCGCCTCACCAGTGATCATCTCCAGTGCTTGCCCAACCTCGGCGCGCAATAATGCCTCCAAGATCTCCTCTGAGCGCTCCCATTCCATCCTCCGGTTTTCGTCAGCGCCTTTCTCGTCGCCCAATCCTCTCCTGATCGGATGGCCTCTTGCATCTTCTGTCGTTGATCGTAGCTCTTCGAGCTCTCTCTGCAATTCTTCCATTTCTTGCTCGGCCCAGTGGATCTGTCTGCGCAGGAGTCGGAACCACTGAGACGGAGGAAGGTTCCGCTCACTCTCATCCATATCCTCCCATATGTCGTGCGGGTAGTAGTCTAGGGGGAGAGGAAGAGTCAATGGGACACTGTCAGCGTCGACGGCATCAACTAGATCGTCAGAATCGTTGTCATCGGCCATTCTAACGTCGTCTAGGTTGATTCCTGCAAGGGAAAGAGTGTACCGAGTTGGAAGGGCGGGTAAATCTCCGATCAGAGAAGCTTTCTTGTCGCCATTGGTCTTGCCGCCGATTGTCAACTTCAATCGCTTTGGAGGCATGATAGAGGCTCCTCCGTTGGAGATGCCTCCTGTATGACCTCTAGGCACAGGGTCACTCGGACGCAGAGCCTCCGTTTCGTGTACGGTGCGCATATGCTTGGCTAGCGCGTCAGACCTGGTAAAACTCCGGTCACATTCTGGCAATTGACACATGAACGGCTTCTCCTTAGTATGGCTTCTCATATGAGCCTTCAAGGCGTATGCGCTAGTATGAGGTTGACCCTTCCTCACACAGCCTTCCCATTCACAGTAGTACTTCTTTTGGCGCGGTACGATGTGGATATCGTTGATATGCGCCACCAGGTTGTCCATGTTGCCCTGTTCCTGATCCACACAGCCTTCCCACAGACATTTGGTCACTTGAATGTAGTCCGCCGAGTCGGGGTTCTCAGGATTGGCCTGAGCCGCGGCGTACGCGGTTGAGAGAGGATGTGTAGGGCCAAGATTCGCGAACGACGGCGACGTGGGGACAGAACCCGAGGTATCACTAGAGATCGAGCCTGTAGGAGATCGGGGAGGAATGATGGTCGAGGCTGATTGAGGTGTGGCATGATCGTAGCTTGATGGGCCCGTCTTCCGGCGTTTGGTGGGAGGCATGTCGACTGGCGCTGTAGCGCTCATGGCAGATGTTGTCTCATCATCTGAAGCAGAGACTGTAGAATCCCTTGAGCCAGAGCGGTGTCTGTTGCCAAACTTGACTTCTTCAGGGAATTCATCTGAGTCGATGTCTGACAAGGGTGACCCGGATGCTGGAGTCTCTGGAGGATCTTCGTCCATCTTTATGAGGAAGATCAGATAAAACGCGGGTTGCCGGGTCGGGGACACTCTAGACAATGAAGTGAAGGACAATATAGCTATAGTCAAAGGCTTTCTACAGTCAAGAAAACAGTGAGCCAGTTCGCAGAGAATTGTGAGGTAGATGAGACGGAGCGTCGCGCGCAGAGGGAACGCCTCGGCCGACTTGCCCTGTTACTGTACGCGCTGGATGAATTCGCCGTGTGCTTGTTTGTGCCCAACTCTCTTCCCCGATACCTTTTGTATAATCTGCCAGACCACTTCCATGTGCGTTTATGGGTGCGTATCGCCAGGACGTCCGATTACAACTCCTCGGTCTTTAAATGGTCATTGAAGCTCTGAAAAGAACTTGATAGTCAGTGAGTTGGATTGGATTCATCTGCTTAAGCTTGTTCTATCTTCGGACATCCAGGTGAGACTGCTTTCATAGTTTCGAGCCTAGAGCGCAAGCTTCCTCTCGGGTACCAAAGTAATGATTTTCAGCTTCTGTCTTCTGTTGTAATCAATCCCACTGAGGTCCTTAAGCGCATGCTACCAGGAATGATCTGCGGGAGTACATCATCAGAGGCAGCACTCGGGACATAGCAGCACTCGGCAAATGCTTAGTTGACTGGCCCTCTTCGATCTAGTTTCTCGACCACGAATGGCTTCTATCCAGATCATCATTGTTGGGGCCGGAATTGCTGGTTTGGCAACGGCCATCAGTATATCCCAGAAAACGAAGCACGGAATCCTCATCCTCGAGAGCAGCCCCGTTCTGACCGAAGCTGGAGCGGGGGTCCAAATCAATGCAAGTGCTTCGCGTCTGCTCAGCAACTGGGGTCTGAAAGAGCACTTTGAGGAGGTGGCCACCCGTCCAGACTTTCTTGAGATCAGACGGTACGACGACTTCAATCTGCTAGGTTTGATCCCTTCCAACGTGAACGGTTATTCGGAGCGAGTGAGAGGATCTCCACATTGGCTTGTCCATCGAGTCGATTATCAGAGGATCCTTGCTGATGCTGCCATTGCGAACGGTGTCAAGATTCAGTTCGGACAAAAAGTTGTAGACATTGACGTTGAAGATGTCACTATCGTCCTGGAAAATGGGAGCACCCTAAAGGCTGACCTGATTATTGGTGCCGATGGCATCCACTCAAGGGTGAGACGATCGATCCCCGCGCTGACCGAAATCGTCCCAAGGAGCACAGAAAACTTTTGTTACCGAGCGTTGATTCCACGTGAAACGATGATGCGAAATCCTATGACCCGCAGCTTGGTTGATAATAGGAATCAGCAGGCGTGGGCTGGTCAGGACACCCATATCATTGCATACCCGATAGGTAGTGGCAAGCTCTACAATCTGGTGATGATGGTTCCCGATCAAGGAGAAGCACCCGTGGGGAAGTACAACGAGCCCGGCGATGTCATTGAAATGCGGAAAGTATTCAAAGATTATAATGATACAATCAAGGCAGTATTGGACGCTGTGGACAGCTGTGCGAGGTGGATAATCGCCGAATTACCGCCATTACCGACGTGGTCAAGTGGAAACGGCCGAGTTGTCCTTGTGGGAGATGCCTGCCATGCCATGACACCGCATGCTGCATCTGGTGCGACGGCGTCACTGGAAGACGCCGAAGTCCTGGGCCTATGCCTCGCTACTTGCCAGAGCATCGAAGACCTCCCTAGGGCAGCGGCGGACTTCGAACACCTTCGCAAACCTCGTTGTGAACGAATTCAAGAAATCTCCCGCGAAAATGGAACGACATTCTCGCTGCCAGACGGACCGGCACAGCGTGCAAGAGATAAGGCATGGCTAGCCCACAGGATTGCCTTGGAGAAACAGTTGGCGGAAGATGCACCTCTGGTGGTTCCAGATGAAGACATGACCAAAGAATATCCGCATCCGTCAGTCGTGCAATGGCTCGTTGGACACAATATCACGGAAGAAGCACAGACATGTCTTAGATCCCAGTCTTAACATTCGAAGATGGCCCACGGGAGCAGGTATCAAGGCAAGATTCCCTGGTCTAGGGTAAGGTCGCCCCGACTGTACTGGAGTGAAAGCCTTCCCGGCTTCCTCTCCCAAAATCCTATCATGGCGCACGCCCCAATCAACGAAGACTTACAACGCTTCAACATAGAACACACCGTTTACAAAGTTTGATCACCTGTCCGGCGATGGGAGCGTGGAGGCCCGGAGTCTCTGCGGTCTTCTGAGCTGCTGTGTTCCGCTCCAACGTACCCACTTTTCCCGGATGAAAAGAATGCAACGTCAACGCCCATTGACATCTCTTCTTCGAACCCTTTCTCGCCCATTCCCTCGAGTCATCACCAATACACAGTAGAACTTAGACTAGCGTTACGGGCAGAGAAAATACGGGTGTGAGTATAGAAGCCAGACAACATCACCAACATTCTCAGCATGGTTCCTTTTTCAAGAACAGCAAAACCATGTTAATTACTGCATATAGCATAAAGCATAAAAGAGAACAAAGAACAAGATCATCCCGATATCTCTTCATTCCAGCCTCGCGGCCTTTGATAAACATGTCGACCGCCCTGACTCGCACAGTCCTAGCCTACCAAACAAACGCAAAACTATACACGCTCTCGACGGTCGTCCAAGCAACCACGCCCTTCGCCCAACTAGCAGAAGCCAACCAACAAGTATTCAAAACCGCGGGCGCCACGGACCAGGACTCGGTCGTCGTGACACGAGAAACCATCTTCCACCCGCAAGGAGGCGGCCAACCGTCCGACGTCGGCGTCATCACTTCCCCGTCCAGCGGCGCGAGATTCACCGTGTCGGCAGTGCGCCATGACGCCGTGAACGACGGCGTGGTGCTGCATCTCGGCCGCTTCGCCGACGCCGCCTCTTCCAAGCCGTTCAACCCCGGCGACACGGTCGTGCAGGCCATCGACGTGGACAAACGCACGCTGCACTCGCGGCTGCACACGGCGGGCCACGTCCTCGGGGCGGCGGTGCGGCATTTGCTCGAGCGCGAAATCCCGGGCTTCGACGAGCTCAAGGCCTCGCATTTCCCCGACAGCGCGGCCTGCGAGTTCCAGGGCCTCATTGACGGGAAGTGGAAGGAGCCGATCCAGAAAAAGGTCGCCGAGTATGTCGAGCGCGGGATGCCCGTGGAGATCGAGTTCTGGGACGCAGACGATTTCCGGCGCGAGGGCCTCGAGAGGCTGATCCCCCAGGACAGGGCCCTGGATGCGTCGCGGGGGGAGAAGTACCGGGTCGTCAAGATCGTGGGCGCCGAGGTATATCCTTGTGGGGGCACGCATGTTGACACGACGGATCAGTGCGGCAAGGTTGGCGTCCGGAAGATCAGTCGCCAGAAGGGCACGAGTCGGGTCAGTTATAATGTGAGTTGATTTGGGGTTTGACTTCGCAGTGATATTGTGGCATGGGCGGAAAGGCGCAGCTTGAAGGCGTTCTTTTCAATTTTAGCAGTGGGAATGAGTATCGGAATGGCGTCCTTGAAACTACTTGACCGGCCATCATATAGAAGGGCGCTGTGGGACATTTTTATGTCCTGTAGTGCGTGTGGATTGTCTTGTGTACTGTAAATGAATGGTGCTTTCCCAACGACTGTCGTCCTAGGGACGGCATGTGAAAGAGAAGACACGGTTTCGAGCAATGTAATCCTCGGGGCAGAGAGCCCGTCTACATTCGACCGGTTTCGTCGCTACCTCGATGGACTTAGTCGTTCAGGACACTGTTGACAACGAAGAAACACAAAACACTGCCGAACAGGAGGTCACCACACCCGGACCGAGCTGAGTAGTACAGAATGCCCATTTGACTTTTCATCCCTCATAGAACTTCTTAAGCGATTATCTGCCAGGATCATGAGCACACTCCTCACGAGGGACCCAGTTCAAGGAAAATGCTCCGGTCCAGCCATAGCATCATAAGCCCTGCCATATTGATGGCTCCATTGCAGTCATCCAGGCCCCAGGTACGATCAAGCAACCTCCTTCCAAACCTGGCGCATCCCAAAAAGTACTATCCAGTGTGGTAATATTTCACCCACCCAGAAATTTTCGAAACGGCCTCTAATGTCGAGACATTCCCAGATTCCCCCTTTGGCCGTAGATGAGGTTCATCCATGTTGTGTCCATTCATTCGTGAATCCAACGAGTCCTGTAATCCTTCTCGTGTCTAGATCCTCCACGAGACACACCTCCAACAAGCCCTCTCACCCAGGGGCTCCAGTGGCGGGTCGACTTTCCGTCCATGGTCAAAAATCACGGTTAGACAGCATCGAAAGCACAATGAAGTGCTCGATGACCCATTGTCCACCCGGCCAACAACGTGAGGGGCTTTGCGCCTCTGGCGATGGCCATTATGCGTTTCCTCTCACAACATCTGGCGACAATCCAACTGCAGCCAACCACTCATCCGGAATTTCCTCCCTCATCTCCATCCGGTCGAGGATCACACCAAATATCTCTAGCTCAAGGAGCCTCCCATGCTCGTTGCCCCGTGAGAGACCTCTCTCAAGACGCTCGCGCAGAAAATCCTCTGGTTCCAGGGCATCAGGGCCCAACTCCCTTCGCAATCGACCATGTCGAGCACGAATCTCCCGGACATCCTCTTCAGTGATACCGGAAGGTAGATCCAAATCGCATGAATCATCTCCGCCGATCTCACCAAAGCTTGTCGTCATTGTCGTCGCCTGGGACGATCTATTCGAGCCATTTCTGGAGTCCGAGCGTGTGGACATGAACGAAGTCGCAGTGCTGGATCGGCCCGGCTCAATGGTATCTAGCAAATTGGCCCAGTTCTCCTCGACAGGTTCGTCATTTGCCGGACCTGGACTGCGAATTCGATCACCGAGCCCGTCAAATCTCGATCCGGGGGGTTCCCAACGTGGAGGCGAAAAATGGTTGACTCGTCGCAACGGGGGGTACGAAGCGACCTGTCGCTCTGACGGAGGACTGGTTACCGGCCCATCCACGGGGATTTGTTCAGGCCTCAGGGATTCCGAGCCGGAACGATAGTCGTTTTCATTTTCCTCGTCTTCCGGATCAGCGAATGCAGGTCTATATGACCATCTAGCTCGCCTTGCCCCTGATGGACTTGAACTACGCACTTGGGTCGAAGCAGGGATCCGTGGCGGACGAGAGTGATCCGAATCAGATTGAGGAGTCGCACCCACTTCAAATCTCAAGCCCGATTCTCTTGACGGACGTGGCAAATGCTGGGAAATACTTTCTTGGGTATGAGGCGAAAGGATGTCGGAGGTGAAATCTGGATGCAGTTCGTCCATGGCTGCGCTGCCGGGATCGGTGCGGAGTCTACTCAAAAGTTCGACATCAAGGTCGCTCCGGCTTTCCGGTTCAGAGCGTATGTAGTCGGCGCCGACTCGTCGTGCAAGTTCCCGGTCACGGAGGACTCGAGCGCGCTGTCTCTGCCGCCGAACCCAACCCAAATGGGCGTCTAGTTCGGCGCCACTCTGAAGGTTGGCGTCGCGGCTCACTCGCGAAGAATTGTTTACACCCTGTGGAGCCTCGCGGCGGTTTTCCCGTATGCGATCGATGAGAGAGCGAGAGGAGGAGGATCGCCCCGGTCGAGTGGTAGACTCGCGTCGGATTGTTGACCTTCCACTGGCTGCGATTTTGTCGAGTTTTGCGGCAGCCTCATCTGCAGCAACTTCTTCAGGCTCGCGAAACATACTAAAGAGCGCAATCTCTATCAGTAACTGGACCGTTTGGTAACATTCATGGAAAAATGATAATGCCGGCCCCGAGGGCGCGCAGGCGCGTACAGGGTGCGCAAGGGGCGGGGCTGCAAAAATTGAGAGAGCAAACTCACGGCAATCCCATCGTGTCGCAGTTGCGCGCGTCGCAGCCGCAAATGTGAGGCGTGGTCAATTACTGGAGTGGAGAGTCCGGAAATGGAATCAAAACGACTGGACGCGACAAACAATGAAAGGGGAGTGGAGTGGTAAGTTGATAGAGAGGAGAGAGGGTGGTTTGCAGCTGGATTGTTTGCGGATGCAGAGATGGTGTTAGGGAAATGAAAATGGGCGAGCCGGCGAGGCAAACTTCGGGGTGACGGGGACGGGCTGGAGGCTGGAAGCGAATTTGGAGAGCAATCCAGAATCGGCAGGCGCCCGAGGCGGAGCTGAACCACAACAAGCCGCTGGAGGCACACGCAATCCTTGGCGCTCGGATCTGTGTTGCTTGCCTTGTTTCGTTCACACTTCACTCTCACCTCAAGTTGCCCTCGAAATCGTACGTATCCTTCCAGCAGAACTAAACCGCAGCTCAATACTGGGCTCCCCTGCCCAGCATTGTCCTTGAACGATAAACAAGACCAAATGCCGTGCGTACTGTACACGACAGATCAGAGATGCCGAGAGCGAGTCTCAGCGACTTCTCGTATTCGCATTGTCCATTGCCTCCTCGAGGCCAACTCCATTCCTGGCTACCACCGTCCTGTCATTTACTGGATAGATAAGCCCTGCAATACCCTTATTTCGTTGTTCCCCATTGTCTTCTCTTAGGCCTGTCTTCATGGATCCAGATTGGTTTCCGTTGCCAGACCGGCCCTTCCAGCCTGGCGGTCGAAGCATCCTCGCTGCGGGCACAATTGGCATAACCACTTTATTGCTTCCCCAAGGCCTGTTCCGCAAACTTATTGCCATTCCTCCCATTCTTTGGATTTTGTATAATCTGCGACAGCATACCACGGGCAAACTCGAGGAGGATTACTTGACCGCCATCAACGTTTCCATGGCACTGGCTAGGTTCGTAGACGTCTGCGTGCTGCATAACGCCGAACAGGTGTTGCGACGAGTCAAACCAGACGGCAGTGACAGAGAGACTGCAGAAGACATCGAGAAAATGGATTTGTGGCAGAAGTTTCGCTGGAACTTAGATCTCTACACGACGATGCGCGGGATCGGATGGAATTGGCGTGTTAAGAACGTGGACCAAGTTCCACTGAACATATCGAGCAGGTGCAGAGCTATTCTCCTCCTGGCTGACTCTGATCTGATTCCGGCAGTCGATTTGTCCTTGAGCAGGTCCTGAGAGCGTCATACTGCTTCTTGTACATCGACATGGACGAATGGTACATGCGGCGGACGGTCTTCGGAGATGGCACCGCCCAAGTGCCGGACTTTTTCTCGCTGCCATTCGGGCAGCAGATATTTCTCGGATGGAAGAGTGGGCTGCACAATGGGTTCACAATGGTATTCGGGTACTACTTGGTTGCGGCGGTTGCGGTTGGTGTTGGGTCTAATCGCCCTCAATCTTGGCCGCCTTTGTTTGGCTCGTTCATCAAGAAGGGATACACAATGAGACACATCTGGGGAAATTGCTGGTGGGTGCAGGTCTTTCGGTCAATTAGTTTGGCCTCACTCACCGGCGCTATAGGCATCAGCTCCTGCGTCGAATATTCGAGACAGCAAATTCCAGTCTCATGAGGCTGCTGAAGATTCGTAAAGGGACTCTGGTCTCCCGATATCTTCAGCTGTACAATGCCTTCTTCGTATCGGCTGTGATCCATCATATCGGCGCCCTCAATTGCCCTTACTCAGCGCTGGCGTGGTACCAATTCTGCTTTTTCATGATCCAGCCGGTCGCTATCACCGTCGAAGACTTCGCCATATATTTGGGAAAGAAGGCGGGTCTGAAGGAAACCTGTAAGTTCTGGCTCAATCTTGCGTAGGCGGCCATCAAGTTGACGTGGCACAGGGAAGACCAGAGCTGTGGGATACGTCTGGGTCGGTTGTTTCTTGAGTTACTGTCTTCGATATGCAGCAGCAGGCTTCATGGCAGCAGGATTGAGCGATGTCAGACACCCATTTGTCGCCAAATTTAGTATCATGGACCGACTGTTAGGGTAGGTAGAGACCAGCGAAGATTGTCTGTGGTGGCATTCCAACTGCCACATGGCAGCACGCGACTCGTGAGTAGCGGATCTCTTCTCAATTCGTGATATAGGTGTAGCAATAGAAGTCCACTCATGGTTGGGGATCGTCTGGGGGCGAAGGGCAACTGCAAAGAATACTTGCATAAAGCAGCATTGGCCGCCAGTCGGATACGTTGTGGTTACCTAGCCTCCAGGTACGTCGTCAAGAGCCCAAGAGAGCAGCAGCGTCCCTGAAGTGGGTGGAGCTTCGGTTGATAGTGCCGCCGATCGGGCTGCAGTAAGCAACGTTAGGCGGGCCCTGGAAGTTTGACAAGCGAGGCTTGCAAAGGTCGAGCCTCAGCACAAGCCAATCTCGTGCCTCCACTCAATTGTCTGTTTCATGTCAATGCCTTGAAAATACGCTTCTCATTCGGACAAATAACCACCAGGACTTCGACAAAGTGACAAGCTCGCAGTGCGCCTTGTGGCTCTGTATGTACGCCGCTTCTCAGCAACTGCCGTCCCTCCCTTGATGCAGCAGATTCAGTCTCAGTCCAAACCACCCCGAAGCGGCATCTTGCGTGGGACACTACCCCGATCACCAATCGCTCATCCTCGCCAACTGAACTGCAGCTGGGCGCAGAGACGATGAGAGGCCACAAGCTCACCATTTCGAACCTTTGACATCTTCCTCTATTCTCTGCCTTCGACCTCAGCATGCCCGCCCGCACTGCTGAACCTCAAGATGATATCCCTACGACGAGAGCGGTCGATGGGCTTGTCCTCAAGGCCGCCAGGAACCCCAGATCCCCCCCAAGTCCGGTGAAGAGAGAGGAGAAAGAGAAGACCAAGGCACAGGATGTCGCGGAGCTGAAAGACTACCAGCTAGGGGACTGTCTGGGCAAAGGTGCATTCGGTTCTGTTTATCGGGCGCTGAACTGGGGCACTGGGGAGACCGTGGCTGTAAAGCAGATCAAACTCGCGGATCTCCCAAAAAGCGAATTGAGGGTCATCATGCTGGAGATTGATCTCCTAAAGAACCTTGACCATCCCAACATCGTCAAGTACCAGGGCTTCGTCAAGACCCCAGACACGCTCAACATCATCTTGGAATACTGCGAGAATGGGTCGCTGCATTCGATCTCCAAGAACTTTGGCCGTTTCCCGGAGAACCTCGTGGCTCTCTACATGTCTCAAGTGCTCCAGGGCTTGGTATATCTACATGACCAGGGCGTCATCCATCGCGATATCAAAGGTGCTAATATTCTGACCACCAAGCAAGGCCTGGTCAAGCTCGCCGATTTTGGCGTGGCAAGTAGAACAACCGGCCTTCATGAGTCCAGCGTCGTGGGAACCCCTTACTGGATGGCTCCCGAGGTCATTGAGCTGACAGGTGCGACTACCGCTTCGGATATATGGAGTTTGGGCTGCACGGTGATTGAACTTCTGGATGGGAAGCCGCCGTACCACAATCTCCAGCCTATGCCAGCTTTATTCCGCATTGTCAACGACGATCATCCCCCTCTCCCACAGGGGGCTTCGCCAGTCGTTTTGGACTTCCTCATGCAATGTTTTCAGAAGGATCCAAATCTCAGAGTCTCGGCAAAGAAGCTGCTCAAACACCCCTGCATTGTGAGCGCGAGAAGAAATGGCTCGGAAAAGCCGAAGAACGCAACCGAATATGATGAGGCAGTCAAGAGTGTCCAAGAGTGGAATGAAGCTCTCAAAGATTCTCCGAATGGCAGTCTGGTCAGAAAAGGCTCCAACGCCTCAACTGCCAGCCCTGTTCCTGTGGCGCGAGATATGCTTCGATCAGCTAAGTCCCAGACCAAGTCTCCTATACCTCTCCTCAACAAGGAGAATAACACGACCAAATTTCGCTCCCTAGAGGATGATGACAACTGGGACAATGACTTTGCGACAGCCATCTCACCTAGCACCTTCCAATTACCTCACCTAAGGCCTCATGACAATTTCGGGGGCATGTTGTCTTCCGAAAGATTGAAGTCGTTAGCTAATATCGAGAGTGCATGGGGAAAAGAAAATGAGTTTGGGGAGGACAAAGATTCTACCTTGAAAGCAATCTCGCCACTGGACGTGGATGTGGATAAGACGGTGCGATTGACGATGGCGAAGAAGAAGCCTGAGATGCGGCATGCGCGGCACAAGTCTGAGATTCCCCCGAAAACAAGGACGAAGCCGGCAGCAACGCCGCGAAAAGCTTCTTTGCCCTCCACTCGTCAACCAGTGGACGTCCACAAAATTAAAGGCTCCCAGACAAAGACCCAACAGGATGAGCCGCCAACAAGACGCTTCCGGGAAAGCTCGGTTGAGGACTTCTCTGACATCGTGCAGGGAAATGAGCTCGCTTTAGATACAAAGCTCGGTCTTATGCGGCTGGGCAGCCAGGCACCGTCCAAAATACTTGAGTCACCCAGCGTGACCGATCTGATACAGAGCATGAGACCGCCGAAAGCAGGTGGCAGCCTCAAGAGGCAGCCTGCGCCAAATAACAGAATGTCCATGCGACGAACACGATCTTCGATTGAGATTCAGCGTTTCGCCGAGAACGAGCAAGACGAGGACTTCTCCGACGTGTTTGCACAATCGCCGGCGGTCCTCGAGAAAGCCGACAGCGAGGATGGCTCCGAACTCATGTTGAACTCGAAGATCTCGAATCTGTCCTGGCTTCCTGACGCGGAAGACGAGGACGACCCTTTCGCCCAGCTAGAGGAAGGCCTTCCAGAAGTTGATCTCGAGTCGAACATCGCTCGAGACAAGCACGCGCGCCTTAGGACAGAAGTCGAGGCCCTGGTCGGCCAGCTGAAAGTCTTGCAAGACGATGACGCCCTGCTGCAGATCTCAGAGGATCTAATAAACTACTTTGGCATGTTTTCAGAAACCAAGAGTGTCATCATCAGCGCCCATGGCCTCCTACCGATTCTGGAGATTCTGGAGGACTGTATGCGTCTTGATATTGTCCTCAACCTCTTGAAAATTGTCAACGCGATCATCTTCAATGATGAAGATGTGAAGGAAAACCTTTGTTTTGTCGGTGGTATTCCCAAGATCAACAAGTTCGCCTCTAAGAAGTTTCCGCGGGAAATACGTCTTGAGGCTGCCGGTTTCGTTAAACAGATGTACGAAGCTTCGAATCTCATCCTTCAGATGTTCGTCAGTGCCGGCGGATTGACGGTGCTAGTTGATTTTCTGGAGGATGACTATGACGATGACCGCGAGTTGGTCCTTATTGGAGTCAATGGCATCTGGAGCGTTTTCGAACTTCAGGGCTCAACGCCGAAGAACGACTTCTGCCGGATTTTGTCGCGCAACTCGGTCTTGGAGCCCTTATCACTCGTTCTCAACCGGGTTCTCATGGAGCCCTCAGATTCTGGAGAGCAGAAAGAGCTTGCCGCCTTGTGTGAGGGTCGCATTGCCAGCATCTTCTTCGTCTTCTCCCAGGCGGAGAACTATGTCAAGGAACTGGTCGCCGAACGTACAGTTCTTCACCGGGTCCTGAAGAACTTGAAAAGAATGGCTCCCGCGCACCAAGTGACTATGCTGAAGTTCATCAAGAACCTGTCGATGTTGTCGACTACGCTAGATGCGCTGCACAACTCTAATGCTATCGATGTGTTGTCCGAGCTCCTCAGCAACAATATGAACAAGCCACATTTTAGGGAGATGTCAAACCAAATTCTGAATACCATTTATAACCTTTGCCGGCTGTCGAAACGGCGACAAGAAGATGCGGCTCTTGTCGGCATCATTCCGATCCTGATCAAGATCGTCAAACAAGAGAAGACGCCAGTGAAGGAATTCGCGTTGCCAATTCTCTGTGATATGGCTCATTCAACGAGAGCTGCTCGCCGGGAACTTTGGCAAAACAAGGGCCTTGCTTTCTACGTCTCATTGCTGTCCGATCCTTATTGGCAGGTCACCGCCCTGGATGCGATATTCACCTGGCTTCAAGAGGAGACTGCTCGGGTCGAAGATCATCTTCTAGAAAACCAGAATTTCATTTCGGCGATTGTGGCTGCGCTGACCAGCAGCAAATCGACTTCGTTCGAAAACCTCCTTGAGCCACTACAAAAGCTGCTTCGCCTGTCGCCACCTCTTGCAGCATCCATGGCGCGAAGCTCGCAACTCTTTGACACCCTGGGCCAAAAGCTGGGACACCACAAACCTGCCATCCGTCTGAATCTCCTTCGTATCATTGGCAGTATATGCGACTCGACCGAAGAAGGCTTCTTCCTCCTCGACCAATACGGTCTCTACGACGTGATTCGAGAACTTTCATATTCCGATTCTGCGGTGCTTGTCCGCAGCATGGCCGGGGAACTCATCCGATCATGCGAAGAGTCTGACAACGTGAGCATCAAAAGTGGACAGGGCGTAAATCCGGCTACAAATGGCGCTCGGAGAAAGCACCCGGGGTTTCAACGGCGCACGAGCTCCACGACACCTCCCCATTTGCTTGACCGTCAGATGAGCATGCCTACCTCTCCTCAGCTCGGCCGTTCGGAGAGGGCCAGCATGAATATGTATGAGCTCCCTGTGGCCCAGACCCCGCGCCGGCAACGCAACGGCGTTTACGTCAATGGCTCAAATATCATGCGGCCCGCTAGCCGAGATGGGTCAACCTACGTGCGCGAGAACTCACCTGCATTCGCGATGCCTAGC
The DNA here is from genome assembly GCA_016109575.1 of Phialophora chinensis. Taxonomy (NCBI): domain Eukaryota; kingdom Fungi; phylum Ascomycota; class Eurotiomycetes; order Chaetothyriales; family Herpotrichiellaceae; genus Phialophora; species Phialophora chinensis. Next base: position 85,309 of record JADWPU010000017.1, read on the forward strand.
TTGACCCGCGCACACACCGCCAGTGTCGCCGAGATGACGGTGAATAAGAGTAGGGTTACTCGACAACCCACGGTAGCGACAAACTTGGCAGGCCAACATCGACTCTCCAGACAAAGTACGCGAGAGAGCATGGTTGGGTCGGCCCGATCATCAGCAGAGAAAGAGCCGAGCTCGACAACGAGTTCCCGAGCCTATCAGGGGAGAAGTAACGGTAGCGTACCCGCGACTTCAACGCCTGTCTCCGAGCAGAGAGCACGGAGGGAAGCAAGACATGTGCACAGCAGTAGCATCAGTCAGAGTCGGAATATCAACAACGGCGCCACCAACACTGCGGCTCCGAGACCTGCGTCCAGCCAGAGCCAGAGTCACGGGCAAGGGCACGTTGAAGTAACTGTGGCAAGAAGGACGACAGCGAGAAGAAACGGAGCATTGGACGACCGGTGGGGTTAGAAGCCTCAGCGGAGAACATGATCAGTGTTTTTGTTTCCCGATGAGACATGTCCTGGCTCTCAGATGTCGGCTAAGATTTGCACACGGCACCTGTAGCAGTCGTTCACTCATGGACAGGAAGGTTGGGTAGGAGAGAATACCAAAGGCGCCTGAAGTCTTGGCCGGCTGGAGGTTTTGTACATAGAGAGTGCCTGCGTCAGGCTTCTCAGAAACGAAGGCTAAGACACTGTTTTTCGAGTAACAGAGCTAAATGTTCGAACTCGATTTCTTAAAATCATGGGTGTAGAACGTTGCTTCATGCAAGTTATGTTGTAATTGTTCAGGGGAGTGAAGACAGTAAGGTGGTGGTGGGTGGTGTTGATGCTCCGTGTCACTCACTCGTCTATTTGTATCTTTCTCCAGTGCTCCACGATGATTCATGCCAAGCGAGAAACGATCACGAATGAAGCTGTGGCCCTCGTTTCAAGATCAAAGGCGTACGCTAACAGATTAAGCCGACAGGACGCGGCACATAACTCGCTACAATTGATAACCGCATTAGTAACTGCAGGTGACAAAGAATCTGCGCTCGATAGGTAACTGTGCGGCGCACGCTGCGGACCAGTGCGCGACTTATCAAGTCTGTCACAACTTCCCTTCTCTCATATCCAAGGTCTTAATCCGACCCGAGCATATCGATGGCCACCAGGTTTATTACATACCATGGTCTGGACGACCTTCGAGACACACGGAAGCGAGCCCAGATCAACGCGCATGTCAACTCAACCAGGAAAGAGCACAGAATCAGAACCTCGAAGCGAACTTCGAGGCCGCCTCTTGAATGGCAACTCAGACCACCAAGCCCTACGCTGGTGAAGGCTGAGCCGGACCTGTCGGAAGATTCTGCCATCGACAGATCAGGCTCAGATCGCGCCGAGGACGCCTGTGAAGCTCTCGCTGTGGCAGTCTTGACGCCCAAAGCCGAACCATTGCCTCCGCCTCAGACCTTAGTTGACGGCTACCGTCGAGATCCCTTTGCATCGTTTCCCGTCACGCAATCTGGCCAGGTGCTATGGGCGGCGGATTACTGTGAGTGCTATGTGTGGGCTTGACCCAGCGAACCCAGCCCTTCGACAATCTGGCAACCCTGACCGTCGGGCCATAACAGTCACTCGTGTCTACGCCAGAGATAATGCGTCCTTGTACTCCGACGAGAAAGGGAATTGGCTGTTGAACACGCTCTTCCGCCAGGCGCTACAGTCCGATATGTTGTTTGAAGCCATCATTCTGTCCATGTCACGGCTCCATCCCGCTGGCCAACGTGCAATTGTCCCGGGCGGTGTTCGCTTCGCCTACTACAGGACGAACGTGATCTCGAAACTTCATCGCAGGCTTGCGGCTAAGGACAAGGCTACCGACGATGTTACCATTCACACAATCATCGCCCTTATCTCAGCTGATGTACGTCCGACGTCTTTTTGAGAGTTATGTGGGGAAAATGATCTGACCGTGGGCCAGTTCTTCGCAGGCAACGACGAGAATGCTGCCACTCACCTCAAAGGTTTGCAGGCCATTGTTGCCTCACGCGGCGGGCTGGAGGGCGGAGATTTCGATCGCTTCACGATATACAATTTAACAGGGTCAGAGCTGGCACCCATGTGCGTCACGATTCATGTTCAGGAACTAACGTGCGTACGCTTCGTAGTTGCCATGCGCTCTGTCAATTTGCTTCCGAGCGCTATCGACAATGCTCAGCCGCCGCCGTCCGGCCTCAAATCCAACTGACATATCCCAAACATCCGTACTCGCCAAGCCTCTGCTCTATCATTGCCAGCCTCCCTATTGGCTTCAGTGACCTCGCCATCGACGCCCGCCTCTCGGTCCAGATCATCAAGCTGCTCGCACGCATGGCCCACGCTGCGCAGGACTCGCCGATGACCAAGCACGCCTCCGTTACCGAAATCAACAGAATTGGCGTCGACTTGCTCGGCTTCATGTCGCAGCGGAGCGTCACCGCGCTGGAACGAAGCATCTGTGTGCTGTGCTTCATGTTCAACATCCGCGACGGTCTCCAGTCGACTCGCAACAAGGGGCAACAAGTCTTCGGCGAGTTTCTAGGCAATCTGAAGAATGCCCTGAAAACGACGGCCGAGACGTTCCTGTCGCTGGAAGGTTGCACGGCCGATCTCGCCATTTGGGGCGTGGCAATCCTCGCCACCGTGACGACTGCCGAGGGGTTGGGGTTGTCCCCAGAGGAACGCAGTGAGACATTCGCCAGGCTCATGAAGCGCCATCCGCGGACGGCGAGGTATTGGGACGAAATCGAGGTCCGGGTCAAGCGGTTCTTCTTTCCAGATGCCTGGATGGACGAGTTACATGTCTGGTGGAAGCAAGAGATGGCCGATCACGCGTTTTGAACTGCAATTGATTGTTTCTCTTGGATATTGCGGCTTTTTCGATGCCCGAGGATTGTCTGAGAAAGGCATCGACGTGGTGCCCCGCGGTTTGCATCATTAGAGACATTTGATACTCTGACCGAAAGGACCAACCATTCAGAGATACGGCTGCCAGGTTCACTGCCATTTGCAAACATATTATGCTCGCTTCATTAGAAAACGAGAAGGATGCCGTTAGCTACGTTGGTGCATTTAACTAACTCGGCAGGGTCAACTGGAATGGGACATGCTGAAGCTGGAAATGCGTCTGTTATGCTGAGAGTTGCAGCGACTCAGTTCACGTCCAATGCGTACCGCACACCCAAAGACGATGCATTCTTTCCCAAGGTGGTGGTGGATGTTCTAAGCCCCAACAAGGGCTTGACCACGAGCCAGATTTCCATGCGGGACAGAAGCTCCATCAATTGCCGAACCGTATGGATGCGATGCCGGAGTGTGGGGTTGGGGGGCCGGGGGGTCAGACTAGGTGGGCTTCGCAACATTCTCCAACATCCATAACGCGCAAAGGATATAGTTAGAGCAATCTTGCTGTCCGGTGGGACAATCATCTTCCCAAGTCCCTCTACGTTGAGCATCGATTCGAAATGGGCAGCAACTCGGCGGCCGGTGACGAGGTTTCCGTCCAGGTCGGGGAGCTCAAGGTCCAAGGAGTCATCAATCCCAGCACCAAGGTTGCGAACTATCTCGGCATTCAATATGCGACCATTCCTGCACGGTTCCGGCAATCCAAACCCACGCATCTCTCGGAGCTGGACGGTGTCCTTGACGCGACTCGCTATGGGCCCCGATGTCCACAGCTCACCGTCAACCGGCCCGAAACCGCCCACCTGTACGAAGGGGTGCGACGGAGTTCCGAGTATCCATTGGACGAGTTTGGTTGTCTCAGGCTGAATATCTATGTGCCCCAAGGCTCGCATGGTCCTCTGCCAGTGGTTGTGTGGATTCACGGCGGAGGGTTCATCTTCGGAGATGGCAACTCCGAGTTCGACGGGAACTATCTCGTCGAGCACTCGGTCAGCCAGGGCAAGCCTGTCATCTACGTGGCGATGAATTACCGACTGGGCTTCTTTGGCTTTCTGGCGTCCAAGGAACTGCGCGCCGAAGCCGAGGCAAGTGGTGAGACGCCCTTTTCCAACATGGCGATGCATGATCAACGAGTCGCCCTGCTCTGGATCCAGGAGCATATTCATCATTTCGGCGGCGACCCGGCAAACGTGACCATAGCCGGTGAGTCTGCCGGTGGATGGAGTGTGCTTGCCCATCTCAGATCCGACGTCCCCGTCTGTCGGAGGGGCATTATCCTATCCAGTCCCAACCTCGACTTCCCCAGGCCGGAGGAAGCGCAAGAGACTTTCGACGAACTGGTCGCCAGTGCGGGCGTCGCGACTTCTGCGTCTGCCGAGGAGAAACTGAAGGCCCTGCGCGACCTGGACTCCACGCAGATCGTGAAGCTGATGGTGCCACGCCTGGCGACCCCGCTGTGGGACGACAAGTGGTTCGTATATCAAGACGGGAAGAAGCCCATTGCAGGCCCTGCGCCCTTCGCCCCGTGGGTCGACGCCGTCGTGGTGGGCTCGACCAGAGACGAGGCCGCCCTGTTCGGGCTGGTGCAATGGAAGACGTGGACGTCCCAGCAGTTTGAAGACCGCGTGCTGTCCTCCTTCTCGGATCCCCAGCTCGCCAAAGAACTGGCCGACGCGTACGGGATCTCCGCCGCAGCACCGGCCGAGAAGTGTCTTGCGGGCTTCGTGGCAATGGCGACGGACAGCATCTTCTCGGGCCTGCCGTACATCATTGCCGAACACTCTGCCGGTTCATCACCGCCCGTCAGCCTCTACCGATTCGACCAGGCCGACACGTTCGAGCAGAGCCCGCTCAGGGGATACGCGTACCATGCTCTCGACAACTCGTTCTTCTGCCGCCTTCCCGCGGTCGCGGGTCCCAACGCCGACCCAAACATGCGAGAGACGGCGAATCGCCTGTCCCAAGCGACTCTTGATTTTGCGTATGGATCACAGCCCTGGCCGGTGTATGGGCTGAAGCACAGAATCCTGGTCTTCAACGGCACGCAGACGCATCATGAAGAGCTTACTGAACAGGATCGATGGAGGCGGGTCACCATGTCCGGGGATCTGGCGAGGGCAAAGGGCACATGGAGGTCTGGCAACAAGCTGCTTGGTATACGGCATAGTTCGATGGACAAGGCATGATCGAGTTGAAAGGGGTGCCCGAGATATGGTTGACCAGCAATAAACTCGAGAATTACATGTCGGATTTGCAGTAATTCACGCCTGAATCGAGGAAAACACAGTATACATGTCGAAAGTGAGTGGAGGCACTACGCCATAGCCATCATAGGGATCTCTACGTCGGCGACTCCTCATTTTGGCATCCCGCCTCGCCGGCTAATTGATATTACCCCGTAATACTCCGTGTTGTAACTATGTACTCCTCACCTCGGCATTTGAGTTCGACACCTTGCTGACAGCGGGGTGCATACACGCCAATGCACCAAGAGGCCCAGAGACCAACCAGGACAAGCATAGGCAGTAATACCACCTGTGCAAGTGTCCGCATGGTTGGGTTCTAGACTTCATGCGAAGCCTAGCGCCAGCCACGTCAAGACCGCCTACCTTCCTTTCTACAACGGACACACCTCCGACCATCGACGCGGACGCACTTGTATATGAAGCGTCCCAACTGGCCGGAGTAAGTGCTCATTTGAAGGAATTAGAAACGTTCTAAGACGGGTTTCTTGACTTGAGCTTGATTTGACCGCCTCGCGAGCGCGGACGGTCGGAGACGACGATATTGGATTGAGGAGCAGGCCAGTCATATCGGTCAGTCAGACTGTGATGCCCGTGCGAGGGACCTGTCGAGTATAAGTACATGCTTACTGTATACGCATGTGAGTATAGATTGTGGCAACACCCGACCGCCTGGAAGTCAGAGGCTACAAGAACAAGCACAAGCCAGCCATGGCCACCAACGACACGCCGCCCACCACAGCCCCCTCGACGACGACGACCACCACCACGACGACCACCACGACGACCCCAAAAACAACCACAATCACCCGCCACTCGTTCACCAAATACTCCAAAACAACCTCATACCTCGCCGCCGGCCCAGAGACAGGGCCCCTCCTAATCTTCATCCACGGCTGGCCCGCACTCGCCGAAACATGGACCCCGCAGCTCGAAGCCTTCGCGGCGCTCCACTTCCGCTGCATCGCCCCGGACCTCCCGGGCTACGGGGACTCGGGGCCCAAAGCCACGGACAACGACAAGGATAAAACGGCATACTCGCTACAGAACGTGGTCGCCCAACTGGTCACCCTGCTCAAGCACGGCCTGCAGCGCGAGGAGGCCATCTGGCTAGGCCACGACTGGGGTGCCGGCGTGGTGTGGGCCCTCGTCGCGCACAACCCGGAGGTATGCCTGGGCGTGGTCAACATGGCGATCCCCTACCGCACGCTGGAGATGGGCGTGGCCGAGATGGTCAAGTACGCGAACCGCGACATCTACCCGGAGGAGGAGTACCCTTACGCGCAGTGGGCTTACCAGGCTTACTATGAGAGTTCGGCGGAGAACTTCGACAAGGCCGTCGCCGTGTTTGAGAAGGACGTGGAGGCGGTTTTGAAGGTGTGTTATACCAAAGGGAGGTGGCGGGGGGGAGATCGCGAGGACCAGCACACCAGCAAGGAAGAGGACAAGCAAGACAGGCAGGACGAAGACGTCAGGAGTAAACCAGCCTTTACGGCCAACGTGATCAAAGACGGGGGCTGGTTCGGAGGATCAGGGGCACCACCCCCTTCAATACCCCTGGCCGAGACTCTCCTCTCGGAAGATTTGCTACGTGGGATGGTCGCCGCGTTTGAGGAGACCGGGTTCTGGGCCCCGACGGCATACTATCTCAACCACGACGCCAATCGGAAGTGGTGCGACGACTGGTCGATCAACGACGGCGTCGTGTCCGTGCCCGTCTTGTTCGTCGAGTGTCTGAACGATGTGGTGGCCGGGACGTACAATTCCAAGCTTATGGATCCGATGAAGGCGTATTGTCGCAAACTGACCACCGTGGGGATTGATGCCGGGCATTGGGTCGCACTGGAGAAGCCCGAGGAGACGAACGCAGCGATCGTGAGGTGGATTGCGAGGGAGATTCCCGAGGAGAGGGGATGGCCGTTTGGGAGGAAGAATCCGCTCAAGAAGAATGAGTAGGTTATAGGAGGCGTTAAGAATCGGTACAGTCAAACTTGTATAGCTTTGTCTACCGTTGAATGATCGTAACTGCCCATGTACGGCTCACTCGATCGGATGAAGGAAATGGGCAAGACAAGGGTCAAGTAGATCGGCGATGACATTAGAGTCGTATATGTCGATATCGATGCCGATGTGGGTGGCTGCGACATTGCCGACGCAGCAGTCTTGTTCATGGCATGTTGCGTCCACCCTTCTCCTCTCACACTGCTTCCCGCTGCTCAAATTGTATAGCGGTAGAAAGGTGACTTGTCTCCCAAGTCCAACAGCTCCTGCTCCGTGTACATTGCCTTGACCTCTTCGTCCGTCTTGCCCACCATAAACGCGTCACGCTTGTCATTCTCGCGCTGGAACGCCCTTCGCAGTATATATGCCATGATGACCGCAGCCACGCAGATGCCCAGTCCGGTGCCAAATCCGGTTGGATACTTTGGTGCCTGAGAAGCGATGTATATATTACTGCCGGCAATGCCGCCGAAATTACCGACGCTGATCAACAGCGCCATGCCCACGGCTCGCTTGGAGCTGGGGGCCAAGTTGTTGCCGATCAAGCAGACGAGACAGATGAAGGGGCAGTACAGGCCGGCTGCAAGCGGGAAGAGGAAGAAATAGGTGACTCCAGGGAGTCGCGGGTGCGGGATTGCGAGCTCGCCGATGAACCCAATGCAGGCGATGGAGAAGCCGGCCATAATGAAGGGTGTTCGTTGTTGGACACGATCCGACCAGAAGGCGAAGATCAAAGTTAACTTTATTGCATGGCAGGTCAGTGGTGTCATTCCGACTGTGTATGAGGTAAAGAGGGATCTCGGGGGCACGCAGAAAAGACAAGGGAAGGCAACGACATGAACGTCACAGGAGGAGGACTTACAATCATGGCGAAAACGTAGATGGGGATGGTCATCAGCTGGGCGTTGGCTGAGGTGTACCCAAGTTCCTCGATAACGGAAGGGACAGTAGCGGTGAAGCCGTAGACACCGATCTACAGGTAGTAGCTCAGAGTCAGTCTCGGAGTACAGCATTACAAGCCATTCCAGCCTCGCTATTGCAAGTGACTTACCGTGTTGGCCCAAAATATGACAACGCCGCCCCAGATCTTCCACTCTTTGAAAGCCGCCACGATGTGACGAACCCGGATCTTATCAGCATTGGTGACTCGGCCGTGGCCGGAGCCTGTCTCGAGCGCCAGTCGATTGATGATGAACTCCTTCTCTTCCTTGGTGAGAAATCTCGCGGTTTCTGGGTTGTCGGGGAGGAGGAACCAAACGAGGAAAGAGCCAGCCACGGGCACCAGCCCTTCAAGAATGAAGATCCATTTCCAGCCGGCAAGTCCGGCGACGCCGTCCATGTGTTGAATGCCATATGCCAACAGGCCCGAGAAAGCTCCGGAAAGGGATGCCGCGGCGTAGAAAACAGCCATGCGGCGTTGGACTTCGTATCGGAGATACCTAGACAAATCAGAACACAATCCAGAGTGGTTTGGGGGTTGGGCTGCTGCTAACCAGATGGTGAGGAGGTATGTCGCTGCTGGGAAGAATCCAGACTCTGCCACGCCGAGGAAGAACCTGGTGACCAGAAGCCCCTCGTAGGAATTGATCACGCCCATGAGCGTCATAACCGTTCCTGACCATATTAGCTGAGTGCACGGCAGAATGCCAGCTGACTCACCCCAACAGAACATCAAAATGGAAATCCAAATTGAAGGTCGGAGGATTTTCAGGACAATGTTGCTAGGAACTTCGAAAAGGCCGTAGGGGACGAAGAACAGGGTCAAGGCAGTATTGTATTGCATCCCATGGAGGTGCAAGTCATCGTAGAGACCGGCGATTTTTGCGTTTCCAATGTTGCCACGGTCAATAAAGGCCAATCTGTGGTTGTTATAGTGAGTCGGAAATCGTCGTGCTCGGTCTCAGGAGGCCCACATACAGATACAGCACACCAAGGAGAGGAATCAGACGATAGTCGATTTTTCTCAAGATCCTCGTTTTCTCCTTCTCGTCGAGTTCCACAAGGACTTGGTCAGCGGCAAACCCTGCCTCGACGGTCTTGAGACCATTCACAGCCTCGATCTCCGCGAGGGTGTCGATCTTCTTGTCGCTGCCAGAGTCGACATCCACCTGATCAGCTTGGGCGACCTTCTCGTCCATGTTCAGGGAAATAGGGCAGAGCCGTCGAACAAAAAAAAGGGTTAGTTCTCAGTCTCAAAGCTTGGCAACAGCTTCCAACGCAGGGGCAAAGACAGGGCTGATGCTGAAAGCCTTGCAACTCCTCGGAGAAACAGGATCTTTGGACAAACGTGTAGGCGAGCCGCCTTATATGCTCCCGGAAGAGCCCAATTGAGTACTTGCTTCTTCTCCAACATCTTGTTCCCTGGAATTGCCGGCTCATCGCCTATGTGCAGGAGTCAGGTCAGGTTGTTCGCTGTGATCACCACCGAGATATATCACCCGACGGATCTTGATTTGCTGAACTCTAGCGGGTCCGGTGGAATGTTCTGCGGGGTTAGTTCCATCAGGGGGAATATGCTGGGGTATTGCGGGTTGATGGCGGAGGTATGGCGGCCTAATATGCGTCGGTCACGGTAGGGTACGGCGCCGTTCGCTTTTGGATATTGTATGGATGTCCCATTATCCCTGCTTCAAGCAGTTGGGGTAAGCTGGAGTTCGGAAAGTCGATCATTTTGGTCCATAACACACCGCCAGTGGAACGGACAAAGTACCATGTAGCTGCAGTCTCGACTCGCGATTCGTCACCTAGAGACTTTTGAGCATTGCGAGGAACCAAACGCCAGCACCTCAACGTTAGCAGAAATGGGACAACGCGGCATAATGTGCTGAAGCTCTGCCATTTTTGGGCTGGGCTTCGTTGGAAGAACAACGCTTAAACGAGCCGCTCCGGCCGCGTCGATCATCATAAGCATTGCAAATACGAAGGCTTATCGAGACAACTTGCCGCCGGAAGGTGACTGACTGCCGTCGGTGCTGGTGCCTCGACAAGGCACAACTTCGTGGGCCGTGGATGGAGTTGTCGAGTTGAAGCGACGACGGATGAAGTCGCAAGTCCGCCAATCCTGTACGAGAATTGAGCAACGTGCTTGAATCCATACCTCTGATTGGGCCACTTCCAGCTGCAACGGTGGCTTGGCAGGTAGCGAGAAGAGCTTGGAGATATGCTGTCACGTGCCCCTATACCATGCACAAAAGGTGTTGTCGGTGAGGCGGGACACACCTCGTGGCTACCGACGGGTCATTGCACACGGTAGATCTCAAGCCAGTCTGTATATTGGTGCGTACGCCGTAATTGGCGGTGACTCGGCCGAGACGAAAACTCCATGAGCAGTTGCTGTCAACATGGCCCAGCTCAGGGTGGTCCTGCTTGTGCTCAACCCCTTTCGAGAGTCAAGGTTACGAGGTACTCTAGCATAACGTGCTGAGCTGAACTGTGACGCAGGTTGACTGCTGAATTGCCTCATATCGCCGTTGGCTTTACTGGGGATATCTGCCGAGGATGGGCAACTGTCGATAGCGAGCACTGGTGGTACATTCCACTGGAGTTCCGTCGGTTGTTCCTTCGGATCTAAATGTGTAAATGGTGCGATCGGCTTCCCCACTGCACTTCACCATGATTGCGGAAATCACCCTGATTTGTGTCTGGAATGCCGATTGCTCAAAGCCAAGGAAGTGTTAGGCAGATGAGCATTCAGGGTAAGAGCGTGATGAGGAATTGGAGACCGCGCCTGAAGATTCGTCGGTTCAGCCGGCTGTGGTTGACTCAAGGTTGAACAGATGTTAAACTATTGAGTTCTTTTTGGGCTTATCCTTAGACAGCGCCATTGCTATGCGGAATTGCTCATCATTACCTTTGCGAACCATTGTGCCAACTGAAGTAAAGACATCGGGTGACGAATGACACCGAACGCGCGTCTTGGGAGAGTTTAGCTATGAGTCTTAGCGCGATTAAACACCGCGCGTAACAATTTCCACCTTACTTTCACCGTACTTTCGTCTTAGTTTCACTATCTTAGAGCCTCACTCGTATATTTCATCTTTTACAACAATTAAAATTGCTTGGAACAGCTTCTCATCCACTTCTTCTAACGTAGGAGCATCTCGTTAGACGTGATGCATGTCAACCTTGGAGACTCCGAAGAAAGCTACCACCCAAGCACGGGCTTGATGACCTGGCATTGATGTCAGCGACGCTTTGACAGGAAGATATTGTTGCTCGTACCTTGCCGGATTTCATATCCTCAATTGCTTCTTCTATCTTACTTGGCGAGTACACTTTTGATAGCCCGTCTATTGGAAACGCACCTGCGCGGAACATCTGGATGAGGCGAGGGATGAACTACCAGCGTTTCAGCAAATGACCGCAGGACGGTTCGACGCAGACACGTACCTCTTGAGGGTCACAATAACCTCCTGTGACACCAACCAGGGTTTTGCAGTGTATCAACATGTCTAGGGCGTCGATTGAGAGTGATTCGTGTGGCCGAGGTGTTCCGACAATGGCGAGGGTGCCTCCATGTGCAAGCGCCCTCATCCCGCTGTTCAGCATGCTTGTTAGACCAGTGGCGTCGATGATATAATCGACGCCGTCTGGGAGAGTAGCACGAATGGCAGTTTCGACGTCGGTATACTCCTTCGAGTCAACAGTTCTCGTTGCTCCCAATGACTTCGCCAATTGTAATCTCGACTCGACAATATCGATAGCCAGGATCTCTTTCACACCTTGGTCCTTAGCCGCCATCAATGCACAAAGACCTACTGCCCCCATTCCGAAAATGGCGAGGCTATGGGTTGGTCCTGGTCTAAGTACATTGAGTACTGTTGCCGCCCCGGTCATGTATCCACACCCTAGGGGAGCCAGAAAAGCCAGGTCTTCTACAGGACCGTCGTACTTGACAACAGACCTGAAATCGACAATGGCAAGTTGATTGAACGACGACTGACCGAAGAATGTGCCACGGACTGGCTCTCCGCTGGCTAATCGGATCGAGGTATCATCTGCTCCTCGTGTGCCAATGAACTAGGAAGACGTCAGAACCTGCCACACAACAACCAGCTACTGGGGCACGGTAATTTTTTGAGAGAAGCCAGACCAAGAAACTCCCTCACTGATGCAAACGTCTCGTCATGTAGGGATCGACTTTGAAGGTAAGAATGACTTACGTTGATCATGGCAATACTGCCACATGCACCTTTGCGACCTTGTTTGCAGGCTGAGCAGCTGAGGCACGAGCTATATCCTAGAAGTACCCGATCACCAACTGCAAGTCCAGAGCTCTTCAGCCCGGACCCCAGTCCGCGTACGACACCGGCACCTTCATGTCCGAGGATCGCTGGATACGAGCCCATCGGCATTTTACCCGCCTGAACAACAAGATCCTGAATGGCTATGTGAGCTATGCCGCTTGTTCAGAAGGAAATGTTCTCACCGTATGGCACAAGCCGGCATATTTGATCTCGACGAGGAGCTCATGTGGTCGAATTTCGTCCAAAATCACGTCTCGGAAGACAAACGGTGCTCCAGGCTTTTCGACCACAAGTGCCCTAGTTTTGATGTTCTTTTCTTGCAGCGATTCAGACATGATGGACGCTAAAGGCTGCACCTCCCAGTCACTGTGCGTTTGGGCTTCACAAGTCTGCGAGAATTCTCAGGGAGTGACGAGAATCCTCAACAGAGACTGCTATGCCAGCTGGGCTCCTTGTGACCTGGATGGCTTGGCGATTGATAGACCTTCTGAGGATGTCACCTCTACTGATTTGTTTCTTACCTTCTACAGAAGACCAGTACCAACAACATGAGTAAATATGAGCTAGGATGCAGCACAGACACGCGAGCCTCTCAGAGCTTTCGGAACGCGACAGGCTCGTCGGAACAAACCACAGACTCTAGAGGCCCCGAGAAACTCTCCGATCCAATGAAATATGCCGAATCGACGCAGAGGATGTCTTGGCCGATGCTAGTCACCCCAGGTCTACAACCTTCGCTAGCCTGCCCCACGATCCCCCATGGAATCGGGAGACTCGTGAGGAGCCAAATTATTTCCCTTTCTCCTTCCTCGGAACACCGCTGCGAACATTGATCGACTCCTTTTCTCAAATGCTACTTATTGTTAACGGTGGCACTTGGACTGCCTGATAGCGGGACATTGTGACTGTGAAGCCAAATTGTCTGTTGTGCCTCCCAATCCCACCATGGCAGCGCGTTCAGAGACCTTACATATGCAATCCTTCGATATTATTTATGTGCTAGGGAGTCTGTCGTTCGTATACGTTGCGTCGACGGTCATGAACAGGATCTTCTTCCACTCTTTTGCGAAATACCCTGGCCCTTTCCCCGGAAAGTTCACTGAGATCTATCCGATGCTGGAAATGGCTAGGAGAATCCGAATCGTATGGCAGTACGAAATGCCCCGAAAGTACGGCAGTCCCGTCCGGATGGCAGCAAATAAATCTCCCTCTCAGATAGGAAGCCCTGGTCGAATATCCATGATGGATGAGGTCCGAACGATGTTCCCGGATCCGTAAGTGATGCCGGCGTATGAAGCAGCCTCAAGATTGGTAAGAAGATCGCGACCTGGCGTTTTGATTTCGCGCCCTCAGCGTACTCGTACCCGCAACACCTACTCATCAAGCATTTGTACTTCTCTCTCACGCAACCCTACCTCAACGCTGTCATCGAAGAGGCCCTCCAGGTATGAGGACCCCTCTCCGCCGGATTGTCACGCGTTTCCCTTCCCTGGACGATCGGCGAGCACTTCTTCCCCGAGTGCATCGCAGTCTCAACGTCCGCGTACGCCACCGCTCGCGATCCGATAGTGTTCCCTGGAAAGTTTTTGGTGCGGCCAACGAGGGTGGAAGGCGAGGCGAGGGCCCAATGTTCCGGATGAGCAGAGCGGTAGTCGTTGTGTATTCGAAAGTCGGGCCTCTGACTTCGTTCCGAGGATGGTCCCTTTCAAAGCATCCAAGACGAGACCAGACACGTCAAGGCCAAGCCCTGCCCTGCCAAGCCTGCCTGGTTCCGAGATCTGGGGGTACCGTGTGGAAGAGTGAGTCGAGTGGAGTGAAAGACGGGGATACTGTGTACAGTAGATGGGCTGGGCTCCGTACCAAGTATACTCTGTACAGGGTCCTGTATCGCCATGTGTAGGCCAGATCAGACCCCGGTTCGGTTCGTTGGCCTGCATAGAGCCATCCAAACAGTATCATACCATGTGAAACGGATCTTTGCAAAGTGCTCGAACATGACCGATTGTCCATCCGTCCGTGTTTCCACTTATGTCTCGCCGTCCGAGTCCACGCCCTCACATCCAAGCCGGCATTCCAAACGGGGCGGAAGAGTCCATGAATCCACCATCGAACCAGTCCTGCCAAAGGAGGCCGTTGTTGTCCTGCTCGAAGATGCCGGCCTCGGAGTCAAAGTCGAAGGGAAAAGCAACCGAGGGCCCGAAATCAAGGGCATGATTGTCAATGCCGGCATTGATGCTGGTGCTGACGTCGGCCCCTCCACTCGTGTGATAGTTTTGCGGCTCACTCTGAGTTTGGCGTTCCCCCTGTAAAGAAAGATCACGGATGGTGTTCTGCTGGTGGTGGTGGTGGTGGTGATGGTGTCGTTGTTGTTTGTCCTGTTGAGAGGCGGCCGAGCCGCTCAAAATGCTTAACCGGATGAGCTGTTGTCTTGGGCGGGTGAAACGCGCCCAAAGCCGGGAGGCGGACTGCGAGGTTGGGCGGAGGCGGTCGATGAGATCGAGACCCGCTTGGAGTTCGTTGGTGGCGTCTCCGAGCAGTCTGGCTGGTGCATCCAGGTGAGCACCGGGCGTTGCTTGGGTTTCGGCATCGTACGCGGCCGTCAGGAAGAGAACAGTCAAGGCCGAGGACAAGAAATGGTTGAAGAGCGCTTGTCTGGTTTTGTAGAGCCCCGTCTTGGTGGCAAGGGTGTTCAACGTGCGGATTGTTTTCTTGGCCAGCGCGATGGCGTCCATGATTAACGTGGTATTGTTGCGGGCAGTCTGAGGGTAGATGAGGATCGGCCGTAGGACGAGGATCTGAATCTGGTTTGATCGCAGGTAGAGGAGCGTCTTGAGATAGATCTGGGTTTCGTCCTGCGTCGAGGTGAAGAATACGTCGTTGTCGGACTCGATTTCGGGCCCGTCGAAGCGGACAGTCGGATCGAGCTCCTCCCTCCAGTGATGGACTTGATAGTGAAAGAAATTGAGGGCGTCTTTCGAGGGGATGCGTCCGCTGGCAAGCAAGTTGCGGTTGACGAGCGAGTTCCATCCCTGAGCACCCATGATAACATAGCTAACCATGGCGGCCAGATACGGTGCTTCGACGGGGGCGGGCAAATCGACGTCCCGATCGTTCAGATGGTGTGGCAGGCCTGCCGCGAAGTTGAACTGCCGATCAAGCACGAACAGGCTCCACAATTGACGGATCACTGCCTGCCGTTCCTTTGGGTCCGGCACCTTGGCGGTGAGGGTTTCGATCCGATATAAGCCTTCCTCCACGGCCGTGCGTGCGGCATACATGATGGCGCGGGCCCCAAGGACTAGGTCGTCGTTTGCGAAGTGGTACATAGCCTAGGTCAAGCGTCAATGACGAGATTCAACCCCCCTCCAATGAACGACGCTACACTTACCACTAGCAGCAAGAGCGTTCGAAAGTCATAGCTTACGGTGTGCTGGAAAACGCACGCAGTGATGCACGGTTCCACAGATCGATACAGCGTTTCGGACAGTTTGCTCCTCGTCCCGGCCTGGGCCACAAGAGCGGTTGCCAGAATAACCTTCATCATCTCCAACAGACCACAGCGGCCAGGGTCGCATGCCTGGGACCAGATTGATCGCTTGGCAGACCGGAGTAGGCTGGGCGTATTGGCCCTGATCTTCTCAAGTTGAGGAATGGCGTGAAGGACGCCGTAAACGTTCTGAAACACGTCCATGCAGCGAAGCACGTCTTCGACTGTGAATTTGTCCAGCGACGTCTCGCCGTAAAGCTCGGATGCGTCAGACTCTTGAAGCGGAGGGGACCCTGGAGTCTGGGGGTCTTCAACGTGCGGTGGAGACGGACTCCTAGGGGTGGCGTCGTCTCTACTGGAAGGAGTCAGATTGGCAAGCCTTGCGTCGGCCGTCACCATTCCCCAAGCGAAGCTCGTCGGACCCGCGTATATATCAGCGGAATCCGCCGAACTAGGCTCTCTCTTCAATTGAATGGAATCGTTTGTGGTTCTCTTGTCGGAGGTGCCTTTCTGCTGTATTACTGCAGGCGGACTCGGCAACAAGGCCTCTGGCAGTCCAGACACTGTAGCGTCGCGGAGTTTGGTACGAAAATCGTCCAATTGTCGTTGCAAATCGTCAATACTTGTAAACAAGGTCTCTGATAGCCTGCCGCCATCTTGATCGTCTGGCGGTTGCTGCTGGTTCAAGCTCGACTCTGTCCGAGTCGTGGCGGACGATGTCTTGGTTGGGTAACTGCAAGAGAGGTCCTGTTTCTTGCATCGAGCGCAGGGACGGTCGCCTGAGCACTTCAGCTTCCGGCCGTGGCAATAATCGCACGCAGCTGCTGCATAAGGTGCCCTTCTGTATGCAGCAGACTTTGCTCTCTTCGTAGGAGGTTCCATTAAGGCAGAAGATGTGCAGGCTGTGCTGCTGATTGTTGATTTCTCAGTGCCAGGATTGAATGACCTGCGAATGTGAATCCTAGCTCCTGGCATTCAAAAGTCATCTGAAGCAGCAGCACCGAGATTTGCAACGCGGAATATATGTCGCCTGTGTTTACCCTTGTTGCTGTAAGTAGGGGACTACGCACTCCGGATTTGAAAATGCCCCAGTGCGGGGGGCTGGTCCCGGCCTTCAGCCTCCTCGACCAGCTGACAGCCAAAAGGAGCCGTGGGAACCCTACCGGGTGGCGAGGAGGAGCGGAATTGTGCAATCAAAAGGGTCAAGTTGCCAATCAATACTCGCAGGTGCCTCAGAAGAGGTGTGCACCAAAGTTTGGTCAAAGTTTACATCGAAATCGGGTTTAAATGGTCAAAATCACAAGTCAGTCGAAGCCAACAGTTTCTGCAGTCGTTCATTATGTTTCTGACGTGAGTGCCCGAGTGATTAAATTCGAACCCATGGACTTGTGGCTCTCTCTACGTCCTCACATCCACGCGTCCCGGTCGCTCATGCTGGGCGGCTCATGTCACACACGCCGCTCACCGTTCCCACAGCTAATCACTGAAGATGAGCCGACGTACAGGGAATACCCCATTAGTATCATTCGCGCTCCCTACCAAAATTTGACCTTGCCTTTAGGATTGCCGCCGTACCAACCGTCAGAAGAATGGTCGCGTCAATTTTGGGTGTCGGCAAGATAGTCAAGCCTTGAAGCTGACGTTGGCGACGATGCAGCTGTGTGATGTAGAGCATCGACTCCCACAGATTGCATGTGTTCAGGCTGGCCGGGCCCGAGAGTAGTCTCGGTCTACGATCAGGAGAGCATCACAGCAGCTTGCTCATCCACAGGAATAGCAGGAACCTGAACTTGGTACCCTGTCCAGACACAGTTCTGTGAGATCCACCCCTGGCTGTCGCTCGCAAGCGCTGAAGCCTTGTACCATGACCGGAAATTGTGAAGGACAGCGGCGCCAACAGATTTGCAACGTTGCTTCCAACCCGCATGATGTCCGTGAATGACGACGCAGAAGATGGGGATGTTGTAAGGCATCAGCATCCTCCTACTTGCCGCAGCACCCGCACAGTTCTGATGACGGTCCTCCGCTAGGGGGCGTAATGCGTTCGCTCAAATGGAGGATTGAACATAGCACTCATTGTGTCGCCGTGAAGCCTGCGAACGAAGAGCACATTGTGCCGTGTCCCGTATGGTGTAACGCTCTTCAGATACTCCGTGCCTCGTCCATACTGTGCTGGCATTGATACAACGCGCAGTGGGCGAAACTTGACGGGATATATCCTCTTTGTATGAGAAACTATTGCCCCCCCAGGAACAATGACCCGCTACCAGAAGCAGGAAATGGCTTCGTGGGTGGCTTTGAATTCAAGCCGCCTGCCGCAAGATCAAGAGCACCATCCTGGATTCTCCCCACCCACTCTGGACACAAGGCTCTCTTCCGACCGTCGTAATCGACCCTTGAAGGATCGCGATTGTGGGGAACGCAGATCTCGGAACGCTAAGACGGAAAGCACGCTGGTTCCGAGACGCGTTGGGTTGCGTTGGGTTGGCCGGGGTTGAGCCAAGGTTGGGGAACTCGCGTGGGGGTCACTGCTTCACCGTACGTACCTCGTACCCGGTACCTATCGCACTCTTCCTGGCCCGAGACTTCCTGGACGTGGCCTTCGCAATAAATGAACATCGTTTCCACAACTTCTCCAACGAGATATCGGACCATTCCGACCATTCGTGGTTACTGCGGAAGCCCTTGCTTGACGGCCGCGGTCTGGGGAAATCTGTGGCCGAGCCGAGGCGACCTTTGATGTGCTGACCTATGAAAACTCATCCCGTCATGCTGGTGATGGGAGGCCGGAGTGATGAGGTGGCCCTGGAAGCCCACTGAAGTCAGCAATACGTGCGCTGGGCCGCTGGCAGCAGGTCCATCCATTCTCTTGCGGATGACTAGCAGGAATATGGGAAGGTGGTTATTCCGCTCTTGGCTATATCAAGAGCCCTAGAAGCACTCGCACTCCTCGTCCCCCTTCTGTTGTGTGGTCATTGCTGCAGTTTCACCCGTCCGCGAGAAAGCTCCCAATATGTTGCCTGTCTACCTCGCCTTGGCCTCCGCGGTCGTTGTTGTTTCATTTCTGTACGGTCACTTCTTCCATCCTTTGAGAAAATTTCCCGGACCTTTCTGGGCTGCTCATACGGATTTATGGCGGGTTTACCATCTGTGGACCAGGCGGATGCCGGACACGCTGCTGAAGATGCACGAGAAATACGGGCCAGTGGTTCGGATTGCCCCCAATGAACTGAGCTTCCAGAGCGTCGATGTCCTCGGCGACGTCTACAAGGGTGGGAGGAAGTTCCCCAAGAGCGACTTCTACCAGGGGTTCACCACTTTCCACCCCAACACGTTTGGTATGCTGGATGAAGAAGTCAGTACTCTGAATATGCCGCTTCAGAGACACCCAGATGCTAAGTACAAATGCAGCTGCACGCTAAGCGTCGCCGTCAAATGGCACACAGCTTTTCGGTGGCGTCTCTTTCCCAGATGGAGTCCATCTACAATACTCACATTAAGAATCTTCTCGACGCCATTGACGCAAAGGGTTCAGAACCATTCAACCTGAAGGACATGTTCGGTTACTATGCCTACGACATTATTGGCGAACTGGTCTTCCACACCGAATTCGGAAGCCAGAAGGCACAAGATCCTACCCAATTACCGCCGATCAACGAGCACATCTTCCTGAGTTGCATGTTTGGTATGCTGCCTTCGCTGCTGCCGTACAGCATGCGCATCGCCAATCACTTGCCCATCCCATGGCTGCAAGCCCTTCTGAACAGCAGGAAGCAGCTAAAAGAGAGGACCTCGGCGTGTCTTGACCGGGAGATGTCTCGACAAAAGACGAGTGAAAAGCACAGCATCCTGACCAGACTGATTCGTGCAAAGGACCCGGAGACGGGTGAGGACTTGCCCAAGGTCGCGGTCGCTTCCGAAGCCTTTGCCTTTCTCGTTGCCGGGTCGCACACCACTTCTGGTACTATGACTCTCCTGTTCTACCATCTCTTGCATAACGAGAAGGCCGCGGAGAAGCTCACCAAAGAGGTGGACGCATGCATTCCCCTGACAGACGCCGCTGGTGATTCTTTACCGACATACGCAGGATTGGAAGCGCAGCTTCCATACGCGATGGCCTCGATTCGTGAGAATTTCCGAATCACCCCTGTATTTACCATGCCATTGCCGCGGACGGTCACCGACCCCAAGGGAGCTATGATCAATGGTTTCCAGGTCCCAACAGGGGTAAGTTGCGATGCTTGGACCCTCTGACTGCCTTGCTGACCTTTCCCTTCCTAGACCAATGTATCTATGTGCAATTACGTGGTCCATCATGATCCTGCTGTTTGGGGTGATGACCACCACGTCTTCAGGCCTGAAAGATGGCTTGACCCGTCGAAGCCACTATCTCCAAATGATTTAGCACCTTTCGGTGTCGGTCATAGAGCATGTATCGGGAGGAACGTGGCGATGATGAGCATTGTCAAGATTTTGGCGGCGGTATGGCGACGGTACGAGCTTGAACTCGTGGATCCAAACGAGAAGCTGGTGGTGGAGAGTGTCGGAATAGGAGAGAAGCAAGGCCCGCTGATGGTGAGAGCGAAGTTGAGGACAGGTTGAACTTTTCATGACGCTAACACACTCAAACTCACCAATTGAATAATGGTAGGATGTAGGGACTCGATGAGATAACGGGACCTTAGATAGCTGGCTGCCGAACCATGCATTTGTTAAGATATTCACCTTCCTTCCATGGCGCCAGATCAAGCTTCAAGTCAGAGAGCTCTTGGAAGCCATACTTTTCGTAAAGTCGCAGTGCCATTGGCGCGCTCTCAACGTAGACTGCCAGACTCCTATCGTCCGCCCGCTCTAGGCCCCAGTTCAGTAAAAGGGATGCGGCTCCTTGCTTCTGGTACTTTGGACTTGTGCCCACAGCAGCTAGATCTTCGTCACCGTCAGAATAGTCCTCGGCAAGCGAGAGGGAATGAGCTGTGATGAGGTTGTACAACTTACAAACATACGGCTGATTTGTTCCGATGGCGGATGCGACCACCTCATGTCGCTTCCTGATACTGTTGTGAATCAATCTGTTGCCCAGCTCCTTGTTCGCGTCATTCGGCAACGGGAATTCACGCATCAACATCTCCTCCTCGATCTCCTCTGAGCTGCGCGGAGGATAAAAATGCCATATTGCGAAACTCGCAACGTCACCAGACAACGCGTCTTTGACGACCATCAAGTGACAGCTGGGATCGTTTTCCATGTCGCTTTCGTACGACTGCACAAAATGGGTGATTGAGGTCAATGTCGGCCCTTTCGGGAAGATGACAGGAAAACCATGGTCCTGTGCGCAGGCTTCGAACTGTACACGAGCGACAGCCTCCAGATCTGACGGCGATGCAGGGACGAGAGCGAAAGCGGGCATGGTGTAGTCCTTCCCCCTTGCGTGAATGCCCGTTGGAGGACTCAGCACAGAAATCGTTTCACTTTGGGCTTCGGCTTCATCAGCTTCGGCATCAGCATCACGGTCCTATCGCAAGGGCCCGCGGCCATGGTACTCACATTTTCTGTCGACTCAAGCAGAGTCTACGCCCATGTATTGGACGTGTGGATTCTGCCGAGCAAAGCTGAGAGCAGAACAGCGACAAGCTATCTACATAGGGCTCTGGCGGACTTTTTCGACCTTGGCTTGCCCACTCGGTAGAAGGCAAGCTCCGGTTGGGTGGGCTCCTCCCTAAGGTTTGCTGATTCCTGGGGCTGACGCAGGGACCAGCCAGTCATAAGCCATTGGCGCCGCTTCCTGCTCTGTGCGCCATCAAAAACTCCTCAGCCGGTGCCCGCAGCTCCAACTCTTGCCCAGCAAGCCACTTCCTCTGATCTTGACAGCTCCCCTGTCGCAGTCCCTGGGGACGCCGACGCGCAAATCGTTCGCTCGCTGAAGTGGGTTCTCTGAGCGCAGCTGGTGTTGATTCCTTTTCCTCTTGCATATGATCTTTCTGCGGCTTGCGCTTTCCACTCTCGCGTTCGGATTTACTGCTGGCCCCGTTGTCAATCTCCTCTGCGCTCTCTGGCACGAGGGCAGTGAAACCACCTGTCAGAGCATGCCTTATTGTGCCCCCATAAGCCGACGTCTTACCAGCTGTCGCATTCCGTCAGGAATCGCCGCATACGCCGTGCTCGAGCAACCACCACAATGACGAACGCACACGCCCATCCCATCCCTCCTGCGATCCCCCATGATCTCTTTACGCAGGAAGTTCCTCCCTCACCCACCTTGACAAATCCCGACATGATCCTACCATATCAGCGACATCTCGAAGCCAGTCCAACTCCGCGTGCTTCGTCGCCGACTCTACATTCCTCTCCGCCTCCGCTACGGCCAGACTCAGCCGTCTCACTGGGCTCGTCCCCTCCAGAGCTTGAGCCTGCTATCGAGCTGGGCATTGCGACGACCGTGAGACTGCCAACTCGCGTTGTCCCTCCTATCAACACCAACTACTATGGCTATGGCTATGAACACGGAGCGCCCTTGAGCGATATCGGCGAGGAGGAAACCCCAAGATCGAGGAAGAGCCGAAGGACGGGGACCCCGACAGCATCAGATCCCCCGTCACCGACTCCTGCTGGGCCTTCGATGCGCGCGGCGCGAAGGTTGAGCAATCGTTCGTCTTCGAGCAATGGCTCTGACTTGGGCAACTGGGAGGACTTCGATACTTCCAAGATAATGAATGAAAGGCTGGCTGCGGATGTAGCCAAAGTCCCGGATGAAGAAGTCGACGAAGCTGAAAGCAAGAGAAATAGTGTGGTTGCGACAAACGGAGAAGACGAAATGGCTTTACTCAACGAACGAGCAGAGCGGATTCTCGAGCACGCCAGGAAGAGACTGACCCATATGGAGGACAACCTTAGCAAAGCCCGTCACAGCATCCTCCTGTCTTCGAGGTCTTCGCCAAACATGAACGAGCTACACCAGCCCGCCGGCGGGCTATATCGTTCAATCTCTCTGGCGGGGGCGAGCCAGCGAAAGGCGAGACCACTCCATCTCGTCAACAGAACAAATTCGGTCGTACACGCTAGAGGCGGTAGCGACACAACGACAGGCAACTCTGGGTTGAAGCGCCTCTCCATGATCCAGGAGGTTAGGTCTGCGAGCGCTCTTGAATATGGTCGCAGACAAGAATCTCCACAACAATTGCACTCGCCACCGTCTACACGGGCTGGTGGTTTTTCGCCAGCCAGCATCCGCAGTTTCAATTCACCTTTGCAAATGCTCAAAGAGGAAGAAAGTGCCCCTAGCACGACCAAGACTTCACCAGAGTCTTCTACTCCACGAGGCCTCGGCATCAATACTTTAGCAGCTGTGTCCAAAGAAGATGTTACGGTCATTACGAGCAGTCCTACGACGGCTTTGGCGCGCTCGTCATCGGTGATGTCGAACCGCTCGACCAAGGAAATCCGCGAACAAATGTCCACTCTGCAGGCCAAAATTTCCGATTTGAAGGATAGAGCACAGGCTGACAGCATGAGGAGAAAAAGCATGCAGAGCATCAGAACACCCAGTCCGTTTACGAGTGCTCAGGCACCAGAGCAATGGTATACGAGTTCCCCTGAATATAAAGAGGCTGGCAGTCCTATCAATACTAACGCCGGTATGGGTTGGAGCCCTTCCCGATCGAGAAAGCCATTGGACATTCATGTTACACCAATTACACCCCAAGCGCAAACTTATCTCAACGTCGATCTTTCAGCAACAAAAGACTCTAGCTACTTGAGTGAAGCAAGGACCGACAAAAACACCCCTAGTCTCCACAAGTCGGTGCACGTGCCATCCGAGCCGCTCGTGAAGCCGACTTCGATCATTCAAGAGTCTGTGTACGAAGATGCGGCGCAGGAGTTTGACGATGACGAACCCATCGCTGCGTCAGAAGAAGAGCAGGTCTACCTAAATGAGGTTCTGGAAGAGAGCCTCCAGGATCTCGAGCCTGATGTCCCCGACATTCCTGAACACTTGCTCGCAGCAGAGGGCGGGGCAGAGCGTCACGAAGACAGACTAGACGCGTTTGACTACGAGAACATGTTCCTTCACAGCGCTCTAGGAAATTATGCGGGTGCCGGTACCAGAAGTGAAACTCCAAGCGACAGCGATTGTAGTAGCGTGGCAACAACCCGGGTAAACCAAAATACGCCAACTGTGGACGAAGAGGAAGGAGAGACACAGTTGGATGAAGAAGCTGGCACTGACGAAGAAGCGGCATCAACACCGATCCAAGAGACATTCCCAAGACTGGGAAACCCTTCGGACGCTGTCGTTTCTGACCCACTTCGGAAGCCATGGACAAAGGCGGCACGTAGCAATAGCATGGATTCTCTGTCAACAGTCGCCACCTTCGCAACAGCTACAGAAGGGGCAGGTGGTGAGGCCGGGGCCGAGGATGAGGACGACATGCCCTCTGAAATCCTGGGCTGGGGTAATGGAACCGGGTTCCCTCAGCCGCCAATGAGCCCGAAAAGCGAAGCCACCTCTTCTGTATGGCCAACACCACCCTTGAGCGGACGCGGTCGGCAAACTCAGGTTAGATCCCCGCGCAGCATTCAGACGCAAGGGACAATTGTTTCGAATGGCATACCCACTCCTCCAGTCCAGTCGCCGAACTCGACCCTCACTACGCCAAAAGCGTCAAGCCAAGCTAATGCGCACAGCGAGGTGGCTGTCGACCACCCAGCTAATACCGAGATCCTGATGGAGAGTCTGATCAAGCTAGCGGATCCAGAGTTCAAGGTGGGCACTGGACCAGGGTCAGTGACTTTCTCCGATGTCGATAAGGACCTTGTTCTCGATCTGTTGCGGGCGGTGGGCGGGGTGTGTAACGAGATCCTGAAGTCGGAAAAGAAGCAGGAAATTCGAGCCGCAAAAGTGCTGAGGCGGCGACTGGACGAATCACGAAAGCTTCTTGAGGGGCGAGCCGACGATTGACGAAGGTGTCTTGCTGTTGCTTCACAAACTCTGGTCCGACCTATTACTGACCGCGGTGGATTCCAGCAGTTTGGCTCTGGCCTGTCATAATTGGGCAATAGTTCACTACTAACCGGTTTCTTATTCCAAATAACGAGGATAATGTCTGAAAGTTCGGAAGGGATGTGTCACTTGAGGAGGCGGTCAAATTTGGTTTGGAGCATATGCTACTATACCCCAGTAATGTTAAGGACAATCTCAATGCACACTAGTTTATTGCCTCATGGCGCACACGACATGGCTCGAGTCCACCGCACGTGCTGTTATCATGCCCTCGTTGGTCGGACGCGATTAGATTTCGGCAACCAGAGGCGACTGGGAATTGCTCTAGCTGGATCCGATTTGTATGAGATTCCCATTTAGGCGATGATGTGGGTAGCGAGGCGCCTGCGGTCCGAAGAAGACGCGGGATGAACCTCTTCTTAAAGTTTAGTAAAATGTGAGGAGTCACATTTTGAGGGCTTCAGCAAACTCTGATAGAGCTCGATGATGCATGCAGCGTTCGGGGACTCTTTGACAGTTGAAACGAGCAGAGCGAAAGGGAGGCACACGGGGAATGGAGCCCTCTTTTCTGAAGGCTCAGTCCAAGTCAGTTCACTCCTGGCTCACACTCCCGCTTCACTCTTGGCTCGCGACCGCTGTGCATCTCACCTGCTTTGCCCTGGCCCTGACCCTGGCCCTGGCCTGAGGACGATCCATCATTTTCGCCTCTGAGATCCCTTGAAGCGAGATCTCAAGCGTCTCATATGCATATCCACTTACCAAGCGAACGAGCGGGTCGCTACAAACCGCAAGTCAATCTGCCCTTTACCAACTCGGGGACGCTGGGGGCCAATTTAGCGAATCGAGCAGCGGCCTCAACACCTCGTTGGCCGTATTTGTATCCTACGGCCCTCCACAACACCTGAACTGATCGATTGTGGATCTTCCTCCCCTGGGATGGTGGAGCAAATCCATCCCCGGGTTGGATTGACAGGCTCGCTATCGTATACTCTGCTTCAGCTGACAGCTTGGATATCATCTCCCCGCCCGAGCCTAGCGCGCAAGAAATGTCTCAATCCGTTCGAGTCGACAGCCGATGCTCATGTTCAACGTATTGATCCCTAAACTTGCTCCTGATCATTGGTTCGAATGATGGCTCCGCCCGCTACATTGTCTGAACAAGACTTTATGCAAAAGTCCGGAAAGAAACTGTGGAGCAGAGGCTTTACGATCGCTATATCATTTCGTGCAGTGGTCAACCGAGCCAGGGATGTATACTTGGAGGGATACTTATTCTGCCCAGGTTGTCATCCAGGTCGGAGTTTCGTCTCAGTCAAAGCCTTCCTTTCGTGGTGATACCCTTCCTGCGCGCATTCTCTCTTCTCTGGGTTTTGTGCCTGTTCTTGTCTGTATACATTGCTTCACTGAGGAGCCAACCGATCCTCTACCAACATCACTCCCAAGTCGGATGCCTGAAGTCTAGCATCGCACATCACATAGCTCTTCAGGGGTTTGACCGGGATCAAATATGGTTTGTCATCACCTACCTCATCGCGGACCATCTTCTCACTGACAACCTTCAAGGCCTTTGACAAGAACCACCTAGAATGCCAGAACTGGTCATCGCGCCCACGGCCAGTATTGCCCAGGATCTCCGACCTGCTCGGGGATAGAGTGACTGCGCCATTGCTGCCACCACTCATGGACTTCTCTCAAAGGCCCTACCCGTCGCGTTCAAATAGCTTTCCAATGTTGCGTGCGGACCAAGTTCTTCTGCAGCCATCCTCGCCGCCGGCGCCTTGCAGAGGTCCGACTTTGCATCCTATAGCTCCTGACAACAGGAGCGCGTATGCGCTCGGCTACCCAACCTGGAATCAGATGCCATCCCCGTCGCTGACTGTCGGACACTCGTCGTCGGTGTCTTCCATGGACACCGACACCGAGATGGGGCTTGATCTCAGCAGCCTTGAGAGAACGCTCAGCCAAGGAGAGCATGACTTCACTGCCGTTGTCCAGTGTGCACGTAACATGCTCGAGAACTCCGAAATCGAACCAGCCTACGTTCAAGGCTGGTTCCAGCCGGATAACGAATACAGCAAGCGATTGGAGGAAAATCTCCAAGGAATGAAGCTACCAGACCTTGTCGAGGCTTTCTTCTACCGCGACGAGACACGCGCCCTCTACGGTGATCGGGTGATCATCCCGCGCAGACCGGCGCCGAAGGAACAGGAAGCCCCCGAGTCGCTCAAAACGGAAGACACGCCCCACCCAGACATGCCAGAGAAGCTGAACAATAAACAAGAGAGTCAAAAGAAGCATGGCGAGCAGGAAGAGGCCAGGCGAAACCGGCATCGCAGTTGCCAGCACGATAGCCACGCGAGATGTCCAGAGGTCGCCGCCAAGTGCGGCGCCGAACACGCCAAGTCAATAAAGGAGACCCGAACCCAGGCGGGCAAAGGGCCCGGGAAAGACGAGCAGCTGTACGCCGCCATCTACACACAGGAAATGGCTGCCCGGCTCGTGCAGGCGCTCAACGACAGGTGCATACGCGCTGAAACCACGGTGCGACTACTGCTTCAGACCTTGCAGTCACCACGACAGAACAATGCCTCCTACGACACCCCCGAGGCCGATTACCTCCACTACGCCTCGCCCAGGGCTTCCTTCGACAAGCCCAGCTACGTGGGGCTCAAACGGGGCCGAGGGGACGACATGGACGACGATCGCCAGCGGGCTTGGACTCGAATCCGCTGCGATAGCGATCGGTCTGACAGCCGCGGTTCCTCGTTCACGGAGTAAGGTATGCATGCAGGATTGGGAGTGAAAGAAAAAGCGATGTCGTCTGACATGCGACGACGCCAATACCCTCGTTTTCAATATTTTAGGTGTTTTGGAAGATCAATGGAAAGATGAAGATGAAACATTGTACAACAGTCTCGGCACATATACCTTGTCAGGAGTTACCAGATGTGATGAAAACGGATGATGGGCGATGGATGATGGATGATGTGTGATATGTGATTATGAGAGGCACCGCCCGTTGCGGATGGCCTCAAGCTATATGCCCACCTGGAGGACGTGTATACCCGTGGTGAACGCTGTCGGCGTCAGATAAAGAAAAGTGTGATATCCTCCTTCCTGCGCTTTAGTCAGGGGCTGTTCTGAATTCTGAATCTTAAAGTCCTTCGACTGTCTTATGCGTTTTTTCTTCTTTCCAAGTGGAGTACACAACTGGACTTGCAGTACTGCTGGCCCCCCTGAATAGTGCATACGCAGAGTGGTTCTGATTTCGTTTGGGATCGGCGTCGCCAGCCTGAAACACATGGTAGATTTGGGCTAACAAGCGTGCGTATGTAGGAGATGACATGAGAAACGCAGCTAATGCGACGTTCAGAGAGTTGAGTTCCGCCCGACTGACGATCATGTCTACCAGTCAAGGATGTACTTCGGTTGGTCGGTCAGTCGGCGACATTCGACCAGGCATGTGGGCTAGCGTCCCCGGGACAGTAGAGAGCTGTGTCCTGTACTGTAGGTCCACACGTGGTGTAGCCAATGTCGAACAATCGGCCGGGTCTGCTGGGTTGAGATCACCAGAGTCGAACTCATGCTCCTGCTTTCGCGCTCGTATCAGCTCTTTCCCATATGGCTCTAGACTCCGATGCTGAGCAAGGACGAACCAGGGCACGGATGCAAGAGAATGGATCGCAATACCTTTCCGACGTGACGTGGCTGCGGTCCGCTTCAATCCATCCAGCGATGGAACTCGCCGTCTTTCTCTGTTCCTCAGGGATCGTGAGGCCTCAGATTCAAGCATTCACGGCTCCTAAACGCGAAGTATCAGGCAAAGCGTCGGGAAAAGAGAGCTTGAAGCTTCCGTGCGAGAATGTGATCTGCTCCTGTCACAGCAGCTTTCCGCCAGGATAAACGGACAAACGAGCCAACAGATGATGAGCAGTCATGGTTGATGAAAGAGTGCCCGTGTTCAATGCTGCTCCATCGTAACATACAGGAAAGAAGCAGTCCTAGTGGCTGTCAGCTCCGGGCCAACACACACCCACTCATACCTGTATCAACGTCAAAGTGCTCAGCCTGGTTCGCAGTCGGCCGCCGCTCCCGCGTTAGTCAACGTGGCTTTTGAGGTGTTGTGGTTCACGCGTCTGAGTTACTGCATGCTAGCATGAGCGCAACCATTTCTCCCCCATCGACAATGAGTTGACTTCCTTTTGAACATCAACGAAGACATGTTAGAAGCTAGGCCATGTGGCATGGCTGGGTCGCCCCAATTGAGATTATCGCAATGTGTAGAAGGTTCGCTCCGTCGCCCTTGAATCGAAGAGGCTAGGGTAGGTAACCTGGGGAGCGCGAGGGTATTGTAGGGATCGGCACGGACATGGGAATTTCACACTTCAGCCACGGAGGGGCAAGATACTCTGTGCTGCACGGGCTCCTTGGGTACTGTTAGCTCCCAAGGGCCAACAATTCATCCGCCTTCACGCAGCGCAACTCCTAATCAGAGTCGTCGTGCATTGTGAATTTGGTGTGGTAGTCAGATAGGGATTGTGCCAGATGATGACAGGGACCTCGTTTCCTGGTACAGGGGCATGTAATGCTGCGTGTTTGCAAAATTGCGAGAAGGAAATTGAGATGGAGGACCTGTGGAAGGTCCAGCTTGTGCCTCGTGATCGGTATCAGGAGCAACTAAGGACATCAAGATATACTGAGAGATGCGAGGAAACCCGGGTAGTTAGTATCTCACTGACTAGAATGGTGCCCCGTACTGGAGCGCGGATTGTCCCTACGCGGTACGAGGGAGAGACGGAGTTCACCTGGCAGAAACGAGCTAAACCCAATTCGACGGGAAAGGGATTCGTGGATGGATTGTTAGCACGTTCCCTTCAACAACACCTCAATCATATTCGGTACCTTCAGTTAATGCGCCGTCTTGTTTCTGCAACGTTTCCCGACGTCCTTGGACTGCGCAGCAGCAACTGCGATCCGACATATCGCGGCCTCTCAATCCGCCCACTGAGCAGTGGCGCCCCCAACACTTTTGGTCGCGACTTTTCAGCTCGATCTCATTTCTTCGAGGCCCTGATGTTCAAGGCCATTCCGCTCGTTTCCTAGTTCCGAATAGCAGCGAGAATCTCACCCTGGCAACGTCAACCTCAAAGCCCTCCTAGTGAGGCCGTCTCTCTTCTCCTCGCGGCGCCGCAATCTGTCCCCTCCTCCCTTTCACTACCGACGGCTTTCGATTCTCCTATACTCAAGATGCTCCTTCCTAAAGGTGGCGTGACCTGGAAGTCCGCCAAATCCAGGTTACCTCCTTGGAAGGCGATAATAATGTTCCTGACTCGAACAAGGTTCCTTGTCGCGGTGGCATTGACGGGCCTTATTATTTTACTGTGGCGGGGAATCAGTGTATCAACACAACAGATGTCAAAGTACGGATACCCTGGAAGGAATGCGTTGTGCAGAGGCTGACCGAGAGCGACGTATAGTTTCTATTGCTTTGGCCCCTCAAAACCGCCCACGCAACTGACCAAGAACGAAATGGCGGCATGGAACCAGCATCTCCAGACCCCCGTCCTCTTCAACCACCATGAACCGTATCAAGTCAACGCGAGCACCATCGAACGTATCGATCTGAATCCTATCGTTTCCACCCCCCGAGCACTGAGCAATAAGGAACGAGTGCTTATCCTCACCCCTCTCCGCGACGCCGCACCCTACCTGATCAAATACTTCGACCTGCTATCTGAGCTCACCTATCCACACGACTTGATCGATTTAGCGTTCCTGGTCGGCGATTCCGTTGATGATACCCTCGCCGTGCTTTCCGCAGAGCTGAATCGCATCCAGCAAAGGACAGACAAGATCCCCTTCCATAGCGCCCTGATCGTGGAGAAGGACTTTGGCTCGAACCTCGACATGAACGTCGAATCGCGACACGGATTTGCCGCTCAGGGCCCGAGGAGAAAAGCAATGGGAAGAGCGAGGAACTATCTGCTGTCTGCAGCCTTGAAGCCAGAACACAGCTGGGTTTACTGGCGGGACGTGGATATCGTGGATTCCCCCAAGAAGATCATCGAGGATTTCGTCGCGCATGATCGCGATATTCTAGTTCCAAGTATGAGATCTCCAATCCCTTCTTACACCTGCAACCTCGAAAACTAACCATTGATTTTTGTAACAGACATCTGGTTCCATCGCTACGAAAACGGCCGCGATATCGAAGGCCGCTTCGACTACAACAGCTGGATTGAATCCGACAAGGGCCGTCGTCTTGCCAACTCTTTGGACAAGAACGTGGTCCTAGCAGAAGGTTACAAAGAGTACGATACTGGCCGCACATACATGGCCCGCATGGGCGACTGGAGGCATAACAAGGACGAAGAGATCGAACTGGACGGGATTGGCGGAGTAAATATCTTGGTGAAGGCCGACGTGCATCGATCGGGTGAGCGCTACGTACCGGGAGTGGGAGATGCATTGCTAACGCGTCGTGATCTCTAGGCATCAACTTCCCCTGCTACGCGTTCGAGAACCAAGCGGAAACGGAGGGTTTCGCGAAGATGGCAAAGCGAGCCGGATACCAAGTTGTGGGCTTACCGAATTATGTCGTCTGGGTACGTTGTTGGCTCCCCCTCTTGCCGTGTCTCACCCCGTTTCCATCACACGTCCACGTCCTCTCAACTCTGCTTTGAACTTCGATTTCCTGTCCGAAGATACACTCGTACTGACCCTTTCGACGTATAGCATATCGATACGGAAGAGAAACCCGGAAACGCCGCATAATTCTAAACTACACCTCGATATCGACACGCAGAGAGGTTCGAGTTCCATGCGCCTCGATCCTCAGCACACTAGCGCAAACAATGACGCGAGCGGCAGTACAAAAAGTCAGAACAAAAAGTTTGACTTTCTACGTGGGGGAGAAAAAGTCTAGAGTTATTCTTTGGTTACGCTTTACCTGGGGGAAACTGGTGTCGACAATGTATTTAAAGGTCCAATGGAGGACCGGAGGATGCATTGAGCGCTGAGCAGTGGCGGAGGTGTCCAATGATTGCCGGAAGGCTCAAAATCTGTGCATAATGAGTACGTGTGGCAAAGTACGAGCACGGATCCCCTCCTGGGTGTGCGGTGCGGCCTCGTTTCTTGGGTCCTGGACTATGAGCGGTGGACATGGCTTGATCACTGCAGTTGGGTGGCGTTCAGGCGTCGAGCGAGGGCTAGACGACAAAGTCGAGGCTGGGTCAATCCGAGCCACGCGAGTATATACTTTTTTCCAAGTCGGCATTCGGCCAGCAGCGTTGGGCGCGAAAACGCGGACATGTCAATACTGATGAACCGGACTCCCCAACAAGTGGAAATTTTTCTTGTATATTGTGCTAAATTCGACGCCTCCGGGCCCGGACCTCTTCCTCCTTCCCATGACGTGAGAGACTGGACCCTCGTGAGCTGATATTCCGGGTCATAGCCAGTCACCTCCACATCTTTGCCCCTTCACCTTCTTTCCTCAGTCCGGAATTTAACGCGCGGAGTCGTGTCTGAAAGTCTCGACTATAGCCGCCATGCCGCCGCGTCTAGGCGCTCAACAGCCTATCTGGTTGATTTGAAATGCACACCCCCATGAATATGCAACGCCATCGCTCAGCTCAGAACAGCAAAAATTGAGAAAGAGGGACGGAATCCTCGATGCTAATCTAACCGCTAGATTTGCTCAGGTGGACAAATGACAAGGAGCAGATTATGGATACGCTCTGGTTCGCGTCTTTGGTCTTTGATGCCGTCTGCCCATTGCTCAGGCCCACCCGGCCGCAGATGACCACAGGCGTTAAGAATTCCGATAGATATTCAGTTTGGTCGATTCCACCACTCCTGCATGCTGCCGTCGTATGGCCGCGGCGCCGGCGCCGGCGCAAGCGCAGGTGCGGGTGGGTAGTAGTTTTGCGCCGGGTATCCTGTATAGGTCTGTGGTGATTGATGAGTGTAAGGCGTTGGACGGTGTGGGTTGGCCCCTTCAATCAGTTCCGCCATGAGTCCACCAGGAGTCGCATGTTCAATAGGCTCAACAATCTCATGGTGTTGAGTCTCGAGCGGACTAGTAACGCTCCTCGAAGCATGAGGGTGGGAATGGTGGGTGACAGGGGCAGGTGCATCTAGCCGGGGCGAGGGCCTGTTGCTCATCGACGGCGTGTTGCTGGTGCTGCTGTCTCGCGGTGGGCTAGTAGGGGTACTCGCTTTCCTCAAGCTGCTACTCCTGCTAACAGGAGGGGCGTAGTCCTCCCAATTGCGCCGGCTCACTTTCAAAGGCTGCGGGAGACCTTCGTCCCATGTTGCACCGGTTTTGTTGGTCGCCAGTGGTCTCAGTCCTGAGCCCGATGTAACTTCAACGCTGGTTCTTCTTGGAGGGTCATCCCAGGCTTCTTGTGGTCGCCAGCTTGTGCGGGCATCATTTGCCTCTTGTTGATCACGCAGTGTCAGGATTGGTCTGTCGGGCTCCATGTAGTCTCCAGTGCGCTGGATGTCCAGTGACCGGGATTCCCGAGTTATCTTTCTCTGTTCATCGTACTCATCTCGTAGGCCTTCCCACCGCTCGTAGTTCTTCTGCCGTTGTTTCTCGCGGCGGTGGTTGACGATGCCTTTGTGGCCCATGTAGATGGACCCGAAGATTAGAGACGTCATGGTGGCCGAGTCTCACTATCTCAAAGCGGTTCGGAGCAGGTACCGCAGTCCAAAAAAGGTGGGGTATGAGGGTGTCGAGAAGAAGTGATAGTGTATTAGGACTCGGTGGACCGAAGATAATCGTGGAAGGCTGAAAGAATGCGACAAGTTTCTCGATGCGATATTGGTGAGGCCGTTCACCTTATCGTCAGCTGGATGACGTCGATTGTGTCGCGAGGTCGGATATCTCAGATCGGCTTGCCTGGGAAACGTCAAGGATCTATCGCAGGGATAGAAAAACGGCGGACTGGAGAATGAATATTGATATAGTGCCAATTGGGAGCAAGTTAGATGATAAAAGGACGAGGTGTTGCTCTGTCGGTCAAGGCGAATGCGATGGAAGGGCAGAGAGAAGGTACTCCTCGGGAACGAGCGAAGTCGTGAACCTTATGCGGGAAGCGGCGAGAATTTTGAGTGATAAAAAAGGTGCCTGCCGAGTGATTTCAAAAAGCGAACACAGCCACGAACAAGCTCTTACGAAGGTGCCTGTTACGGTGCTTCGGGTCGCTGTATGATGCCTGTTCGTGCAGATGGGAGAACTCCCCTAGGCGTCCCTGCTTCTTTAGCTGCAGGGTAAAGTAATAAGGAATTCTGGCGGGAGTCTTCTAGAGGGAGGAGATCACGCGACGGAAGGACGGCCGTGTCCTTTTAGGCGGGTAGCTCGATACTTGCAGCGACCTGTGGTTCTGGCCAGCTTGGGCTGCTCCTTGATTTGACGCTGAATGCATAGGTGCTGCCATGGTGGTTCCTAGTTGATCCGCTTCTGAGATGGACTTGGTGGCCCGCGCATCATGATTTGATGTCTGAGGGTTGGTCCTGCGCAACGATGAGGTCAGCATGCCTCCAACGTCAGAAAGCCGCCGTTCGATTCCCGGGTTCTATTCGACCTTCCTTTTCTGCGTCGCTGAAATACGGCAGTGATTCCTCGACTGCCGACAACGTGAGCCTCTTCTGGTCGTGGATTGATGTCCTTTTGCACGGGTTCTCTCATGCATTCCATAGGACGACCCAGCGAGAAAACTATATGAATGGATGCGACACATATCTGTCTTGATGCGGATGAGGGCGGATATCTAGACTCTGAGCACGCACGGCGAGAGTAGCGTTGTGTAAACTTGTAACTTCCGACAATTCTGGGCGTTATTGCAGAGGTGAACGGGTGGCCGTGATAGCTGGGACTATTATTCCAAATCCAAAACGTGCCTCAACGAGCCCCAGACCCTTCACATAAACAAACAACATCCCACAGCTCTCGTGTTCACCCTAGGTAAGCAACCTGGAGAATCCCCTAAGAACGCTTGTTCTTCTCTGGTTATGTAAGCGAGGGAAAGAGATCACCAGATGTTTCAGGCGCCGCAAGGGGGCCATGAGCTTAATTGATGCTTGAAGTGCGGAGAACCATGTCGCACTTTGTTCAATCATCCAAACCTCGACAGTGTGATTCTCATGGTGTCCAACCCCGCTGCCACCACTCAACGAGGACAGCTTATCTGACTAGCGCCTGAGCCGTGATGGCTCGTGTTGTGAAACCACGAGGTTCCGTCTGGAACCCGAAAGTACGTTCGCCCATTGCCGGGTCAGGTAGAGCTGACCCTTCTGCCAGACCGTGACAGCTCCCATCGCCGCAATTGTCATGGCAGGGCTCCTCTACACCTACGCGGTCACCTCGATTCGAGCCGCGAAACGAAACGCTAAGCTACATCGAGAAGCAGACGGTGGACAGTTGGACATGCGCAAGGAGAGCCTACGCCGACATGGTGTCCTAGACCCGGTGCAAGGCACTTCCGGCATCCAGCTCTTCAAGAACGCCCGACCTGATTCAAAAGAGGAATCGAAATTCTTGACTGAGAAGAAAGCCAAACCATTGGGCGCAGAACAAAAGGAAGAGATTGGCATGCCTCGCACGCAAAATGAAAGCATCCTGGAGGGCTACAGAGGCACAGCAGGCCTGCAGAAGTTCAAAGACGGACGATCACAGGAATAGCAGCAGACGGCGCTGACTCCGCAGGACGACCTGCAATGGACTGGCATGCACCTGAACACTCGACCAACCAGCCAAGATGGCGCACATTTGATTGCTCCTATCAACCCTGTCACTGAATTCTTGGGAGCTAACAATAACCTGGTGTGGGAGAGGACCTAGCAGAAACGCTGGATCAAAGAATTTTTTAGCCTTGTCAGGCTCTGCGAAGAGCTCACACAGGGTCAATTACCCTTTTAGCCCCTGAAGGCGAGCGAAGCTAGCACTGGTGGAAGCATACTCTTGACATCATGCGAAGGATAAGTGACAAGAGTATGATTCAGTTGGGATGAAGAGTCACCATACGGCTTCGGACCGGTCCTTCAGTAAACCAACTTCGACTACGCTTTTCCAATGGAGCACTGCTGGCCGCAACATCGGTGGATCTTCAACACTTGATGATTACAGCCGGAGTCCACCCTCAAGCAGTGCTTGCGTGGGAAAGGGAGCTTCAAATATTAGGGAAGACCAATCTCGATGCGGAAGTGACATCCCATGCGTCTGGAGAGCGAGCGGTGCCCAATTGCATTTCTATAGGGGTGCGGCAACGAAAGCCACGCGAGCAATTCTGTCGATCGAACCACCATTGTCACCACTGTTCGGGGTATGGACTCTGCAAGCTTAATCCCACCCGGTGTGCTGCCTCCAACGGCCATGCGCGTTCGAATAGTGCTTGGCAGGAGGATTTCCGAACAGCCATGCAGTTAGCGAGATATCCGTTGTGAATGACATACGAGGTGTGGGTGAGGCGTAGGGAAAATGCCGTCGGTGCGAATCAAAGGGACAAGAAAGCCGCCTGTGGATCGTGATCGGGTTCGCTTTCCAGATCTTGCTCTCTCGACGTCATTTGATCGTCACCAAAGGATCCCGCCCGCCAGGGGCCATGCGCCCACGCAGTGCACATCTCCCAGCTTTCAGACCACAAACGACGGTCAGACAATTTGCGGCAAGCCTCAAATTAATCTCATACAGTGCGTGTATAGTTTTCCAGGGGCAAAGAGAAGACACCCCCAGGATATCAGGAACTGGGATGGAGAACACCTCATGGATTGTCTCAGGATGAAGCTTTGCCCTTTCCGGTATGGCGGAGGCGAAACCAAAGCCTTGCTGGCACGTGTATGACAAGGCTTTGTTCCCATGACGTCGAAGATGCGGAATATGCAATGCGCATGGCTACGATCCACGCCGTGTTCCTCGAAAAAGGTTTGATACCCTCGTATCCCCCGCGACGCCCAGCATCCCATGCTTGCTGCCAATACCACCTCTGCTCCCGCAATGACGTTGCCAACTCTTGCCGTAGACCGAAGCCACTGCCTTGTTTCTCCTGTACATAAGGCTTGAATGCCCCTCTACGTACGCCCGATGTCCTCCTAGACACGAACTGGTCGTACAGCCCATCTCCACTTGCCCGCACACAATGGCTATCACAGACATGTTCCAAAAGAAGCACCCTGAGCCCCGACGTGGGGACTCAGTGAGGTCTTCCTTTACAGCGACAGGAGATACCGCCGACATCGAGACGGAAAAGGGCCCTTTCGACGATGAGTCCAAAATGCCATTTCTGACCGTCCGGACGTTTTTCATGGCGGTCTTGGTTTCTTTCGGCGGTCTGTGTTTCGGTTACGACACCGGTCAGATCTCTGGGTTCCTGGAGATGCAAGACTTCCTCCGGAACTTTGCTGACCAGAGAAATCCTCTGGGCTTCGGAAATGTTCGCTCAGGCTTGATTGTGGGCATGGTGAGTCAATGGATCACCGCTTTCCTGCTTGCAAGCTAATACCTCAATAGCTGTCTATTGGGACGTTGATCGGAGCCCTGATTGCCGGTCCAATTGCCAACAACCGGACCCTTGGTCGCAAGTATTCGATCGTAATCTGGACAATTGTGTTCTGTATTGGTGTTGCCGTGCAAATGGGCTCGAGCTCAGGTCACTGGTACGAAGTCATGATTGGTCGTATCATCGCTGGATTGGCCATCGGAGGTCTATCAGGTTAGTAACCTCGAACTCTTTGCTGGCCCAGCCAGATCTTACAAAGTCTGGTCGTTTTGATGCGAGTTTTGGAAGCTAACAGAAGGTAGTGATGGTCCCTGCATACCAGGGAGAAAGCAGTCCACGCCACGTGCGCGGAGCCATCGTCTGCTGTTATCAGGTATGTCACACACCGGTGATTCGTTCGTTGGCGGCCGCTGACCGTTGACTCAAGCTCTTCATTACAATCGGCATCCTGATTGCGAATCTGATCAACTTTGGCACCGAGTCAATCAACAACACGGCCTCTTGGAGAGTGCCTATGGGAATCGGATTTTTATTCGCAATCGTGCTCGGCGTTGGTATCCTGT
Organism: Phialophora chinensis; assembly: GCA_016109575.1. Lineage (NCBI taxonomy): Eukaryota > Fungi > Ascomycota > Eurotiomycetes > Chaetothyriales > Herpotrichiellaceae > Phialophora > Phialophora chinensis. Next base: position 123,256 of record JADWPU010000017.1, read on the forward strand.
TCTTCCCCGAGACTCCCAGGCACGACTATCGCCATGGTAAGATCGACCCTGCCACGACAAGCATTGCGAAGTTCCACGGCGTGTCCGAACGGCACAGAGTGGTCAAGGACCAGCTGGTGGAGATGCAAGAAAAGCTGCAAATCGAACTCGAAGGTGGAAAGCATCCCATCTGGGAGATTTTCACTGGACCCCGAATGGCTTACCGGGTCATGTTGGGTTGCACTGTCCAAGCTCTCCAGCAATTGACCGGTGCCAACTACTTCTTCTATTACGGGACGACGGTGTTTGCATCCGTCGGCCTATCAAACTCTTATGTTACTCAGATCATTCTCGGTAAGTGAGGTCAGCTACTCGCAAATGATTGTCGACTCATTCGACCACAGGTGCTGTCAATGTCGGTACAACGTTCCCAGGTCTTTACTTCGTCGAGAAGTTTGGACGCCGCAAATGCCTCATGATCGGTGCAGGGTGGATGTTTATGTGTTTCCTTGTCTTCGCCTCGTGCGGACAATTTGCGCTGCAGAACGCCGACGGCACAAATAACCAGAGCATCGGCTATGTGATGATCATTTTCTCCTGTCTTTTCATGTGAGTGTTGCCCAACGCCACACCGATCTTAAACCATTCCCCTGTTTTCTTCTCTTAGAGACTGACACAATGCTAACAATCACATCAGTGCCGCTTTTGCTTCAACTTGGGGTCCAATGGCATGGGCGGTGACTGCTGAGATCTATCCCTCGCGATACCGCTCCCAGTGCATTGCCCTCTGTGCGGCTTCTAACTGGCTGTTCAACTTCCTCATCGCTTTCTTTACCCCGTTCATTACGGGCGACATAAATTATGCCTATGGTTACGTTTTTGCGGGATGCAATCTCTTCGCGGTCTTCTTCGTCTACTTCTGCTTGCCGGAGACGTCTGGCAGATCGCTGGAAGAGATCGACACCATGTTCTTGCTCGAGGTGAAACCATGGAAGAGTAGTAAGTGGACACCACCTAAGGGCGAAGATCTCATCACCGCGGACAAGCTGCGACTGGAGAGCGGCGCAAGAAATATCACGAAGAGGCAAGAGGCGGGCGCAGGCGAGGCCGAGCAACACGAGAGGGTGGGAAAAGGCGATCATGGTGATTTGCCGGAAGTACCGATTGTTTCTGGCACACACAATCAATATGGTGCAGGTGTTCGAGGAGATTCATATGTCGGCCAGACATGAGCATTGTGGGCTTTTGCGCCCTTGGCGACGTACATATGCAGTGGTTCACTTAGTAAAAGTCCGGAGAAATGGTTGCTGCTCTATCCGTCGATCTAATTGTTCTGAGTTTCCCTGGAGCGTACTGTGTATGTTAGATGTAAGCACATCGAGAATCAGCCATTGTACGAGTCACTATCGAGTTTTGTCTCCTCTAACCACACAATCGTGATGATATCAACAAATCCATTGCTCATGCCAATTGGTGTTTCTCCGGGCTGCTCGGCGAGGACCTCGCTTTTAACTGGAGCACGGACGGTAAGTGGCCCCCGTGGCCAAAGAGAATGCGCTGCTAGGCATTTAAAGTACGTGGGGCGTTAGAAGGGCCGATAGGCGGCGGTCAGGAGCCTATCACGATATTTCCCCGCGTTTTTCACCTCGTCGCCTTTACCTGCCCGCGCCCTCTCAAGCCTTCTTCCTCACCCAAGTGATCTAGATCCCCAATCGCCTCTATTGGTGGCAGGAAATGTCGCTTCACCCGTTTCCATTTGCCGTCGGCGTCAGGCCAGGGAAGCTGGTGGGCGCATATTCCACCTGCTGGGGGCTCATTCTCCCTTCTCCCGCCTTGAACGGCACATCGTGCAAAGTGCCTGCCGCCGTCTTCTCCGCCGTTTCTCATCTTTGATGAAGGCTTCACAAGTTTCAATCAGTGGGTCAGATACGCCTGCCGAACCCTCCTCATTCGCCAGTTAGCCAGTGACTAGTAATCCGGCGTACGACCGAGATGCCATACGGATTCGTGCGCATCGGCTCTCCAACAGCTTGATTCGATTCGCTTTAGCAGAATTACTTCCTACCACACGTACATTTTCGAAGGTCTAGTCCTTGCAGTTACTTCCTGCTATCTCTCACAGATGTGGGCAGCTCGGGTCAGAGCCTTCGTCTCTCGACGAGTCCTTCGGCGGACATGACACACTTGAGTCGACCACGTTCGCTAAACTCGACAAAAGAAAACGACGGCTAAGCGTATCACCAAACCACGATCATTAGTATATCGATGGTCCAGGACCGGGGCCCGGCCACATCGGCCGTTACCATCATCGTGACAGCCGTTGCGACCACATTCGTTACGGCTCGGTTTTTCACGCGCATGCGCCTTGTCAGATCGATCAGGCAGGATGACTGGTGGTGTCTGGCGGCATGGGTGTGCGCTGTAGGATTCTCTGCGTCGATATGCGTTGCTGTTCATTATGGATTGGGCAAGCACAAGCAAGACATACCCGACAGCTCGTTCAGCGCCCTTCGAAAAGCCGAATATGCCTTCGCCATCCTCTACAATCCGTCCCTGATGCTGACGAAGACTTCTATTATTGTCTTCTTCTTGTCGGTGATGAGCAAGGACGTTGATCCCGTCTTCAAGTGGTGCAACTGGTTGACACTCGCCGTGGTCAACCTTGCCGGACTGGCCCTCACATTTTTCAACATCTTCCAATGTTCTCCTGTCGCAGCCGGCTATCTCTATCCTACACCCGAAAACGCGACGTGCACAGATATCGTTACGCTTTATCTGTCATCGGCACCCCTCAACATCATCACAGACATTGCGATCTTGTTCCTTCCAATCCCGATCCTGACTGGAATGCGCTTGCCTCGGAAGCAGAAGATCATCCTGGTAGCGACTTTCAGTTTTGGTGCTTTTGTTGCGATAATCGACGTTGTTCGCATTGCGTACCTACAGCAAGCGGCGCTGAACCGGTTGAAGGTGGTCAAAGGCACTGGCACCGAACCGGGACGGACTGTGGAGGACAATGATTTTTCTTGGTATGCTAGTCTGAGTTTCATGTGGTCTGCGGTGGAGGTTTGCATCGGTATCGTCTGTGCATGTGTACCGAGTCTGAAACCTCTCTTTGCTCGCTTCCTGCCAAGCTTTATCAGAGATGCCGGAGAAGAGTTGACGTCCGACAACAGTGTCGATTTTGAGAAACCGAGTGCGAGGAGGGCGGCAACAGACTTGCCGAAAGGCAACGTGTCAATGCTCAACAATCCTGCTGCATTTAGGAGATCGATTGTTAAGGAATATTTGGGAGATGATGACGGCGACCAGATGGGATTTCTGAACATGCTCGCGTGGCCGCCAGAGGAGCAGACAGGGTCATCACTCTCAAGGACGGCAACCAAACTTAGTCGGAAGACCACCAACAAAAGCGCGGTTTCCGACTTTGGCTTCGTCAACATGTCAGGGAAACGAAATATGCTGAAGTTGACAAATCGCGAAAGCGCGTGGCCCATCGCCGTGGTCACTGTCATCTTTTTCCTGTGGGGATTTGCGTACGGCCTTCTGGACACGCTCAATTCTCGATTTCAGCTGGTGGCTGGAGTTTCGGTGGGCAAAGGACTCGGCTTGCATTCGGCCTATTACGGGGGCTACTTTGTAGGACCTCTGACCCTGGGCCGCTTCATCATCAAAAGATATGGATTCAAGGCGTTGATGATCGCGGGCTTGGCTGTGTATGGCTGCGGAACATTAGTCTTCTGGCCGTCTGCTGTCCTGACATCATACGCTGCATTCACTGTCTCAAACTTCATCGTCGGGTTTGGCCTGTCTTGTCTGGAAGTTGCGGCAAATCCTTACATTGCGCTATGCGGGCCACTGGAATATGCAGAAGTCAGACTCAATCTCTCCCAGGCCTTCCAAGCGATCGGCACAGTCTGCTCGCCTCTCTTAGCGACCAAAGTCTTGTTCAAAAGTGTCAATAGCGCGGGCTCACTGGTGGACGTACAGTGGACATATCTGGGGATTGCCCTCTTCGTGTACGCGCTGGCAGTTGTTTTCTACTATATTCCACTGCCAGAAGCGTCAGACGAGCAGCTGGAGGATTTGGCTGAACGTCGCAGTGGCGCTTATGTGACAAAAGTTGGTCCCTGGAAGGTCATCTATGTGACGCTCGGTCTAGGAATTTTTAGCCAATTCTGCTATGTTGGCGCACAAGAGTGTGTTGGAAACAACGTGCAACCGCTCTTCACGTTGCTGAAGCCAACTTCGACTCTTCAACCATTCGATTATCAGATGGTCGGTCACGGAGTCTTCGCATTCGGTCGGTTCCTGGCGACCTTCCTGAATTACTTCCTGAAGCCCAGGTGGATTCTATTGGGATCCTACGTCGGGGTCGTTGTCTGCCTGGCTCTGAACATGCGCCTGGACGGAAACGGAGGAGCTGCAATTCCTATACTCACGCTATTCTTCGAAGCTGGTATTTTCTCCATCATCTTCGCCATAGCAATGAGAGGGTTGGGAAGACATACCAAAACGGGAGCATCCTTGATGACGGCCGCCATTTCGGGAGGAGCAGTCTTCCCACCAATTCAGTGGGCTGTCGCCAACGGGCACGGACTGAAGTACTCGTACTGTGTGCCTTTGGCCATGGCTGTACTGGGGACGCTTTTTGCGATTTATCTGAATTTATTCCCACAGGCGAAGAGTCAAGTCGATCCCATCCACGAGACCCGTTCCAAACGACGCACAGTCAGCGCCACATCACGCGAGGCGGTTGGCGCAGTCGAGCTGGAAAAGGGGACAGAGTTCGGAGTGCCTGGCATGATCGCTCGGCGGAAAAGGGATAAGAATTCCAAATCGCCGTCTATCCAACATGTCGAGCGGCCAAGCGTAAATCTGAGCTCGGATGGGGAACCAGCTTCTCCCGTGTTGACAATGGACTTTGCAGACGAGAAGCACCCTTCTCCTAGTCCCGGGTCTGCTCAAGCCAGGCAAGCCAAAGGTTATGTGGCGGATCTGGCGTTATGGCCTGTTCGAGAAGGCGTCTCCGAGGCTCATGCGAGCAGCAAGAGCGGCAACGACGAGCCTCGCACTACCGATAGGAGGTTGACGAGCCACGGCCACGTCAACGATGATCCGGATATGATTATTACTCGACACCGACCGCGGTGGGAGGATCGAGATCCGGAAGACGACCTCGATGATTACCATGCAATTATGAAAAGCATATGAGCAAGCTTTTGGAAGCGCGAAACGTGGTACTGTGCTGGAGGTCATTTGATTTTCTGCTGCGTTCAAGCGACTTGTGGGTGGTAACTGCAGCTTTCTCGATACCTGATCGGCCTTGGACAAGATGAACTGAATGAAAGCATTCTGCCTATATGCACGGGCGCATAGCCAAGGCTTCGCCCGCTCATTATCCTTCCCTCCCAATCAACCCGTACAACACCGTGACACTCAAGCGCATTTAGCCTTGCACCGAAATGCATACTGGATTTCCCGACCTGGTGTGAACTAACCTCCGGTCAACCCCGTCTCGCGATGAAGCACAGGAACTATGCTACGCATTAGAGGTCGGGTTGAATGTAGGTTTGAAGTATCACTAGCGTCAATAAGGAGGAGCAAAGGCGAGATCGCCTTCATGCGGAAAATGGTAAGTCCAGGCTGATCCGAGCAGTGATGATCAGAGCGAAGAGAAGACTTCCGACGGTTTGATCTTCTGGAGACACGATTTCCAGGCTTCCTTGCACCTAGTTTTCCGCCGACTTGGGAACATGTCCACGGAGTGGTTTCAAGGTAACGGCGACGCAAGATCAAGGTGCCTTCGCCTCCGAAGCCGGCTCTCCTTGCAGAGTGAGATGAGCCGAAGCTCCCAAGAGTAGCACTTCTCAGAATGCGCTTGCCTGTTACGTCACATAGAACACTCGTGAGATACGGCCCGCGGGTGAGAATCCTGACTGCAGAAACTGGCGAGGATTGCCGAGAGTGAGAACTGCCCGTGTTGTATCTTGCAACAGAGAGAGGATGGAGAGAGCACATTTGTTGGGCGTGCGTAGGATACAGCACGAGGGAACTCCGATCACATCAGAACTCACTATACCGCAGTAACATGGGTGTGTCCATCGACTCCATCGAGATGCGTATTCTCGATTGTCGGATGTGGGCGACCTGCGGTTGAGGGATGGCAAGCGGTCGAAGAAGCCGAACCATGAGTGGGTAAGTCGTATTCCACCAGGTACCTAGGTTCCAGAGGCAGGTACCCATGCTGAAATCTCTCTTTTCGTTCTGGACAATGCGCTGTGCGATTCGGGTGGAGTGACAATTCAAACTTTCTTTGTCGGCTTCGCAGGCTGGTACAAAGGGACTTAGCTGTTCTCGATCAACCATTCAGCACATGCGAAAGCCAGAGATGTGGTAGCTTTCGCACGCTCCATCGACTAGGAGTGAATGCACCCTTTGCCACGTGCGGTGGTAGAGGCCCGAGTCTACGCCAAAGGCCTAAACAGCAGTTCAAAATTTTCAACTCCACGCCTGTCATATGCACTCAATGATCAGAAATGCGGTTGGATTCTCAAATGCGCGCTGAAAGAAGTCCGGAGGGTTGTGGGCCCGGACCTGGGTAATCGCTGGGCGTGAAGAGGATTTTCTGTTAACGTGCAGTAGTGGAGCGGTTCCTGCATGCTGAAGAACCCATTGCCTGGCCATTCGTTGTGCTGATGGTTGGGCCACGGCACGCAGGAGCCGTTTGCCTTTTGCCGCGCTGCATTTTCTCGCCTTCACGGAGTCGCATTGTTGCAAGGGGCGGACAATGCTCCCTAGCTGCCCGGGTCGGTTAGCGAACAATCCTCGCTCGCTCGGCTAAAAGAGGACAGCGTTGGGCATTCCCGGCGCAACACTGGGCATGGTGATGGATGGCGGCCATGGCAGACACGATTGCAATGTAATGGACAGCGCTTCACTCGGCAGGCCAGCACACGACATATAAGGACCAAATCATTCAGCTATGTACTGTTCCTGGATGTCTGTGCGGTGAGATGGGCAGTTTCAGATCCAGGTCAAACGATGATCGCGGGGCCAGCCTTCACACCATCAGGAGAGACGACCGGACAAGCGAAAGCCAGGCACAGGCACAAAGAGCAGAACTGGTCACGGCTAAGACAATGCAGGCCTAGCCCCGGGCGTTCCTGAAAAACCACGTTGCCTTCGGCGAATCGGGGCATGAGCGCGCTGGAAAGGAAAAACAGGGGTGTCTGGTCCCCACTGCGTCCCTTTCCAGCGGCCTTGAACCGAGCATTTGCGTTTCGACGGGCGCCACGACAGCCTCCCCTTAAGCCACCGACGATGGAAATTCACAGGCTCCACTGCAGGCTGGCGGTACCTGAAGGAACCAACTCTGTGGCTGTTGGGTCTGTGCGCTGGGTCGCTGGGGCTAGTGAACAGTCCTGGGTTTCTCCCGAATTTCCCACAGCAGCGCGTCCATGCCGCTTTGGGATGTTGACTGGGCTCCCTGGTGGACGTCGCACTCTGCAGCGCAGCAGTCCTCATCACGACTTTCCAGGTGGGAACCAACTGATGGATATGCAAGGAGATGGGGTCGACTTCACAACGGACCGGACGAGGACACGCCCAATGAGGAATGCAACCTGACCACTTCCCCTTCCTCCCCTTTGGGCATCTTGAGGTCTGGGTCAAGGCACGGTGACGGATTCCACGCGTGCATCCTGACTTCTTCACTTCTCTTTCTTTCCTTTCACCAAGAGAGATCGCAACGAAAATCTCTTCTCGTCCGTTCCCTTCCTGCCCCAACCGTCCATTCACTCACATTCTTTATCTAGTCCATCCTTTGTCCCCCGTGCCGGAAGTGAATATCACTCTCTCTTTCACTCCGCTTCCAACCGCCTTCCTTTACGCAACTTACTCGTGGGCTAGCTCCCCGACACCAGTCCTTATCAATTGACACAGGCTTGTCATCGTCGACAGCAACCACACGCTCAACGTGTCTCTCAACCACCGCTTCACAGACACTCCTTTTCTCGCTGTCGAGCCAGATCTCCAGTCCTTTGCGGCACTTCAGAGTCCACTCACCAAACTTTCCATTATCTTCCAGTCAGGCATCAGTCGCAATGGCCGTTCTCAAGAACATCGTCCTTGCGGCCTCTGTGCTCACCCCTCTCGTCGCCGCTATTCCGATGCTGGGACCGGACAAGCGCGCCATCTACACCAACACCGTCACTGAGATCGCCTGGGTGACTGTCGAGGAGACCACCACCGTCTGGGTCGACCCAGCTGCTCCCACCCCTGCTCCGGTTGATGCTGCTGCCAGTACCACCAGCTCAGTTCCCGCCGTGGCCTCAGTCGAAGCGACATACGTTCCCTCGACTTTGGCGACCCTCGCTGCTGCTCCGCAACAACCACCTTCTTCCGTCCCGACCGTCGCTCCAGCTGCTGCTTACACGGCTCCTGCCGCGCCAGCTCCTGAGCCGGTCGCATCGTCTTCTTCAGTTGTCCCGGTCCCAGCTCCCGCTGCTTCCTCTCCTGCCCCTGCCTCTCTCGCTGCTCCAGCCACTATGACTCTTCAGCCCAAGGCTACAGTCGGTAGTGACGGCTCGTGCGAGGGCTCAGGTGATGCTTGCCAAGGCGATGTAACCCACTGGGATGGCGGTAAGTGAATCATGTCCCCCAAGGCAAATTCAAAACTTGACTGACGTTCAATCTCCAGGTCTTGGCGCATGCGGCTGGAACGTCAACTCCGGCAGCGATATGCAGATTGCTCTCCCTTATGCATTCATGGGGACTCAGTCCAACGGCAACCCTTACTGTGGTCGCTCCGTCACCTTGTACAACCCCACCACCGGCACCACGGTCCAGGCAACAGTGGGCGACAAGTGCATGGGATGTGTCGACCGAGCCATCGACTGCACTGATGCCCTGTTCAACGCCATCGCCCCTGGAGGTGATGGCCGTGTCAGCGGCATCCAATGGTGGTTGAACTAAAGTTTTATCGTTCCTCCATACTGCTCTTTCACACCAAGACTTGCACCACGCAGGTTTTGATCGAAAAAAGTTTGCCGAGCAAACGAATTTTGACCTTGTATCGAGACTTCTGAGAAGTCTACCCGACATCAAGGTGCTTCTGGAAAGCCAGTCAGCTGTCAGAGATACCAACTTCTGGTGGAGATGATCCTGAAGGAAGCTTAGTCCGATCGCTGCATTCCGCGGCCGTCTTCTTTGCATTCCGACGGGGACCCTTCCCATCACACCAATGACGAAATACAACGAACGTTATGAAACAAAGCGAGAGAGAGAAAGGAAAAAAAGCATATCAACGGGCCTACTAGCCAGCGTGAACGACCTATGCATGGCGAGGGCGAAGGCGGGAACCCGGCGAAATTATTTCTTCATTCTTGACCCACCCGCACCAGACGTGTCGACAACATCCCTTGGATGTGATCGTCGATATGGTCGGTCGGGCATCTAGACTTTGGGCATGGGGGAGGAACGGAAAGGATTTCAGGATTCCTGGCGTTCACGGGGATTAGACCTCTTATAAACCGAGTACACACCGTACTTTCTTGCATACCAGACCATGCCATACCATACCATGGAATAGAGGCGGCTTAGCCTACCAAAGCAAATGCCGTGCAATCCAGATGATTCCGCCACCGTCCGTCCGTTCGTCAGCTTACTGATTGAACAGTTCGATATTTTCTTCTCTTCTTGGGTTTTATACTCGCCGTACTCGTGACGATGATAGGTAGATGTAGATCACAAAGACACGAAATCAACATGTATGATGTACGCGTATATAAGCTCCAGCAGATAATGTACAGACAACGGTCCCGTGGACATGGAGATGGGCAGGGACATGGACATGGAAGTAGACGTCCAACCCAAGCTTTTTGAGCTGAGACGCTCACCGAAGCAAAAGCTGCAGGATTGGCTCCTGGGGGATGCTAGTGTTGTCCCGGTTGGGAACTACCCGCTTCCCCCCCTACGGATGAATATACCCCAGTAAGGAGATACTGGAGCGTAAAGCAGCTTAGCACATTATTTACCGTTAGGAGAGACGATCGGTGGACTTCACCGCCTTGAATGGGGGGACGGGGAGACAGAGCGGACAGAGCGGACCAAGACCACAGGTCGTTGATTTCCGTATTTCGGTGACTTGCTTTTCCGTCTTCTGCGCGCGGCCCTAGACTTGATAAGTCGTGGGTGCATGTGCATATGCAGCTGCTCACATTTGGGACAGCCATGCGATGATACGGCATGCTGTTCCCTGCTCTGATATGCTACGCTACGCTATGCCATGCCCTGATTAGGGAGGTAGGTTAGGTAAGGTAAGCTCGCACATTTGTGGGATTTTTCGAGAGCGCAACAAGCATCCGCGCGTCGATCTTTTCGCAACCGCGTGGCGCAACGGTTCGTGGATTTTACAAACAAGGTGCTTGGGTGAGAAAAATTTCGTACGCGTCTACTACGCACTCGTATACCCTGGATTTGTTCAGTGGTGGGACTGGGCCCTTTGGTATCCGGGAGATCTTACGAGAGGAACGGAAGGAGTTCTGTCACTTGAGAAGGTGGAAGGAGAGGGGCGCGAGCATTGATATTCTGTTCACGGGACGTCGTGTCATCGTCCTCGCCATCGCCACCGCCATCTCACTGAGGATAAAGTGGCTTGTCCAACATTCACAAGCAGAGCACGGGGTCATTTTCACGGCATTCTCGGCGTGAAGCAGCAAGCAGCAAGCAATCGAACATGCGTCTTGTTCTTTCTCGACTCGAGGCTCGGGACCTCGATGCCATTGTCCCCATGATGTTCGAGTCCTTCCGCAAGGTCGAACTGGCCAATGTTTTCTTCGGGCGAAAATCCCCGTCCTCCTACGCCTATGCCAAGAAGACTCTCCTGAACGGTCTGCTCAACGACCCGGCCGACGTGTTTCTCAAGATCGAGGACCTCGACGCCGAGGCCGAGGTGAACGTGCTCGATGAAAAAGGCAACACCATTTCCACCGAGAGGCGGACACGCATTGTCTGCGCGAGCAATTGGAAGATCTTCCCCACGTACGTGACGCCAAAGGAGCAGCAGCAGCAGCAGGCAGCGGCGGCGGCGGCGGCGGCAGTCGAGGGCGAAAGCAGGCAACCGAACAGCGCGACCGCGCAACTCAAAGAAGAGGCGAAGAACGAGTCGGCCCTTTCCTACCTGGACACGGAACAGGAACGCGCCGACGCAGCCGTCCTGCTGGAAGACTTCCTCACCCGCCGACGCCGGGAGTGCAAGGAGGGTCACGTCCTGTGTTTCTTGCTGTTCACGGATCCGGAGTACCAGGGCAAAGGATGTGGGCGCATGATGATGCAGTGGGGGAACGATGTCGCCGACGCGTTGATGTTGCCTTGCTGGATCGAGGCCTCGCCGGAGGGAGAACTGCTGTACAAGCAGATGGGGTATGTGGGACGGGAAAGGGTGCGAATTCAGACGAAGAGCTTTCTCAGCGAGTATTTGCACATGCGAAGGCCGGCGATGGTGGCGGGAGTTAGGTTGGAAGGGAAGAAGACGTTGGTGAGAGAGCCGGTTGACCAGAGGCGGAATGGAAGTGCTTGAGCGGCGAAACCTGCAGATCCTAGCTTTTCCAACAGCACATACAGAAGTAGACAGTAGATGGCAGATTTACGTGAACGCACCAGCTATCCGCACTGTGCAGTCCAATACTGTGTAATCTAGTACTGTGCAGTCTAATACGGTGCGGTCCAATACGTGCATCTTCCAGGCTGTCCTCTGCTTCCGAAATCACGCGTAGTTCCTACGTCATTTGCTCTCTCAAAAAACTCCGCAAAATCTGCGCCCTCGTCGCCAGCGTGATTCGGCATTGAATCCGCCGATATCTGCTGATCGAGTTGAGCAATTCAACTATTTCCCACAACCTATCGAAAGCTGGTGCAGTGCAGCCCAGCTACCATCTTTGGAATTCTTGCGAGCCCTAGGGTCGGCTGTCCTGTCCTATGTTCATACGATAGCACTTCCTCTCGCTCTCATGCGAATCTCTACCGAAGCCCTTGCCTTCCTGCGGGGTCGTGCTTCTTGGACATGTGCTCGGTGCAAAAACTTACCACGGAATCCTATCCACAAGGCGCGGAGGCGCTTCACTTCCCATCACGGCCCAGTGAGGGTAGTAAGACCCCGGCAGGCCGTGTATTGGGCGGCCGCAGGTGGAGGTGTTGCGGGCGCCGGAGTGCTTGCTTTTGGTGACAATATCAAACATGGCTGGCTGGCTGCAGAGAGGACGAGCAGGGTCATCTCAACCTTGGCGGTCTGTATAAATGAGTATGTGCTGGCAATGACCACGACTCCCCAAAAAAGGGGAGCAAAAGACTGACGTGAGACAGCTACCGAGTCACGCTGAACGAGCAGTACGATGATCCCGAAGAACATACGAAAAGCCTCAAGGCCTGCCACAAACGCTGTGCCGATCGAGTCCTCAAGGCTATGGAGGCCAATGGGTCAATATTCATCAAGTTGGGCCAACACATATCGTCCATGGGATACCTCCTCCCTCTCGAATGGACCGAGACATTCGTGCCTTTACAAGACAGGTGTCCCGTATCATCCTACGAGTCGATAGAGGACATGTTCCTTCGAGACACGGGCCGCCGGATAGAGGATGAGTTCGCCGAGTTCGGCAAAGAACCCATTGGCGCGGCGTCGTTGGCGCAGGTCCATATAGCCGTCTTGAAAGACACGGGTCAAACAGTGGCGGTGAAGGTCCAACATCCCGCCCTCGAGGAATGGGTACCGCTCGACCTGGCCCTGACGAGATTCACATTCCGGAGTTTGAAGAGGGCTTTCCCAGATTATGACCTCGAATGGCTGAGTAACGAAATGGACTTCTCCCTACCCCAGGAGCTCGACTTTGCGCTCGAGGGCCAAAATGCCACCTACGCCCGCAACTACTTTGAGCGGAACACAAAGTTTCCGCTCATCATACCGAAAGTGGTGTCCGCGAGCAGAAGATTCCTCGTCATGGAATACGTGACCGGAGCTAGGGTGGACAATCTCGCCTATCTAAAGGAGCACAATATTTCCCGGGACGAGGTATCAGCAACGCTGGCTAGGATTTTTAACGTCATGATCTTTTCGCGGAATGCACCCCTACATTGCGATCCGCACGCAGGGAACATCGCCATTCGTCACAACCCAAACAGAAGATATCCTTACAACTTTGACGTTGTACTGTACGACCATGGTCTCTACCGCATGCCGGATGATAAGTTAAGGAAGGACTATGCAAAGCTTTGGCTCGCCGTGATCGACGCCGATGAGGCGAGGATGCGCAAATACGCCTACGAGGTCGCTGGGATAGGCGATAAGGAATTCCCCCTATTTGCTTCGGCCATCACAGGCCGGGATTACCGCGTGCTTGTCCGCAAACAACTCACTACGTCACTTCGCGACGTAAATGAGAAGGAGGGCATCAACGAAGTTTTCGGCGAGGACCTCCTTCAACAACTCGTGCAACTCCTGGGGCATGTGCCACGGATCATTCTTCTGATCCTCAAAACCAACGACCTCACCCGAAGTCTGGACGAGGCGTTGGGCTCGACGCAGCCCATGAGACCTATGCTAATATTGGCCAAATATGCCAGTTGGACAGTCTGGCAGGACGAGAAAGATATGATCAAGCGGCGGGGCGGTTTCCTTCGACCGCAGAATTTCTTGAGGCTCCTGCGGGCGTGGATTCAGTTCTTGAGGATCGAGGTGAAGTTGATCGGGTATGAGCGATACTTGTCGATAAGGAGACACCTGGGTCTGGAGGGATAGATGCGCGGCAAAAGCCAATGAGTGATTGGTATGTGTAGAGGAGGTTTCAGCAACCTTGTATCTGGTTGCTCTTAGCGAGGCGTCTGGTCCCTCTTCTATTGTCGAGATTATATTCAGTGATCGGGCTGGGTAGCAGAGAATATTCATTCCGGAAGTATGTGGCCAAAGTACCCTCCCGATCACCGCGAGACTCGAGGCAGTAACAGCCATTCCTCAAGCCCTCCACTACCGACAAAATTACTTAGCTCTTTAGACATGACGGTCTGGAGAACAACCACCACGAATCCGTGACAGCCTCGTGGACGGTCAGCTTCACACGTGATTGGTTGGTCAGCCTTGCCCGGCTTCTCTTCCATCTCGACTGCCACTTCCTTCGCGCTCATTCATCGTGCATCCTGCTCCACCTCGGCCGGTTTCTCGAATCCTTCACCTGTTCAGTTACATATTCTCTCATCCTAATCGGCACGCAGCACCATGGTAAACCTTGATACCCCTCTTCTGCATCGTCGATATTCGATACATGAGTTACGCGACTGGTGTGTTTCATCATAATTTCTTCGCCTTTCGCCCATCGAGGTTCAATCTTTGCCAACATGATCACTCTCGGTCTCCAACGGATCACCCAGCTCCTAGGTCCGCTGTTCAATGCTAACCCGAGGCTCCCATGGAAAGCTGTCCATATTGCGGGGACGAATGGCAAAGGAAGCGTTGCCGCTCTGATCTCAACATTCCTCGGCCATTTGGGATACAGGGTCGGCCGCTTCACGTCTCCACACCTCATTGATCGATGGGACTGCATCACAATCAATAAGAAAGTTGTCGATCGGGCCCAGTTCCTTCCAATTGAGCAGCACTTCCGTGATCACAGCATCAAAGAGAACATTGGAGCCAGCGAGTTCGAGATCCTTACCGCCTCTGCTTTCCAGCTATTCACGAACGAAAACGTTGATGTGGCAGTGATTGAATGCGGCCTGGGCGGACGTGAAGATGCAACCAATGTTCTCAGGCCTTGGGATGTGATCCTCAGCGTCCTCACTAAGGTGGGCCTAGATCATACCGAGTTTCTCGGAGACACGCTCGAAGCCATTGCGGCAGAGAAAGCCGGCATCTTCAAGCCTGGAGTGCCTGTTGTCGTGGACCAGAGCAACGAGAAAAGTGTCATTGGGGTGGTTGGAGAGCGGCTGAAGAAGCTGGGTTGGGGCAGAGATGGCCAAGCTAGCGTTTACTTCTCTCTCGAGGAACAGACTGGGGAGTTGGAAGGTGTTATCCGACAACTGAGAATGGCACGCCACCAGGCAGAGAACCTCTGTACTGCCTGGTCTGCTTTTCGACATGCGCAAAATAGTCTCCGTATCATGCACTCCAATCGACAGCCACCACCAGGACAGGAGCCCCCTCACCGCGCAGAGCTACGGCCAGGGATAACCTTTTGGCCCTCACGGGCACAAAATACGCCTGACGACCGTATGGTCTATGGAGAGGGGCCTTCCCCACCTGACTCGGTGATGGCGTCCCTCGAGAAGCTCGTCGTCGAGGCACAATCAAGCCTGCCAGGACGTCTCCAATGGCTTACACTTCCTCGGGAACTGCTCACTCAAGGTCTCCCAGCGTCCTTGGCTCATGCAGAAAGCCGCGGACCGGACAGCTCCAGCGACACAAAAGTCCTTCTCGACGGAGCGCACAATGCACAATCGGCTACAGCACTGGCGGAATTTGTCGACAACAACATACGTCCCATACCCCTAGGCATCCGATCAGACCACTCCAAACCGATGACTTGGCTCCTGTCCGTCAAGAATGACAAGGACGCCGACAACATTCTGTCGATACTACTCAAACCCCATGACAACGTCATCACATGCAGTTTCGGCCCCGTAGACGGCATGCCGTGGGTAAAGCCGATGCCGCCCAACGACCTAGCAGCCAAGGCGAGGAGGCTTACGGGCGGCATTGTGAAAGCTCTGCCTGATGGCGACAAAATCGACCGAGAAGACCTTCACAATGCCAACGTTGCCAAGGCCATACAGGAAGCCGTTCGAACCGCCTCTTCTGCAACGGATGGGACTGGTCATAGCCCGGTCTGCATCACCGGCAGCTTGTACCTGGTAGGTGATGTTCTAAGGTGTGTCCGTAAGGCCGGCGGGTCGATATACGGGACCAGATAGGGGATATGTTACTTGGAAGGCAGAAGTGCGTACAGTAGCGAGTATGGAGTATGGAGTATGGAGTACGGAGCGATTGGGAATAGAATCTAAAAGAACGGTAGTGTACAGTTCCAGGACCTGTGAGTGTAATGCGATGCTAGTCTCCTGCCGCGGACACGCCAGTCAATGCGATCTGCTGTATTGTGTAGGTTCGTCGTCGTCGCTGCACCAGGTTACCATAGACAGTCTCCCAACTTGCTGATAGATTCAAATTGTGAGACCAGGGCGGACATGTAAGATCGATCGCCTTCGACGGACGTATTGGGTATACACCTAGCCTGTCTGAGTCAAGAACATACAGAGAACGGAGCAATATACAAGCCTCCTACAAACAGCATGTACGGTCAGGTTAGTGGTCCGTCTATAGTAGCGTAAGACTGCCCGACTAATACCCCATGTAAGCTGGTAAGCTGGTAAGCTGGCTATGTGTCCGACGAGAAGAGCTGAAGGAGCTCATCTGAAACCGCAGCACCACAGCACCGCAGCACCGCAGCACCACCCACCCCCTACCATGCCACTGACCCACTACTCACCTATCTCCACCCCTAGTAGATCACACGAGAGGAAGTAGCTACGAGGTGGCGGTGAAGCCAAGGTGAAAGGACCGTGACTCTAGATACTAGGTAAATTCATCCGTCGGGGGAACTCCAATCTCATGGACTCGTACTTACTTACACCCGTACTAGTAGGTGAAAGGGCTGTTGAATCCAGACTACTTGGTTCCTCTGGGAATTCTTTAAGTTACTGTACTCCTTCCTACCCGGGGCCTAACCATCAAAACCTGCGCATACCACCCGGGCCCCTTCCTTGCAGGGTCTTTCTGCAGCCTCTCGGCCGTGAACTCGGCCCCCCTGTCTTGACCACCCTCCCACCTCTCCAAGTCCACCCAGATCACACCGCTCCTATCATCATCATTGCCGCCCTCGCCAAACCTCCTGAAGCCCACGGATTCATACACCCGGATCCCCTTGGGGCTCGCCTCCAACATACTGGGCAGACCGCGGGCGTCGGCCTCGGAACACGCATGCCGCATCAACATCCCGCCGGCGCCGCGTCGGTGGTGGTCCGGATGTGTGTACAGATTGTCGACGAGGACGTGGGGGCCGAGTTTCGAGCTGAGCAGGGCCCGCGCCTCGACTAGATGGGACCAGAAATCCGAGGCGAGCGAGCCGTGCGAATATGCTGGCCAGGTGCGTGGTTCGGTTGCGGAGGTCGGTGGTGGAGCAGCGGTGCCGACGCTGGTGGTGGTGGTAGTAGTAGTAGCGGACGGCGGGACGTTCACACTGACGAAATAATATTTCATCGCGGCGATGGTCTTGCCTTTGCGGGGGCGGGGAGCCTCCGCGGCCCGGGGTTCGGATTCTGTAGCAACGGCGATCACTTCTTCGTCTTCAGGGAGTGTGTCGTCGAGGACGATGGCGAAGCGACAGTTCGGCTCCTCGCGAAAAGCCTTGGTGTGCCGCTCCATCATCCCGGCGAGGTACCCTCCATAGGCGTCGGGTGGGCCATAGTAGATGGATTTCATCAGGGGGACGGTCAGCCATGCTGCGAGGTGGATGCGGGCGATTGCTGGGAAATAGAGAATTGCAGTGGGGTCGGCAGGGTCGAGGACGTGGACGTGGAGTGGCATTTTTGCAGGGGGTGTGGCTTGCAGTATATCCCAGTATTAATAGCCCCTCCAGGGCGGCAGTAGGGTGGCTACTGTATCGCAGTATCGGTGTACTGTGGTCGTGTAGAGATGGCAGATTGGGCTACAAACTGATGCCAATGGGGATTCCCCCTTCTCTGGGGATCTCGAGGTGACGCTGTGCTGTGCTGTGCTGTGCTGTACTGTGTCCGCCGGCGGAGGAAGAAGTGGGGGTTACATATGGATGGATGTCTTCTGCGTGTGTGGCTCGCCGAGTAGTATTTATATCGGTATACTCTGTGCTTGCGGAAATACTAACTGAATGGCGATGCGCGCTGGCTCCGTGACTCAGAGTTACAATAACTACTCTGTACCGAGTTCCGAACTGGGTCGGGATCGCAGCCGAAGTTACTTTGCATGCCATTCCCGCCATTGGGAGTAATGTGCGTATTGACATGTCGTGGCAATTAGGTAAGTAGAACGCCGAGGAGTGCTAGATCAGAGCTCGGGGAGTGCTCGTTTCGTATCCTGTATGTTTCCAGTAAGGTGTGGGTGTTCTCTGTCGCACTACCGTTCAACTTCTTGCAGCGCCTTGGGTGCCGTAATGTCATAGGTGCTCTGGATGCTGGTGCCTGGCTCGACGGCACGAGTAGACACGGCAAACCCACAACCCTTAACCTCCTGCAGGCAATTTAGCGCTCGGTTTTCTTGGCTAAATGTAGGTAAGTCTTTAACTAATCGTAGGTGCCATTAGGTGAGTAGAGTATCTATAGAGGACCGTGTACATGAGCAAGTAGCTCTGATACGAAACCCCAGGTTCGGAAAGGTGACATCTGCCAGTCATTTCTGGCAATGCCTGTTTCCCTGGATTCTTCTCTCTTTTTTGCATGTCGCCAGCAGCCAGACCAGCCCTTGGCTGCAAGGGTGATCAGCTCCTCGATATCAGCGAAGCGCAGCGTCTTCACACCTTCCCCGGAACAATTAGATTGGTTCCACGACGCCTGAAGAGGCGGTCTGCACTCTGATTGTGCTCGGCCATGCTCCCGGGCTGTACTGCACCATACCGTCCGTAGCAGACACAGGGGAAGACGCAGAGTCCGAGAGCGTGAAGGTTCTGTGGAGGTCTTTTCGACGTTTCGAAACTTCCGAGGCGAGAACTACGGCCCAATTTCGTGGTGCATACGTAGATATACGTATGCGTATACATGCATATACATCTCCCGTAATACAGTGAATGACGTGTTTGCTGTCTCTGTCGCCCTCATTTTTGCCGCTCCTGCGCGTGAGGTCTTGAATGACTTGGTTGTTTTCCTTTCGGGCGTAAGTGTCTCGGTCTGCATGCATGAGTAAAGTAGCTGCACGTTTGGGTCGCCGTGTTGTAATTTCGCTTGGTCGGGTGTCGTGGTGCTGCGGTCGTGTTGCGGCGGTCGTGTTGCCGACACGGTAGGTGCGCGGATTGCTGTATCGGGTAGTATACGTCGAGTGCCGAAGACCGGCGTACTGAGAGATTCGATATACTACTCTACTGATCCCGTTCGAGTCCAATCTCTTGTGACCACCGAGTATGTCAGGTCAGTCTGTGGGCTCCCCTCCATCTGAGACCCTCAGGCCGGATCTCGCGGCTCAGAGTCCTTCCATGCCTGCAGACTTCGAAGGGTCTTCTTGTCTGCCCCGTAGAGGTAGTACCCTCTCAGACAGGCGGTAAGCTTCTCCAAATTCGTCGGCGGTTTTATGGAGGTTTCCGTGGCATCGTCGGCCGGGCGCTGCGTCAGTGTCGCTGCGGGTCTCGTCGATACTTCTCCATCGTCAACCTTCTCATCATCCTCCATCCACTCAATCATATGGCCCATGAAAGGGATGTCTAGTCGCCAAGGACTGAAGCTCGAGGCCGAGCCGATTGCGACCATCGTCCAAAGAGTGACCTCCCGTTCGGTGACCTTGTCGCAATCATACGGGTTGCTCGGCTGAGACAGTTCTAGAGCCACCTTGGACAAGATCTCCAGATAGGGATGTCGTATCTTGCGGTTACGGGGTGTTGAGGAAGCCGCCTTGGCTGGAGGGAGCGCTTGTGGTTGATTGTGGAAGTTGAAAATATAGATCAGCAATGCCAGAAGCAGACGGTGGTGTAGCGACTGTGGCTCTATTTCATCTGTAATCCGTAGCACCCGACTGATTTCGTTGTATGCTTGATCGACGGGCGGAGGCAGGGGGAGCTCATAGTCCGGAATGTCACCTGTGTTTCCGTTTCGAGCAAATTGAGGTTCCCTTGAGACCTGCTTGAAGATCCGCTGGAGGATCTCGACTGCTTGAAATGTGATTAAGCCCTTGCTCGCTATGACTGAGAAGAGGCCTTGAAAGCCACCAATCTGGGTCGGCTTGACGGGATTGTTCTCCTTGAATCTGACAAGGACGTTGTCATTATCAGTGAGTTCACACACGAATCTGCCATGCAGCAGTAACGGTAAGAAGAACTCGCTCCTACGTGGAAAGAGTCAGTGTTTGACCCTATGAATGATCGGGCACTTTACCCACTTCAATAGCTCATCCTGAAGTTCGGCGTTCAACTGCCTGATTCCACCACGGTTCAAGACCATCCTCTCTTTTGCTCGTTTATGCATTGCATATGCATGGAGGTCGCCGTGTGCAGCCTGATACGTTGGAGTCGATTAGGTGCTTGTTCATTAGAGCTGTCCTGTAATTTACTCACATCAACGTCCATCAGCCACAAGGCAGTTAGGATGGCAGCATCATCATCGGAGCTCTTGGCCGTCTCAACCTTCTGTCTCAGCCGCTTCAATGCCTCGCCCCGATGGTACAGCGCAGTCCAATGTGTTTTGCCGAATCCCCTCACGTCGATGTTGTAGTAGACTTGGCTCAGGGCAATCAATGCATGGAATAGTTCAGAATTGTGCATGGCCACATTGAACCAGATCAGATATCGGCTCGTCTCCACTGCAAGTGCGGGACTGAAACGTGGGGTCAAAAACCGAATGACTATATTTGGTCAGCATATACGACTGGTTGGGGGCAAGGCAGTCGAGGATGTGAAGGAACTGGCACATTGTCAACAGGCTACAGAGGATACTCACAGTAGTCCACCAGAAATGGCACATAGTTCCGAAATGTGATAGGGTAAGTTGTGAAGGGGTCTGCCATCGGGCTCCCCAAGACGCAGTCATTCCGTGGCTTGACCTCTCCAAGGAGTGGATTTTCGTCGGGTTTCTTCGCCGGAGGATGTTTCTTTCCGGCCGTTGTAGGCCTCTGTTCGATCTTGGGGTTCTCCGCCGGCGGTGGTGTTTCGCTGTCAGGTTTTCGAACAAACGGTCGATAGTGTGTACGATCTAATATGATCCTCTTTGACGTTGGCCGATAGCTTTTCGAGGCGAAGGATGAAACCGCACGACGGTTCTGTCGGCTTTTGAGCTCGGTGGGGTCGTTGTAGGTGATGAAAACATTGTGCTGCGAGCTGGGAGACATTTCAATTGATCGTAACCAGGCGGCAACAGCAGTCGCAGCGACGACACAGTATCAATCCAGCAAGTAGTAACCCTTGTAGTCTGGTGATCGTTGGTTCTGGGCTCATATAATCAAAATATCAGTCACAATGTCCATGGTAGCGGAATCCTCTCTGAGAATGGGGACCGTAGGCTCAAGGCGACCCGATGGGTGATGCGGACGGGGCTCGTCGAGCCGTTTCAATACTCGCTGTCGGGACCTCGTAGTGTGGCCGGTGTCAAACAAGTATTTTGTAGGAGTATTGCAGACTGGGAAGGGTTTTCTCGAATAGCCAGCTAGAATGTAAGATGTGCATGGCGCTGTCTCCACGGTCTCAGCTTTACCGCGAAGACGTGACGGAGTGATTCAGCGGGAGATGAGATCAGGCGTTCGTGTCAGATGCCTCTACTGCGTATTGTCAAGTTTTGTACGGCGTAGGGCAGGACAGAACGAGAGTTTAATATTCTCTCCTGGGCTCTACGAGGAAGGTCCACGCAAATAAGGTGAAGGTCACGCAAGGCCTCGCGGCTGAAGTCTTGGAGTGACTATCACGTAAGCACCATCCACTATGAAACAGGCAACACAACCGTAATTGCGTCCTTTGGGTTGCTTCTTGCCCTCACCAGCTCACTTGCCGTGACATAATTCAACCCCGGACGCTTGCTCACCGGGGCACAGGCACTCGAGGCCACTCACGGAATTCCGAGTATGTCAATGGAAGGCAATCCTTGACTACAATATCTTTGTCCAACGCCTATTGGCTCTGGGTCGACGACGGGAATGTCGACGTGGAGCCCATCCTGTGAGAACCTTCCCTAGAGATCCCCGTGCTTGCGGCAGGTATGCACCCATCTCTCACCCTCAGTCTGAGGCCCACCTCCATTCACGAAGGGGCATTTGGAGGTTGTTTTGTGCTCGACTGCCATTTTCTTCCGCTCTCCAGGCAGAATACTCGCCGAGCCGGACTTCAGCGTACGAGGCATAATCAAAATCGATCTGTGAGATGGTGGCTTGTATCAGGGCCCAAACACCCCAGTAGAAGCCGGGCATGCCCCGATATCGATCGACCTCTTCGTACAAGATGTCCAGCATGTCGTCGGGGAGTGGCGTGTCGCTATGGGCTGCAAACGAATCCAGGTAGTCCTTCAAAAACTGACGGCGGACAGATTTGGTTGGCAACATGTTGTAGTCACAGTCATAGCCGCCCCATTCGGCAAAGTGATTCGCAATGTCGAAAGCCGCGGGACAAGGAGTTGCGTATTCGTAATCGATAAAGGAGACCTCGAGGGAATCACCTTCGGCACTACAGACACGGCCTTTTGGCAGCATGATGACGTTGGCACTCAGCAAGTCGCAGTGTCCGAAGACAAAACCAGATGAGCCGGGACCTCGCTCATTGTCAAGGTCCTTGAAGGACCGGTCTAACTCTTTCTGCAACAGCTGTTTCCGAGTCTCCTGTTTGGGACTGTTGCTAGGAAGAGCATGGACCCATTTTTGCATCACTGACCAGATATTCGGCACAGGCTGCCTCGAAGCAAGCTCTTCCCCACTCAGCTTGTGGCCATTGACCCCGTTGGAAACTTCCTTCTTCTCCTCGACCACAGCCGCAACGGGCAACCGTGCATGCCACTCACCTAGGCGCCTGGCAACTGCGCGCCAGACTGGTTCGCTGACCAGATCTTGAGGAGTACAAACTTGGCCAATGATGAATCTGTACAACAGGCCATTTTTGAATCTTGCCAACAGCGGAGGCGCCAACCCTCGTTCTGCACACAGACCATGGGATCTGGCCTCGCGGTCTCGGTCGATGATGATTTCGGTGTTGTTGCCATACGCACGAAGGAGGACCGAGTCGGTGTCTATCTCTGACTCTGAGAGGCCAGGGGTGTGTTTCGAAATCTTGAGGAGCTAGACGCAGACATGGGTGAGCACGTGCTCAACAAGGTGACGGTTGGTACTTACCGTGTTAGTGATTCCGTCAGTGAACTTGGTGATGATGATTTCGCCTGGAGCGTCCCGCCACTTGGGCTGTACTCTGTAGACCAAAGAGCGGGCCGACTCGTCAAGAGCGTTGTTGTCAAATGCCAAGTCAATATTTTGCAGTGGGGATAGTCGACCGTTC
This sequence comes from Phialophora chinensis, assembly GCA_016109575.1. NCBI lineage: Eukaryota > Fungi > Ascomycota > Eurotiomycetes > Chaetothyriales > Herpotrichiellaceae > Phialophora > Phialophora chinensis. Next base: position 146,478 of record JADWPU010000017.1, read on the forward strand.
GACGAGTTAGTGGATGTACTCATGGTCGCGCATGACCTGTCTGACCAGGGACTGAGGGTCGATGGTGGGCTGCAGTGAAATAATCCGAGGACAAAGGCCAAAGCAAAGAAGTGAAGATACCACCACGTCCAGTGGAAAGAGGTCAAGGGTTAAAGGAGAGCGGCACATGTGTGTTCGAAACTTTTGGAGAAAATGCCAACAAACAGGAACAGGGCAGGACGAAGTAGCAAGTGCTCGACTCCTCGCCAGTGGATCCCTCCGCACCTCTCCTCTCCATCCTTGGCCAACCAATAATGAGGCGGTGTGTGTATGCAGCACCCCACTCTTCTTTCTCCGTTTGCGGCACGGTGAAGCTCCAACGATGGCCGATCGGACAGATCGCTGGCAGAATCGTCACCGCAGAGGGCATGTAGCATACTGACGAGGTATCCGCTGGCCAGACCAGCCAGGCGTCAGCTGCTACTGTGTATTATGAAGCTGTTGATTGCCGAATGGCCACGGCCTGACCCCTGCTGCTTGGCTTGGGGAATTTACACGCGGCCCTGCAGCTGGATGCAAGGATGGCGCAACTAATGACCGACCAGTTGGGACTGGGAACAACTACACAGGACGAGCACTGTGTACTGGTCATCAGACGCTTATCCACGCCGTTTTCACTGTTCTACGCTTTCCTCTTCTTGCCCTTTCTTGCATCGTCCTTCTCTTTGTAGTGGTGTTGTCGTCCCCTTAGCCGGTTCGGCTCGCCCGTCGCTTCTTGTCCGCCTTCTTTCCTTCTGTGCTGGCAGCGCCACCTATCTTCGCCAGCACGATCGCTGCGCCCTTATTGTCCTTGTTCAAATTGCCCGAGTTCTTTTCCAACACTTTCAGAAGCTCCTCCCTGGCCTCGAAGTCCTCAGCTTCTAACATCGCGACCACGACAAAGCTGTTGGGTCCATTCGTCCAGTTCACAATCTCCGCATCGCCACCGGTGGCCTTGATCTTGGAGTACAATGTTTGGTGGAAGCTCAGCGACGGCTCAACAAGCTTGATAGAGTTCGTGGCCTTGTCAAATCGTCCACCCTGCACCAAAGTTTTGAGCATTCGCCCCACCGTTGGCGTACAAATGACCTTTTCCACCTCGGACTTCTTGTCGGCATCTCCAGGCCGATCCGTCGCCAGGCTGGCGATGGCAGCCAATGCACCTTTGGCATCGCCAACACCAGCACAGCCGAGTATTGTTTCTGTGATGAACTGACACCCGAAACTGGACTGTGCCAGATATTGCGTCTGGCTCTGGATTAGGTCGAGCAGCGGCTGGGCAATGTGTTCGAGTAGTTCCAACCGACGCTTTGCTGGATCTTTTTTGGAGGTCTCTTTCCTGATCTCGCGGATTTCCGAAATGAGTGCTGCCGTATCCTCCGTTATTAGCCACTTTGGTGCCTCTGGTGACATGAGATAGAGGAGCGGGATCCGCGCCGTGAGATGCTCGACTTGAGCTAGCAACTCTTCTTCCCTCGCTCCTGCCTCACGATCCTTGCCTAGAAGTTCGGGGAAGATGGTCTTCGACGTCATCACCGTGTCGTCAATCACATCATACGCGGTCAATAGCACTTTATGCCCATATTGATCACTAGCCAGCAGCCTGATGTGCGTCTTGAAGAACTTCATTATCCCTCTTCTGTCCTTGGAACTTCCGTGTGCCAAGCAAAGGCAAAGCAAGTGAGATCCTGACTTTGTAAAGGCAAGATTCTTCTGGAGGTCCCCTTCCTCATCGTCGTGGAGCATGGAAAAGAACTCGGTGACTTCGGGACTGCCCGGCTTGCAGTTCAGGAAGTACTGCAGCAGAGCATCATGGAGGATAGTGAAGCCAGTTGTTTTCTTCTGGACCAGTTGGTTGGTCATTTCGTGGAGGTGGGTCATGATCGGTCCTCGCTTCTCAGGATGCTCGGCGAGGATGTCCGAAAGGTCACTCGTAACCGGTTCGTCGCCTGAGGAAGCCATCTTGCTCTTGTTGGACTTGCCAAAGACGACGAATTCGGGACCATACCACTCTCGAAGTAGGATCGCCTTTTGTTGCTTGGTTGCAATGGTTCGGTAGATATCATCCACAATCCAACTAGCCTCCGGGTGCCGAATCAACCGCTTCACATGGCCATAAAACTCTTCGACAACGGCATCTCGGCTCTCATCATCACCCGCGACCATCTTGGCAATCAGGAATTTGGCGTATTTGGACTCGGCCAACTCACGATAGCTGCCCTTCAGCTCAGCGGTGATCTGCTTTCTCTGTTCCGGGGTGGCATATTTCAGCGCACACTGTATCACTCGCACAGAGTCATGTTTGAACACAAAATCCTTCACCCGCCCAGATATGATCCGGAAGAGTTCTGCGACCAGTTCATCCCGCTCCGGCTTGGGTACGTGGGATTTCCGCCTCAGACGCTCCCAGATCTTCTTTGAGCGGGCAATCGAGTCAGCATTGGGTTTGGCAGCTCGGCGGTCTTGGGTCAGGGCTTTTTGTTTCGCATGGGCTTCGCGCGAGGATTGGTCTACGGACGAGCCAGAATGTTAGCAACAGCTAATTAGAACGCCCTCTTCGAACGTACTGTTTAAAAATGGCTCTGGCTTCTTGGAAGATCGAGACACAGTTGGGCGGTACTTCTCCTTCTGGCTCTTTCCTGGCGTCTCCACCGCATCTGCCGCATCTGTGTTCTCTGCGTCGTCAAACCCGGGCAAGTCCTGGTCTACGGATTCTATCTTCCCGGACGAGGCCCTGCCTGTCTTGGTGGTTCCTTTGGACGTCTTCAACTTCTTGGGGGGGTTGTTCTCAGCGCCTTCTACAGAACGCTTGGTGGCGGCCATGATTTGTTGCTCAAGTAAGATACGGGCGCGGGGACAATAATATGGCAGACCGCAAGGCCTGGCGGTGCGGGCGAGAAACTTTTTTCGAAAATCGTCAGACAGATACTGCAAACAATGCAAACAATGCAAACATGCAAACGCTAGTCACAAAGTGGGGCTACCGTTCGGCTCGGATAAATGGGCTCGCTCGCTCCCGTTGCGCGTCTCGCCCTCGCTTCAGCCGCAGCTCCTTGGATGAACAGCACGCAGCAATCGTTGACGCCGCGTTTTACAAAGCTCGATCTGGCATGGCCTTTAATGACTCCTCTTGTCCTCATCCCTGGTTGGTCCACTGCGGACTTGGATCTGTCCCAAGTGCACGTCCCACAGCAGTTTGTGGCGGGCACCGGAGGCTTGGGACTCGCGGCGCCGGTGTGCTTATTGGCGGAAGCAGCGCTGGGTGTCCCCTTCCATTAACATCCCCCTGCAACCGGTCAATATGCTCGTATTCTCATGGAGGTTTCTTCGCCCACCTCGTGCCTTTGCGCTTCTGATTCGAACATCGTTCGCCAGTAAGAAGGCACGGGTGCCATTCTGGCAAAATGAGCCGCAAATCTGATGTGGACGAGGTGAGGGGCTGTTCCGGGTTGAGCGGGAGGTCGACTCGGGGTCCTACAAAAAATATCCTATTCCGCCCTTTCTCAGGGAGCCCCAGTTTGCACACTGTGTTGCGAAGCTGCCTTTGACCGTCCAGAGGTCGTGCAATGAGCATGTCCATTCTTTCCTCTTGATTTCTTACCTTCGTTGCATTCCCTTGCTAGATATACTCTGCAACTATTGCCTTCCAGGATCTGCGCCGGCGCCGATCTATCCAGTCGTTTCAGCACTTCACCTGTGCTTCAACCTTTCGATTACCTAGTCAAGCCTCAATTCACACATGGAATTATTCCAAGGCCATTCTTTATCCACTCCACGACCAGCAGCGGGCTCAACCTCCCTCGGACCCCAGAACCTGGCCTTGATCTCGTCCCAAACTCCAAACATAGGCCGCTATGTCAACTTCGAGGAACAAGGACAGTCGGACACGGTCGCTCCCAGCATTCAAGACGCTGTACAGCGCCTGGCTGTAATTGGCATTAATCGCAGGCAAATACACACACTCCGCCAACATGAGTATATCAATGCGCTCTACCTTCTCAAGGATGCAGACGAGGACGAAGTGGATGAGGGATTGAACGATTTCCATTGGACAGCGCGGTCAAGCTTCTCATATCGCACTTCTGCACGGTTTCCCTCCGGCGTATCTAGCCTTCTGTCTGACCGATCCAGCCAAAGGGGCTCAGTGGCAACCGATTTCAGTGTGCCTTTAGGCGATGGCATGGGTGGTGTTTGCGTGTATGGCGGGGACATTTCACATGTTCCAATGCAATACAGAGGTGTTCCTAATGACACGGGCCCTACATCCGAGTTATGCGGCCTGAAAGCTGCCATGGACTTTTTGCCAAGCCCAGGGTCAGGATATGACCAGCCATACCATGATGGAAACATACAGATACTCAACACCGTGGAATCTGCCCAATTTAACCAAGGCAGTTATATGCATAGCACGATGCAAACTCCCGTGGGGGTGCTTCTTTCCGCGCCGGGAAGAGTAGAGGAGCGCAATATTTTTGGTGTGGATTCATTATGCCAAAGCCCTTTCATACAAGAGCAGGACCGTGGACTCAGACGACATGAGAAGCCTAAATTCCCATGTCCGGAGCCCGGGTGTAAGAAAGACTTCTCGAGTCCAGCTGAACTTTCCAAGCATCTCACAGGTATTGAATTGACCCTCCGTGCTCTCTTCCCCATACTAAACGTCCCAAGGTGATCACGACAAAAACATTACTGTCGGGTGCAGGCACCACGATTGTTCCTCCTTTCCTTACGAAACTAATCGGCCTGAAATGTGGAAGAGACATCACACCAGTCGGCACCGACAATGTCCAGGCTCTGAGAACTGCAAAAACGAGAGAAGACGACCACAGAAAAAGCGCCACTGGGGCTGTTCGCTTTGCGTGCACTTATCCAAATGTGCTAAAGACTATCTAGCGCACTACAAAAGCCATCTCGACAACGATAAGTTTCGCCAGCCACCGAGTCGGGACGACATCAGTTTTTCCATTATGATTCAAAGCTTGCTCACCCAGGACGCCACTAACGACAAGTGGAACGAGCGCTCGCATCGCACACGCAATCTGAACGAAAGCACACAACTCGCATGGGATGTCGACGGCTGCGCAGACATTCGCGAGGCGCTCGAATACGGCTTTTTTCAAGGCTTAAGCATCTCCGAGCCGGACGTTGTTGAGAGACTTCTGGATGAAGTGCAGTTCCGGCCACGACGCTGCGTTCAACGCAATCTGACATTGTCAACAATAAAAGAAAGCTTCGACTGTCAAGCACCAGAAAGTTTTCCGCAGAGCTAGCCGCTCTGAATTGAAGCTGGCGGCCATGTTAGGGAAGAACGACGTCGGCGCAGATCGGTCCAATCCCTTCAGCACTGGGCCCTTATCCAGCTACGCGTTTCAGCATGTTACTCTCCTCATCTTCCGCATCCTCTTACCAACAGAGGCTTTTGTTAGCGCCCAGCCCACCGGATTGCGGTACAGCGGCCTGTTACTCCTTACGAAAGGGTGTCAGTAACATTGCTTGTTTATCCATCATGTATCACTACGCTAATGGTTTCTTTTCGTTGAAGGGCAGGTCCCTCACTTCCATTATCTTCTGGGATGGGCGATGCATTACGAGATAAACGTTCTTTAATTTCGAAAGACTGTCTTACCACATCACGTCGACGAAAGTATGTTTTGTTATTTTCCGGGGGTTAGGAATGTGTGGCAGGACTTCAGGCTACAGTCGGCCCATGTATCTACGAACTCTTAGAATTGAGGGTAAATTTGCCAACCATGGTTAAGAAGAGCTGGAGCTGTGCTCTCTCGGAGTATTCTGGAACGAGACACACGTTGTGGTCAAAGGCTGTGTGGACCTCTTGTGGGCAGAGCGGGCTGATCCCCGCAGAGGCTGGCCTGGCCATTTATTGGCCGCTACTTCGGCTCCATGAAGCCTAAAAAGTCTTCGTTGCGTTAAGCTTACTAGTAGTTGTACTTAGGGCATGTTAGGCGGGGCCCGGCTCGCGCATCCGTGAATCCTCTCGCTCTGGGTCGAGAGCTTGATCCAACCAACCCTGCAAACTGCAATTGTACAGCTCGTCCATTTCATCTCTTTGTGCAACACACCTCAGCCGCTCTCTTATGTGTGTAGGTGTCTATGTGCTCAGAATAGTCTGGATACCCCTCCAGCAGGTTGCACCTTGGAGCTAGGCCAGCCAGCGACTTGATACGAACCCTCCGCGCTGCCTGATTGCCCCTCCCAATGTCCGCGCGACCAAGGCCGGTCTTTGTTGTGCGCTGGAACTGCAGACTTGCAAGGGTTGGAACGGCAGTCCTTAGCACACCTCTCTGAAAAGGCTACCTTATCTTCGAGGGTATTGCCGCTGTGGGACGCTAACTTACTGATCATGGCAATACTGCTCGCCGGAATGGACTTTCAGCATGCCATTCCAGCGAGTTCACTATCCTGCATCTTCCCGTTCCAGCCAGCTCTGCATTTTGCCAATGGTCTAGATTCGCCTTTCCGACCCAAAGTGCAGGTTTGAGCCAGCCACCGAGTCCTTGGGGAAGCTGTACAGCCCGGATTGGCCGGCGTATGCATGTCGATTACCACGTGTCCAATACCCGGAAAACCTCGCCCTCCTTCAATTTTCAGCCTTTCCTAGGACCTTCTCAACCTGTCGTTTTACGACAACTGCTCGCGTTTTTGACAATGCGCATGCTGTAAAGCGACATTTGGTTCGCATTGAGCATCTTCTTCCGACGGCAGTATGTCTCGACCGCGATCGAATTCGCTCAGCCGCACTTTGCAAGCTTGCCGGCATAATCGCAGCAAGGCTTTCCATCATGGGCCTCATATAGCCCTGGCCTGGGTGTTGCCTTGTGTCTGTCTTTCTTGCTTCTATATCCATTTGCAGCATTTGAATCTTGTTACTACTGGCGTTTCCTAGCCTAACCCAACAGCAGAATGGCGCCTCTACAGCCTCTTGCGTCCCCAACCAAGATACCTCTGCTGCAAGAGAAAGCCCTTGATACACCAGCTACGAATTTCAGCGGAGAAAGCCCTCCTCCTACTCCTGGTGAACAACATGAATCCAAGAACAACATGGAGGGCGCCCTAACCTCCTTGCTCTGGGGGGCATTTGGACCATGCATCCCGGTCGTGGTTGTAACCAGCGTCTTGTTGACAGCAATCCTGTACAATCGCATTCCGGATGGCTACGTCTTCGACCCGAGCAAAAGCACCAAGACCTCGAACGAGGTTTTGAGCGCTCTCCATGGCATTCAACAGATCGAGAACAACGGTGGCAGCAAAGCTTACTATCTTTACGAGAATTCCATCACGAATCCTGCTGTCCTGCACATGATCTCTTCCTGGACCGCGAAAATCATTCCCTTCGTGACAGGAGCTAGCATGGCTCTGGTGGCCTTCTTGGCCGGCCAACGCATCATCAAAGCGACCTCGGCCAAGTCAGAAAGCCTCCCGAGCCCTCATCAGGTTTCAATCTTGATAAACTTGCTGAATGGCGGGGGAGCACAGCCACTGCTCGATACCATGAAGTACCGTTGGCAGAACCATGAAGCCCTGGTACAGCCGGTTCCCTTGGCCTTCTGGTGTTTGCTCTTCATCGTTGTTATCACGTAAGGACCTGGACCTCGTGTTTTGATTCTGTGCTGACTGAGCGCTACAGGTTTGTGATTGGGGCTCTGGATGTAAGTCACCTTGGATACCTTTGCCATGGCCAGGTGTTCCTTCTCCGAGTGTCATTGCCTTTGCAGTGTTTTGGATACTGACAAGTCTGTAGAGTTGGTTCGGCACCGCCACCAAAGCCGTAAACATTGCTCTCGTCACCCCAATCGCAGCCACATCCTTCCTTTTCGGACGAAGTCTAGATCCGGACCGATGCGCAACAGGATCCTGGGAGAGTCGCGGCTGTCCGTCGAACCCAGACGCTCGCTGTCTCTACCCCTGCAGCATGACGAGCTGGAACGCTTCTGGCCAAGAGCGAGAAGGACTTTATCATGCGCAAGAGGCAGCGGAGACTCTGATGCAGAACTCGCGGTCCAATACAATTTTCAACGTGACGGTTGACGATGGATCCAACTACTACTTCCTCGGGGACATCCACAGCGACATGAAGCTTGACTTTGCCGCGCAAACGCTAGCAGTCAAGACCGAGTGCCAGATGGTGACGAATACCTGCGATGTCAGCCCGCAGGGCGGATTCACATGTGGAACATACAGTGCACCGTCCTTCTCGTTTTCCGGCCAGGTCGGAGTCGCTGTCGAGAACGCGACCTCCTCCCCCGACGAGGCAATGGTCGGCATTCAATTCTTCAACGACTCGGCGTTGACGCAGCCAGTTGGGCTCGGGAGCAGCGCAACCGGTCTTTTCGCACCATCCAACCCCCTCCATTTCCTTTCCTGGAGCAAGGGCTTCCCGCCCGTCGACACCTACGCCGACGAATTCGGGTACATGCGCAACAACGGCTTCCTGAAGAACGACACCAACGGCGACACAGTCTTCATCCTGTCCTGCTCCGCGACCATCTACGAGGCCGAGTATTACTGGATGAACGGGAGCGTGGCGCCCACCGAACTCGAAGCATACGAACTGGCACCCGACTACTACGGCGCGGTCTACAGCGCCCCGTTTTCCACGAACAGCGCGCTCTCGCACCTGGCCCTTCAGGACGCCGCAGCGCTGGCCGCCTACCAGCTCCGTCCTGAAGGTGTCAGCAAAGTCTTCGCCAACTACTTCTCCAAAGCGGCCGTGGCATTTTCCGCCGGACTCTCCGTGCCCGTCCAGAACGACCGAGAGTGGAAGCGCGAGAACACGTACCTCGCAACACGAGTCCCGTTGGTCCCGCTATATACCCTCATTGCGCTCAAGGGCGTGTACGCCTTGTTCGCCCTGGCTCTCGCCCTGCTCGCCGTCTTCAAGACCCGTGTGTCGGAAGCCCAAGAAGTCAAAGAGCGGCTGACGGTCGACGGCCTCGCCGCGGGCTTCTTCGAACCCAACGCCGCGCACGAGAAGGCCGTCAAACAAGTCTCCGACCTCTTCCAGGAACATCAGACGCCCGAGAAGAGCGACACCACGCAGAAGGTCGGCCTCCTGCAGACCGATCAGGGCGGCTGGCTTTGGGTGACGGTGGCGCGCCAAGCCTTCGAGGGCCTCGGTCTCCACGAGGTGATGAACACGGCCGCGGACCAGGCTGCCGATGCTGCGGCGGGCAAGATGGGAACCGTCGGCCAAGTGGGCGAGGGATATAAATTGATCAAGGACATTCTTTAGCAATGGTCATAATGGGATGTGATGTGACGTGTTGTGGAATGGACTCGAAGTCGTGATCGGCCGCGAAGCTAGCTAGGTACGGACATGCAGGGCAGGACTTTCTTTCTTTCGCGAGGCATTTGGATGTCGGATGCCGGATATTGGATATCGAACACGGACACGGACACGGACAGGAAGCTTTGACTGGCCTGGCGAAGGATACGCGATCGCTGGGAATAATCTCCTTTAATGTATAAACCAACATAGTGTGTCATCGCTACACAGTACAGTCTACCCCTTGGATTCGATACTGCCGCAGGTGACTTCCGCAATCATACTGTATGCGACATTCATCCTACGATTGAGATTGTCCTGGACCCTAAGCTCTAAGCTCTTGGGGTTTGCAGCTAGCTCTCGCTCTAAGACCATGATTGAATCCCGATTCACTCCCCAGTAGTACGCGGATACGGACCAATCAGTCAGTTAGTGCCTATGGCTGGGGTTTGCGTCTGAGATCCACTTGAGGTTGGGGGCTGGGACTGCCCTTGTGATTGAAGCGGAGCAGAACTCTGTGCGTGCGATGGTGATGCGGCGTAGTTGTGTACTTGGGAAGCATAATCGCTGTTGTGTAATACCAGCGGCGTTGAATGAACAGGTACAGCACCAGGCATACTCTGGCTTCGACTTGGCGCCAAATACGGACTGACTTTGGCTGTGAAGAGCTCAGCAGGATTTGGGACAAATACATACGAAGGTGAGGGGTTCAGAGCAGGTGGAGGTAGACATTGTCTCGCTTGATGATAAGGCTGCGGAAGTGTTGCTGCACGTGCCGGTGGAGGCGGGAGTGGTGGTTGCGAAGAGTCATCGCCGGGATACTGATAGGGATATGGAGGATAGGCAGGCTGACTCGGTGGAGGATACTGCCATTTACCAAGATGGTTGGGAGGCGAGTGGCGTGGATGCTGTGTTGGCGCATACTGAGCCTGAGTCGGCGGGGTGGGCGGAGGTGGCTGTTGCATCTTAGCAGATTGAGCAGATTGTGGAGGCTGTGAGGTTTGCTGTTTCTGGCTTTCAAGTAGGCGGATCTTCTCCTCGGCCTCGATCAATCTCCGTTTCAAGGAATCAATTTCGGCTAAGCTTGATGATGCAAGTGCCCGGCCATTCCCTTGATGCATTGCTGCCGGATTTGGTCGAACTGGCGCAGCTGTTACAAGCATCGGAGCAGTGACAGACTCCTCAGAAGTTTGGTCATTGGAGCGATTCGAGCTCTTTTCCTTGGGCTCCGTCTTACTGCCCTGCGTGGTTTCGTCATTTGTCGTAGAGACACTCATCGGACCCGGACGCCGCTTGGTTTTGTCTCTCGGACTTGCCGCAGTTCTTGATTTTAGGACGTCTTCCACGCCTTCTCCTAGAGCCAGTGGTGCTGAGCCTCCATCGCAGTCAGCAGAAGTGTCCGTTTCACGGATTCCAGCGCCAGCGTCTTCTAGCCGACCCGGCGACCCAAGAAAGTCGAACAGGGGCTGTAGACTATTCTCCCGATCATGGGCACTCTGGGTTGCAGATGCATTGTCGCCTTGAGTCATGGGTTCGGTGGCCCTTCTTTTGCGTCCCCCTAGTGTCTTCGGCTCTTCTGCCGATATCCTCTTCCGAGTCTTCTCGTGCGGGTCAGACTTGTCTTGCGCGACACGTCCCCTGTGTGGAGGCAGCTTTTCGGGATGAAAAATCTCCCAAAGCTTTCTGCGCTTACTCCCGTTTCTCGGAAGGGGTGCTGTCTCTTCAAAAGTGGGATGCAGGGGAATATGTCTGTAGTCAAGTTGGAGATTATTCTTGGTTAGCGAAAATTTGATCCAAATTCCTCCTCCGCACTCGTATACCGGCTTTCGACTCTTCACGCCACAACGGATCTTAGCGAGACCCTCGTTTGCAGCTCTTCCTTTGTTCAGTACTGAATCGTTGCAGTAGTAGGAGAATCTCTGCGAATATTTCTTAGTCCCGCCCACGCAGACGCGGCAGTCGCAGTCACAGTGCAGAAGCTACAAGATCAGTCGAAGAACAAGGGACATACATTTGCCTGATCAGCGTTCGACAGCCAATTGTTATGAAAGCTGTAGCGGAACCCGTCAATTTCTGAAATGGTGTCGACAAGGGATTTGGAGATTCTCTTCTGCGTGATCATTTGCTGTGCATATGCATTAGCATCTACTCACGTTGTAGACAAGCTCAAAGAAGATGTCGCCTAGAGGTAGGAGAACTCACTTCCCTCGGATCAACGATGTTTTGCAAGGCATCAACCACCGACACTACAGATTTCTTAAATATAGAGTACGTAAACGGGGTCTTTTTGTCGCCTGGGTCACCCGTCCCCAGTGTCTCCCGAGCCGGTATCAGAAACGTTGCGGTAACTGGAAAGCTGAACTCCAGGGTGGTGTGCTCAGCAGGATGAATGGGATTTGCCAAGTATTCTCTCAAGCCGGCCTCGAGATCCTCCAGCCTGGAGCACTGGAAATGTACCGTTTGTCCCAGCGGATCTTTTGGATGACGGCCCCTCTTCCTCCTGTGCAGGCATCAAGATTTGTGTTAGAGGAGCGCGTGAGAAGGCTGGCCCATCGGGAGGAACGGAAAGCATACCTCGGTCGCGTCCCGGCTGCAGTTGTGCCAGGCACACTAGAATGTATTTGCTGCGTGACGTTGTTCCCGACATTGTCATCTGCAGAAGTGATTTCTTCCCCGACTGTAGAAACATATGATGGCTCATTCTCGCCATGGCCATCGAGGGTTGAAGGAGACTCCCCCATTGGTGCGGTTGTGAAGGGCGCAATAGATGTCTTTCGCAAAGTCCCCCAAAGCTGCATTAGAGTGAGAAGGATTTTAAGATCAAAGATCTTCCCCTGCCAAGACTCCAACAGAGACCATCTCGGGCTCCACTTCATCAAGGCGATTGGTTGATTTTCACCGCAGGATAATGGCCCATAGATTTCTGGCGCGCTTTCTCTCTCTAACCAGCTCGAGTTTATGTCCGCCATAACACCTTTGATTTCCTCGAGACTACGTGTCTGCGCGAGATCTGCACCTCGAACCGCTGTCAGATACTCGAGCGGTGCCCTTAGCATGGCACCAGTCTCTGCAGATGACCGCTTCCGAGCTATTGTGTTTTCTGGGCCCAGCGGCACCGGGAAGAGCACACTGATAAAGCGCTTGTTTGCAGCCCATCCTGATCTTTTCGGGTTCTCGTAAGTCTCGCCTAGATCCCGCGTCACCGTCGCTCAGAATGATCAGCCGTTCGTCTTTCACGACTGACAATAGGGCAGGGTGTCCCATGCTACCAGAAAACCCAGGCCTGGCGAAGTAGACGGAACCCACTATCACTTCGTCAGCGTCGAAAAGTTCGAGTCCATGATCGCGAAGGATGCTTTTCTCGAACATGCCAAGTTCGGAGGGAACTACTATGGGTCATCCAAACAAGCCGTACAGGATGTCGCAGAGGGTCGTGGTAAAGACATCAATGGAGGAACAGCTGAAGGGAAGAGGATATGCATATTTGACATCGAGATGGAAGGGGTCAAACAATTGAAGAAGAGCAACCTGAATCCCAGGATATGCTTCATTCAGCCGCCCAGTCTTGAAATCCTGGAGCAGCGGTTACGGGGGCGCGGCGACACCGATGAAGCTTCAGTTCAAAAGAGGTTGGCTCAAGCGAAGAACGAGATCGAATACTGCAAAACTGAAGGCAAGAACGACAAAGTCATCATCAACGACGACTTGGACCGCACCTTCAGCGAGCTGGACGAATGGGTCATGAAAGATATTTCAACCACAACTTCGACTTGACTCGAAAATTCTGCACAGCTCTCATTTCAACTACAATGATGATGAATGGTCATGAGGAATTAGTTTATACCCCGGTTGCAAAAAAAGACGAAAGACCCGCTCTCTGATAGACGCTCAGCAATAGAATGAAAAGAAGAGGACATGGCAATCGCTCAAGCTCAACCATTGCTTTTGTCAAATCATCCCGATCCCCTCGTCCACTTCTTCGATGCTTGAACATGTCCGTCTCCTCTAATATCCGTTCATGGTCAGTCTCTGTGAGCCTCTGCTCAACTCTCGGTCGGCGGCAGGACTGATGGGCCGGCTACCAGCCATACCGCCAGCGCTGCTCTCTTTGAGTGCCAGCAACTGCTTCGCCCTGAATGTTTCGTAGTGGATCTGACTGGTGGTTTCAATGAGATCTTGGAGATGGGTGCGAGTCAGGAAGTTTCGGAGGTAGACAAACTCGCAGTGGTTCTCGTCTTCGACATTGATGATGCCCCATTTGTTCTGCCGGCCACGGACCTGCTTGCCACTAACAATGATCGATTTCTCGCTGCCGACGACCGCGAAGGGAATGATGTCCTTAATAGTCGCATTTGTGGCACGCTCCTCATCATCCAATTCCTCGTTATCGTATGGGTACATCTTGAGGTTGTGGAAAGCAAACTCCTCCTTGATTCGCTCCTTGAACGCTCGGCGTTCTTCAAGGGTGAGGGAGTCCGCCTTTGCAATGACTGGGACGACATTGACCACATCGGAGAGCTTCTTCAAAACCACGATGTCGATGGGCTTCAAAGCATGGCCAGACGGTTGGATGAAAAAGAGGCAGCAGTGGATGCGGGTATCTGGAATGTAGCGTTCTCTTTGGGCTGTAAGTTCTTTGCGGAGATCTGCTTGTGGTGAGTAACCAAAAGCCGTACTAGGCTGGTATGGTCGAGGAGCACTCACAGGCCGAATGTTGGTCTTTGATGTATTTCACGATGGGATCCCAGCTAAAGGACGTCAGTCCAAGTGCGCCGTAAAGTGCCCCATGATCAGACTCACCATCGGTCATTGTTCACAAGATCACCATAGCCGGGGGTATCGACAATGCTGAGTCGCAGTCTCACGCCATTCTCTTCAATGACTAGGCATTGTCAGCAGTATGTCCAGGCACCTTCAAACGAGAAGACTGACTGTGCGAGACGGTCTGGATATCGGTGGTGGATCGAATTGGCTCGTCAGGTCGCAGACGGCCTTTAGAGTCGATGAGGTGCGAAGCGAAGATGGTGTTGATGAGAGTCGATTTGCCTAGTCCAGTTTGACCTTGAAAAATGAGCAAGGAAGCGAGAATTGGAACAGGTCTTTAATTACCAACACAGATGACGTTGAATTGGAAACCTCTCTTCAGCAACTTCTTTTCGATCTGTTGTGTGATAGAGTCGAAGCCGACATGCGATCTGGGGAAGACCGCGTTCGGTTGTTGCATTGCCATGGCCGCCATCTCGTTTTGTGGGCGGTAGAGACTCGTGAGATACTGATGCGATAAACAAGAGCGATCTTGATGCGCAGGTCAGGGTGAGGTCGGATTGAGGATGGGAGTGCACAAAGGGAAGAGGGAGTTGCGACTGCGGACAAATTTCCCCAGATGATCTTGCCAGCATTTGACAGGAGCGACAGGCCGGCCCCTATTTTCCTTCCCAATGCGCAGAACGCGCCAAGTGACAGGGGCAACTAGCATCGTTCCTGAGGTCTAACGCTATATGGCTACAAGTCTGTCTACGGTGGTACATGAAGACCAACGCGAGCTTGTCCAAATATTCTTGTAGTTTACTGCGCTCTTTGTACCTGGCTGTCACTGCGCAGTTCACACTGTAGGGCCATGATGGCGCTAGCTGGTCCGGTCAGCAATGGTCGGCTATCAGATCTGCTCCTTCGAAGGACTATGGCCACCATCTCAACCGCAATCCGAGCATGGCCTTCACGAAGTCTACTGTCGGCGTCCATCCCACTCCCAGCCATTGCGGTCATCCTCCCCGGTCTTGTATCAGGCATTTGGGGGGGTATCTTGAGGGCAGTACCCAAAAAGAAAACCTCGCACAGCAAGAAAAGGCACAGACAATTGGCCGGGAAGGCACTTAAAGATGTGAAAGCTGTGAATCAATGTCCAGGTTGTGGCAAACCGAAGAAAGCTCATACGTTGTGCCCATACTGTGTCGCAGGTTCGTCAAATGCATCTGCCATCTTGGAAAATTACTGAACCAAACGATAGAAATCTACGAGAGTTGGAGAGCCCGCGATGCGGAGGCCAAAGATATGGCTAGACTCGGGGAGGCTACAAGCGAAAATGGAATTGAAGAACAACGGCTGAATGAAGAGAAGGCGAAATGACCGCATTGTCAACAGTCAAGACATCCGCTCAGGTTACCGAGCCCGGGGCTGATCCGTGTCAAGTCGAGGAACGGCTCACGCTCATACAACGTCTCTGGTCCGGCACTGGATACCGCCACGCATAAGGCGGGGGTGCTCCGTTCGCCACGATTATTCCGTCAAGCTATGTTCGAAAGTACGAGGCGAGTTGGTACCACAAACGGATGAAGACGGAATGCGACCTCTTCCCGGAGCACACTCTCTGGAGGTTTGGAGGGTCGGGTTGGTAGGGTGGAGCTGTGTGGAAACTGCCTACAAAGGCAATATACTGGCTTTGAGAGAGACCGTCAGGTGGACAATGGCTATGCCAATACGTGAAGAAAGAGAGGACACACCAAGCGTCGCTCAACTCAGCTGCACAAAGACTTGGAAGTTTGTAAAATTACGTCATTTGAAATGGAATACTGTAGACAGCCTCGAAGTAGAACTCAACTCTCGAGCGTTCTTGCACCCTTCAACGGATAATCTTTGCTTAGTGGTTATTTGACCCCCCAAACCTGCTAGGTTGCTGTTGATATAGGGATGTATTGCCGAAGCCAAGATGGTTAGTACCTACGTTTCGTGGTGTAATATTTCTCACATTGACGTTTTGTACTCCGTAGTCCAAACAATATCTCGCTCAGCATGCGATCGATGACGGTGAGTGCCCGGACAACCCTGCACTTGATCAGCTCTGATTGACATGGACATACAGCACACGCCACTGATATCTTCGCGCTTGCCGCAACCACGACCCAGATTCTCACCGGCTCTGGCGAAACATCCATCAAAGTCCACTCCACCACCGAGGACGACTTTCCCCTTGCCCAGACCCTGGACAATGCGCACAAACTCGGCTGCCATCATATTGTGACCGACCGTGAGACCGGGACAAACGCAGTGAGTGTGGGTTTTGATGGAGAAGTCAAAGTATGGAAGTACACGGAAGGTGTATGGAAAGATGTTGGAGAAATCGATGTCGGGTCACGAAAGAAGGCCGGTGAGACATGGGCAATATGCCTGTCCTTCGATGGAAAGTTCCTCGCTAGCACGACACACGACGGGCGGGTAAACGTCTGGGACCTGGGCGATACTGGAAGTCGCGAGAAGATCAGAGAGTTTGAGACCAAAGGCTCCTTTGGCATATCTGTTGATATGGTAAATGGCACTGCCCGCGAGTCTGCTACGTGAACTAACGCGAGTCATGTCAAGTCTCCGGACGGGCGTTTCATAGCAAGCGGTCACGAATCCGGCAACATCTACGTATTCTCGACTGCAACATCCCGCCTTCTCCATTCGCTTCCTGGCTTGATCAAACCTGTACGGGCAGTCAAGTTCTCCCCTGGCTCAAAGCTTCTCGCAGCGGCCGGAGATGCCAGAATTATCTCACTCTATGACCCAACCTCCGGCGAACAAGTCGCGAACCTCAGCGGACATGCGGCTTGGATCACGGGTCTTGACTGGAGCCACACCGGCCAGTACATTCTCAGCGGCAGTCTCGATGGCAAGGTGAAAGTATGGGATATCGAGCGGAGAGTCTGCGTGGCTACGCACAACGAGAGCGACAAAGGTCTATGGGCTGTAAAGTGGCTTCCGAAGGGGGAGTCCAGTGTTGAGAGAGCCAAGGCGGAAAGGTTCGTGGCTGTGGGGAGCAACAAGGCGATTGCGATCTATCGTGAAGCTACTGGAGGATGAAGACCATCAATTCTTCGAGAATTGGTTTGTGAAACAATGAGTGCTTGAAGCGCGCTGCAGCAGCATGACAGCAGAGTCCACTTCACGCTCACCACGGCAGCGCATGACACCCGACCGAGCTGAGAGAGATACTGATGGTCAACCCGGCATGTCAGCGTCTCGCCAGGAAGACCAACATGAAAACAGTTTGCTTGGGCAACTCGCCCGGTCGAAGGAAACTACAGGGAGGCGGCTAAACGCCTGTTCTATGGAGGTCCACGAAGCCTGACAGCCTTGAAGGGGAAGTTTGGCAGTCTCAGAGAAGTGAGGCGCTCAAAGTTGCAGGCATTAGAGCCTGAGACACGACAGACATGGCTCGCGGTATGCAGTTAGATGAGAAAGAAGCCGAGAACCAAAAGTCTTTGCTCGGTACCTCTGGTCACTCTGTATCTAGATACTCAGTATCAGCTGTGCATGAATAGCAGGCTCAATCTCAGGCCTGGCTGACCAGAGGCCGGCCAAGCGATAATTGCTAGTTTCTTGGCATCCCGTTTATTGCAGGGCCCAACATGGTGCCCCTTCTTTGTCTCGCCTGATTTGGTCTTCGTATGTCGGGTATGGTGCTTTGGACAGTGATTCTGCCGGGTCCCATTTCGTGCAGCTCGAGCTCATGTATACTGAAGCAGACCGATGACACTTCCAAATAACAGGCATATGCGACCTCGGCGGGCTGGTAATGAGAGGTCCAGAAATGGATGCTTAACCTGCAAGTATGATCACCTCACAAACATCTCGCGTGAAGCTCATTTAGGCTAGGATTCGAAGAGTAAAATGTGATGAGACAAGACCATACTGTCGCAGGTGCACAGCAACCGGCCGCAAGTGTGAAGGGCCAGCCATACGCAGAATCCGATTCATCCAAAATCAACTCGAAAGCCCGTCGACCACCCCAACGCCGCAGCTGGAAGTCTCTCTCCTTGCGCCACAGCACAGCGAGCATGAACGTCGTGCGTTCCGTTACTTTACGCAACGTGCAGCACCCTTGTTCGCCGGGGCCGTCGATGCTAGCTTTTGGGAAAACCTTGTTCCTCAGCTCGCCCAGACGTATACCTTCGTCTGGGATACTGTTGTGTGCCTCAGTTCTCTTCTTGAGCACGTCCCATATACCTTGCTCACTACTATAACCGAACCGACAGGTCTGACCAGGGTCACCAATCGAGATCATCGACAAGCCCTGAAATTCTATAACAGAGCTATATCAAACGTTCGGCAGCTGGCTGAGTATGCTCAGATAGATGACTCTGTTATCGCGTTGAGCTATATTCTATTCGCATCGGTCGAATTCCAGCAGCGAAACGTTAGAACTGGAACCGATCTGATCAAACGATGCTGCAACATTCTTACTGATAATCTTAAGTCGCTCCATTTCAGACAACAGTCGATCACTGGCCAAGCTGTTCACCAAGTGGTGGCGCCATTCGTGATGAGGAAGGCCGTCGTCACAGCCACTTTAGGAGACAAGCTACCGCCTCAGTGGGCTGCGAATGACAAAGTCAGCAATCTATTCAAGGCAGTCGTACCCAGATATCCTACCCTCGACGAAGCCAGAGTTCAACTCCACAGTCTAGTGTTTCGCTGCTACGAACTGATCAGAGTTGCGGACTTTGTCCCCAACCCCGGAGACGATGACTCGGGGAGGGACTGTTTCTTGTCACAACGACAGTTGCTATTGGATAAACTGATGCAGTGGAAGACGTCTTTCACTGCCACAATCGAAGGGACGACCGACCGAGAAATAGACGCGGAGAGGAGTTCGTACCTTTTGATGTACTGGGCAGTTTCCTACATCTCTCTGGCGGCATGCGTCAGCCCCCGCCAAACCGTTTTCGATCACTTCATGGACCACTTCATCCTGATCGTTAAGCAAGCCTCGATCTATCTCAGACATAGCGCCAAATCACGGACGGCTCAACTACAATCCAGCCTTGACCCCGGCGTTATTCCACCATTGTACTTCTGCGCAACCAAATGCCGAGACCCGGTTTTGAGGCGAGAAGCGCTACACCTGATGCGTCAGGCTCCACGACAAGAAAGTCTTTGGGGCTTTGTCGTGCCTGATCGTGTAGCAGCGAAAGTCATTTCGATCGAGGAGGGTGACTGTGAGCTCTCATTGTCACGGGACCCCCAAGACTCGCAGTATGCTTGCCTGCCACCAGAAGAGCGCCGAATCGCTTATGTCAGTGTGGTGGGCCGGCAGGCACCGGGCGGCCAGCAGCGTCAGGCTCTTGAACTGAACAGATTTGAATTTGCGTCTGACGGGTCGAGAATGCTAATCAACGATTACATTTGGTTAGGTGATGCAGACGGAGCTTGACCCACGCCATCACAGCATTCGCTCCCGCTGGCAGACGTTCCTCGTCATGGGGTCAAGATGTGTACCAAATAAAGGAGCTAATCCCACGATATCAACAATTTTACGACAGTTCTTCCATTCATATAGCTCCTAGCCGACGAGGCATAGCGTAGCTCCGCGGTAGCTGGTGCCGATATAGAACGAGGTCGCCCTAAAGAAGATATTGAGGGCAAATTGAAGGTTCGCAAACGTGAGAGGAGAGTGAATACCGCAATACCGCGGTCTATTTTTAGTTCAGATGACAAGTTGGGGGCTGCCTGCTTCTCACTCTCGTCGCCACCCTGCTCGAGACTGTGATCCAACTCCTCTCCGCCACCCCTTCCGCCATAACCACGCTGAGCATCGATCCTCACACAGCACAGTTCGCGCGCCAGTAGGTGCCGATAAGAACGTGCCAAATGTTCTTTCCGCCAGGCAATGTCGCACTCTGGCCAGGGCACAGAATTAAGACCATGTAGCTTTAGAAAGTTACAGGCATAACAACCCGAACTCAGCAAATGACTGGAAGAACGAAGCGGCTGTTGATTCTGACTCTCGCAACGCAATAAGTTGACTGCCGTCGCCATTAACGGCCCGCAGTTCCCGCCCACATACAATCTCCCAATCAAAGCGTCAGGAACAAAATAAAGCTTGCTAGTGTCGAACGCAAAAGCCTCCAAAAAAAAAACCCCATTTCTTCCTGCTTTCTCTTCTTCAAATTTTATTGTCCAGGCCCTCAACATACCCTTGTTTAATGCCTTCTCTTGAAGATCCTTCAGAGCTGTGGTTTTAACACATTCCCGAGTGGCCGAGATCACATAACAACGCCTATCTAATCCAAGCTGCTTGATTTCTGCCAGTCCTGCTGGCAGAATCGTGGCGGTCATGGTTCGCTTTTGGCTGACAATAAATATTCAATACACAAACTTATAAGAGCTCGTTCTGCTTCACCCTGACCCACGCCTTATTCGGCGAGGCTATTCACTTCACTGGCATTGTTCATTTCAATGGGTGTCACTTGTGATCTTTACTTCACTGGCAGCTCTCACTTCACTGTGTCCAAGAGCTCGCTGTCGTCTCTCGACTACAAATATCCCCTCTGTGCTCTACTCTTGTCGCTCTTCTTCCTTCTTTACCAACAGGACCTGTCCCAATGCGCCAACCCAGGTTCTTCCCTCAGGCACACCCTGAGCTGGTAAGCAACTCGACAAGGTTTTCTATGTCTGCTCTCCTTACCCTCCTTTCTTTTCAACTCCCCTGTCCTACCCAGCCCATCCCTTTCTGTCCCCGCTTCTCAAGAGTCCTCTCGAGAGAAGTCTGGTGCGACAATTCGAGATTTCAACCAACCTCTCTGCGCTCATCGGAAAATGAGGTCAAGGTAGAGTTGGTGAGTAGACCCGGCACTTTCGAAGCTTCGTCCTGCCTTGCCTTCGGGCACTTCATGGTGGATGTAGTCAAAGTATGCCGAGATTGACGCTCAGTTCATTCAAATGAACTTCTCCTGTCGTGTTACGCTCTGATTCGTGCCTGGGTGGGATAACATGCCTTTCTGGCCAGGCAAAATGGATTTGAGTGCGTCAAATAACGAGATACAAACCACAGCATCAAAGCTTCCCCTTTTCTCTGTTTTGGAGTCCCAAGTGGAATGATGAAAGTTAGATAAGACTTGTACTTGATAATGATTGAACTCCATAGCCCGTTCCTCAAAACCATGTACAGAAGAATTGCAAAATTCCGTTTCTCGTACAAGAACCAACCGAGGAGTACTTGATCGGTCCTCTCGTAATACGTCACTGTGCCTCATATTACAGGTCCACGTTCCTTTGAAAGCTCGTGCAAGCAAAGTCCTCATTGCGATCGCATCAAGCACATCCGGGCAAGGGTCCATTCAGATGCAGGTTTCGATGAAACGAGGCTGTAGAAAGACATCCACCTCCCAACACCCGCCGTCTCGCAGCTTCAAGATCTGGAACTCCAGTCTGGGAGTAATCGTAGGGACCTCGGCGCACCGTCCGAGCTGCTGCACTGGAGCCTGAGCCTGTTGCGCTTGTTCGATGGAAGCTAGCCCTCATTATTTTGACCGAGCTAGCCGTTGCCACGAACCCTTTACTTCCCACTGCCCTCTGTCTTGATGCGGAATGGAGCCAGGTGGAAGCCCAGAACAAGATCAACATGCGCCCTACAGGCTCTTCCTCTTCTCATCCTCCTTCGTGCGACTGCCAAAGCCATAGGCAAGTCCTCCGCCGACCAGGTTGACCAGACACAAACCCATTGTTGCGCCACGGATCACACCTCTGGCGCCAAATTTGTTCACGAAGCCCATCCGTCTCCTGCCCGCCAGAACCAGATATGCACCACTTAAGGCGGCGGTCGTGCCGGCGCTGTCGATTTTGAAGCCTTGCAGGTTGAGATACGTCGAGAACAGCAACAATGGAGGGAAGAGCATGGGAAGAGGTTGAAATGGCCGGGCATGTTGAGCAAAGACGAGTGTAGCTAGAAGGGCAGGCGGTACGGGGTTTTCTGTTAGGAGTGTAAGCAGGTATTCTGAGAAATAGTCAATGGAATTGCATCGAGCCAAATGCATGGTGGTGTTGACGAACCTCCCCATTTCTTCGCAGTGACCACGAGGGATTCTTTCGCTTGCTCTTTCTGAGGCTCAGCCATCTTGGAATGAGGAAATGAACCAGTCTACTTGGTAAGCCCCTGACATAATTAGTAGACTGTGGGAGCTGTGAAAGCTTTCAAGGTCAGTGTCAACGTCATTTCTCTGGCATCTCTTCGGCAGCGCATGCGGCGACGTTCCACCCTGCAATCGCAACCCACCAAGTTGGGGTTCCGAACACCTTTCCAAACAAACGAACGTAAATCACCACGACCGAACAAGATCCCGAGCACGGTGCCTCCAGACTGAATTCGACTACCACCGATTCAGCCGCATTCTCTGATCCTTTTCACAAACGCGCTCCGATTGCGGCATGTCCGCCACAGCCTCTGGCTCCGACGCCAGGGCAAACGGCTCGGCCGACTCACGGGGTCATAATCAGGGAAACCAGGATCGCAAGTACACACCACAACAGAAGGCAGAGGTCCTTCGAATACGGAAATGCAACCCTACAGCCTTCTACGAGATCCTTGCGATCGAGAAGACCGCAAGCGACGGGGAGATCAAAAAGGCATATCGCAAAATCAGTCTTTTAACACATCCGGATAAAAATGGTCACGATGGGGCTGACGAGGCTTTTAAGAGTCAGTACAACTGCTGCATATGTGCGAGCACGGAATTGACGAGTGCTAGTGGTCTCGCGCGCATTCCAAATATTATCAGACCCCGATAAGAAGTCCAGGTATGATCAGTTCGGCGGTGATCCCGACAACCGCTTCTCCAGCAGCGGTGCTGCATCTGCTGGAGCCAGTCCTTTCAGTGGATTCGCAAGGTCTCCCGGTAGAGGACCTATGTACGAGGACGAGATTTCGCCCGAGGAGTTGTTCAACAGGTTCTTCGGTGGAGGGATGGGCCCTGGGTTTCAGTTTGGTGTGTCTAGACAGAAAGCCTCTAAATCCGCTCCAGATGCTGACTGAAACAGGTGGCGGCGGCGGCTTTGGAGGGCCCCAGTTTGTTTTCAATATGGGCGGCGGTCCTGGTTTCACAGTACATCGTATGGGAGGCAACAGACCCCGAGCGAGGCCGCGAGATGGATCGGAAACAGCCCCGTCAGGATTGTCTGCGTTGACACAACTTCTCCCGCTGCTACTGCTCTTCATTCTCCCTCTGCTGTCATCTTTCTTCACCGGATCGACCGATTCAGGCCCGCATGTTCGATACGATTCGCCGGTACCTCCGCATACAATGCATCGGGTCACTCCTCGCTATAAGATTGACTACTTTCTGAATCCCGCCGAGGTAGAAGGGTACACTTCAAGGCAGTTCAGTTCTTTGGATCAGCGGGCGGAAGTGGACTATGTTTCGACGTTAAAGTACCAATGTGAAAATGAGGTACAGCGGCAACGGCACGAAATTAACGAGGCTACGGGTTTCTTCTTTACCGACGAGAATAGGCTGCAGAGGGCGAGGAATATGGTTATGCCTGGATGCCGGCGATTGGACGAGTTGAAGGTCGGTCGCCAGTATTGATCCGTCTGCGACAACGGTGGGTGCATGTCATCTGTTCTCATTGTTGGACGATTACTTGCATCATTGTTTGGAGTTGGTGGCGCGGCCTTGCCTGTCAGGCTGAAGGTAGCACTGTATAGCACCCCATGAACCAGCGAATAGTTTTGTCAAGCTCGTGTATTTCTTCTCTGGCTGAGGAGGCTGATAGTCTGTCACAAGGCTGGCCGCGGAGTAAAGGGACAGGTATTCAGTCGATCAGTGACTGCCTGGAAATGCCTGATAAATTCTGGTGGGGCTTGAGGAGAGATTCCACGCGCGTCTGGCTATTTCCCTCCGCAGTGTCGACGTCAACTTGTAACCCCAAATCGCAGCCTTCACCTCCGGCTGAGCGTCGGCCAACTACTCAGTCCATTTGTCATCTACGGCAGGCACAACGATGGAGGACCCTTCGATGGATGCGGACAAGGTGCGTGAGGTCTTCATACGTCTAGGTCTTCTAACATCGAGTAGATCCGCAACAAGAGACTCGCCAAACTCCAACAATCGCAGCAGCAGCAGCAGGCGCAAGATGCCGCCTCCGCAGCCTCAGTACCGCCCGAGGATGGTTCGACGTCGACAACGCCATCGCGACCGGAGACACCGCAAGTCGACAACCCTCCACAACCTTCACAGACTGAGTCGTCCATACCGTCCCCCAATACAGCGAAGCCCCCATCGCCTCCAGCTCCGGTCCGGATACGGATCGCTCCAGCCAGCGTCACGCCTCAGAAGCGAGAAATGGACGGCATAGAGAGACCAAGTTCACGACAAGGGTCTCGACAGAATGAGCCCATCGAGCAGTGGGAAGACCGCACACTGAGGAACATCTTTCGCATCAGTCTAGATCCCAACCAGACGAAGGACACGTATGGACAGCCACTACATGTCATCGCACAACTTAGAGAAGAGCTGGAGTCGGACGGGAAGCCGCTGATGCTGAACATCGACCTGCTCGAGCAGGCAATCATGGAGGCTGGTGCGAATCTTGGAAAGCTGACTCCGCATGATTGGCTGTTTGGCTGCTGGAAGCGAGTCACCAGGTTGAGCAAATCAGTCAAAGACCGGTCACCCGAGAACAAGAAATGGGCCATCATCACAGAGGCCAAGAGGCTTTGCATGAGCTGGTGCATATTATCCATCACGACGCCCGATGTGTTCGAAGCGCAGTATGACGGAGTGGCTGCCCTGGCGGACCACCTCTTAGCCGATCCTGAGGACGACGGAGGCGTATGCCCCGATTTCCTGACAGAAGTGATTCGACGATTCGACGAAGACGAGACCATCAAAGATGCTTTTGTAGGAGCGGTGGAAAACCTCAGTAACCGACTTGCTGGCATGTCGATGGACTCGGACTTCAGGCGATATACTACAATGCTGCGGTATCTGATCAATTTCAAACCGGTAGCGGTGGCCATCTCTCAGTCGCCCATGTTCGTGGACAAGTCCGTACCGGCAGCTGAGTTGGAGGTCAAGACAATACTTGGGCCTTATTTTCAATTGTCACCCTTGCAAGCAGCGACGACCCAGTCTTACTTCACAAGCCCGAAGACCATGGATCCAGGCAGGATCAGGAACTCTCAACAGTCGCTGCAGTTGGCCTTGAGAACGCACCAATCCGACCTTTTCGACATCATCAACACCCTGGTACGCACCTCTCCAGAGGCACGAGATCGAGTTCTGGATTGGTTCGCTCTAGTGGTCAACTCAAACCACAAACGTCGGGCGATACAGGTCGACAAGAAGACCGTCTCGAGTGATGGTTTCATGATCAACGTCACCACAGTTTTGGATCAACTGTGTGAGCCCTTCATGGATGCTCAATTCTCGAAGATTGATCGCGTCGACATCGACTATCTGCGGAGGCATCCGCGGGTCGACATAAAAGACGAAACGAAAATCAACTCGGATCAGGACCATTCCGACGAGTTTTACAAGAACCAGATCGAAGGTACGAATAACTTCATCTCGGAGTGCTTCTTCCTGACAGTCGCTGCCCATCATTACGGCACCGAGGCTGCGCGAAACATGCTAAAGGACATGGACCGAAGTCTGAAGCACATGGCCAAGCAAATTGAAGAGTTCGAAACGCAGCGACATAGATACCTCAACAATCCTGCGCAGCTCACGATGTTCGAAAATGCGCTTAAGAAGTACAAGACCGAGCACGACAAGGGCTTGTCGTACAAGCACGCAGTTACCGGTGTACTGCTAGACGAACTTACCCAGACTCGCTCGATGCAGTTCATGCGCTTCGTGACTGTTTGGCTTCTCCGTCAGGTGTCATCTCATCGACAATTTCCTAAACAGCCTTTGACGCTCCCTTTATCCCCTGAAGAACCCCCTGCGTTTAAGAATCTTCCTGAATACTTCTTGGACGTTATCAGCGGCAATTTTGGCTTCATCCTGTACAACCTGCCTCAACTCATATCGTCAACACAATCGGACGAGCTGATTATGCTTTGCATTACCTTCTTGCGCAATTCCGAGTACATCAAGAACCCTTATCTGAAAGCGTCGCTGGTTACCATTCTCTTCCGGGGGACTTGGACATGGCGTCAAGGCGGAAGAGGTATTCTTGCGGATCAGTATAACAGCATGCCTTTTGCTACAGAACACTTGCTGCATTCTTTGATGCGATTCTTCATCGAGGCGGAGTTCATGGGTGGGCATGGCCAATTTTTCGACAAGTTCAATGTGCGGTTCGAAATATTCCAAATCATCAAGTGCATCTGGCCAAACACAGTGTACCGAGATCATCTGCTGAGAGAGGCGAAAGTCAACATGGAGTTCTTCGTGCGGTTCGTCAATTTACTACTGAATGATGTCACCTTCGTGCTGGACGAGTCCTTTACAGCTTTCCACACCATCTACGATGTTTCCAAAGAGCTTTCCATGGCTGGCACATCCTTGGACCAGGAGGCACGCCAGGCGAAAGAAGAAGTCCTGGAACAAGCGAAGGGCCGGGCGAAGTCTTACATGCAGCTGACCAACGAAACTGTGGCCATGCTGAAGCTCTTCACGGAAGCTCTGGCGGACGCCTTTACCATGCCTGAAATCGTGCAACGGTTGGCGGACATGCTGGACTACAATCTCGACGCAATGGTGGGCCCGAAGTCCAACAACCTCAAAGTCGAAAACCTGCAGGAGTACAACTTCAATCCAAAAGCCCTCCTGAGTGAGATTATCGACGTTTATCTCAACCTCGGCGAGAAGGAGAACTTCGTCCTCGCCGTAGCTAGAGACGGCCGATCCTACAAGCCCGACAACTTCGTGAGCGCAGGCAACATCATGCGCAAATTCATGCTCAAGGGCCCCGAAGAGCTTGACAGATGGACTCGGCTGACAGAGAGGTTCGCCCAAGCGAAGCAGGAGGATGAAGCTGCAGATGCCGACCTGGGCGAGATACCTGACGAGTTCTTGGATCCGCTAATGTACACTCTGATGGAAGATCCGGTCCGGTTGCCCGTGTCGAAGATTGTGATCGACAGGAGCACGATACGGAGTCACCTGCTCAGTGACCCGCACGATCCATTCAACCGGGTGCCGCTGAAGATTGAGGACGTCATTCCTGGTAAGTTGACCGTACCTCATGACTCCGTTACCGTTTCCTGACCGTCTCTTTTAGCCACGGATGTCAAAGAGCAGATCCAGAAATTCAAGGACGAGAGAATCGGAAGCGGGCGCAGAGAGTTTGTAGAGACAGTCAAGACAGAGCCCACCGACAATGCGGATGGCGAGCCCATGGACCTGAGCTGAGAGCAGAGTATTCGGTTTGCCGACGTCGACGTCGATTTACTCTTGTTTCTGGTGAAACCTGCGATTTGGACCACCACGTCCAGTGGCAGGACCATGCAAGGGTCGTGTATCCGATAGAAGATAGCCCATGTGGCAGGCAGGATGCGCCGCCGACCGACGGTGAATTTCCACTTCCGCGGGTATCAATTATGGACATAAAACCTAGAGGCACAGGGGCTCGGTTTATGAAGGTAATGATGAAATAAATTCACCCCGACAAGACGTAATGCGAATGTTCGTCATTCCAAATGATAGATTCGCGATATCTCGTTCAGTCAAGATGCTAGTGATGTGAGGCAACGCGATCGATGTAAGGTGAGGTGAGGTGCGATAAGACGGCCAGACGATCGGACAGTAGAGATGCTTCTTCAGCGCTCCCTGGCCTTATTGCTTTTGGTTTAATTTTAATTTTGTGCTGGATTTATCTACGCTGTATGCTAGGAAGTATTGTGGTAGGAAGTATTGTGGTAAGAAGTATTGTGGTAGCGAGTATTGCGGTGATGAGGCTGGCGATATGCATACAGGTATCTATGTATACACACACATCACACATACACATACTGTGTGGGTGAAGAAAATCACCGGAATAATCTGGTTAAACAACCGTACTGGTCATATTTGCTATTGAATACATCCATCCATGCGAGGTGACTTTGCCGTTTACATACCCTGCTTGGAGACGGATCCGAGGATCCTTGCTGCCCAGATTTCACCCCGAATGCGGATGCTGGATTTCCATTACCCGCCCTGGCCCGCTGGGCTGGTTGGGTGGACTGATTGACTGGTTCCGATGATAAATGAACCGTCGAGTCTTTTGCCTTGTGCCTTGTTCCTCATTCACACACACACATCTCTGAACGCCGAAGAAGATGATAGATGCTTGATGCTTGCTGCTTGTACATACAAGAGTCGCTATTATAAGCGTGGCTGAATTTCATGACGGAGAAAGGTCTGGTGGCTGATGTTGTTGCTCCACCACGGAGCTCCGTCTCCACCCGAAGACGGGGTTTGGGGACGGGTGTAGCCAGAATGCTGGTGACGGTTGCGCCTGTGTCGACTGTAGGTCATGCCACTTGCCAGTCATGTGTGATTGGTATCACATTTAAAACCCCATGTTGATTGGGAAGAACGCTGACACGCGAGCGTTCAAGGCTTGTAAGTGCTAGAGATGGAGTCAGTCCGAGACTGTCACAGCGGGGGGGTTGCTTTGCTTGGAGTGAGTGACTCACCTTTCCCCGATGGTGGTGTTGTAGGCCATTTGCTCTCTCATCTGTTCCCGCGAGCTCATGCCGGTTTGAACCCTCTCGTTGACCAAGATGGTCTTGTCGACTTCGTCTCGCATGCGGGCGGTGTGGGACTTGGGCCCATAGGTATCGAGATGTCCATAGTACATCCAGAGGATGATGCAGCTGGCGACCGTCGCAACCAGGCCCAGCCACAAGAACACAGTGGCAGCAATGGCCCTGCCATTATGCCGATACACCAAAGGAGGATTGATCCTCTCAAGAGCAATCTGCTCTGCGTCTTGCGAGTCGGCGGAGATCCAGGCATTCCCGGTAGCCACGATGACCGTGAAAGCCAAGGCGTCGCCAATGGTGCAAAGCGTGACGAAGACGGCACTGAGTCTCCATGCCCATCGAATGTTCTTGGGCTCGTAACGCTCGGGGAAGAAGAGATCGAAGAAGAATCCCGCGCCGAAGATGGTCGCAACCGCAACACCGCAGAAGATGTTGTACGATGCGATGCCGACAAAGTCATCGTTGTGTACGCTCGCGGATGAATGTAGCCTCTCTATCGTCGACTGTTGTTTGACATAATCTGGTGATTGAGTGTTAGGTACAATTTCAAGAGGGCCTCATACCGGGAGGGGTCTCACCTGTCAGGGCAGCGGTGCCTATTGATTCAGATACGACCATGTTGATCATGGCAAGCTGGTAGATGATGAACTTTGTCCGTCTGAGGTGGTAATCTTTGTTCTTCCACATCCACTTGTTTCCAAACATGCTCCATTTCATGTCTCGTAGGTCGAGACCCCATATGACCGGTGCCATGGTAGCTGGGTGTTGAGGAGGAACTGATATTTGTGGAAAGGCACGTGCTCCCGGTAGCTGGGCGGAATAGTCTTAATTTTCAAGCTTCAACCGCCTTCCGCCTTTTGCCAAGCAGATCTTTGTTGCAAGGTACAGAAAGTCAGGAGAGGACAAGAAGTATCAAGAGTCCGGAAATCTGATAATAAGAGGCTTGTGAGGCGGGTGTGGGAGGCCGGAGGGGAGTCATTAAAAAGGCGCCTCGTGCATTCGGTTTACCAATCCACATAAGCAACATGTCACCAGGAAGATCGGCCGGACAGAAAAGGCTCTCTCGTCAACCCTGCGAGCCCCGTCGAATCGTACGAGGGCGGCCGACGAGCCATATTGTTTGCCTTGCCTACTCAGGCAAAGACCTCAAACAAAGCAGCCAGGACCCTGAGGCCGAAAATGTGCGAATGGCCACGTCGGGGGAAGAGATGACTTGCTGAAATCGACCGACCCGGCTGTTCCGCTCGACGACGACAGGGATGGGGGTCCATCAGGAGCTACGAACAGCAGCGAAGCATTGGGTTTAGGTCAGCCTGACGCGTGCCCGAGAGCCTGTCAGATGATCAGGTCGAAGTTCAAGTCTAGCCCGGTGGGAGATAGGCCGCCTTTCTCTGCGGGTGAGGTGTTTGATGGGTGGTAGAGAGGAAGTGGCCTGGCTGGCTCTCGGGGGTTTATGACGCACGGGGGCGCCACGCGCGGACTGTTCGGCTTTCCGGACAGGCGGGGCGAATTCGACAAGCACAATTGATTCCATATCTCGGCCCTTTCCTGGCGCTTTGCTTGGTGTCAAAGTATCTTCCAAGTGCTCGCACTCGAAGATGATCAAGCATCCTCGTTGCACTACCTAGGCACTGTGCTGGAGATGTCCATCCTTCGTCAAGTTACCGGCTCAGCAGGCGAGGTTCTTGCATGCATAGACGAGTGACGCACGAAAGCTTGATAATCTTCGTCAGAAACCACAGGACGACGTTTTCCGAATTCTCTCAGCTCTTTGCCATTCTGCGGTGGACATTACGCTCACCCAGCGAATAAGACAGCCCGTATTCGCTGACCTGCCCCCCGTGTGTGTCTGACTACGAGTACGAGGGATGACATATCCGCTTCTTTGATAATGCTTGTACAATCGCATACATAATACTTCTCCTCTTCAGTCACCGACCCAATCAATCCCCCCTCCAGTGCTTCCATATCCTACGACCACCCGACGCATGATTGATCAACACCTTCGTCCGCCCAGCCTCATATTTCCCCCATTTCGAGGATGTCCAAGCACGTTGGCATCCATCAGTCTTCCTCGGAACACGTTAGTATGCTTTGCGTGCGTCATTGTTACCCGCATTCGTATATCGCTGTAGTTCCACCTACTATATACAGGATTGAATGTGGTAAGCTCGTACGATCTCTCTGACTGAGTGTTCTCCCAGCAAGTCTCGCCAGAAAATTAGTTGTCAAGAGACATTTGCCACGAATGCTTGCACGAGCTGCTGCGGATTTATGGCGGATACTCCGTGACCCTCTCGGTGACCGTTGGCGGAGTTATCAGCTTACATACTGAACACGTACTTGTACTTGATGGGGTGCTGCTGTCTCTGCCATTCGGCCGAAAAATACTCGTAGGCCGATCGATGACCACCATTGCTTCAAAAGGGAAAGCCGCCGTCCATGTTTCGATGTCGGCTTACTCAATTTCACCACCAGGTCCAACTTCGATCCACAATATCGCTCTTGGGCTGGAGATCGTAGCTGTCGCCATACAGCCTTGTTTCAGTACAACTGGTGCTGGATAGCGTCCATTGCGAATCCCTTGCTCTTCCAATTACCAGGGCATTTCCGAAACTCATGGCCCGCCCACAGCCCGCCACAAATAGCGCAGTACGAGGTGCTTCGGATGTTAACTCTTAGGGCTTCTGCCTGTGCATGACTCTCACCTCGAGGTCTTTTCACAGCACAGAGAATGCAAGAGCTTCTTTGACAAGGACGATAATAACCGAATGAGAATAAATATGAGGTATTTATTGCTGACTTGATATATTGAACGTGACTCAGCACCTACATAGGTGCTCAGATAGACACTGGCATCCTGAGGTGGGTGTCACGGTTCACCTGCTTCACCTCAGCTGGGGCTCATACACTGAAATAACAAGCAAAACCCCGTGATAAATATTAACGAGCGACTTTTTGTGTTTTTTTCTTACCTCTATCTTTCTACATGGCAACGAGTGTCCGCAGAACCGAGCCGACATGCGTGTATATTGTCCAAAACAAAAAGGAAAGGCGCCAGAACTCCTTGATGCTGTCTAACGAGTGGTCTGGGTGTCCCTCCACGTTCCATGTCCTTGTAGCCTGATTGCTTTCCTTTACACCATATTATCTTTCGCGATCGCCCGAGGAGCAGTCGAAAACATGATCTTTCTCTCCCGGATGGCAGGTTGATAGTATCCCTGCCTCTCGTTCGGATCGTCGATATACGTCTGCTGAGGCCAATTCTGTGGCACCATCGGCCCAGCAAGGTACGTAATATCTGACCGGCTGAATCGGTTGTTGACCACAAAGCTCCGTCGTTTGGGATCGCTGGAGCGCCGGGCGTTCTTGGGGACCGGCTCATGCTCGCTGAGAGCGGTGACTTCAATCGGGCCGTGCTCGTCCTCGACGGGTGCCACGCCACGCCACTTCAGGAAAGCGTTGAGCGCAGGGATAGACAAGCCGTGCACCACGATGCTGAAAAGCACGAGCCAGTAGACCACAGGCACCATGGCTCGCGTAAGGACATTCTCTTCCACAGTGAGCGCCTCGCCGGACTCTGGGAATAGGTGTTTTGTGTGTTCGACGTAGAAAACGGCGCCGATGCCAATAGGGCCAAAGTATCCCATGAAGAGTGCTTCTTTCCAGTCCTTGCACACTTCAGGGTATAGCTTGTAAGTGGCAAAAATGGCGGGGATACGGCGGAAAATCAAAACCAGAACTCCCAGCCCAATCAAACGAGGATAGGTCAAGCCCGTCCCGTTGGGGTCGTTGAAGTCGGACCACGGGATGATTGTGCCGATATACATGAACCCGCCAAAATTCAAGAGGACATCGACGCAACTGTTGACCTCGTCGTGTCTCTTCTCAGCTTCGGCAAGGTATTGACCGTCCCAATTGAGAGCGTTGCCTGCTACGAAGCAAGCAAGTAGATCGTCGGTTCCGAGGGCACCACAGGTGCCAACGAGGAACAAGCCCAGGGCAGTAGGCCAGAGGAGATAGGATTCGGTATCGATCCAATTCCTTTTCGCACAAGTCAGACAGCGTGGACAGCCTGCAGGCTCATTGTTTGACATACCTTCGCAGAGCAGTTCGAGTCAGGAACATGCTGCCAAAACCGCAGACAGCACCATAGGCCACGGACATCAGAACAATGTACAGCCAGGTTTCCAGAGCCCATTGTCCAAGGGCGGTACCAACACCTCCTCCCAGTCGTCCAACCCCCTCACCACCCTCCTCTCGCGCAACTAGAACAGCGCGAGCCAACAGGTGCGCAGCCCCCTCTGTAACATTCTGAGCTAGCTCTTCAATACCCGCTTCTTTGGCACTCAACGCAGCTGTATGGTCTGCCATCTCTTGCTCGAGGCCTGGGTATTCAGCATGGCGGATCAAGTAGACGGCCAACATCAGAAACGGAAATCCAAACCCGTCGTTGGCGCCAGCCTCTGATGAGATGATTTCTCGCAATGGGCGACGGACATATTTGTCGGCGAAGGGACCTTTCGCAATTGCTTGCGAGAGGATGGGATCGGTGCACGTGACGCAGGATCCAATGACAAGGCCGGCCAGGAGGGTGATTTTCGGGACGGTTGCCATCAAGCAAGCGGTGGTACAGAGCCACATGATTGTCATGATGAGGATGAGAAGACGAAGCATTTCTTTCCATCTTTGCAGTTGATACTTTGCCGGAAGCTGAAAGCCAGCAATGACTAATTGGACGCCAATGACGATACGGGCTACTCCCAAGGTGATGGCACTTTGCTGGCCCTCCACAGCGGAGGCCCATCGTGTCGCATCGAGGAATTTGGCTGCTATAGGGCCCAGGACGACGCCAAACGCCACGGCTGGGACTGGGGAGTTCAGTAACAGTGAACAAGGCTGGGCAACGGTGTCTTTGGCACTTACGTGCTTCCCCGAGATACCACACCTGCTTGATCTTGACAGACAGAAAGCCATAGGAAAGGATGAAGAAGCCCAACACTGCAATTACAATGTTGAGCTCGCTCACATCAAGAGAAGGCATAGCGTCCGTGGAGCTCCACCGATTCAAGCCGAACGAACGCGGGTAGTCGTGTAGGAGGAAGGCAGTCCTCCGGGCGTCAACCAACGCTCTAGATAATCATCGATGAAATCAGGGAGCGATAGGACGGGGGAAAGAGGCCAAGCGCAGAGCGAGAAGGAACCGACTGTCAGGGTCGCCAGCGACCTTGAGTTTGGAGGTGGTGTGATGCGTGTAGACAACCGAATACAAAACGAAAACATCGAGTAAGGAGAGTACTGAACAGACGGCGGATTGTGGTCTTTGATGAAGTGCTGTGGAATGTGCCATTTTTGAGATGAGATGCCAGCTGCGAGGCAACCGGAGTGCCAACAAAGGTGGCGGCCGGGCAGATGCTTCGAACCTGACACGAAGATCTTCACGAGCTCCACGGCACCAGGCTTGTTCTGGCGAACACAAACAAGAGGAAAAACAGATGTGGTTACGGAGTACCAGTAGTTTGACGGGGGACCTGCGTCTTGACCGAAACCTGGCGGGAGAGCCGCGCCTCCAAGCACAGCGGCCAAGCGGACGATCGTGAGGAAGCATGCAGTCGAACGACCACAGCAGCAATGCTTATTGCGCGGCGGAGAGGAAGCAAGAGGCCGGCGGACGAGCGCCTAGCCCTTGGCGCTGCTTGGCTCAAACCGCCTTCACCTGCCAAGGGGCCGATCAATGTGAGGGCGCGCCGCCTCCGCGCAAGATAGGCTTTGGAATAGGTGTTAGACCGGTATGTATCACTTGCTCAGTCGACGCGCCTGGGGACGTCTCGCCCCTGAAGTAAAGGGGGCCCGCTGGCGCGCCAAGTCATCCTATGACAGATCTTGTCCTGATCGCCCTGCTGGCAAGTATCCTGACAGATAAGGTCCGCAACCACTCACCGTTCTTAATGGCGTTCCACTTTTTTCGGGCACCCAGTCCCCGTCTTTAAGATCTAGCATGGAGAGATCAAGCTGTTTGTTGTCTCAACTGTGCTGATTGTGTCGAAAAACTGCTGTCGCGCGGCCTTCTTCGCCGCCTTGAGGGCTGTCATTTTTGTAGAACGAAGCGCTCTGGCGGCCTCCTTGTATTTCTGGTAGATCTTAGTCCCTCTAGCTTCCGCCTGCTTCAGAGTTCCAGATTATTTGCGTGCTTCGTTGGTCAATCAGTAAGCTGAGCAATGGCTGGGTCGGCCTTAAGACCATCAATTTAATCTGAAGCGGGCCCTGTTGGTGCTCGTACGTCGGCGTGTCGACTCGTATTTGTAACTGCTTCGAACAGAGCCCTGGACGAAGGCTGGCCAATGAACACCGCCTGTGCATCATACTGGACACGTTGATTGATGTACGCTTGATAGATACCAGCATCCCTGTGACACATAACTTGCTGAAGCTGAGGTTGAGTTGCAACAGCTATAGCTTTTCCCGCACGGATGTGTCGAGGTTATACTCAATGGTCAAGTCCCATCAATGTACTACCACAGATTAGTCGTAGCTCCAGAAGAATCAACACATCTATTACAACGCCCTCTATGTGTGTGACAGTGAGGAAATCCACGCCCTCATTGCCAGGGTGGTGCAGTCAAAGTCGCCCGTCATTTCGAAGAGTTGGAGGCATCTCTTTTGTTTCCGAGAGTGGATTGTTTCTGGTCTCCAGTTCTGGTCCCTATTTATGTTTGCGTCGTGTATGGAGTATGAGAAGGTGAGTTTAATTCCCGAGATAACATAAAGAACTTCGATCGAGGATGGCGCGGCCTGACGTAGGAACTGATTAGGGGAGCGATTTTCACAGAAGGCAAGAAACTCTCAAAGGCGGTGACACTGACCGCCAAATTCGGCGGGAAATCTCTCTGCAACATGCGTTGAGCTGTAAATAAACATTTGAATTCGAATTCCAGCACCATCTGCTCGGGAAAACGTCGGCCGACTTTCCCTGAAACTGGCTTCACTCCGCATTCATCCAGGTTAATAATGCTTGGCGAAGACAATTGGAGAAATTTTTCCCCAGTGCCATAACCATTGATGGGCTTTGAGTTTGGCATTTCACAAACATTTCAGGGAGTTGTTGACTTTGCTGTTGCTAGTGATAACTGTCGGAGCATTTGAAAAATGGCTACCAAGAAACGCAAGGGTATGTGCCGTGAATTTGTTTTGTGAGAAGGTGATCTGACGGTGCGTAGAGTCGTCCGGTGCGCTAGACGAGACCTCGAAAAAGGGCAAGAAGTCAAAGACAGCAGACAAGAAGGCCGATACGGAATTGGAAGTCGGAAACGAATCCGCAGCAATCACCAACCCAGACGAAGCCCTGAACGTGCCATCCGCCAGGAATCCAGAGCCTACTGCGTCCGACAAAGCGGCCGTCAGGTCAAAGAAGTCTCGCAAGCGTGCTGCGGATTTCATGGATGAAGATGAAGCTGCGGATTCAGACGGCGGCGTCAAGATCCCACAAAACGAACCTGCCCGAACTTCCGATGAACCTGCCAAGAAGAAGGCTAAGAAGAGCAAGAAGAACAAGAAGAGCAAGGATGGAGAGCCACTTACAGCTGACGGCGTTAATGGTGTGATTGAGCATACGGGAGAAGAGGACCTTGAGACTGCAACCCAACACAAACCAGTCTCGACTTCACTACAGGCAGAGGCAGAACGCACCGTTGATCACGAGCTCGAAGATGGCTTTGGTGGCTTCGCGAGCGAAGACGACGGGGATGGAGAAGATGTCGAGACAGAGGACAATGCTGCCGCATTGCTTGCTGGGTTCGATTCGGACACGGAAGACAAGCAAGAAGACGAAGGCCTAGACGTCTCCAAGATCCCAGCGCTGCCCCAGTCGAAGAAACTCCAGAAGAAGCTCGAGAAGGCCAGGACCAAAGGCGGCGACGAAGGTCCGGGCACAGTTTATGTGGGCCGCATCCCGCACGGCTTCTACGAGAAGGAGATGAGAGCATACTTTTCCCAGTTCGGCGACATCACCCAACTACGACTCTCACGAAACAAGAAGACCGGAGCTTCGAAGCACTTCGCTTTCATTGAATTTGCCCACGACTCGGTCGCGAAGATAGCTGCTGAAGCCATGGACAACTACCTCATGTTCGGTCATATCCTTAAATGCAAATACGCCGAGCCTGGTTCTCTGCACCCTGACGTGTGGAAAGGTGCAAACAAGAAGTTCCGTAAGATCCCACACGAGAAGCTTGAGCGAGAGCGTCTTGCCGCACCAAAGACCGAAGAGCAATGGCAAAAGAAGGTCGACAAGGAGCAGCGAAAACGCGACAAGAAGGCTGAAAAGATGAAGGCAATTGGCCTCGAGATGCCAGCTTCAACCTTGACAAGTCCATCAGCTACTCTCAAGCAGAGGCTTGCTGACCGAGATGCACAAAAGCAAATTGAAGAAAAGAAAACTGCACCTGCTGGCACCATCGAGCCCCCTGCGGACGTGCCAAAAGACGAGGTGGCTGTGAAAGAAGGCAAAAAATCTAAGAAGGACAAGAAGAGCAAGAAAGAGAATAATGACGAACCAGACCCTGTTTCCGGCCTAAACCCTTCTGGAGAAGCTAGTATTATGAAGGCTGAGGCTAAGAAGGAAAAGAAGAGCAAGAAAGAGAAGAAGAAGGATGAACCTGAAGCTGTTGCTCTTTCGGGACTGGCTGTGGAATCCAGCATGACAAAGGGCGAGTCCAAAAAAGAGAAGAAGAGCAAGAAGGGAAAGAAGAATGAAAGCGTTGCTGAGCCGACGGACGTCCAAGAAGAGCCTAAACCGCAAGCCGACGACTTTAACGCACCCGCCTCCGCAACTGACGCGGCGAGCAAGGATGCAGTTGCAGATCCCAACGAACGGGGCTCGACGAAGGCCGAGAAAACGAAGCTAACGAAGGCAGAGAAAAAGGCACTTAACGCCGACAGGAAGGCGTTGCAAGCGGAGAAGAAAGCATTGCAAAAAGCGCAGAAGTCAGCCAACAAGCCTACCATTGCCCCCGAACCCGCTGATATTGGTGCCGCAGATGACCAGGCTGAAGAGGAACCGGTCCCCGCGCCGGCCGATGCCGGCGCAGAGCTCTCCGCCGATTTCATCTCTCTCGACCAATTCGACGACAAGGAGGGCAAACCCGGTCAAAGCCCCGATGGCGGCAGGAAGTTGAAGCCCTGGAAAGTCAAGAAACCCAAGAAAGAGCACAAGAATCTCGTCAAGGCGCGGGGACCGAAGTCGAACCTTGCCCCGGACCAAGCCCAAACCTGATCCGAATGCGAAGGGCAAGATCCCGGGACTGCCCGTAATGGGCAAGGGGAAGTATGACAAGGCCACGCGCAATGCGTACAAGGAGTTGAAGAAGAAGATCGTGGCCGACCGTGCGGCTAGGGGATTGCCTCCGCACCGAGTCCGAGGTGAACCTCGAGATTAGGGGATTGCGTGCACGAAGGTCAGACCTCTGTGAATGAGTTCTCTGTCAAGGTCCCCCCATGTGTTTGCATTGTCGTTCCTTCCTCTGTAAAGAAAAGAGCGAGACCAAAAAGCGAGGGTCCTTGGAGTTGAAGTTGTAGTTTGGAGGCCAGAGCGTGTGAATACATATCAAGTAGAACGAGGCTAACTGCGCAAGGATAGCCGCCTAAAACTGGCGTCAATCATCCTCATCCAAGACCACCGCAGTGGCTTTTGTTCTATTATCATTCTTCTTCCCGTTCCTCGACACCCAAGTCGCTCAATTGCTCGTTGATCTCGTCAACGCCTTCCCGAGAGATCTCCCGACGCAGCCCGTCCCCTTGACACCCGCCCATCCCGTCGGAGACCGTGCCTAGGATTTCCTGGCAAACCCACCGCACCGTCCTCGTATGCAGACTCCCAGTCTCGACGTCCCGAGCCTTAGGCTTAGCCTTCTCACTGATCCTTCCGGGATCGACACGACTCTCCCCATCGGCTAAGGCCTGGAAAATGACGAGCTGGTCCTCGGCGAACTCATCAACGCAACTGCCCCTCTCGACGTCTCGCTTGAGATCTCGCACCACATGGCCGACTGCCTCGTCGACCATCCTTCGGCGATCGGATTCGTCGTGCATCTTCCGCCCAGGGCCGAGGTAGTCCCTCCCGAGGACGAACCCGCCAGACACGTGCGCCGTGAGGAGGATGTAAAGACGGCGTTCGTCGCCGGAGTCGGTCGAGCAGGACGGGTGTGTGGTGATAGGGAACCCGGGGTCCGAGAATCTAGGGATCGAGCGTAAAGAATCGCGCAGCCGAGAGTGCAGGAGGGAGTGAGTCTGGGATG
This sequence comes from Phialophora chinensis, assembly GCA_016109575.1. NCBI lineage: Eukaryota > Fungi > Ascomycota > Eurotiomycetes > Chaetothyriales > Herpotrichiellaceae > Phialophora > Phialophora chinensis. Next base: position 185,524 of record JADWPU010000017.1, read on the forward strand.
AGCCGCTGATGGTGGTGATCGAGACGGACTCGATAGTGAAGGGGTCTTGAGGGCCGATGTGGAAGGGTGGAAGACGGAAGGCTGTGGTTTCTGTGGTTCTTCCTCTCTGTTGAGACCCCCCGCCGCTGCTGGGGACACCATCCCGCGCGGACTCTGAGTTCGATTGTCCTTGTTGTCCTTGTCCGTGGGATGGACTCCCATTGAGAGCGGCCGCATCTTCTGCCCTCCCCGTCGGCGATGATGATGCCTCGCCGTGATGTCTTGGCCCAAAGACAGAGATGTCGACTTCTCCGATCTCCGGCGCACCCGTCGTCCAACCCCTCCTGACGACGTTGACATGCACCTTTGGCAGCCCGATCCGCTCGCACAACGGCAAGAATACCTGCTGCATGTACTCGCCCGACGGTGATTTGGGGACATTCGTCCCGCCTCTCAGGCGTATGCGGAAGGCTGGCTCTTCGGGCTTTCGCATGCTGTCGTCGTCATTATTTTGTCGCAACATCGCAAAGACAATGTAAGGGAAGATAGCCTGCCAGATGAGCCAGATGCTGCCCGGATTCCTGAGTTCGATGACTTCAGGCTCCGTTTCCGGGCTCCTATTCGCCGATCCACCTGGCACTGTCCTTCGGGACCTGGGCTTGGGCTTGAAGACGACTTCTAGACTGTTCACCTCGGCGCCTTCGACCGCAGCACCGCATTCCCGTGCCAGCCACGTCAGGGCGGCAAGATGGCTTTCTTTCAACCCGCCGCCCGTAGTTGATTTCTTCGAGGCTTTCGATTCATCGCGCGGGCTGGCGTTCCCACGTCCGCCACCTCCACTCTTCCGTGCTCTCTTTTGGAATGAACCTGGGCCGCGCCCGGCGCGTATGTTCGTGATGCGGATGGGGATGTTACAGATTGCTGAGAGAGAGAGCGCCACTCTGACAAGTTGGCCGCCTCCTTCTAGAGTAGAGCCGTCGAGGGTGATCATCCTCGGTGGCCGAGAAATGATAATGGATGTATGTATCCCCCTGTTGAAGAGCAGTCACGGAGTACGGTCTCGCGAGTTAGTGATCCCTTATCGGAGTTCTGGAAGATTAGCTTTCACTTTCCAACGATCTATCGCCAAAGACTGAAGCTGATTGACTCCAAGAAGCACACAGGAAGAAGAACAGAGAAGTTCTCCCATCACGTCGGTATGTATGACTGTTTCGCGCCTGCACTACCTCACCTCCCGCCTGCCCAGCCCCACGAGGCTGTGCGGTGCGCCCAGTTCGTAACACCACACCGCTCTTATCGCACCATCCTTATTGTTCATTGCTTGCTTTCTCTTAGGAGCCAAGTGCCCATAAACGGCCGATCTAGCTGTTATTCCACCCCGTATACGGCCCAGGAATTTCAAGTGTGGGCGTATATGGATTACTCCACAGAGGAGTCATCGTTAGAGCCATGGATATCCTAAGGGTAATATGACTCGAACTCCAAAACAGCAGCAAGCCGGCTTTTTCTGATTGGCTCGACTACGCAACTAAGACAGGAGAGACGGTGGACATTTTGTTTAGACTCGTCATGGTAACAGCTGATATCGACTACTCGGTACAAGTTTAGACATGGCGGCGTAAGTAAAGTACATATCTAACTGAGCAGCCTCCTTGAGCCGCTTAAGCTGTAAAGAGTTTGGCGTACCGATTCGATAATGCTGTGCTCGGCTGCACCGTGAAATCAAAACAAAGCCTCTCTGGGTGGTAGAAATACAAACCGCAAGGTTGCCGAAAACGGGTGGTGGTGATGGTGGCGGCGGCGGCGGTGGTGATCACCGTAACAACGAGAGCCCTAACCGATCGTGAAGACCTGGCTGGGATCGTCGCTGCACGCCGCCTGGTCGAGTCTCCCGTCCGCGTTGGCAACCAGGCAGACTTGGCCGTTCCCGTTCTCTGGCTGAAGCCGCAAGCTGGTCTCTCCGTCGGTGAACGGGAAGAGTTGGCTGTTTGTGACCTGGCCGCTTCCATCGGCCCGTCCGCCACAGCTGAACATGATCACAGTGTCACCGGCTGCCCTCCTAGAGTCGAAGTTAAGGCACCCTTGCGTCAGGCTGCTGACGATCAAGGTCGAATCGGGTTGGTTATTGTGGACTCCTGAGGTCAAGAAGTCCCATTGTTGGTTAGGGGAGCCGTCGCAGGGTTGGAGGACGATTGGGATGAGGTTTTCTCGGAAGTCACCCGCCGTTGGGTCGATGAAGAGGCACTGCCCAGAGGACGATTTGATTGAAACGGCCGAGAACGCCCGCGTTGCCGTGTCGTCACGGGGATTGGCTTCCGCGGCGTCGGAAGGGTTCAGGACATTGCCGGCGCGGGAAACGGAGATGATCGAGACAGACGCCTTGGTAGCGGCGGTGGTGCTAGCAGGAGTGGGAGCAGGTGAGGATGTGGTGATGATAGCCGTGGCGGATGCTGACGTCGCGGATTCAACGGGAGTTGCGGTCACTGTCACTGTCACGGCGCTTGCACCTCCGCAGGCGGCTTCCGACGTGGTCGCTGGAGGGGCGCTGGCTGGAGGAGCGCTAATCGCAGGAGCACTGTCGCCGATGGTAAAAGACTGATTGGGATCGGCAGCATTGCAGGCGGCTATGTCGACAACGGCTCCTTGGACCGTCAAGCAGCTTCCTGGAGCATTCTCAGGTGTAAAGGCCAGGGGTCCAGCACCTCCTGAAAATGGGAAGAGTTGAGAATTTGTCACAGCGCCGCCTACAAAATATGCTCATTAGTCGAGATTACCAGTAGGGGATTTTGTACTTACTCCCGTCAGCACGTCCACCACATGAAAACAGAAGCACCTGATTCCCCGCGGCACGACGGGGATCGAAGTTGAAGCAGGCTTGCGTCTAGAAACCAGCTGAGATCAGTCCACTGAGCCTGGTTCCTGTCCATGAATCGGTCACTTACCAGTCCACTGACAATCAATGCACTGCCTGCCACGGTGTTGTGTTTCCCAGCAGTGATCACGTCCCATTCCTGAGCCTGACTTCCATCACAGGCGCCCACTTGGATCGGGGTCAAATTCTCGCGGAAATCTCCCGACAGAGGGTCAACGAAGAGGCATTGTCCATCGGAAGTCTGACACCACAACATTAGCCGATCTCCTCCCCACGCATCGGCTTGTCGAGTGTGTGATATACCTTGATCGGGACCGACGAAAATGCCCTCGTGGCAGTGTCGTCCCGCTGTTGAGCTTCCTCCGTAGCGGCTTGGTCGAGTTGAGTAACGGCGCGGTGTTCGATAACCGGGCGCGCGACAACAAGGGATGCAGTCGCAAGAAGAAATGCAGCGCGAACAAAGGGTATCATGATGAATGCTAGCCTATGCTATGCTATGCTAATGCAATGCGAGAATCGTAATATGCAAAATACTTTTCCAAAAGAGTGGATGGATGCACCAGGCAAAAGAATGGAAACCCGATCAACAGGCGTGCGTGCAAGTAAAGAACGACGTACAGAACAGAGGAATTGACGATGTAGACTTGAAAGCACAGTACTTACTGCCATAACCATCATATATAATTGATCTGCACCCCCCTACCGCATCTCCAGCCCATGAAGATTACCAACATCCATCCGCAGCAAGAGTCCTTCCTCATCTGATACTATGTCGTAGTAGAGCAGTGGTTCTATCATGGAACACTTTGGCGTTAAGCCGAAACCACGATCTCGCCTGACGCTCCGGGGTTGAGGGACCAAAATGGGGAAGGCCGGTTGCGCTTGTGGCCCTGGACCACATGGCCTGGTGTTTCGCATCTCGTTTCATCCACGTTTACCGCGCATAGCAGAGCAACGTTGATCTGGGACGTGCGTAGTAGGCTAATTAGCGCAACATGGTAACCAGATGGTTGTTTGAAGGCGAGATCGTGAGAAAAGACGATGATTACGAAGGGAGATGGGAAGAACTAAGGCTTGCGTCCCGCACGTGCCCTGTTGTTAAGATTTAATTACTGGGCAGCGGATTCGGAGTACTCGGGGGTGAGATTATCCAATTAGCAGCGGAAGAGAAATATACTCGGTATGTACTCGTACTCGAGGGAGCTCGGGTTGTTCCAGATCTCGCCTGGTACAATTGCTTCTACTGCTTGTATAGCTTGACTTTTGTGGCAGAGGACTCGGTGCGGGAATCGGACGTCCCACCAACATGGCTGCTCTTGCCCAGACCCGCCCTGGTAGCTGCAGCACTGAAAGCTTGTGACAAAGTTTACGGAGGACGTAATGTACGCTATTTTCATGTCATCGTTGAATGTCCGTAGCCAAATCATACGCGGTTGAGCCTCTGCTATCCCTTGCACCCTTCGAGAGGCGAACTGTCACTGAATCCAGATCAGCAAGATCCCAAGCCAGCGTGGCTGGCAAGAGTTGCACGGCATCCTTGGTCGCAGCATGGGGGAGCGCCAATTGCCAATGCATCTCTTGTTCATCTTCGTTCTGGGCACTGCTCTTGCAAAGATATGGAACATGGCGAGCTCGTGAGTTGCAGCGGGCATGATGGAGCGACATAATTATCTTGCGATCGCGATCGCCGAGTTCACGAGCTTCACCATGCAATTCAACTGTGACAGCGGTCTGGTTGTTCAATGTACGTGTGTACCCTCGTCATTGCTGGCAGTGACAATGAACACGAGAAGGCTATTTCATGGCTTGGTTCTGACTCAAGCTTCTTTTCATATGACTTGCACTGAGAGTCCAACATAAATCGGACTACAGACTATCCAGAAGTCATCGCGAGAGAAACTTCCCATAGCCCTCAACCCTTAACCACCCCGACATCATCACATCCGCTCCACTGGTCGGACGACTCCCTCCATGACTCATTCATTGATGTTCCACTCAAGCCAACCGACGCCTTTACGACCGTCATTGGTCGTAATCGTGGCCCAGGAGCGAGGAAACTTTGCAATACGACCATCCTTCGCCGCGAGGCGAAGAGGTGCATGTCCGACAGGTTTCACATAGAAGGTGAGCGGAAGAGGAGCAATCGTGACGGTCGTCGAGATACCCAAGCCGTTGGGCGCCATTTCAGCCGTGGTTTTGACGTCCGTCATCTCGATCAACGGCTCCCCCTTCTTCTGGACATATCCTACCCCGATGTGGGGGTAGTCCCCTCGAGGTTGGGCATGGACCAGATGTGTATGCGTCCCATCGTCCAGGTGGAACGCCGTCCACACCCAGTCAGCCGCCCACCAGTCGCGGGGACCCCAAGAGTGGTCCCGTTGGCCCTGAGCCTTGGTGAAGGTGACGGTATGGTGGTCCCACGAAAACGTCCCACTGACCTTGCAGGGGATTTCGTACCTGGTCGCACCACGCCATTGATAGGGGTGGCCGTCTGTTTCGAATACGAGATCCATCTGGATATCGACGGGGCGGCCACTAGCTCCTTGCAAAATCGAGGCGGGATCGTCAAAGGTAAGTCCCTTGCCCTTCACCGTGATGCGATAGTTCTGTAAGGGATTCTCTGCGCTGTGTGTGGCGACGTAATCGCGCCCGTGTACTACGAGGTCCTTGGCGGGATGAGGCGCCTCGAAGTCGACGACCCCTACTGTTGGGATGTTCGGTCCACAGATCAAGGCGTGATACCACGAGCCAGGCTGGTGAGGGGTGACTCCGAGCCTCACCCACACGCCGACTTCCTGCTGTGCATCGACGACATCGAAATACCAGCTCTCATTGTGGAGAGGATGGTCGCCAAACGGGTGCATCTCTTCGTCCGATGCTTGCGGCTCCATATGCGGGAGGGGAACCGGGGGTGGCAAAACATCGAGGGCTTTCGTGTCAATGACATGTTCACAGCTGCGCTCGAACATGGTCAAGAACAGATCATCCCCTCGAGCGGTTCTTTCAACGAGACTCGCCGCCGTGATTGCCTGGCGTAACCCCGTAAAACTCTGCATCCGCACGCCAGCCTTGCACTCGTGAATGCTGATGGGGACGGGCGAGCTGGCCGAGACGGCCTGCTGATAGATTTTCAACAGCTCCGCGCCGTGCTCGCGCCGGAATTCAGGCGTCACTGCCAACCCCAGAAAGTACGAGACGTCATGGAGGATAGGCCCCCAATAGCAGGTCTGCCAATCCACCAGCACCAGCGGTCGGGCTCCATCCTGTCCGAACACGATGTTGTCGAGTCGATAGTCGCCATGAACGAGGCCGGTGGGGACCGACGTGGCCGCCTGGGCAGCATGGTATGCGTCAAAACTGTCGAGGAATCTCTGGCCAATGTCCCGATGCTCTGGCTTGATGCGGTCGCCGTAGCGCTGCTTGAAGATTTCCCAGTGCGCCGACATGTTTTCTTTCGGCGCCCACATCTTCGCCCTCTTCAGCCATGCGTGCTTCTCCAGGGACACGTGGTTGAGAATCAGCCCGTGAAGTCGACCCAGCTCCGACATGGCCAGCTTCGACTCCTCCAGCGTCGCTCCGTCTATATCACAGCCAACCTTGCCGGGAGTGCTATCGGCCATCAGAATGATGGATTCTCCGGACTTCTCGTCCCTCTCGACCCGGTACACGGTCGCGATGGGCCCTGTCACCAGCAGCGGCGCGATTTCTTCGTAGAAACGAGCTTCTCGCTCGTACAGCCCCGAGCCCACAGCGAAAGACCTGCAGTCCGCGTCCAGGGACGGGGTCTTCGCCACGACCGAAGCAGGCCCTGCTCGCGTCTTGGCCCCATACTCGAGCTCCACGCGGTATACCTCACCGATCTGTCCCGTGCCAATGCGAGTGGGCTTCGCACCCACGACGTCAAAGCCAATCGCTTTGGACAGCCATTGGGGCGTCAGTTCGGAGCCTGGGAGGGCCATGGTGGCAGAAATGAAGTCGGCGAAAGGAAGGTACAGAGACTTTTCATGAACTCCTCACTCTATCGCGAGCAGGGCTCGAGTACCAGGCAGAGGTTAAGTGGGAAACGCGAGCCCCCATGTATTCCATACGGCAACTCGCGTGACTGTCTTTGCGGGGTCTTGGTGTGGAAACTAGCATCCCCTGCTGCTCGGCACAGACCGAGGCAGCACATCTGACTCGGCACTGCATTGCTGAGGTATCTAGCAAAAAAGCGCAATTGGAATGGACTCTCCTATTGGGTCTGCAAAGGGCGGGGGAGTTCTAAGTACCCTCGGTGTTGTGGTGGCAGACTCAACGAGCTCAACCCAAATACCGAGTGGGCCGAAGAGGAGAATGAATGAGCGGAATGCTCTCTGAGAAAGGAGCGTGATTGACCTAAGAAAATGTCCCCATCAACCCCGGTTGCAACGCACTTATTGACCTGGCTTGCTTACTAGGCTGCGCACGTCAAGCCGCCTGCTGCCTTTCACTAAATACAAGATTCAAAGGCGGACACGCCAGTGTAAACCCGTCAGTCATATCCCTCGTGAATCTGGCCGGATCTTCCGTCTCTGCAAGACAAAAGTCATACCGGTGCACTATATAAGCTGTGACGTATCGAAGCTCCATCAACGCGAGTTGTTTGCCAATACAGCTGTACGGACCTGATGCACTGTGTCAGCTTGCCTGTTGCAAGGAGAGTCGTTTCTGTTCGCCCCAGTCGGCGACGGATGTACCGCCGGTGTGCGAGACGGGATTGTTTGTTAGACTTACCGTACGAAAAGGGAACAAAGACCGAAGCATCCACGGTGAGTTCGGGCTTCGTGGTCCATCGCTCCGGAAGGAATTCGTCGGGTTTCCTGAAATTTCGCTCGTCTAGAAATAGCATGAGTTGGCATAGATAGAAAGATTGGACGACGACGACGACGACGCCTCGGGGTAAACGAGAATGCTAAAGCTTACCTCTGAACAAAGTATACAACGGGACATAGACGATGGTGTTCCCCGGGACGTATGTCTCTCCGATCATCATCCCTTCGGGCGGCGTCAGGCGCTGAACTCCCGAAGGGACCGGCGGATGAAGACGCATCGCCTCATTGATGACGGCGTCCAAGTGTGATACCCGGGCCAGGGCGGTGGAATCGACTTCTCCAGACTCAAACACGGGGTCGACGTGTTTCCGGAGTTCATGCAGAACATGCGGTTCCCGCGCCAGATGGAAGAAGAGAGTCGTCAGGACCGCGGCGGTGGTATCGCTGAAGATGGTTTTTTCTGGTCAGCACATGATTCCATTCTTGCACGGCGCCTGCTCGTCCTCGGTAATCTGTGCCTGTGTGCCTTTCTCTTCCACCGAGAACAGAAAATAGATAACATACCTTCCGGCAACGACGATCAGGTACGCGTCGGCTTGGAGATTCAATAGATTTTGCGCCGTCTTGGGCTCTTGGTGTTCGTATTCGTCGAGCAGATGGGAGAACACATCTGGTTCAGATGGCTTCATCTAACGGCGGTCCCCGTGTCAGATACAGATACACGCACATCCTGGATTTTTCGTCGTCGTCAAAAGCTCACCTTCATCCTCTCGTCGACTTGGCTGTTGACGAAATTCCAGAATCGGTGGTGTTCGAAGTTGAGGATCGGGATGGATCGGAAAATGGGGCCGATCCAAGCAATGTGCTTAAAGTAGCCCGCCATGGTCATGTTGGCCTTGAGTGAGTTCATGAAATAGTGCTTCACGCCGTTTTTGATCATGTCGAACGATTTGCCAAATGCGAGGTCGCCCATGACGTCGAAGCTGTAGAAGTTGAACCAATCCGTCACGTTCAGGGGTATGTCCTTGTGGCTTTCGATCGCGGCCATCAGTCCCGTCGTGTATCTTGCTACCCGGGGTTCGTAGTCACGGAGACCTGAATGCGAACGACTTGTCGTCAGTCTACTGTAGACACACGCGATCCGAGGTATGGACAGAGGAGGAGACAACTTCAAGTGACAGGTAAGTCCTAGGACATCGTAATACGTACTCTTGGCACCAAAGCCGCGATCCCACACCTTTCTCCTTTGCGAATGCTCTTGCTTGTCACGGCTGTTTTGGAGCGCCACCCTGGGACGCATGCCGTTGTACCAAGGCCCTTTGGTGCAGGGGCTCCGTGCAGAATTGATCGCCTGAACCGCTCGAGGGTCTACAATTGACAGTTCCATGGGTCCTAGAGTGACAAACACGTCAACCTCCGGGTCATTCTTTCGCGGGGGGGAAATCAATGAGCGAGTTTGCCTACCCAGCCTCACAAAATCGCCATACTGTCTGTGCAGTGCCTGTACTTCCTCATACAGATGTAATTTAGACCGGTAGGACAGTGATGTCGCGTAGAAGGTAGACAGCCGTGCCCAAACCGGACCGGGAAATTTTCTGAGCCTGTGGAAGAATCCGCGATAGATCAAAATGCTGGTGTACGTGCCCACTAGGAAGCATATCCCGAGAGTCGATACGTGGAACACTGCATACGGAAGAGCTCTGAACGAGGAGGGCGCATAGGTAGTGATATATCCAAGTAAACCCAGTTGTACGGTGACAAAGGCAGCGAGCAACCTCGCCGCGCTCAAGTCCCATTCGCCATATCGAAGCAGAGTTAAATGGAAGAGAATGCCCGCCAACGTTGCCCAAAGAAAGCTCTGGGGCGACTGGACCAGTGCAAGAAGCTCCATGAGATTTGATACTGCTCTGATCTTGTTTGGAGCGGCGTTTCTCGGTGCGTACAGGGCTCTACTCGGTACAGAGCGATGGGGACTGAGGTCGAGACATAGATATCGAGACACCCTTGAACTTACCGGTAAGGCGACTCACATGTGCGCAATCATGAAATTTAACCGAGGTAGCCTGCCGAGAGGTTCACGGTGTTGACATCGGATAGTTGACGTCGACCTTTGCATGGGGCTAAAAGTTTCGTCGCGAGGCCAAGACCTGGGGCAGAGAAATGCGGGGGGAGGGAGGGGGGAAGAGTGAGATACAGTATGTGCCGAGTAGGACGGACAGAGAAGGGGTGATTCGGGCCTAGCCCAACATTATTTAGGGTTCATGCTCAAGCCAGAGATAATAAGCCTCTGTGGACGGCAATAAAGCGATAATATGAATATGAGGACGTCCGGATTCGACTCGAGACGCGTTGAACCTGAATACCCGGGCAGGTCAAGAAGGCGACGATGATTGTCATGATCAATCTCACCGGTGTTTTCTTTGCGCTGGTACTGTAAGCTGCGTGGTGGTGCTTTCGGCCGACACAACACAACAACTTCGTCAGTCGCGGCCGGTGAAGCCGTCCCTATGCCGTCCCTATGCTCCTCCCCGGCCTGCGCGAGCCAGCACGCCTTCGAACCCAACCCTGTCCTCCACCGGCTCACACCACAGATGAGAGTTGCCTTCTTACCCTGTCACTCAGCGAAGCGGGCGGCCCGACTCTGTTGTCGAAAACCCTAGGCACGGCTTCATCGGGGCCGGCCTGGATAGACCGATGTCCAACCCCGTTCATCCCTTCAAGTTCATCCATTACAAAGCAGCAAGAAAGCTGTGCTTTGCAGTTATGATACTGCTCCGGAAATTGCACCGCTGCAGAACCCAGTTCACCAGCCTGCTTTGTAAAGAGGCAGGTTGGCTTCGAACAATGGAAGCCCAGAGGTTTACTTGTATACTGGAGCCGGAGTCTGTAAGCGGCCAAGTGTGATTCCTTCCCACTCAGTTCCAAAGCCGGTGTATACATTCTCTAGGCTGCCACCTGGTGTTAATCAAGCTCCCTACACAAATCCTGCGACCTTTGACAACAGTTTCCCAGGACATGGACCAACTCCCCCCTCTCGGTAGATCAGTCTGGGAGGTTATTCCCAGGACTTCTGAAATCTACGGCTCTCTTCTCAACGGCACCCCAAAAGATCAGATCCTGGCGACGGCCATTGAAGTCGCAAGCTACGGCCCTGACCCGCGTCAAAAGCTAGACGTTTACAAATCCCCGGCCAACGCGCCGGCAGCCCCCATTTTGATCTTCCTGTACGGGGGAGCTTGGGTCGAAGGCGACAGAGTCATCGAAACTATCCCAAACGGGCTCGTGTACCGGAATCTGGGCTACTACTTCGCGGAAAAGCAAGGATTCGAAACGATCATACCAGACTACCGCCTCGTGAAGCACGGAGCGAAATACCCTTCTGGGGCTGAGGATCTCGCCCTCCTCCTAGAATACATCGGGAACAGATACGAGGGAGGAGGACGGCCGGTGTTTGTTCTAGGGAATTCCGCCGGAGGTGTCAACGCCATGTCATGGCTGCTTGGTGACACGTTCAAGGAAAGCCGCGAGAAGAGCAACGTGGTAGGGATCGCCAGTCTCGGAGCGCTGATGGACTTTGACGCTGTGCCGCCTCCGCTCCCGGATGTGCTTACGCAATACTTTGGAGAGGGTTATCCCTCAAGGTCGCCTTCCGCACTACTACGCTCTGCGGCAGCGCTGAACGGCTGGCTGAAACGCACTATCCCGCTGCCGGCACTGTTGATTCTCTGGAGCGAGCTGGACCCCGACTTCATTATCAAATCAAACCACGAGTTTGTCGCCGAGTTGAAAAGGAATGGCATCCCGGTCGACGCGGACGAGGTAACGGGTCACAATCATATCAGTCCACCTATGTCTCTTGGCACAGGACTGCAGGCCGAGGAGGAATGGGGTGCATCAGTTGCTGCTTGGATCAGGAAGCAAGTGACTAAATAAGACTCATGCCATCATTGGTACTTTAGTGTGTACTACACTTCAACCAGTACAAAGGTCCAGCAAAATCCCACGCTGGCATTGAGCGTTTAGAATTCGCAGCTCTATCACTCTGGCTTGCCTCGGGCAGGACACAGGTCGTGCGTCGAACTTTCATCGGATCTTCTGAGCTTGCCCACCAAGATAGTGTTGGTGTGCACGTACACACCCTGACCAAGGATACAGCAATACCGAGACTCTACGGATTTACCCTTCTTCTGCGAAAAGAGTCGAGTTTCCCGATCTAACAACAGTGTGAATACATCCAAGCATGGCCCTCAAGTGGATGCACAGTAATAATTCACCGACTAGAGTAGGAAACAACTGTCTCTGCCAAAAAAAAGACTTGGAAACACCCTTCCTTCTGTACTCCGTACGGTGTACGAGTATTGAATTCTATTCATATTCACCCTTGATACACCTCGAGCGGAGTCCCCATCAACTGAGCCTTGATTTGCAACGCGACAAATCGACCATAATACCTCGCGATCCCGATATCGCCTCCCACGAACCACACGCCCGGATCTGCCAAGAACGGAGGAGACGTTAACGATGATTCTTTCTTGTCCGAGATTCCTCTCGCAGATAGTTGTATGTATGTACTTACGTCCCGGAGACTTGAATGCGCCCCTTAACTCCCCTTCGGCATCGACGCCCCAAAAGTCGTCGAGCTGATCTTCGACCTCGGGCCCGACAATCCGGCCTGCGATCTGCCGCATATTCTGCACAAAGCCCGTGGTGAAGACAATGACATCGGCCTTGAGTTCTGTGCCGTCCTCGAATGCCAGCCCGTCGGGAGTATAGTGACTGAGTCGGCCTCCGGACTTGACTTTGATCTGGATTTTATCGTTTTCTTGGTTAGGAGCAAAATAACGAAATCATTGTTTGTCCTCGGAGGTCAAACCTACCAACCCTTGGCTGATTTTGGCCGAAGTCCCCACGTCCATGTAGTGGCCGCCTAAACGCTCGAACAGGACGTGCATGAGGTCTCCGTATCTTTCGACGTTGAAGCCTGCCTTTTCCAACGCGTCGAATCGGTCGCTGTCGACCCGGGCCATGCTGTGGAGATAGTGCATGATGATCTCTCGACGGATGGAGGTGGGGAAAGAAAAGCCTTCTTGGTCGGCCTTTTCGGTCGGGATGTCGGCGTTGTAGGATGCTATGTATCTCGAGGTTTAGTTGTCTGACGAAGCTCATCATGGTGAACGTACCTTTAACCACGGCCATGTAGTGTTCGGCAGGAAGAACCCCTAGAACAAACGTCAATCTGTGGTGGACGTCAGGACAGGAGGAATTTATGGCGTATCGTACATGTGCGTCCCCGTTGGACCATGGTTACTGATGCAAGCCCGGCATTCACCATGTCGTCTGCAACATCATGTCCTAGAATGTGTGACTCAGAAAGAGCTGCGCGGGTGTATAATTAGAGAGAGAACACGGTGCTTCTACTTACCTGTATTTGCGGAGCCCACAACAACTCCATGGAGTCCTCTCCATTCGTTCGAGTTACGATAGTCGGAAGAATGTAGAACCACTCCTTTGAATTGTTCCTGGAGAGTATTCAGTCATATCCCTACCGTGACGAAGGGAAGGGCATATATACCATGTTCGGGAGCAACGGCATTACTGGTGACCGTCCACCCGAACCGCTGGCAAAAACCAGACAGAATGCCGTGAGGGTGACTTCGTCGTCACCTCGTTTCAACTTGCATGTCCATACCTTCTCTTCCGTAGACCAAGAACTCGACAACAGCTCTGTCGACTGCCAAATATTCTGGACCATATCAGCAACCTTTCCAAGCATACCAGTAATCATGTATGTAGGACCTACAATGCCGAATCTCTTGACATAGTCCTTGTGACCTCTGGCGATATCCCCCTTTGTCAAAAACTCGGGATATGAGCTATCGTATGTGCGGTAGAAGGGCAAATGTCCTAACCAACACCGTTAGCCACGGTGACCATCTTTCCGCAGAACACCATAACTAATACTTGCCATATTCTCGAGCCGTATGGACTGCCTTCATCGTCAGCGTTGGATAGTCCACGGCGTTATGTACTCCAGGAGGGCCAACTCACGCTTAGTAGAATCGTATCTCGAATTCCAACTGTCTCCAACGGTGCCAAACTTGTCAACCACGAGATAAGACGCGTTCAGCGCTTGCAGACGTCCTCCGATCCCCAGTCCAGCTTGGCCGCCGCCAACCACAATGGCATCGAAATGTTGGATACCTCCGTTGTGCCGTGGTCCGTCTACTCTCTCCTCGATGATATTCGCAGTGCCCTCGACAGCGGCTTCGGGTGGCGCGACAGGGTTCAGGACATCGACGTTTCCGTAATCCGCAATCTCATCTAGAACAGTTCGAACCATCCAGATTTTCCACCTCCCAGTGTCAGCGGGCACGAGAGAGATGAATCCCGAGCATGACCGCCGAGGTCCGCCTTCCGATGTCTTGAAGGTGAATTGTGCATCAACCCAGGACGACACATCGAGCACGTTGATCAGTCGCGCCGTGTGCGGCACCACTTGCAAATCCACGGGGCCCTGACGCCCAAACGTGGCCCCCCATGCGTCCAGCACATCTTTGGCGCCGTAAAACGTCCGAAATGTACCCGTCAAGGCGAGCAAATCTCTCCACACCACCGAGTCTGCGAGATCGTCGAGCGAGAGCGAAAGCAGTCGTGGTAGGTGGGCGCGAGCTATCCCTTCGCAATCCACGCCTGCTGGAATGTTATGAGACTTTGGCAACGAGCCAGGCAGGTGGCTGACTTGGGTCGCTGGTGTCCGCTTGAACACTGCCACCCCATCTGAGAGTCCGTACACGTTGTCAACTGCCATCTGGTCGGTTCTAAACTGGATACTTCAAACAATCTGCCCGTATCCTGCGTCCGTCCGACTCGCGGCTTTAAGCACTCGCGCTCCTCGAGCGTTCGAGAGGAGCTGTCCATCTTACACTTCTTTGTTCCGCACTCTCTCGAATTGAGAAAAGGGTACGATCGTCAGCACATGCCGCGTCAGAGTGTCCAACAGAACGGGGTTTGGCCGATGTTCTGAGAATTCTTTGTCAGCCACTCCATACTCCGGTATTGCTTTGGTGATTGACTTGACGAAGCGGACGGGCCGTGTCCGTGTTGTTTCGTAGAGGCGGCCCCTTCGTTTCTTAGGGTCCCCAGTCCTCCGTACGGTCATCAGGCGTCCACACAGACGACGAGCCGGAAAATGTGGGCATAAGAAACAAGAACTCTCATGTCTACTGTAGATGTGAAGAGATTGACGTCATCCGTACACTATACACATTTCACATCTACTGTACTTTTCTGTGGTGTCTCTGCCGGCCTATTCTGTGCTCTGCCGCCTCGTGGACCTCTCTTTCGCCTTCATTTCGACAACAATCCTTGGCTCTCTCGGGCCCCTGCCACTGCCTTCCTACTCGACACGACACTTCAAGAAGGTCCCGGGACTGAGCTTCCTCCCCGTCCCGACAAACTTGACGAAGTATGACTTGGGTCAGATTGTCTCTCCATATGTGCTGCCAGAATGCAGTATTCGTGGGTGGTCGATACATAAGTTTCGTACCGATGTCTCTCGCCCGTCCTTCTGTCCCTTCGGAGTCCACCGCGGTGGAAGCAATACCGCCTTGCGACGTGGTCGTTAGGCCGTCGTCGTTCCTGCTTAAGATCGACTCGGTATCGGGTAAATACTCTCGTCCCTATGGTCTTTCTGCCGCCACGCTGGTGGTTTCTGTTATCCTATTCCGCAACCCTATCCACCCTTTTGCGGGCGGAACGTGAAATGCTGCTTGACAATGTCGGCCCGTCCCGGATGCTGAACATTGCTGAGAAGAGCTTGGCGTGATCAGATCCGTGACTCGTACATATAGTTCAAGGTGCCACTCCTCTTCAAGCCCGTCGCGTTCCCGTAGTAGTTGTCTTTGTTCCCAGGCGGTGGCGGTGCAACCGGCTGAGTTGGCCGCTTCGGTGCTGTTGTTTGAGCAGGACGCGGCGCGGCAGGTTCTGTAGCGAATGGTCCAGGTCCTGCAGCCACCCTGGACTCGTACATGTAATTCAACGTGCCGCTCCTCTTCAACCCCATCCCATTGCCGTAGTAGTTGTCTTTGTTTCCTGGCGCTCCCGGTCCCACGGGCTGAGGTGGAAACGAGCCTCCTCCTGCCGCCAACTGCCTCTTCTTCTTCTCATCTTCGCGCCTTTTTTTCTCCTCTTCTTCTTTCTTCCTGCGAGCTTCTTCTTCGGCTCTGAAGGTGAGTTTTGGTCCACTGATCTCACTGAGCTCAAGACCAGGGGCCTTGGTTTGGAAAACGACGTTTGTGCCTTGGCTCGGGCCTCCAAAGTCCACGCCCGCACCCATCATCCTCACTTGTTGTCGCCTTACAACTTCGGCCCGGATATACTCCCGCCTTGCGCATTCAATCAACGCTGCTGCCAGTACAACCATGACCCACTGCAAGAAATCCTTCACTGGAGCCAAAGTACCTAGCATGTTGGCGAGGCCTGGTTGTCCAGAGTCTCGGAAATGCGATTGGGGGCACCATTTCGGAACAAGTCCTTGATGACCCTGCAGAATGGGAGCTAGCTCACAGGATGTGCAGAGAATTGATTGACCCAGCCACGCGAGCGTGTAGAGTACCGTGAAGCAAAGTATAAAGAACGTCGTAGTGACAGCGTAGTCTGCATTGTAGGGCTGTGCGTTCGACTTTGGGGATGAAAATCCGCGGTTCTGTGGATATGGCGGTGAAGGCAAGCCGTTGAATTGTAAAGCAGCCAAGTGGGCGACAATGTATAGCAGGGAGAAAAAAGGGATGGTGCCGACGTAGAAAACTAGCGGCCTGGAGAACTCTTCGTCAGCCTCCATTTCCTCCTTCAAATTACTTGTCCTCGAATTATCCTTCGAGGGCGTTGGAGGATTCACTTACAGCCACGTCCCTGCTGCCGCTGACACCATAGAATGAGACCAAGCCGCATATTTTGAGGATGCGATGAGTATAATGATCGACAGAATAAGCGAGAATACCAGCAAGATGACTTGGGCCGCGCGAACTTGCATCTTGCGGGATTGCTGCCCTGGGAAGACTATGCTTCGTCCAGGCGGGATAGGATGTCTCGAATGAAAGGTCCTGGTCGTGTAGCTGATCAAAGTGTAGGAAGTCTTGACTGACGAGTAGGAATCCCTGAGTAAGAAACGAAGCACAGCGATACAACGCTCAAAAAAATGGGAGGAACGAAGGGAAGAGGTAGCGTCCAGCGCTCAGCGCCCGCGCTGTGGCTCAGAAGGGAACGATTGTGGGTGCCGACCAGAGAAAAGAACGAATGTGGTCAGTCCACTTGGATATATGAACGAGCGATCAGGCCATGGAGCGCGTAGAGAAAGAATGATAAGGCCGACCCGCCAGGGGAAGCTGGGGAGAAGAGGAAGTGAGATTGGCGAAAGATCAGCTCCGAGAGCAAGGAAGCTGCTCACTCGAATTAAGATACGGATACCCGGGCGACAGGACATCCGTGGTCATTCTCTTGTCGCAGAGCCGCAGCAACCCTTGTCCGGCGCCAGGTCAGGTCGATATGGTATCGTCTGAGTTCCATATCAGGCATGTCCAAGTCCCTATGACGTGACATAGAGGGGCGCGGCAGATGCTCTTGACCATACGATCGCATGACTATCATGTTTGAGGAACGGTCGGTCACGGAACTCGAAATCTTTGCCTCTCCTGTCGCACATCGCAGCAAGCGGAGTGGATGAATTGGGCCCGGCAAAGAATCTCATCGCGTGGAGGTGGGCAGGACCGAGACGTTCGATGCCGCAGAAACACTGCGAAGGATGGAGCGAGCCCCTAGGACAGAGCCAAAGGTGAGGCGCCGACCCAGCAACAATGTGAGTCGTGTGGACGATCTGAGACTGTAGCTGCCGCAGAAGCTGTTCGGGGATCGAGGGGAACATGAAAGAGTTTTGAGTTTCGCGTGCCAGCTTGTCGCAGATCCGAGACACGCACGGGCCACCGCTGCCCCGCCTAGCAGCGAGCAAGATTGGCTATCGAAGACGCTTGCCCATTTGGGGGCTAGGCCGCTTTAACGGGTGAGGGGCTGATCTGAGATCTCTCCCCCCGACATCAGATTCAGTTGAGAACAACCCTCGTCCAATTCAAGTCCTCCCTTAACACTTCCCCGTCAGAGAGGCCATGTACATATGCCTCGCCGAGAAGCGTGTACACAGGCTTGCCATTAATGTCACCGACGTCGGCTTTCCTGATGAGAAAAGGTAAACACCCTCCTTTCAGGATGACCACAGCATCCTGCCTTGTGAGATTCCTGGGCCCTATCCCCATATAACCAGTTTTAGTCGTGAAGAACCGTCGGCCCATTGCAGCCTGGTGGAGGGCGCTATTGTAGTGCTCACCGTAAGAGGGTAAGTCGTTCCCGAAGAATTCCCCTGGCCGAGGATATTTGGCTGGGATGGGCAGAACGTGCTCTCCTTTGAGCTCCCCCATGGTGGACATGTGGAAACGGTCGTGCAAGATGCCTAGTTCCTGCTGCTGCAGCTGCTGGTCCTTGGCTGTAGCCCACTTGGGGCAGATACATGCCGGCTTGTCATCCTTCACTTCCACCTCGAGTATCTCAGGCCACGCCATCAGAAAGCTTTCAGCAAACTCAGGCTCCGGGATAATCTTTTGGTTGCCGACCGTAACTCGGTTTGCAATCAGTGTGCGCCAGAAGACGTCGAATGGACGTTGACCTGTCGGGTAGTTGTTGTATTTGACTCCGAAACACCACCACAGACTTAAGACGTGCTGCTTAAGATGTATTACTCGGTGTTTCAACGGTGATTCGTCTGAGGTTGCAATGGTGTCTGTCTCTCCGCAGTATCTTGCTGCTTCGATGAGCACCACATCTACAAAATAGGCGTCAACCTCGAGCAGTCCGGGTATCTGATTACCCGGCGCGACTGGTTTGACCTCCCGTGACGCTCGGTAATTGGATGATGCTGCTGGTCCGAACATTGATACCAAGGCCGGCTCATTCGGGTAGCTACTCCAGTCTGCGACCCAAGATGGCAAGTGAGGACTTCTATTTGACTTCCCATTTCCAGCATCCGCCAGTGAGTCGAGCGAGTTCTCCTCTTCAATGGTAAGTCGAGCAACCTCTTCATACACTGTCTGGAACGGTAGGTCGTAGTCCACTCGGATCTCTCTTTTCTCCTCGGGCTTCGGCGAGAGCCCGTTGCGTTTGAGAGTTGAAGCAGCCGTTCCTGCATGTATAACAGCATACCGGTCGTTGACAAAGCCCAACAGTCCATACACTTTGTCCGCAGGGTTGGTCGATTGCAACTCCCAGGCTCGTTGAAGGAACCAGTGGAGATCCTGTTCTGGGCCTTGTTTTGAAATAATCTTATAGTATTCAAGGAAGATGACGACAACCGCTGGACCCCAATTCCTACTGTCAATTATGGCTCCCTCGAGTTCTGGTGTTACGACTTGTGGGTCGTACTTGATTTGGGGCGGGGCATGTCCCAGCTGTGATGCGGCGTTTAGCAAGTCAATCAGTTGGACAGAATGTTCACCACACATGAATAACGGAGGATAAGCCGTGTACACGTCCCAGAGACAGACCTCCTGAACCACCCACAGTCTTTTGAACCATGGAATCTCAGAGAATCTAGACAACGCAAGAGTTTCTTCAATACTGACTTCTGTCACTTCAGGACGGCTGTGATGCACCGAACCGGGAGTAGAGCCGCCAGTGTGTATTTTTGCCTTCCTGCCCTCTTGAAATTCTCTGGATGCTCTCAGAAGCAAGGCGACTGCGAGATCAATACCTTCCGGGGGATCCCCTAGGTCGACAAAAATCTGGTTGGCGTGGCGGTATATTTCGTGCATTTTCGCTACCTGTGCTGACTTCTCTTGATTGTCGTCCTGGTTGATGGAGCTGATGGTATTCCTTAGCCACGCAGGAATGGACGGAGGACAACGGTTGAAGTGGACTGGTTGCGTGGTGGCTTACATTGCATCAGCCCATATCCGGAGCCAATTCTGCTTCGGAGTAGCACGCCATTTCCGAAGTGCGTGGTCGAGACTAGCATAAATGTCCAGTCTCTTGCCGTTGCAGTATGACGGGACCTTCGCATTCACATCACCACAAACGTAGCTGACTTGGAAAAACACAGCGGATCAGCCTTGAGGGCTGGCGGCGGGCGGGACTGTCGTCACTCACTGGCGACATACTGTGCCCAGGGCAGTATACCCTGCCGAGCATAGTGTAGCGTGTAGGTCAAGGCCTGATCGTCCGGTCCTGGTGCGAGATCAAGAACTCGGATGAATGAATCATCAGGAAAGGGCTCGTATCGGAAAATGCCCTCATCTTGGGCCTTCCCATTTTGCTCCCACAAACAACCGGGGCAATCTTTGACTGGAGTATAGCCAACAAGGTTGCCATTTCTCGCATCAACGATCGCGTCGCCACGTACCCTCAGGTGCAGAAGAGAGTGCTGTTCGTCGATGCATCGCTTGTCGCCCGCGAAGCAGTTCTCGCACACGTCAAAATCACCGCCATCGCATTGGCTGCAGTGGTAGAAAGTTTGCTCGTTGAGTATAAGGCAATTACAATGGTCACAGAGCTTGGACATTGCTTCAAATGTGATCCTGCTCTTCTCGGCAGCATGGTCAAGTGGTCGCTCAGACGCACAGTGAGGCTGTTGCGAGTTGGAAACGGCGTACAACAACTTCTGCTTCGCAATATCCTAGGGAGACAACTTGGTGTCGGAAGTCGGGCGAGGCATCCAGCACCTTGTGCAACACTCCTCTTTTACCTAACCAGGGCCGATGAGATCGATTTTGCGCTGTCCGTAGCCTAGGAGTCAGTCGTTCAACCGGGAGACTGCAACTCCGATAGACTCTCCAAGGGAGACTGGTTAGATCTCAATCTCACCAACCGGATCGATGGCAAAGCGGGGTCTTGTCGCGATTGAATCCAACTGTTGGTATCTAATTACTCCGGCAAACGAGGGCAACGGAGTGACGCTGTAACAGCTACTTAGAAGGTCACACCACCACCGAGTAGAACTCACGATGTCCTTGGCAGATGTTAGAACGGAGGGCGGAAAATTCAACCTGTTACGCACCCGAGACAAGATCTGAGAGGAAATAGGCACGCTACCGACATTTCCATGGTGGTTCAGCAACGTGTACGAGGCGAAGGATCTTTAGTGGCAGATTTGTATACCGGCTGAGTCCTGCCCAGCAGTGATCTTGCAGAAGCGTCTCTCCCTGAGGCGGGGCGAATGTTTTGCACTTTCGCGAGGGATCATATCATGTCTCCTTCGTATTGAAGGACGGATTCATCCTCAAGTCAACACATATCCGGACTAGTCTACTAGCCTGTACTGTGTACAGAAGCCGCTCTCGTCTTTACCACGCCATTTTTGCCAACACCCCACCCGGATATTTGCGCGCGGCCATCTTTCGCAGCTCGTCCAGGCTCAGAAGTCCAACCCCGAACGTCATGGGGATGAACCAATGCTCCACCGGCACATTCTCGCAGCCAAGGTAACTGATCCCAGGCGACAGAGTGAATACCAACGCCACGACAAGCGCGAACAGAATGGCCGGGAAGAGCAACCGGTTCTGGGTCTTCGGGTTGAAGAGGGGCGGGTGCGAGAAGATCGAAAGGTGACGCGTACGCAGAGCCATGACGCTGAACCACTGCATGACCACCAGCGTGACGAAGTAGATGGAGCTCGCGACAGTCAAGTGGAACGAGACGTCGTCGGCGGTCTGGCCTGGCGGGGTCGGGATATTGCCAAAGGAGAACCACAACGTGCCGAACGCCAGCCCCTTGCGCTGGAGGTACCAGAAACTCATGGCGAAGGAACAGGTCGTCTCGAGGATGCCGACCAAGCCGTACGCCTGGAGTAGTAACCTCCAGTCGACGAGGCGGTCGTTGTGTATGTCTCGTGGGGGCCGCAGCATGACGTCCGCCTCTGGCTTTTCGTACGCCAGCATCGTGGCGGCGACGCAGTCCGTGAAGCAGCAGATGACGATCATGAGGAAGCTCGAGAGAACCTGGGGCAGGCCGAAGACCACGCTCGTCATGACGGGCCAGAACTCCGAGAACGAACCCGCGGGCAGGAGGTAGGCGATCGTCTTCTTCAGGTTGTCAAACACAACGCGGCCGTACATGACTGCTTCGGGGATGGCGGAGAAGGAGCCTAGAAGAACCATGTCGGAGGCCTCGATCGCTATGTCCGAGCCAGAGGCCGGTGAGATACCGATGTCCGCTTGCTTGAGGCTGGGTGCGTCGTTTACGCCGTCGCCAGTCATCGCCACGACGAAGGCTTCGGACTGGAATTCTCGGACGATGCGCAGTTTTTGGTCCGGCGTGGTGCGCGAGAAGACGATCTCGCTATACTGTGTGGTCAAGGCGTGCCATTGATGCGGCAGAAGGGACATCAGGTCCGAGCCTGTCAAGACGATGGCTTTGTTCTCCGAAGGAAGCAGGTTCGACTTCTTGTGGCGTTTCTTCTCTGGTGAATCCGACGGAGGGAAGCGAGGAAGGTGGACAACGGTATGAACTTCACTGTCAGGCACGGTTATGATGCCGCATGCACGGGCGATGGCTTGAGCGGTGAGTTTGAAATCGCCTGTTACCATCATCGTACGAATGCCTGCTCGACGGAGGGTTTTGATAACGCCCGGGACTTCATCTCTTGGAGGGTCGACAATCCCGACCAGTGATATCAGGGTCAGGCTATTGCTGGCATGCTTGAGAGCTTCAGTCTCGAACGTGCTGTCATTCGGAGCCGATTGCACAATATTCGCTGGAAGAGGCTTTCGTGCGAGGAGCAGGACTCGTTTACCCTCACGGGACCACGAATCCTTGATTGCCTCAATGGATGAACAGACTCCAGCGTCGAGGCTGTGGACTTCGCCGTCCTCGCCCACGTACTTAGTGCACTTTGGAAGGAGGATGTCTGGAGCGCCCTTGATCATCAGCAAGAAATCCTCGTCTGCCTTGAACATGGCGGCCTCGGAGATACTCAAGGTTGACGACACCGCTGAAGCGCCATCGGCGGACACAATCCGCAGGGCGAACTTATTCTTCGACTTGAAGGCGAGATCGAATCTTTTGCGCCACATGTCGCGAGACTGCGCGACCGATCCCAGACTCTGTGACATGCGGAGGATGGCTTGGTCAGTGGCATCGGCAATGATCTTGCGCTGATCCAGAGGTAGATGAAGTGTCGTGGGATCAAACTCGCCGGCATTGCAGACTGCAGAAACCACGCGGAGTTGTTGGAGCGCGGCCATCATCGACCTAGTCTCTGTGATTTCACCCACAACATCTTTCGCTGCCTCGGAAGCGGTCATGGTACTGAAGCCAATCAAACAGTCTGTCACTACCATCTGGTTCCTCGTCAGCGTTCCTGTTTTGTCGGACAGGAGTACCGAGACGGATCCAAGGGTCTCAACCGTCTTCAGCGACTTGCAGAGGATATTGTTCTTCTTCATGATGTTGGCCGTGATAGTCAGTGACGCAGTGAGGGCGATCGGCAGCCCTTCAGGGACGAAGGCAATTGCGACACTCACGATGTCGACAATCAGTGTCGGAACATTGATGTAGTCAGGGTGTTTCTGTCGAATGTAGCCCCCCCAGACCGCAACAACAATGATATTCATGAACAGCATCAGTCCAACAATGATGACGACGAAGCGCAGGACCTCCTTCTGTAGATTGGTCCGAGCAGTCGATGGTGTACTTGTCAATTTTGCAATATGGCCGAAGACAGTGTCGTCGCCGGTAGAGACCACGATTCCGACGCCAGTGCCGGAGGTGCAGTGTGTGCCTTGCATGCCGATACATCGCGTTTCAAGGTAATTTGGTTCCGTTGACTCGGTGATGGCGCCCAAGGGAAGAGACTCTCCAGTCAGGATGCTTCGGTCGAACTTGGCGTCCATCGAGACATGTACGAAACGCACATCGGCAGGCAGCTTGTCGCCGGCCGAGAAGTAAAGGATGTCGCCTGGGACTACTTCGGGAGCCTGGATGGTTTGCTTGCTACCCTCGCGCAGGACATGACACGCTTCGGGCAGCATGCCAGTGATGCTGTTCATGACCCTGCTGGACGAGAAGTCCTGCCAGGCATTGAAGGCGGCCTGAATGAAGAACACGGCAATGAGAACAATACCGAGCGCAAGGTTCGCCACGGCTGGTGGTTGCCCAAGCGGCTTCCAGGAGACAAAGACGAGAACGCCGCCGGTGAGCAAAATCGAGCCGAATCCTCCGAAGAAGTAGCCGAAAAGCTTTTGCAAGAGTCTGGACGGTGGCGGGGAAGGCACATTCCGACCGAATTCTGTGATTTTCTCCTTCACTGCGCTGGACGAAAGACCTGTTTCGGTCGATGTCTTCAGTCGCCTGCAGATCTCATCGGGAGTGAGCAGATGCCATTCGAGGCCTCCAACGTCTGAGCAGGTTGGTTAGCACGATTCGCGGCAGACTATTGCCAGTGTGACTCACTGACTGCAGCCTTCTCGCGGGCATCTTTCGCCTTTTCGATACCCTTGACATTACTTATGTCGTAGCTGAGGGTGCGGTATTGAACTGGCAGGATGATCGAGGGATCAACTGTGCGTTTCCCGCTGCGAACACTGGACAGCGAATGTACGGAGTATGTCGAGGCGCGCCTTGTCAACGTGTGACCAAGAGCGGTATTGGATGATGGACCGGCGATTTCCTCATCGTCGCCCACATAATGAATGCGACGTCTGGCGGCCAGGACGGCGGGAAAGTCGTCGTCGGCATTCCTAGGCGGCGCTACAACATCAACGGCAGCGGGCTTTTCAGAAGGCTCAGAATCGTCGACAGCCGCCATTTTGATTTATGGCACGGAGCTTTTCCTGTGGTGGAGGAGGGTAGGAAGAAGAGAAGTGGAAAGGCAGGAACGGCGGAGAAGAGACCAGAAAAGAAATGCCAGACACGAGCGAAGTGAGAACGATAGAAAAGCAGCGCTCTCAGCCACCTACCTCCCTTGATATATGAGGTGCGGCGGTGGGCAGTGTGCAATCTCAGCAGCCAATGCACGCATGGCTTGTTTTCCGTTTGAGAGAAAAGTACCTCGTACGCGTACCCTTGAGAGCGCTTAGTAGAATCTACCATAGAGGTTCACGGTAGCTGCGCGACTTTGGCAAGGGCAACAATGCTGTGGAACGGTAGCCATCCAGGCACGATGCGAAAGGCTTGGGACCTGAACACCGACTGCCGCCAAAGCATGATGAACCGGGGGGGATACGGAGCCTGCAAGAGGATCTCCAGGTCAGACGCGCAAATCAGGACAAAATGCCTCAGTGGTTAACGAGAAATGGCAGGAGAAGGCAGCATTTGAGGTGTGGAAGAGTAGGAGCAACAGTGGGCTTTGGGAAGAAACCCATAGCCTCTGGCATCGCATGCCCAGATGTGGTCGTTCCGTCTCTCCGGTCGTCGTCCTTGAAGCCGCGTAATTGGCTATAGAGCAACCGCTTCGGTGAGAGGTGTATCAATCTCCCAGGCTGCGAAGCGCCAGTACTCCGAAGCTTGGGCCCCTGCAGATCCCTCCTGGCGACGCGTGGGTTGCATTGTGGCTATGTTCTGCATGCTTTGGAGCCCATGTCCGCTGGGATTGGGGGGTTGTCTTCTGGCGGTAGGATCTCATTGAAGGTTCAGAAGGGGGCACACATAATTCGCTCACTCAAAACTGATCGATGCGTAGCTCGCATCGCAGAATTTGGGTTGCGGGGAGTGTAGAGCAACATCTCTGAATCCGCTCCCCATCACACTCGCAGTCTGTGCAATCGATTTCTCTAAATTTATCCCGCGTGTAGCATCCATTTTCGCAGATCTCGGAGTTCCAGACATTTGCAATGCTTCATGGTCCCGGAAAAGAACCCAGTTGCCCATCTGCTGAGAGAAGGGACCGCCATGCTGAGCGGGAGAGTGTCAGGAGGCGCAATTGTATGAGGGATTTTCAGGCACATCGCACGTGCGTGACCTTACTGCGTGTATTACCCGCTCAAATAGGTATTTTGCAGAAGAACTTGCTGGTATGTTGCATGCGGGTGAAGCTTGAGTCTTCAGTTGTCATTTATTTGGTTCGAATGTTATTGCCGCCATTTGAGTGAGTGCCATCTCAGACAGCACCAGCCACGCCGGAAAGGCGGAACGTGGCTTGCATTGTTACAATTCACACGTGGGGAATGAGACAGATGCAGAGAGTTGACGTGAGAGCGCCTGAGCAGCGAGGATCGGCAGCGAGATCACGCCTGTGCTCGACTTCACAAAGCGTCCGCTATTTATTCCATTTGGCATTCTCACGGTATAAGAGGTTATTGCCATCGTTCAGGCAATAAACCAGGCGGTCCTGCATCTTTGTCTCGTATCACCGCCAAACCGAACCGGCGCAAAGTCTGTATAGTAAATGGAACGCACTAGCCGGCGTCCGCTGAGAGAACGATAAAGGCCAAAAGTAAGATGGTCTACTCGTACTGGTGCGCATAGATGACGGACAATCATTGCCATGTGAGATCGCAGGTGAGCATGTGGCTTGCTGACTTGTGGCGCAGTCGCCAACTTGACCTGGAGAACGATCTTGGTGCACTGCCCCGCAATATCTCTGCAGCAGTGAAGGTCGTACGCATCCTTCGTATGGTCGTGGAACCTCGTGTTCAGCGATACTGATGGCAATTTTCCGCTGGAAACGGTCCTTCCCAGGTGAGGAGAACGAAGCATGTAAGACGCGACCGCGGCATGTGGCCGTGAGAATCTTGGTACGTTCGGCATTTGGGCCATCAGAGCTTCTTCCTGTACCAGGAACAGCTATCTCGTCGGTCAGAAATGTCGCTATTGGGGGAAAGATTGATAATTTTGGGACAGGGAATAATGCCGAGTGCAATTCGTGGGGTCTTTCTCGTGGGTTACCTGATCGATCTGTCATCCTGAACGCCCTAGCAGGTAGCCGCCTGATAATCTCGACGCTGACTACATGCTCGCTGGTGTTGGAAATACCGGCATGGTTTGCGGGGATAGACTGTTATATGGGGCACTGTCCTTCTGCTCGAGCCTGAAGTGGGATTGAGTCTGAACATCAACTGTCACTCAAGTACATCCCGTGTACTATCGCCGCCTTCACCTTCACCCACTCATACTACACTCCTACCGTGGAGAATTGCGTCAAGGATCCTGCTCCGAATAGCACATGATGTCGCCTTTACCGACGTTGATCCTGTGCCACGGCGCATGGCATACGCCTGAATACTGGGATCCGATCATCAAAATTCTCGGAGGCAAGGGGTACAAATGCGTTGCCCCGAACATTATCTATAATGGCCGTTCCAGTGAAAAGCCGGTGCAGTCGATGACAGCTGTCGTCGATGCTCTGCAGGAGGTCATTGCCGCGGAAACAGATCTAGGCAATGACGTGGTGATGATCAACCATTCGATGGGGGGCTTGGCAGGCACAAGCGCCATTAAAGGCTTCACGAAGAAAAATCCCTCGCGACTGGGAAGTGACAAGTCTGGCCACGTGCTTGGGTTGGTCCAAATCACGGCGTGGGTCCCCGTTGCAAACGAAGTATCCCTGGCCGACATGGCGCAAGATTTCGCACGCAGACACCCGGGGCCGAAGGATGTCAAGCTTGTGTCTGCCGACAATGGTCAGGGTTGGTGGGAGCTTAAGGGTGACCCGGCGGAGGCCTTCTACAACGACATGTCGTCGGAGGAAGGGCAGAAATGGGTCTCCAAGCTTATCAACTTCTCAAGTGCGATCCGGTCAGCCCGTGATTCTGTTTATGCCGGGTGGAAAGACGTGCCGATGTGGTACCTAGTGTGCACCGACGACAAGGCAATCGTACCACATCTGCAAGAAGACCTTCTGAGGCGATGTCGCGAAGCCGGCGCAAACGTCACCAGCCGGGAATGCAAGGCAAGTCATTCGCCTATGCTGAGTAAACCTGAAGAAACTGTGGCGTTTGTCGAGGATGCGGTTGAGGCCTTCGGAACGCGAGAGGCTCTCCCGTGCCTGTAAAGAGCAAGAGTCCTTGGTCGGATTGGTGCCTGGTACAGAGCTGGGGCAGCTAATGGAGGCAGTTCTGGATGTGAGAGCTTCATGAATAGAGAGCGAATTCCAAGGCCGTCGAGAGCTGAGCGCCGCCATGGAACGGCTATGGTATTAGATATCCACTGGCTCAGCTGTGGACAGGCAAGGAATGGAGTACATTGTGCAGATGTAACTGTTTATGAGCTCGAGACAAGTGGTACTGTGGGATTCATGCTTCGGATGGGTCACTGACCAAATGGAGCCGGCCTTGGCTGCATGGTACCTTCCGAGAGGTCAATTCGAGCAGGTGATCCCAGTCCAGCTGAAGCTGGCCGCCCGAGGAATGCTTATACGGGGGGATTGAACAAAAGTTCAGTCACCTGGGCCTGCGCGTCAGATAGACTCACTGCCTGGTGTCACTCGTGTTCATGTCATGCAAGCAAGCAGGTACTCAGTACTCCGTAATCCGTTCGACTCGTTCGCGGGATAAGCCGTGATTCGTATCTATCGCGTACTTAGATCGGAGATTGTTCACACGGGACCGTCACGACTTCTTCGAATTGCTGATGAACAAGCTTTTCTGTGAACCATTTCTTGACACGAGGCGGCTCGATCGTGCTCGTGACTACCCGTTGAACGATAAGGGGCGCCCGCAGCTCTCGGGCGGGAGACTCGGCAAGAGGCTGATAAAAGGCGAGCAAAACGTTCACCTTCAGGCGCTGCTGCCGATAGCAACAGGCAGAATACGGTAGAAAAATGGGCGAGATGCAGTGGTACTGGAAATGGTTATCTCGTCTGTGCGTCTTGACCGCCTGACCCTGCAGCAGGACAAGTCAGGATGCGAGCAATGGTGAGTCTGGCTAACCCGCCTATTTGTGGCGCGGATTGTGCAGATGCGTGGGGGATACGGTGTAGATGGGCTCAATGATGCAATATGGGTGGGCTGGAGGCTCTCTCCAGGTGATCATGATGAATACTCGTACATAGACAAGAGGCATTGAACGACTGATTGACAACCGTGGCACCGCAATGAGTGCTTGAATATTGAGCATCTGTGTGTTCAGATGATGATCAAGGTAAACCTGTAGGAGCAGGAGCAGGGTCTTTGGGGTCCAAGTTCCAGGCGTGCTTCAGCCTGTTGGTTGCTGAGCAGCCTCTTTCGGCCTCGCTTGTTGCGCTCTCTGTTGCTGCTTTGTTGCCCTCCACGTTTCCCGTGGTTGCACTGTCTTATGCGCGCATCACTGTAGCCTCGGGAGCCTTTGGAAATCGTTTCATGGTCATCACCTGTCCATTCCTCCAGCAGTCTTTATTCTTTGATGTAATCAGATCATAACTTGAGACTTCTTCTTGGAACAGCAACAAGATCTGTCTTATCATTGACATCCGCTGCTATTCAATCACCTCCGTCCGCAAATACACGGTCCCTGTCTCTTCAGTCATTTGGTCGGCAGTGAGTCGAGGACAAGCCTAATCCCTCTGTGGCAGAGTACCGTGCAGCGCCTGGAGACCCGCGCCAGTGTCTTAGCCACATCACACTAAACTCAAGGTGCTTCCCTGACAATCATCTCTCAACCTCTTTCTTCAACATCCATCTCTGTCCTACACTCCTTCTCTCCCATTTTTGCGCGACGACAATCTAACCATCATCGATACACAGCTCGCTGGAACCCAGCACAACATTGACACCGATACTCCCGCGTCGCTTCCATCCCTTATCTGACAGGTCCGGCAGCCGTCATGGCTGAAATCCGTCGCAAGCTTGTCATTGTCGGTGACGGTGCCTGCGGTAAGACTTGCTTGTTGATGTGAGTCTCACCCACTGCAAATCCATCCATTCTCATCTGTTACTGACACTATCGCCTGTAGCGTCTTCTCCAAAGGCACATTCCCTGAGGTGCGCAGTCCCCATCCACTCCCCGGCCTTGCCCAATAGGCTCGATGCAAACCATCCCTATCAAGAATACAGTGGCAAGAGGCTGTGTAATGCAGAGAGGACTGACAGCAATACAACAGGTCTATGTTCCCACTGTCTTCGAGAACTACGTTGCCGATGTCGAAGTCGATGGGAAACACGTCGAACTAGCCCTTTGGGATACGGCCGGCCAGGAAGATTACGACCGTCTTCGACCTCTCTCATACCCAGATTCTCATGTCATCCTCATCTGCTTTGCCATCGACTCCCCCGACTCACTCGACAACGTTCAGGAGAAGGTATATAATCCCGGTAGCCCATTTTCGCCGCGATGGAGCTGACAAACATATCAATAGTGGATTTCTGAGGTCCTTCATTTCTGTCAAGGCCTTCCTATCATCCTTGTCGGCTGCAAATGTGATCTACGACACGATCCTAAGACGATCGAAGAGCTGGCAAAGACATCTCAGAAGCCGGTCACCCCCGAACAGGTTCGTTTACATGTCCCCAATTTGGGCCTGGAGCGATAAGACATCCTACTCACGTTGATTGTTACAGGGCGAGGAAGTTCGCAAGAAGATCGGTGCCTACAAGTACCTCGAATGTTCGGCCAAGACGAACCAGGGCGTGCGTGAAGTTTTCGAGTCTGCCACCCGTGCTGCCCTCCTGACTCGCAAGGGTGGAAAGAGCAAGAAATGCCTGATCTTGTAAACTCGAGCGAGAGTCTTCCTTGTCGCACACATACGGCCTACTTGTGTCCCCCACTTTATACCAGGATATCATCCAAATGGGATTTCGAGATGCTGAGACAAATCAAGGACCGCAATTTTGCTTGTTCCTGCTTCACAATGGGTCGGGTTTGGCAGCTTGAGTGTGCTGGTCTTCCGCCACTGATACACTAGTTTTGTTCCTGTCGGGCAATGGGTGGAGGGGCTGATGGTTGAGACAATACAAAGGATTCCACAGATGTATGGGATCGACGAGTTCGAACGGTACTATCAGCATGAACGGGCGTTTTTACCTGGTACATTCGAGTCATGTCGAGTCATCACCCAAATAGGAAATCCATCCACGGGCGTTGATGTCTCAACCACTGGGTTTCTGCAACTCCTAATCATCCTCTCGAATGCCTCTTCAAGTTGTCTAGACTGTTCTCAAACGCGGTCAAGGACGTGCGGGCGTACCGTGGCTCACTGACATCTTAATGTAGTCTCCAGACACTGCTACCTTCAAGTCCATAGCAAGTTGCCATAACGTCCCTGCAAACCAACAGCATCTGGGTTACGGGCGTATTTGAGACCTTGTCCTGATGGTCCCAACCTGCACTGTCAACCTCACTTGGACCTCACTCCTTCACAGCCGGATTATGGCACTGTCGTGGCAAACTGACGAGGCTCTGACGCCCATTGTCGCATAATACCAACCCTGATGGCGGTGACCACCAATAGGTCTAGCAAGGTCCGACAATAAATGTTCCATGGATGGAGCACGTGCCTCATCGAGGCAAGGCTGCATGGTTCAGCCTCGCCATTTGCAATGCTTTGCATGACGTACTAGTGCGCTGATAACTGGCTAGACTTTATTCTGAGCCCTCGCTCGAGCATTCGGTGCAGGCTCTACTCGTAGAACCCGCTTGATCGCCGCCACGGAGGGCTGACAATTGCTTTGTGACTGCTGGGCTTCGACATGTTTACTTCCTCACTGGCGACATTGGAGCATCGCTTACGAGCGTGATGTCCGCTCCTCTCGTAGTCCCAGCTCACTTATCCTATCTCGCCATATACAACCCGTCTCTGAGCTCGACCGACGAGACCGTTCGCGATCAAATCGTGTTTTACTACTCGCACAAGCTCGAGGCGGAGCTTGAGCGACGAACGAGGGAGAAGCATGCCACAAGTGAGAAGGATATCTCCCGCCCTGAGCGGGATGAAGCCGAAAAGAAGCAGGAAGCGATAGAGAATGAGAGACTACGGCAGGTTGGCCTAGCACAAGGAATGGTCAGTTTTGCAAAGTAGGTGGGCAGCCAACCTTTGCCTCATCCTTGCCACCTTCTTGTCAGTAAACAGAAATAAAGGATTTTTCACCGACTTCATTCTGACTGCCCCGATGATGTAGAAACTTTTCCAATGGCGTCTCCCTCGAGTCTATAGACACAGAGAAGTCACGGGTCGTCCTGAAGGAAGTCGAGCCCGGGTGGTGGATTCTCGCCGCCGTTGACCTAACACAATTACCTGCGGCGAACAAAGTATCCTCGGCCACGTCCCGCGATGCGAAGTCCAGCAGAAACACGCCAACAGGCGACGCCACATCTTCAAGAAATATCGAATACTCGTCGAGAGAAGTGGCGTCAGCATCACTGCTGCTTGCGCAGCTCGTCCAAGCACACCGGATATTCCTGCTTCATCATGCGTCTTCCTTGTCAGAGCTGTGGAAGAAGCACGAGAGCAAAAGAGAATTGTTCTGCAGCCTTTTACATCGATACTGGACAAGGCTCATCTGGAACTGGGACGTTCTTCTACATGGTAGCCCTGCAGTCGACCTCTACGATGCGATAAAGCTCGCCAGTGGTGGGGAGCTTGGTGTCGGAGTTGGCGAAGAAGAATGGGGCAGTGGCGAGCGGGAAGTCCTGGAAGGCTTTGCTGCACGGAGCGAAGGTCTCGTCGATCTTATTGTTGGAAGATATGGTGATGTCCCTCCCCCAGCTGGAGGCAAGGGTACGAATGCATCGCATTTAGGGAAAGATGTACCACCCTGGTTGGGCAATGGAGAGAATTCTAGAGCTGAGGACGGCATCATCTTTTCCGGCGTCGGCGGCATTTCAAGGCCTTGTCTGACCACAATATCGCAGTGGATGGAGTCCATCTACATGTACGGTGATGCTGCCTATGGAGTTGGCGAGAACCCTT
Organism: Phialophora chinensis; assembly: GCA_016109575.1. Taxonomy (NCBI): domain Eukaryota; kingdom Fungi; phylum Ascomycota; class Eurotiomycetes; order Chaetothyriales; family Herpotrichiellaceae; genus Phialophora; species Phialophora chinensis. Next base: position 218,018 of record JADWPU010000017.1, read on the forward strand.
CTTCCCTCCCTAGAAATCGCAGGAGGAGAAGGAAAGGCGGTGAACATGGTTCTCAAGGGTCAAATTCGCGCCGAGTTGGGACACTTCACCCAAGAGTGAATTCACCGGCAGCGAAGGCGATGGATCTACGGCGCAAAGCGATTGAGAATAATGCCACACCGCCAGGCATTCCGCCACCGCTTGTCACCGCTGTTGAGAAATCTTTGGACAATGCCATAGCCAAGGCTGATGCAAAAACTTTGTCAGGGGAAGATCAAGGCCGCGGGCAACCAGGCACTGAGCCAAGTCCGCAAACCCCAGAGCACGTTACGTTATTCAACCCAGAGAAAATGATGAAGTATCTCAGCCTGGGATACGGGTCCAGCTGGACTCTGAATCCAAAGGGCTTCAACGCTGACGGCTCATCAAAAATGTCAAGTGATAAAGATCATCAGTCTGGCCAAGACAGAATGGACAGCGGAGAAGCGCCTACAGACGCACAGCTACAAGAGCTCGATCCCACACCAGAAGTTAGCGATGAGGAAGAATCCCAATTCGTGCAGCGTCTGGAGGAGTCTATCGGCAAGTTCTTGGTTGGACTATCTGGCGACCTTGAGAACACAGAATTCGAGGACGAGTCGAATGATGAGGGAACAAGTGACCCGGTTCCAGGGTCTCCAGCACTGCGACCAGAAGCAACGAACCGCATTGTGCTTCGAACACTGACGGTAGAAATGTCTACTGAAAGGTTTTCTCGGCGTGTTGGAACAGAGCAGCAGTCGTCACAGCCCGGCAGAGGCACCCCTGAGAGCGATTCATCCAAAGGCAAAACAAGTGCTGCGGCATCCGCGGACGGTGCTCAACCGGTCGTCACTCATGAAAAGGTTCAAGTTGCGGTCTACGTCCACCAGCCATTCATCTTCGTGTTCCTGTTTCAGCTATACACGCCAAATCTCGCTATCCCGGCTTTCTATCGTGGTATCCATCATACACTAGGCCCTCTGCAAAAGAGTCTTTTGAGAAGCACGGATCCAGAGCGCTGGAGGGAGCGTATGAGAGGAAGCCTTGGGATGGAGTTAGGCTCTCTGGCTGAAGATGTCAGTAGCCAGCCACCCGTGGCCGAATCGAAAGGCACCAATGAGGTATATGACCTGCTTTATGATCCAGCGAAGTCCACAGTTCGGACTTCTATCCCAAATATACCGTTGCCAGGAAGCCTTGCCGCCGAAGGCTTGCATCGAAGCGCGCAGAATGTTCGTCCAGTCACAGTCTCAGGCTCGTGGTATACTCTTGGAATACCTATGGGCTCATCATCCACGGGAAACAGCACAAACTCCCCGGGCGCAGCGACACTAGTCAAAAGTCATTGGACTCGTATCGAGGCACTGAATGTCTACACTCATATTCTGAGTACTTGGACTGCAACTCGCGACAAGCAAGCTGGTCTAACTGATGCTCAACCACACAGCGAGGAACTGGAAAGGACAATCAAGACGAGTAGGGGCTGGTGGATCGTATGGATGAAAATGTATAATCCGGAGCAGATGAACTGCCCACCCAGCACAAACTGCACCAGGGAGGCGATTCTCGTCAGGCGGACCCCCCAAGAAGGTGCATCCTCGTCCCGGGACACGTCTCGATCACGATCAGAGGGCAGGAGTGCCAGCTCGGCTGGCAAATGGCTCCTTCGTGAACAACCTCGAAGTCGGGAAGTTAGCGGCGGCAGCGCAATGTCTGGCGCCGGAGCCTCGAATGCAAAGGCGGTTACTGAAGGCGTAGGGGTCGACGCTAAGAAATGGGTAGAAGCCCTGGTTCGCTTGAGCATGTAAATCCTCAAACATGATGGTGCCGACTTCTAAGCGACCTGGAACAACGCATGAAATACGAATGCTGGTGGCCGCTTCCTCAGAAGCGAACCATGCTGTTGCGACGCTACTATCAAAATACCAGGCTAGTGTGATCGCCTGCCGGATACGGGGGAACCACACAGAACCATGCGATGACATTTAGTGGTGGAGTAGAGGCCAGGTAGCAGGCCCGCACCGAGAGGGTGATCATGCCGTATGCTCAAGCTGCAAGGAGCCCGTCGGGGCGTTTTGGTGGGCTAAGCCTCCTGTCACCGCGCAGATGCTGCATGCACCCTGCTGTTTGTGGCGATGGCTAGCAACGGGTAGCGCGGCTGTCATGTCCGCGTGCCCTGCACAGTGGAAAAACATGTCCGCCCAGCGAATAAATGAGAACTTGATAACGGGCGAGTTTTGAGAGAGAGCTCTATTGGTCGCCAGAAACTCTCAATTCAGATACAAAGATGGCCAAAGGCTTCACGGATTCGTGCAGAGTGACTCTTCATATTCTCAATGTCTCAATACTGGAGGCCGTCTCAGCCGCTACCTCAGCCTCGCCCGCTGGCACCCGCAGGAAGTATTCCCAGTGCGCCGCCGAATGCCCTCCCCAGTTCAAGCCTTAACACGACCACTCCCGGCGTTTCTACCGCAGATGCAGGACGTGATAGCAAGAAGAACACGTCCATGGCCTGTCAGGCTTGCAAAGTCTCGAAACGAAAGGTAGGCTATTGGCCTCTGGCAATGTGTCGCTAGGCAAACAAGCTGGAAAAGATACAACCGATGTGTAGCTTACGAAGTGATTAAAGACGAACGTGCCTCAGCTTGTTCGCTTGTGGCTCGTCTCGGAAGCTGACTCTCTCTTCAGTGCGACGGAGGCCTACCCTGTTCAAAATGCTTAGCCACCCACAAGATATGCAACTACGACCCGTCACAAGACGGACGAAGAAAACAGAGTCGCAAGCGGAGGTTAGATGAACTGGAGCTGCGCAGTCAGGCTCTAGACAAGCTGCTGACCAGCCTGAAGAATTCGTCAAGCTCCGAGGCAGCACAATTGCTCGAGCTAATCAAGGGAGATGCTCCTCTCGAGGAGATCCTTCAATTCCTCACCTCTCATCCAGGCAGACTTGCGGACGAGGCCCGAGCAACTCTTTCTCCAAGCCCGCCGCCTCTGCACAGACAACCACGGCGTATGTTGAGCCTGGATGAACTCACTGATGACCCCACATATAAAGTTACAGCGGCGCCTTGGACTACTGTTACTGAGGATGACTTCTTCGCCTCCCACCTGGTGTCTGCCTACCTTTCTTGGTATCATTGGTACTATCACAACTTTGACGAGCAGCTTTTCCTTGATGCAATGGCAGCTGGCGACCTCGGCTCGATATATTGTTCGCCCTTCCTGGTCAACGCGGTTCTAGGGATGGGTTGCGTGAGTTCTCGGCATTCTCATGGCCGCTATTGTGGAGTACTGAGCCGTTTCTAGATGTTTTCAGACCATCCATCTGTCTTTGCTACGCCTGGTGACCAGAGCTCCCGAGGCCTCCAGTTCTACAATGAGGCTCACCGACTGTGGATGCTTGAGGAGGGAAGACCGTCACTGACGAACATCCAGGGCTTCACCATCATGATTATGATGTAAGTTTTTGTCTGTCCCTGGCCGCAACTTGGCTGACAGAGACATGGGACAGAGCGGCATTCAGTGGGAAAGACAGAGTGAGTACGATGTCACTGAAACAGCTCGAGGTCATGATTCCTCAGCTCCTTCGTCGACATCAAAAGTCAATGCAGGACCAGACGATATCCCAAGACTTACGAAGGTCGCTAGTCATTGTAGAATGGGCGGCACACATCTATTGGACGTGAGTGTCAGAGCGAGCAGCCACGGAGGCGACTCAGCCCGCTAACGATGCCAGGTCGTTTGGGACGGGATTTCTCGAACCACCCTCAACCCCCAAGCCATCTATCGACGGCCCCTACGCTGCTGAAGACTGGCGGCACCGCCTCACCCATTGGAGCCCATATCCGTTGCAGCGAGAGACCATTCAGTTGCCGCTTCATGCTCTCTATCATCACGTGTGTGAGCTGTTCCTCATCGTACCGGACGCCCAGGCCCTGGCTTATGCGGGTTACTCTACCATGAACGCCGCTGAAAAGCTGGACGCAGCTCGCCAGATCGACGCCCGATTCATGGAGTGGTACCAGCGCCTAGCCCCTCGCTTCCAATTTGATGATCCAACGTTCCTCGTCACTCCGCCAACCATTGATCTGGCGTACTGCACCCTTTCCGTGATATCATTGCTAGCATCAATTGGCTAACATGGGGAACAGATTGAGCCTGTATCATTTCCGCTTGATGTTGTGGAACTGGATGATTCCATCAGTAAAAGAGGCCGCCAAGGAAACCGCCGGGCGGAACGAAAGGCATGGTACTGGCGATCATGATGAAGCCGACGACATCATCCGCATAGCCAGGGATATGTGTCTGCAAATCGTTTCTGACACGACCCGAGTCCTTGTCGCTGCAGACGCCGCCTTCGGCCCCGTCTTCAATACCCTCCTGACCGCACAGACCGGCATCCTTGCGGCCAGTTTCCTCCTTTACGGCAATCTCATCTCGACGGACGAAGAGGATATGCTACTGCAGATCATGCGCATCCTGGTCAGGTGCTCTAGGCAGCGGAACCTGGTCAAAGGCGTCACCCGCATGTTGCTGAAGACCGCTGAAGACCAGTTTGCTGCCAACAAGGACGGCGAAGTATCTCCGGGCGGTGTCAGCGAAGCAGTGGTCGAGCAGTTGACCGAAATTGTGAAGGATCTTGCTTGGGAAGAACGAGACCACCTCTCTTTCAGCTCCCACTATCCTAATCACGTCATCGTGAAGGAAGACCCGGACGTTCAGCTCAGTCAGTTGCTTGATAATTGGGCAAAATTGGGTCTGGATGAAGGAGGCCAGCCTGTTCAACCCAGTGTTGATCACGGCAATGAGGAGGGCGGGAAGGGGAAGGCGTGACCCGCGACGAGCCCTTTAGCCCACTCGGATACATATATCGTGATGCATTGATCGCTAAGTTGGTGCATCTGTCGGTATTCAGAGTGTCTAGAATTCCCAGTCCGCATCGCAGCGGCAAGAGAATACGATTGGAACGGAGTGTCTGCGAGAAGCCGTTCCTGCCAGGAGATTGCAATGGCGCGACATCTTTGAAAGCGACTGGATTCCCGGCACTCAGATAAAGAAAAATGGGTGCGTGAGATGCCGTATTTTGGGCAGCTAGGTAAACATGAAGCTGTTCCAATGCTTTCTTCTGTCTAATCGTTGCGACCTACCGAGCTCTTTATTAATATAGCTGTACCGCCCACACCCTGACCTCTGCGAGTTTGCAACGAGTCTCTAATGGAGTCATAACAGCACTCGCGACTTCAAGAGACATAAATTCAGCCAGCCTTCCTTCTACCATCCCCACATCCACGTGCAAGTCACACACCAAGCTTAGAATATTTCAGTCCACACACACACAATGAATCTCAAGAGGCTATTCATTGGTCTTGTTTGTTACTGTAGAAGTGGCACAACATCCGGTCAATAGTGGGCCTGATGGATGCAGTAATTAACCGCACTGGTTTCGGATCACGACGTCATGATATGTCCCAGCCGCGCCAGCGATGAGGATTTCCAGGGCAACAACGGGCCTTGATAGGCCTCCAGGAAGGTCAAACCATGATGGGCCGCCGAAATACAGCACGTCAGTAACCACATGTATATGTGCTTGCCTCCGACGGACAAGGCCCTAGATCGTTACAGTATTGCGACCTTGTCCTGTCCTGACTAACTCATTCTGCACGTCTTCGGACATCCTTGCGTCAATACATATTTCGTGCCCCAGGCTGGCCAAGGATGTCGGACTCGAGTTTGGCGGATAATCGTTCGAAGCAGAGGGAGTTTATCACTGTATGTATACATGAATGAACACTTTCTTGCCCAGGACTCGGGTCGTCAATACTTGCCCCCTCCGACGCACTTCCCTCCCACATACCCCGTGTGGCTGTCCGCTTATGTTTTCAAAGTCCATTTCGACGATCCGCGGCGATCTCTCCAACATAACAGCCCCGCCTTTTGTTCTCGACACAAAATCCGCGGTTGAATTACCTGCATTCTGGGCCGAGAGGCCGTTGGTCTTCGTCGCCCCAGCCTCGGCCGAGGATCCTGCAACGCGGGCATTGCTCGTGTTGAAGTGGTTCCTTTCGAGCCTAAGGAACCAGCAGTATGCAGGCCGATCCGAGGCCGAAGGGATCAAGAAACCGATCAACGCTTTCCTGGGCGAGATCTTCTTGGCAAGTTGGGAGGACGATGCCGGGTTGACCAGGCTGGTTAGCGAGCAAGTCAGGTAACGGAGCCACGGGGGTCACATCGGCCCTAGTATTCTATCTGAAAGGCTCGAGAAGGTTTTCTGACACAGCCTCCCCAGCCATCATCCCCCTGTCACTGCGTGTCGGGTATGGAACGAGGAGCATGGTGTTTCGGTAAGCCGATCTTGTTCTGCTAGCTAGTAAATTTTATCACGAGGCTCGTCCAGAGGAACTCACCCAGATCCAGGCAGAGGGATACACGCGGCAGGAGATCACCTTCACCGGCAGCATCAATATACAACAAATCGGGCATGCAACTCTGTATCTCGCGCGGCATGATGAGACGTACCTCATCCCGCTCCCGAACATCAAGATCAAAGGCCTTCTGACGGGGTCGCCGTACCCCGAGTTACAGGGCACGCATCACATCCCCAGCACGAACGGTTACACCTCAGTGATCGACTTCGGCGGCAAGGGCCTCTTCTCCAGCTCCGAGAAGAAACACAGCTTCGAAGCGAAGGTGTATGATCGACACGACGCCGATAATATCCCCTTGTATACCATCTCAGGCCACTGGGATGGAGAATTCACAATCCACGACTGCAAGGACGACGTCGACATGGAGACATTCGACGTCATGACTGCGAAAACCACACCTCTCAAGACCGAACCCCTTGCCGCGCAGGATCCATGGGAATCCCGTCGCGCATGGCAGGCCGTCCGGGACGCCCTCGAGCGCGGGGACATGCAGGGTGCTGCTGACGCGAAGGCCCGGATCGAGACCGGGCAGCGCGAGATGCGAAAGACCGATGCCGACGGTAAAGAATGGAATCGACTGTTCTATCGAAGTGATGACTCCGACCCGGACGAAGTCGCAGCAAGACTGGCGAGCCAGGTTGGATTGGCTTTCAAGCCGCAAGACACCGTCGGGGCCTGGAAATTCCGGGCCAGAGAGTGGAATGAAGGCCGATTCAGGAAGCCTTACCATGGAGATCTCCTGCCGGACAATTCTCATGTCGATGGCACCACGGCACGTAACGCCGGGGGCGGAGATGTGATGGTCAATGGCGCGATTCCTGCAGTGGCTGGTGGCACCGCAGCCCAAGAGCAGCGCGGCATTTCTCATGCGCATTCATTTCATCAGCAAAGCACGGTTATTACTCCTGCTCCTCAAGAAAGGCAAGAACCGTCGCAGCCCAGGCAGGCCGAATCTGCACAAGGAACCCGGACGGCGCAGGTACCACCTCGGTCGACAGATCCTCTCTCAGCGGAGACCGCGTCCTTGTTGGCAGACAAGACTCGGCACGAAAGTCCTGTCGTCCTGGCACAGCCCAATAGGAAAGAATCAGTGAGATGGAATACGAATATAGGTGAGAATATGGATGTGAATTCTAGGATCGAGCAGAAAGAAGGCGTCGAACAGGTCAACGGCGGCAACATCCCGAAAGACATGTCGATAAAGGAGAAGGCGCAGGTCGAAGATCTCTTGCGGGATCGATATTCGACCCGACAGAGCAGGCACTGTAATGGTGACGAGTAGATGCCCACGTGATGGTCATGTACTTATAACGACGTTGAAGGTATCGTGCAACACCCGTAGAAAACACAGTACCTACCAGAGGACGCCTACATTGTCTAGCGAGTCATGAGGATTCGCAGGATAGGCAACTGACAGCACTCTCTCTGCTGTACACTATCCATACGGCGTCTTGCAACCAAAAACTAATTTAATGCCACACCGGTGATGTGGCGAGATCGCTGGCGAGATCACCTCTAGCTCCATCGACGACTTGTGCGTCAATTCCCTCGAGTCCCTCGCTCTTTTCTTCTTCGGCTTCGGTGCAGTGAACAGCTACTCCTTGGGATGCAACTCTGGATGCTCGAAATTTGTTCAACCTTGACCTCGTAGAAGGGGTAGTCAGAATCCTCCACCATCTTCTTCGTGGTTACCTGCAAGTGGTACGAATCATCACGGGAAAAGCAGCGCCGGTCGCTAAAGTATCTCCAAGTGGACTTCGGATCGTCAACTTGAACTTCCTCCCAAAACGATAGGCCATTACGACAGCCACGCTCCGTCAAGTCCCGTGGGACACCATGAGACCAGATCTTGCCCCTGTCTTGTCCGAAGAGAAGTGAAAAGGAGTCGCCGCGGCTATTTTGAAGCAGCAACACGCCCAACTGAGTCCCACGAATATCCAACCGTCTTTTTCTTGAGCTGCTGCGATCGTCAGAAGCTATTACGTTTTCATGATGGTCGAAAACACGGATACGGGTACTATTGTAGGAGTGCGCTGAATTGGTCGTATCGGTCACCGAAATCGTTATCGCCAAAGCGTTGTACTTGACATCCGTACACCGCTCCTCGGTAGACAGATAAATTTGCTGACGTTGCCCGAGCTGGATGTTACTGTCAACAAGAACGATTTCGGTCACTCGGACTCGGTAGTAGCAAGCTGTCCACGGATTTTGATCCACGTAGACTCCAACCCATTTTCCATCTTGCCGGCAGTTCAGCACAGCAACGGTGGAGTCGTTGAGACGCAAGAGGGGCAGCGAAATGGATAGGCCAAGATTTGTCAGGGACAATATAGACCCAGCGTTCGCTGTGATAATCCCGTCCGAAACGATAGTTGGGTCTTGCCGCTTCTTCGAGAAGTCCTCAGGGGATGTAGCCAGGACTCCGTGAGAAACAAACGATGTGGTGCATCCGAGGGGATCGAGGCACCAGGCGAAAATGGAAAAATCCGCGGAGTCGGCCATGATTTGCATCTGAAGGCGTCGAAAGGCCTTTACTCCCTCGCCGTATAAGAGAGGCATGTTGACGTCGAAAATACCCATCAAGCAGTATGCCATGTCTTCAGTTCTTGTTGTCTTCCTGCCGGCAGCCCAGGACATTCTCTCCGCAACACTCTCTCTTCGAATACTTTTGGGATGGATCAAAGCTTCGTGAGAGATTGCCGTTATGTCCGCAATCTTGTCTAACAAGCTCGCCTTGGTTCCGATGTAAGACCATTTTCGGTCGTAGAATACCACGGTCATAGGTGCAATCAGCTCCTGAAGAGTCCAACCCCTCTGAAACCATCGACTGCGTTCAAAACCACGCGGCAAGAGTGACGCTAAAAGAGTGACATCCGCCAAATATGCATAACAGACATGAGCCTTGGAATACCAGCGAAACATACTGTTGATCGCTTCTGACAGCTGGGCCGAGCTACTTTTGTCGATGCAACACGTGTCGACCCAAGCGTAGCGGAGCCCGTCTGCTCTGGCCAGCGCACAACAACCCTCAATTTTCTGATAACCTCGCTTTTGTTTGCCGCCTGGTGTTCCGATTTCTTCAAATGACACCTCTTCCTTGGCCCAGGTATGGGAAAGAACAGCATAAGGAGGTAGTGGTTCGGACTCGAAATGACATAGTTTCAGGGTGGTGGTGTCAAGTAGCCACATTCTTCGATTGGCAAGTGCAAGTTCGGCTCAGATATTGGGTAACAACAGTTGGGCGGAAGAGGTAATGAACGGATCAAGAGAGGAACAAGAACAATAACATTCCGCAGCAAGAAAAGTCTCATCAAGCAAGAGCGGTTACGTTGGGGCGGAGTCAACAGGTCGCGCATGAGGCTGTGGCGGGGAAAGCGGCCTTTGGAAGCTCCACAGCCACTCATTTGCCATTGCGAAGAAGGCTGAAGCCCGTGCTAGAGCGGGGGAGTCTGCCCTGAGCGAACAGGTGTAGAGAGCGGAATTTTGAGCGTGGGAGGGTGTGAGAGTGTGCCTTGCTAATAAGTTTCGCGTGCTAACAGACTCATCAAATTCGCCAAGACAGCAACAAGTAACTTCCCTAGGGCTTTTTGATCGGATGCCTAGCGACTCTGGGGAAGCGGAGCTCGCGTGTAGCTATTTATTCCAACTTCACCCGCCTCCTACATAGTAGCGTAGGTAAAGCTAGAAGAGTGAATTGGCATAATAGACGCTGGGAGGGCCGGTTTCAAACGAACTTGTGATCAGACTTCGGGACGCTTGAGATAATCCAAATTAAATCTACCTATTCTGTCACCCACGAGCTCATCCCGGAACATCTTCCTACACAGAAGCACCACCTTCCAGAATCCGATGAGTTCAACTTCAGATAAGTTCTGCAGATGGACGCTTGACTCCCTACCCCTGCTGCTGACTCGAATAACAGGATAGTCGGTGAAAACATCACGCAGAAATGAAGGGCGCATATAGAGTCGCGTCGCGGATGGGTTCCAAGATGTTGTAGCAGCGTAAACAATATGCACAAGAATTAATAGCCACTGCTCATTTGTGGCCTTCGAGGGAATAGCCCAAGGACGATCACAAATCACGCTGGATGTACTAGAAAAGTCCCTCCCGCGGAACTTTGGTTGTGTCTGTTTGTCTACCTGTCATCCTGTCATTGGTTCATAACTCCGATGACGCCTCGCTTGTTCTGTCGCGAAAACATGTCAACCGACCCGATCCCCTTTATGTACCTATGTCAACAAGCCGAATCCAGTTGCTCATGCCCACGAACCCGAATACCATTAATACTCATGCCAAGCAGCCGAATACTACTCCTCAACCTTGACAATCTCCCTGCACATGTCCAAGAACCGGGTGCGATACTCTGGCGCGGTAGTCGTGATGCTCATGGGACCCTGGTCGTGAAACAGCCTCCATGTATTGACGAGCATTGTCATGGTCTTAGCCTGAGTCTTATGCTTGGCCCAGAAGAAGTCGAGAATGACGGCCCGGTAAAGCCACTTGTCGTCCTGGCTGGGGACGCCCGTCCTCCAAGTCGGAGGGTCATTGAAGGGATTTTGGCTCTCATCAGCCGGAGAAGAAGATTTCGGAATCCGCACCAGCATAAGGCTGTAGTCGACAGCATTGTACTGGGCGAGGAGCTCCGTGTCGTGTTCGAGCGTCTTGAGGAATTCGTCGGCGTCTTTTCGGCTGAGGACGACTTTATCGTCGAAGTTGTCTGCAAGTTTGGACTTTGTCGCGTCAGATGCGAGCTTCCCGCCTGCAATGTCGCGCTCAGGAAAGAAGTACGACATGGGCTTCAGGTCGAATGTCTGCCAGTCGGAATTCTCTTTTTGGCCGTGCAGTAGATTCTCCATCACAAGGTGGTACGTTGGGGAAATACCAAAGAGGCCGCCCAGGCTGGGGTACCGCCAGCCAAGGAAGTCGGTGATCCGGACGAGAAAGGATTTCGGATTCGATTCCATGTGCGAGACGTACGGTTCCAGCAAGTCGTCTCGGAAGAAGGAATGTTCGAAGCGGCGGGGAATCGACTTGATGAGATATCTGTTGTCCTTTGTGGTGTAGAATGTCTGGATATGCTCGCATCAGCGCGAAGCCTCGGCCAGGAAATTGGAGAGGAACACAATTGTGGATAGATATTATTGCGGAGGATCGCTGGCTACGACTTACCGAGCCTGAATATCCCATATCGCCCTTCGACACCAACGAATTCTTGTCCTTGAAACTTGTTTTATACTCGTTGTCGGACAAATTCCAGGCCTTCCCCCGCAAGTTCTTGAACAGCTCGGGCCGTATCTTGATCAGGAACAGCCCGTACAACGCGAAGAATGTCCTGATCGGTTTCCAGAACCGCAGCCGGTTGTCCTGTGCCTGGTCATCTCGTTGGATTGCAAACACTATTGACCGCGAGATCTGATCATCGCGACGACCCATGGTTTATTGACCGGCTCCTGTGGATCGAATTTGATACGATGGGCTCAGCCGTGCGAGGTCTGGCCGGGGTCATGAATTTCTCGGACCAGGACGTCTTGACGGGAGATCTGAGTTTCTAGGAGAAGAAGAGTGTCAACATGACAGCGAAGCCACCAGCGGGTGGCGCGACGGGGTCCTGACGTCACACAGCTGCTTGATCAAAGGCAGGCTGAGCTAAACTGTATTTGGCGCGACGAGGCTGTAGCAAGCTAGCTCGGTAACTGGATGACCCTCGGTCGGGTAACGAGTAGTCATTGTTCCCCCAGACCTCGGCCTTTCTTTCCCCAATCAACCCCACACTCATGGTGAGGCTCCAGAGGCGGGCAGTGGCCCGAAAAGAGAATATAGGTAGGCTGTCACATATCTTCCCGGCTCAGTAGAGACGTAAATATTACTTGAGTCATCCTAGAAACCATGGCTCGAATATATCGCAACTCCACTAGACCTGTGGTCGATGTCCCCAAGATTGATCTGTTGACTTTGTTATTTGGTAAGTTCAAAAGCCCGCGACTGACTTGAGCGGAGGAGCTTTTGTGCTGAACCGAGGCCACCGTGTAGAGACGGAGCATAGCGTTGCACAAGATGACACGGTCTTGCATCTCGAGGCGACAAACCCGTCCAACAAGATAACCAAGAGCGATCTGCGGGACCTCACTCAAGGAATTGCGCATGGTCTGCGGCAGCACTATGGTGTGGGTGCCAATGGGCCGAACAAGGACGTGGTCACGGTGATAAGCTATGGTCAGCCCATGGTCCCGGCCGCTTTCTACGGCACCATCGCCGCCGGTGGAGTGTACTCGGCGGCGAGTCCTTCGTCGACAGTCGCAGATTTGGCCCGACAGATCACTGTGGGAACCAGTCGCTTACTCGTATGTGGCTCTGAGCACAAAGAGGTTGCAACTCAGGCTGCGAAGCAATGCAACTTACCCCTAGACCGGGTGCTGGTGCTCGAGTCCAGCCCAACGTGGAGTCTGAAGAGCTTGGATGGTAAAGTCAATGTCATCTCAAACGAGAAACTCAAGTGGGACCGCATCACGGACCCGGTGGCTTTGACTAAGAGCCTCATTGTGATTTTATGGTCGTCCGGCACCACTGGTCTCCCGAAGGGTGTGATGCTGTCACACGAGAATTTGGTGCAAGAGCTGTATCTCATCACCCTCCCCGGAAGAGAATGGGCTGCAAAGCAGATTGAGGCCGGAAAGGAACTCAAGCCATATCGGACCCTCGCACATCTTCCCATCAGCCACATTGCCGGCCTGTTCGGCTATCTCGTTGCACCCTTCTATTCCGGAGGGTTGGTCGTGTGGATGCGCAAGTACGAGTGGTCTCAGATGTTGAAGTTCGTGAAAGAGTACGAGATTACTGCGTTCTACACTGTTCCCTCCATATACCTGCGAATATCGAAGTCACCTGATGTGAAGGATCATTTCAAGTCAGTCGACGCGGCTTCAACGGGAGCCGCTCCGATGGACGAAGATCTCCAAAAGGCGGCGAATTCCAAACTCGGCGAAGGCGAGACGCTAATAGGTCAGACCTGGGGCTTGAGCGAGACTACCGGAGCAGTGACCATGATGCCACGTGGTGAGAGTGACACGACGGGAAGCATATCGCCCATTCTACCGAATGTTGAGATCAGGTAAGATTGTCCACTCTTGGCAAAGGCCCCTCTTGTTGCTCATTGCTCCTGCAGAATGGTCGACGACAACTTCAACGATGTAGAGCCGGGCCAGGAAGGCGAGCTGCTGGTCCGAAGTCCACTCGTCACACAAGGCTATTTCAACAACCCTCAGGCGACGAAAGAAGCTTTCCATGACGGTTGGTTCTGTACGGGGGACATTGGAGTCCTGCGGAACGGCAAGTTTTACATCGTGGACAGGAAGAAGGTGTGTTTGGTGGCCTCTTGATGAGAGCAAAGCTGATAAGATCATCGCAGGAACTCCTCAAGTACAAGGGTCTGCAAGTCGCGCCTGCCGAGATCGAGAACCTGCTTTTCACACACCCTAAGATCCAGGAAGCAGCAGTGGTGGGCGTGAATCTGCCGGACGACCCGGGCACCGACCTTCCGCGCGCATATGTTGTCGCTGATCCCACAGAGGTTTCCGAACAGGAGATCAAGGACTTTGTCAAAGAACGCCTAGCTCCATATAAGCAGCTGAGAGGTGGGGTTGTCTTTGTGAAGGAATTGCCGAAGAATGCGATTGGCAAGTTTCTTCGAAGGGAACTGAGGGACCGGGCAAAGAGGGAGCTGGGTCTAGTCAAGACTTCCAAGCTGTGATGGTGTGGAAGAGATGATCCATAGATCTAGATTCATGGGGTTGTGAAATCCTAGTGACCTGCTCCTCTGAGGCAGAAACAGACGCAATCCCAGTGAAGCTTCGAGGCCAGGTGGCTTTATCTTGCTCTGATACGGTATCCTCTGGGGTGCTGAAACTGTGCTGCACGCTACGCCAGTAAGGCACAGTCCGCTTTGAGAGTTTCCATGATTTCACGGGCTCGCCTTAGCTCAGCTTAAGGACCAGACCACGTCGACAGATCCATCCGAATTTGTTCCTTGTATTCTTCCGTTCTCTCCCCGGTCTTGCCCTTTGCGTCAGCGCCGAGCGCAGCACCATCTGATTGAGGAGTCCCAATCAGGAGAATGGTAGTTCCTTGGACTCGTCGGCGGTCTTGAATCTTGCTTTAAACCTATTTCTCGGCTGGAAGAGCCTTGTCCCCTTGTCAACTTTCGGTGAAGGGGATACTTCTCAAGACCGCTTTGCGGGTTAATGCCGTTACCGTTATCCGTGACTATAGCTTCGAGCCGGTCTGCTTTGTGGCAAGCTCCCTTAGTTCTCGCCTTAGGATCTTACCAGACTGATACTCAATATTAATGATGTGGGCATGCGCAACAAAGGCTCGTCATTGACTCACAGGGTTCTTAGGGATGGCATCCACGAAGGCCGCGCCTCCTGTGAGATGCTTGATAGTCGATACGCGGGTTCTGACAAAGTCGACAACATCCTTCTCAGAAATCCGTGAATTAGGCTTCCGTACAACGTAAGCGCGCGGCTGTTCATCGTCTGTAGCCCTAGCCATGATATTAGCACAACTAATTCATCCCCCGGCTAGGGGGCAAACATACGTCTTGATCCCGATTACGGCAGCATCCATAATCTCGCTATGCTCGAGGAGAAGCGCCTCGAGCTCAGCTGGTGCGACTGCGACGCCCTTGACTTTGATCAATTCCTGGCCAGGGTTAGCTCTCCGAATTGGGCCACGCCAACGGTCGGTGCATTCAGAGCTCACCTTCTTTCGATCGACCATGTACCACTTCCCGGAATCGTCCCGATACGCAATATCACCGGTCTTCAACCAGCCATCACTGCTGATTGTCTCCGCAGTAGCTTTGGGATTTCGCCAGTAGGCTGTCATGGCATTGGGCGAACGAATCCAGAATTCTCCTGTTTCGCCCGGCTGCTTCTCTTCCTCCCCGTCTTCTTTGACAAGTTTTGCTTCGGCACCAGGAACAAGCTCGCCAATTGAAATCGACGAAGGGCCGGAGCTCTGCCTTTCGTCCCAGCACAAAGTGATGGCGGGAGTCCTGCAAGACCTGTCAGCAAGTATGTAATTCATGTTGGAAGGACTGTTGTCTTACTCCGACATTCCCCAAGCCTGTCGCACTTTGAGTCGACCATTCCAAAGCTCTTCAAACTGCTGAGTGACTTCCATGCCAATGGGTGCCGCACCTGCCACCACTTTCCTGACGCTACTGATGTCGCATGTCCCATCCCTGACTGAAGGGTGTTTAGCCATGGCAACCAGCATTGGCGGAACGAGAACGAGTTCTGTGATCTTGAATCTCTGTATATGATCCAGCATATCCGCCAAATTGAACCGCTCCATCAGGTATGTCTCCAAGCCCCACTTGGGTGCAGTGAAGGTATAATAACACAACCCAAGTGCGTGGTACATCGGGACTGCACAAAGTGTACGCCGCACAACGACTGTGGGGTCAGACATTTGAATCAGCTTGAGTTGGAGCATGTTTGCAATGACGCTGCGATGGGACAGCTCGACACCCTTGGGTAAGCCCGTCGTGCCAGAGGAGTATATTAAGATAGCCGTACGCTCTGAGAAGGCTTTGCTGTTCCGCTCCTGCCAGACAAATCTTCGACCGATCTCTGGTTTTGCCACAAGGTTGCTCCAGTGCCGAATTTTGCTTTGAGACGTTGTTTCGGAGACATCTTTTTCATGATCCATGGGTAGTTCACTGAAAAGAAAGATCCTGCTCCTGTCGAATCCGACAAGCTCAGCTGCATCTAACGCCCTATCGATGCAGCTCTCCGCTGCGAGGACAAACCGCGGGTCCGAGTCTTTGAGCTGATGCGAAAGTTCTCGGGCAGTGTAAGCTGGATTGGCACTATTGTAGATAGCTCCCGCCATCAAGCTTCCCACCACAACGATCGGATAAAATATATTGTTGGGTGAGAACAGAAGCACTCGATCCCCATCCTTGAGCCCAGCAGACGTCAGACCGGCCGCAACCCTCTTCGACCATTCGCGGTAGGAGTGGGTAGTGAGATAGTGTGTATGGGGGCGCTTGGCATCTATAATGATCTTATCGACCAAATTGAGTTCGGAACTCGTCGATCCGAACATGAACGATGGAATTGACAACGTCGGCGACGCGAGCTGCCACCGAGATTTGTATGGCATAGTTGAAGACTTCGAGGGAACGTCGTCAATGATTGAATGATGCGTGAATGTCGTGAGGAAGCACGCTTCGAACCGTGAACGCAGAACTGGGAAGAAGGTGATCAACGTTGGTAGTCGTTGAGACGGCGAGGTTTCTACTAATGACCCCATGTTTTTGTAGCACCAGCTGTATTTGTGATCGGAGTCGAGGCTGCCAGATGGTTGGACCAGGAGCGATGGGGGGCCTCGGCGCTCCATCGGTTCGGTCTCCACATCGGATCCGGGGAGCCGCATTGGCAGAGAGTTGCGACAATCAGGCAGGCGCTGGTTGTCGTACCACAGTTGGTTTCTAGAGGGTAAGGGCGGAACTTCCCAGCCTAGAAGCGAGGACTGGCCGTGACATGCTCGACATCTCCGAACTTTGGCCCACAGGCCAATGATGCTAGGCAGCACACAACTCACGGCAGGTCCTCGATGTCTTCATGCGACCAGCAATCCATAAGTAGATCGCCATACTGCTGCATCAGCTTCCGTAACGCTGGTCTCGCCGTAATAGCCCCAGAAACAGTAGAATCCAGGGTCAACAGGCACGTCAGCAACGGCTTCATATTTGCAATCCAGTCTGAATTGATGGTCACACCCGGGAAAGCAGCCAGAGACAACTCGATCTGCTGTGTGTCCGACACGTGCAAGTCAATCGTGTGTTCGATGGCCTTGGAGAGGGCCAGTACCACCAAGGCCGTGTTTGCGTGGTGTGAAATGAAGTGCATTTTTGCCTGCACGCTGTTGATAAGTTTAAACTCGCCCAATGCCGACACATCGACAATCCGCTGTGCAATCGTGAGCAGCGAAGTGACGGCAGCTCGTTGATACGACTGCGCTTTTTCAAGCAACGAACTTCTTTCGATAGCTGGGAGCACCCCGGATGCTCGGTGAAGTTGCTCGACAAGCAGCAGTTTGGACAGTTTCCAGAACAAAAGCATAAATGCTGTAAAACCACAACGGTCAGTTGATCAGTCTATCAGCTGCAGTACGATCAACTCACCTGAAGCCAATTTCGACTTCTCGGAAAGAAGATAAAAGGAAATGACACATTGGTCGAGCCAAGAACCGTATATCATGTTGAACTCATCGATGGTGGCCAGTGCCTTTGCCACTGCATTTCTGATCGCGTGCATATCGAACGACCCACCGCCCGCTAGGAGCATCTGCCGCAGGCGAGCAACCGCTCTGAAAACTCGGAAGAGGTCCCCTGAAGCATTCTGGCAATTCCGAGGTACTTCTCGGTCAAAAAGAACCGGCTGTTGCCATTCTGGTGCCGCATGACCACCGAGTAGGGAGTCTGCAAGGTAGTGTTAGTCGAAGCGCGGGCACAATTGATCATTTCCAGCTTGGTACCTTTCGATCGTAAAGGCGCATCCGCCAACATACAGGGCCGCTCGTGTAAGACTGAATCTATAGTGTCGCGCAAATAAGCGTACCAGCGAATGATACCAACTGAAGATTGGAGGAGGAAGCGATATATTGACTGTCGTCCGAGATGCTCGCAGTAGTCTTCTACCAATCCCTGGAGTTCTTCCATCTGGCGCAAACCATCATCCAAGAGCGCAAGCGGGGTCCTTTCGTACGCTTGGGTGGTACTCACTTCCTCAGGGACACTGGTCATCAGGAAAAGGAAGACAGAATACAGCCTGACAAACGAACGGTTTTCGATCGAACTGACCAGTTGCGAATGGGCGTTGAACCACGCTGAGGTGAAGACATTTAAGCTGTTTGTGCCACGGTCGCCTGGGCCAGATGGCGACTCGGAAGATCGGCTATTCGAGTCAAGGCTTTCGTAGAACTGGGCCAAGGGTCCCTCGGCCTGCCGAGAGGGCAAATATTGTAGTGCAAAGGCTTGTAAGACGGCTGTCAAGGTGCGCTCATTCTGACTGCGTGCTTTCTGGTCGATGACATTGCCGTACAGGGGGCCAAAGTTGTCTAGAAACCGAGCAACACCAATCATCGTCACCTTGTTGATCTGACTTGCTAGAGACTCTGGGGTCATAGCATGTATATGAGCGTCGTGGGCAACCTCTGACCCAGTCTTCCTCCAAGATGGCGTGAAGGCCATAGGCACAGGGTGCGCATCGCCGCTATTTGATGCCGATGCCCTGGATTGGTCGGACTCGAAGGAATATTTATATGGGCCGGCAAACAGGTTGCAATTGTAATCAAGATACCTGATGGCGATGCCGGACATCATGGAATTGTAAACATCGCCAAGACTTTGGTTTATCCGCTGCGTTTCGACTGAAGAATTGAGCAGATGAATTGGGCTGCCCCGCCATAGACCAAGCGTTGAGTTTGTCTGCTCGGCTAAAGTGTGGGGTGCACAATGCGCGATTGATGGGGTGCTCCTCAGAGGTTGGCGTTCGGCGGGTGTGTCACTGGTGAGAAAAGTACGCCTGTCGAGATTTGTCCATTCCGATACAATGTTTCCCATGAACATATCGACATCAAGGAAACCAGGATATGGAAGCTCACCCACAAGTGCATCTTGTATCGTGCTAGGAAGAGGGTCCGCCAGTAAGGGTTCCGGAAGCAAAGGCACCACTGTCTGGCTCTGGGTTCGTGGAATGGCAGGAGCAATTGGTTGTCGCTGTGCATAGAAAGATGATGGCTTGGCCTTGTGCCTCTTCTGACTCAGTCGTGAGTTCACAAAATCGAATGTGCAATTATGTCCGAGATGAATACAGTTGATGCAGCTAGCCGAAGGCCCAGAGGCGTCGTCCGGAAACGCACATCTTCGTTTTGATCGCCGACACGGATCACAAGAAGAGTTCTGCTTGCGCGCACTGACAAGTCCCATGGCAGTCGGGGGCACTCTCGCAACTCGATAGAGGGGAATCTTCTCGGCAAGTTGGTCTAATCAGCCGGGCTTGTCTGTGACTCGGAAGCGACAGTAGACTTCAAAGTCGTGGAAGTGATGCCACGGTGGCGGAAGGGACATAGTACGAGTAGTCGCCTCAGGTTGGCCTCAGCTTGCCTTCAGCTCAAACCCAACCCGACATCAACGCTGTAACCTTACCTCCAAGTAACTTGCTGACTCTGAAACTGTGCTACCGTCGATGAAGCTGACTGCCAATGTCATTACGGCCCCGTCAGGATCGACGGATATGCGGAGCTTGAGATGAAGCTTTCAGGCGAGGCAGCAGGGTTCGGCTCCGACAACCAACGGGAAAGAGGAACAATGAAATCTTACGCAACGGTGCAGCAAGCCGTTGGTGCCGCCCGTCGTGCCTCGGGCCAATCAAATCGGGTCAGTATACGGTGGACCATGCGGCGTGTCCCGCGCTTCTGCTTCCAACTTCTCTTGCACAAAGAAATGTACTTGTGAGAATACGAGCGATGCTCGACAAAATGCTTTACTTGCAATAATATACACACGCATTGGGATATGATCCCACGTGCAGCATCCCTGCTCTCCGCGGCCAGGCAAGAAACACGAAAGATCTCCTAGTCTAAACAACGCTCGTTGGCCGTCCGAGACTTACAAATGGGGACCACTCATTCTTTCGAGCCCCAGGAATCTTGCAGCCTGGCCAAGATGGTCGAATCCCCAGTAGCACTCCTCCTGACCTTCTACATTCATAGCCTTGATCCAAGGAACGCCTGGTGATCCACCGCTAATCGCGTTCTCCGTGTGCTGTCTCAAGAGAGACTTGACTTCATCGGATGTACTCTGTTCCGACGTCGATCAGCCTCCCGTAGTGCGACTTGATGGAATTCCTACCCTGTCAAGAATTTTGGCAGCGAGGTCCGCGCCTACCACATTGGCAATGATGGGACCATGGACTTCGGGGAGTTGGACTCCTTTTTTCTCATACCAGAACGCGTGGTATAACTCAGCTATAACCTCTGGGTATTGTTTCGGACACTCGAGCGAGCATGCGACCAAGGCTCTTTGTACCTGTTTGGCAATATCAGAAAATCGATCTGAGCTTAAGGACGGGATGGAACCAAAGATGTTCCAGTTACCTTCAAGGTGGTCGCTTGGATTGGATAGTTGTCCGGCCAGCCTTGCTTCCAAGGAATGTTGAAGTCACGGCTCCATCGGCTGACGTCTGTCTCAATCCATTTGACCTTGTCTGCAACTCGTCAGGGGAGGTTTGAAATCCTTATCAAGGTAGCAGTGACTGAAGTTCTCGTTGAACACCTACTGGGACTGCTCCAAGGCGGCTTCAATCCGACAGCATTGACATACGCCACGACAAGGATCGGGATATAAGTCACGTCGCAGGCGCGGAAGATGACCGAGTTCTGTGATAATGCAAACCCGTCAGCCGTCGCTACCCCAAGTTTCTCTCTCAATGCCTTCAGAGCGAGCCGCCTGCTGACCTTGATGACATAGAAGGCCAAGTATGAGTAGGGACTGTGCAAGTCGAAGTACAGAGTCAGCTTCGGCTTTCCCATGGTCTGTCACCGGTGCTCTCTCGCAGCGGGCCTCACTCCAGGGCCGACCGACCATCCTACCTTTATCCTCGTGCCATACCTCCAAGGGGGTTTCGGAGGTATGATTTTCCGCACCCAAACCGAGGTCGAATGTGATTGGTCTACGGTTCCGCTACAGTCACTGAAACTGGGGCTGATGTTCGCTGACAGCAACCTCGCCGAACCGCCAAACGATCTCCTTAGCACTTCACAGCGTCTCGGACGGCGACTGGCGACTAAGCTTCTAAGTACCGATGGAAGCCAGCCATGATTGCCAACTTCTTCAAGCGGTGCAGCCGGAAGGAGAGAGTACATACTCGCAGTATGTCGACTTTCTTACCGCCGCAGACAGTGAGAACCCTGGCAGTGAGCGTGACGCCCTCGAGGCTATAGATCCACCCGGCTTTTTTATACGGCATCCTCCGAAGCCTCATGAGCTCGAGGCTGAGCTTACGGATGATACTCAACTATTCCAGACCATCCATATGGGCGTAGCAGCCGTGGATGAAAAACGCTGGAGGCTAGTTATAGACGGACTGGTGGAGCGGCCTTTCTCGATCTCTTTCGCACAACTGAAACGCATGCCTCGCGCGACCATAACAGCGTTCCACGAATGCTACGGAAGCCCCATCGCACCGCCAACTCAGGCCCTCTGGCGAATTGGGAATGTCACGTGGACTGGCGTTCGTCTGTCGGATTTGCTGAAGTTGGCCAGACCAAAGCCACAGGCACAATACATTTGGTCGCAAGGGCTCGAGTCAGGTAGCTTTGCTGGCGTGTCAGCGGACCGGTACGAGAAAGACCTCCCGCTGCAGAAAGCTCTGACGCCCGAGGTGCTCATCGCGTACGAAATGAACGGCGACAGCCTAGGCAGGAAGCGAGGTGGACCGGTAAGAATGGTTGTGCCTTTGTATTTCGGCACCAACAGTACCAAGTGGCTTTGCAGGCTCTCTGTCCAAGACCGTCGAGCTACTGGACCATTTACCACAACCTTTTACAATGAAGTGGACCCCACAGATCCAACTGGGCAGCAAATGCGCCCGGTCTGGATGGTCGAGCCAAACTCTATGATCGTGAGGCCAGAGCCCGGAGCGATCCTGCAAGGGCCAGAAGTCGAAATATATGGCAGGGCTTGGGGGTGCCAAGAAATCGAGGGCGTGGATATCAGTGTCGATGGTGGGGAGAGCTGGCTGCCACAATCTGATATAGACTTACGCCCACGAAAGGAATGTGAATGGCAGCTATTTCGTACGAAGCCGACGCTGCCAAAGAAGGGAAAGTACAAATTGGTTGCAAGGGCAAGGGACAAAGCCGGGTTGTCTCAACCGTTAGCAGGGCGAAGGAACCATGTGCATATGGTGGAAGTCGAGGTTCTCTAATAGTAGGTCACCTTGACCGCACAAATACGCGCGAACTCTCCCGCATCGTAGCTACGGTAGAGGATAGCGTTTCTACCTCCGTGGACTCCATGGTTGAGGCGCTGCTGCAGTTGAAATGCGATCTCACGGAGCGTGAAGCTCGCTTGTCAGCTTGTTTGAATTGAAATGGCAGATGGGGAAGAGCGCCATAATTCCATCTTTTCAGTATCCTACGCATTCTCGTTTAGATATTGTAGCTGGGTTTAGGCCTTGGATCCTGTATCTGAACTTGGACCTTGGTGCCTGGGCCATGGAGTGATCAGGCAAGGCCATCACGTCTGGATTCGGTTTGGTCGTTGCTGTACTAGCACTCGCCCTTTTACGTTGAGATCAGTACATGAGGCATATAGGACTGACTCAAATTCGAGCAACTAACTGCTCTCATTATGTTTTCCCGTTTGGGCGTGGACGATACTATTCCGAAACTCGGCCTTCACAACAAAGCACAATGCTTCCCTTCCTCTAGCAGCTTCAGTCCACCGTCAGCGAGACAACCGATTACTACCCCGGCTCATTGGCTCTAGCACATTTCAACAATGAAGCTACTGTCTACATGCGAGAAATTAAGGATTCATGGCAGAGAAGGAAAATTGGCCTCAGTCAACTTGGACCTTGTCAGGTCATCTTCCGAACGAGGCACGCCCTTCAGCAATTTATCCGCCCTGACCCTTCCCTTTGATCACTCTTCCTGAACAGGACTCATTGCGCCATCTGCCCCGACTTGGCCTAGCGGAAGAACAGAAAGGATGCGAATGACATAATGTCAACGGCACATACGGCCCCAAGTGCGATGCAGATCTGTCATAGATGGTCATTACTCTTCTAGCAATCCTCAGGCAGTACGAACGAGCGCGAGCACGCTTCCGCTAGGACGACAAAAAGTAGATTGGCGTCATAGAGTGACAACGCTTCTCGCCTGTCCCGGGAGATCACAGCAACAGGTTTCGTACGCACCCTATTCACGGGCCAACTACTAGTTCTAGAAGCTGGCAGCGAGGGTGGGTGAGGTTGGTGACGCGAGCGAAGCCAGATTCCAATCTGCATATTGGATTGCTCATGAGCTGGAGATGCAATTAGTCTCTTGACTCGAAGGCCGACTGCTGGAATTATGCTCCCGATTCGGGTAGTGCGATTTGAACGCAGAGAAGCCGTCAGGGAACGGAAACTACCGGAAATTTGGGGTAACGGAACGTGAGCGGCATCGACCTTCGTCGATCCCTGCTAAGTATCCGAGCTGGAAGTGCGAATTGACGCATATGTTTCCAAGTTATTCTGTAATCAGCCAAGTTCGAGCTGAAGTTTTTGGGGATTGAATGAATACGGACGAGCATATATTCTCACGGGTGTTCTTACCTACTGCGAGGTACAGTGCTCGGTAGTGTATTCCTTGACAGAATTTTTGACTTTGTCTTCCTAACAGTTCCGAGTTGACTTCGCAGAAGAACATCCAGGACGGCGGATTCTTTGGCTCAAACAACGCTAGACGCGCGATGCCAGAGGCAAGTCCACATTCAGATTGCATGTGTTTACGTATCGTTATGACCACGCAAGGGCCGAGCCAAGACCGTGGACCCAGGTGCCGTTCTGCTCCTTTCGCCACGAGACTTGTACGCCACTACCGTGCTGGGCTTAAGGGGCGAGCCGAATTCATGTTTTCTAGCATAAAACAGGACAAAGTTCGCGAGGAGCGCGACCCCGGATTCAAGGGGAGTGCCAGGATTCATGGGGAGTCGAATGGCGCAAGGCCTTCCCCTGCGCCCTAAGCTCTCAGCTGGATCACGTCTCTGTTGCGAGGGAAAATTTGCACTTGTACGTCTATAATGTCCACTTCAGCGATAAGTGCGGCACTCACTTAGCTGCTCGCACCCCAGATTTCATTACTTGGGCTACACCAGATTGAGCGTAGTGTTCCATCGTTCCGCTCGTCGTGCCTGTGGAGTCTCCGGCTACAACGTCAAATAGGTTTGCGCTGATTGGCATCTCCAGACTTCGTCTCCATGCTGATTCTTTAGGTACAGTGATGGGCCTTAGCGGCTCAGTACTTGCGATCTCCCTTCTTTGTTTCGCTCCGTCTGACATAGCTAGTTATGATACCATACAACTCTCGTCCCCTGCCAATGATGGAGCATGTCCACGTTAATTAGAGTTCGCCACAGGCAGCAACTACCCATCGAAGCCTCGCTGAAAACTCCTGGCCCCTGAGGGGAAATCGACTTCCTTCATCAGGCAGTCTATTCGCCAGATAACGCAGATTGGATTCTTCTGGCCTCTCGGTCACTCTCCTTGCAACGGCCCCAGCAGCGGAAGCGTCATAGAGATGCTGTCCGAGGAGCTTGGCCTCATGGGGGAGGACCCGTTGAGGACCTGGCTTGGCTCCAGAGACTGAGAATCTTATAGCCGTATATATACATGTACGGCAACGGCGGCCATATTTGGACCTCCAGAGTGTGCGACTATCTCTCTTCCAAGCCGTCCCTCAAAATCCTGCCGGAACGCAACAAATATGGGTGACAAAGACATGAGATCTTTTGACGTTGGAATGACTCCTTCTGACGAGAATTCCTCCTCTCTCGACATCCAACCCGGTGAGGTCTCTGACAATGCCGACAATGCCGACAAGCTCCAGCGCCGCCTCAACAATAGGCAGATACAATTGATTGCCATCGGAGGCTCAATCG
This sequence comes from Phialophora chinensis, assembly GCA_016109575.1. Taxonomy (NCBI): domain Eukaryota; kingdom Fungi; phylum Ascomycota; class Eurotiomycetes; order Chaetothyriales; family Herpotrichiellaceae; genus Phialophora; species Phialophora chinensis. Next base: position 243,161 of record JADWPU010000017.1, read on the forward strand.
GTACCGCTCTATTCGTTTCCATTGGCAGCGGCCTTGCCAAGGGGGGTCCTCTCAGCTTGTTCCTAGCCTACGCCATCTACTCGTGCATGTTGGGCCTCGTCAACAACTGCATGGCTGAAATGACGATCCTGCAACCCGTCTCAGGCGGCTTCATCCGGATGGCGGGACAATGGGTCGACGATGCCTTCGGATTCATGGCCGGATGGAACTTTTTCTTTTACGAAGCTCTCTTGATACCGTTCGAGATCACGGCTCTGAACCTGGTGCTGTCTTTTTGGAGAGACGACATCCCCACTGCTGCTGTTTGCGCCGGATGCATTGTGCTTTACGCGTGAGAACTACCCAGCAGACGGCGTTATCCTATGTGACCCATATACTAAAGTATTTGTCTAGTCTCCTGAACGTCCTGGCCGTCAGAGCATATGGAGAAGCGGAGTTTTGGCTCTCTGGGGGCAAAGTCCTGCTGATCTTCATGTTGTTCATGTTCACTTTTGTGACCATGGTGGGCGGCAATCCACGGCATGATGTCTACGGCTTCCGCTACTGGAACAACCCCGGACCCATGGCCGAGCACCACACTACTGGGTCCCTGGGACGCTTCGAGGGCTTCCTGGCCTGCTTGTGGAGTGCATCCTTCTGCGTCGTGGTGAGTATGAAATGTTCATCGGAATTTGCGCTGCAGAACAGTCTAGCTCTAACTCCTATCCTGACTTTCGACTCTAACGCTCATGTATCTGTCTAGGGACCCGAGTATCTCGCCATGGTGGCCGCCGAAGCTAAGCGACCTCGCATCTACATCAAGAAGGCCTTCAAGACCATGTACTGGCGATTCGGCATCTTCTTCATCCTGGGCTCGCTCTGTGTCGGCATTGTCCTCCCTTACAACGACCCTACCCTTGTCGCTATCGTCGGGGGCACCCAATCTGGCAGCGGCACCGCAGCTGCGTCGCCGTACGTCATTGCGATGAAGAATCTAGGAGTCGAAGTTCTACCCCATGTCACCAACGCCCTGCTGGTGACCAGCATCTTCTCCGCCGGCAATACCTACACCTACTGCGCGACCCGCAGCCTGTACAGTCTCGCGCTCGAAGGCCGCGCTCCAAAGGTGCTCGCGAAATGCACCGCAAACGGCGTTCCGATATGGGCGTTCTGCGTCGTCATGCTCTTCCCGCTCCTCTCGTTCCTCTCCGTGTCCAACGGCTCGGCGAAGGTCTTGACCTGGCTGGTCAACTTGATCACCGCGGGCGGAATCATCGACTACATCGTCATGTGCGTCACGTACCTGTTCTTCTACCGCGCGTGCAAGGTCCAAGGCATCGATCGCCACTCGTTCCCTTATACCGGGTGGTTCCAGCCGTACTGCGGATGGATCGGCCTGGTGTGGATGTCTGTGATTGTCATCTTCTACGGATATTCCAGCTTCACACCGTGGGACGTCGGCACCTTCTTCAGTTACTACACGATGGTGATTGTGGCGCCCGGGCTGTACGTAGGATGGAAGCTGATCAAGCGTACCAAGACCGTGCATCCGGCCGAGGCGGATCTGGTCTGGGAGCGGCCCGTCGTGGATGCGTATGAGGCGACATTCCTTTCGCCTCCTGTCGGGTTCTGGACGGAGATGATGCAGTTAACTGGTCTCAAACGAGTCACGAAGGACGAGAGACGTATCTCGGTGGTGTCGATGTCGAATGGAGAACGTCAGGAGACCCGTGAAAAGTGATTGGGAAATATACGAGCCCCTTGTTTATGCCTTGAACAGTGCCTCTGCGTCGCACGCGTAGGGGCCTGCTGGAGGGGAACAATGGCCAACTATATTCCGCCAATGCATGATAAATCTGTAAATGAGATGTGATGCACACTGTGTGATACTATCGGACGACGTGAAGGGGAGCGTCGTTCGTTATAAGCATATAATATATCGTACTCGTACTCTCGCACCACGATCAGTCCTGATACTCCAGATCGTACGCCAGAGTATCTTCAGCGAGCTCCTCTCTGAACTTGTGGACCCTGTCATGGAACGGTCAGCGACTCCACGTGCCCTAGCTACACAACTACGCACGGATTGGTGGTGTGAAAACGTACTCTAAATGGGCAGGATGCTCCGCATAAACCTTGACATCATCCGCCTTCTCCAGAATGGCCACCAAGCCCATATTGAACCCCTGGCCCCTGCTCGCCGTCGACGGCAGCGGCGTGTTGACTTCCATTCTCACCAGACCTGGGATCTGCCCGACCATCCCTTTGGCCTTGGCGGTCCAGGCGGCCAGCTGCGCGGGCGTGACCCCGGGCTTGAGTTTGAAGAGCACTGTGGTGAGTGGTCCTGGTTAGCAAGTAAGAACAGTAACGAGGTAGAAGGACTTAATGAGATCGGACTACACAGCACCCGCCCAAGGATGGTGATGGTGATACTTCTAGAAGTGGCGCGGATGTCAGGAGCTTACCGATGTGGTAGATTGGCATGGTTGCGGTGCTGGTGTTACAGGAGCAATGTTGTGCTTTGGTATCGCAAATGGCTGCTTAAGTTCGGGTAATACAATATATTGTATGGGGATGTCCCTGGGTTTATAGTCAACTCACTGACTCCCTGCTTGTAACTCTAACATCGACGTCCACGGCGATATCGGCGTCTCGCCGTGGTCACCGGGGTGTCGGGGAGACGGGTTCTTGTTGTACCCCTCACTCATGAAACGGAGTTCTCGATACTGAAAAACCCCGCCTTCACCCCCGGATCTGACCGAAGATTGTCCGCGTGAGGGCGTCTCGGCGTCATGCGTGTAGTAGGTTTAGGATTAAGGAGTAACTCGGACGAGTAGGAGTCTGTAAGTTCTATATCCCTGCTTCTTCCCCTAGGAAGCTCGCATAAAACTATTGTCGATTGTTACATTTTGGGAAGCGAAAGAGTTGACTGTGAGTCAGCCACGGAGTAGATCAGGCCGAGTCGTCAGAGGCTATGTACAATACAGCGCCTCACAAAGTCAAGACTCTTACCGAGTTGTGGAAGGTTTGGAACTGGAGCTTCTTTGCGAGCTCAGAAAATGTTAGAGCACGTCGATAATGACCACGCAGGCAACCTGTCTGTTCTCGGCGCTGGAACTTAGCACTTATATTCCGGACTCATGGGCATTGGAAATGAGATCTTGCTTCGACGACGGCTCCGCAGGATGAAGTCCTCCAGGGTTTGACGACTTTGAATCACGCTTTCAGCGTTTGGAGACGAGACGTCCAAGGTATCGGAGCATGGCTCTTTGATAACCTGAACCTCCATATCCACGAACCCAGAAATCAGCTTGACATATGAAAGTCTTTATCTCCGCCAGGATTAAGCGCCTGTTTGATAGCTTTTGGAGTGGCGCATCTGGAGTCCAGGTTCTCAGTACAGTCTCGGTCGCCCTAACTGTGACCGGTGAGCACTGGCACTTTTGCGAAAGCGCCGGCTGGGGGTGTATTACACCACGCTGTCGAGGCCCGACCCGGTCATCAGGGAGCAGAAGATCTGAGAGCTCCGGAATAGCTGGGAGACCACTCTGGCTGGCGTTGAAAGACGCCAATGTAGGTTTCAACAACGCCGATAAAGGACGAAGGGCACAACGCAACATGCCAAGCGCCACTAGCCCTTCCAGGCGGACGCGTCGTGGCAACCTCGAACCGCGCGCCAATACCAAACGACAGCCTAATGGGGCTGGCGAGGTGGAAGGCCTCTGCCGCTTTCTCGATTGACTGGTGTCTGAACAGTACAATGGATCCTGACCACGATATGACTCTGGTATTCTGGGAACACTTGCCTTGGCAATTGAGAGTAGGGAAGCAGTGAGAGCACTCCGAGGGGAAAGGAACTGGCACTGCCAGGCTGTGGCTTCCCGACAAGGCTGGAAAGTCATATGTAGGTTGACCGCCGGTTTGTCTGGGAAGCCGCCGGGGCTGTCGCTATGCGGCTACACGCATGTCCGCCGACATGTCTCAAAGTGAAGACTGCGCCATGGTACCTGGTGATCCTAGGGGGCCGGGCTTTGGTTGTTGTCAGTTGGAAGAGGAGGTGTTGGCGGTGTAGGCACAATTATGGCATTAGGCAGCATCTCAATTCAGCCTCAGCCCACGGTCACAACCTCACGTCTCTGATCAAACCATCATTCACTCAGACATCGACCATGCACATCTGCAGTAACAAACACCACTGCCCTGATCGAAAACCGCACTCAAGAAGCGTGCCTCGACAGCTCTTTGAGGCTGGTGAAAGAGGACGAACCCCAATCAAACACAGCGGCCTTTGGGCTCGACCTCAAATCCGTCCTTTTCCTCCTTCATCAACTTTCTCCAACCTGCCCTCACATCCACATCACCTCAGCGAAACATGGCTGCCGCGGACGCTGCATTCCTACGCGCGGTAGCCAACCACATAGTCCTCCCTCCAGATTTGCCTGGCGGGACTGAAAGAAACCTTCCTGAAATCAACGGCGACCTGCTTCGGCGCACCCAAGATGCCTGTACTGAATTAAAAGCAGCCATCAAAAGCGAATTCCAGCGAGAACTGAGCTTGCTTGAAAGCTCGTTGGATTATTGTTACTTTATCCACACCTCAGCACATCTCGACAGCCTGCAGCTTCAGCGTGCATTCCGGAGACTGCAAGAGGGGGAAATCCTCATCATTCATGTCAACGAGCAGAATGCGGGTCTTCTGGTGCGGCATGGCGTTAGGTGGGTCGATCTGTCCCCTTCGTGTGCACAACGCTAACCCAATGGCTCGCAGACACTTAAAGGGTCAAGTCCTTTTTGAAGCCTTTGAAGTTTCCGCTCAATGCGAGAAAGTCCTCGAATGTAAGGGTGCTTTGCAGTGGACCTTTCCTACCTCGGCAGCAGCCATTCAAAACGATGTCTTTGCCGACGAGCATTTCCAGCAACAACTTGCCGACTTTCTCGAGAGGGGGAGCATGGAAAATATTAAGAAGTTCGGTGCAGTCACCCATAAAGCACAATCGTTCGCTTTCGAACCACGAGACACCACTGATCCTGCGTTGATCACAGGTCTCCTCATCACACTTCTCGAAGGCATTGGCAAGTTGGTCAGTGTGCCGCCCATATCTAAGCGTGTCAAAGATGAAGTCCGATTCAAAGACGCTTTGTTACCGTGGAGGAGATCGCCCTTCTGGCTGCTCCTGCGTGTGGGTATCTTGCGCCATCTGGGGGAAATCGCGCATCCGACTGTGGCAAACACACTGTACAAAGCTCTTATGTGCCTGCTCCAAGCTCGACTGCTGGGCCAAATGGTCGGCTCACAGTCTCCGGACCTCTCTCACCTCCTGCTCAGGAAGCTTTCTCGGCGGATGGCGAAACTGGAGAAAGACAGAGTGATCGCTACTCGTGAAAGCGCTGATTCTTCGAGGCTCCACGCCTTTATCCTCGACAATATACGACCACCATTACTGCAAGCCACGAAGGATGCCAATGCGGGGCTCCGTGATGCTTGGGAGAGCTACAAGTCCAGAGTTCAACGTCGGATTACTCCGTTCAAAACTCGCATGGCAAGGCCCGAACATCTTAGACTCAGCCTGAGAAACGTTACGCCATACCTCGGCCAGATGCGGCAAAATCCCCTGGTAAAGAACGTGCCTACAGGAAACTATGTCATGTCCCCAACCCTGCGACAATTTCTCCGAAGATGCTCTGACCTGGCCCGCACCGAAGAAGATATTCTAGCCCGGAACGAAGACCTGGTCTCGGTCGACCACGAGACACGGTCTGATTCAATTCTGACGCTTGCAGAAAGTATCCACTCATATCTTTCAAAGTCGAGTGACCAGTGCTACCTGGTCGCTACCGTGGACCGAAGCCGGATGATTCTAGCAACCATGTGGCTATGGGTATTGATGGACCGTTTATGCTGCCGATTCGTACCTGGGTTTTCCCAGTACCGGCCAGTCTTCCATCCGCAGGTCGTTGACTGTTTGCTACTTTCCAGCTACTCTGACTTATGTCGGCTTCACCAGATCCAGTCCTACCTCGCACATCGTCATACAAATGCCGAGGCCAGCGGCCATTCTCAGACCATCTTCGACGCTCCTGTGTCTGGCTGTTTCGCCGACCGCTATTTCCAGAGTTTGGACTCGGCTTCCGACCTTCATCTCCTGGACCGAACCATGCGGGAAGCAGAAGAGCGGCGGAAGCGTGACAAGAAGAAAGAATGGGAGGAGAAAGACGCGGAGCACCAGAGGATTACAAAGGAGCTATCAGCGATTACCTTCCAATTTACTTTTGTCGGCGACCTGCTGATCCCGGAGCACGATGAGTACAAGTGTCACAAGTGTATCTTGACTAAGAAGGCCGACAAAATTGGCATCGAGAGAATCGAACAGGCGTTACCCTACAACAGTGGTGAAGCAAGGGCTGCCTTACTCGAATTACTTTGCCCGAAGGTTTATACTGCATGTAGGAATGCTACGTGGGCCATTGCTGCAACTCTCGGGTTACCAAATGCCCAGGAAACGAGAAAGGAACCCCTCACCATGGCCTACAGTTACTATGCGGAGTTCTCGACGGCACGAGCGACGCGTAAAACGGGAGTCACGTTGGCTTCGCGCACGAAGTCTTTTCTGCAGACTCACTTCCGATATGTCCATTTCCCCATAACCTTTGAGAAAGTATGTGTCAACAATGGCCTAAGGTTTGAATACTACGACCTCGCCCGGAAATTGTGGCCAGTAGAGCATCTGCACGAGATCACCTTTGGCCATCATTGCTGGGTTCCGGTCCCGAGCCACAGTCCATTTGCACAAATCGACTATCCCTCGAGGGTCTTGCCAAACCACGGACACAATGGAAACGATCAAGCATTACCTGAAAACCCTCCGATGTCGAACAAAACTCGATATCTAGTCGCCAACTCTGAAATCACCTCTAATGAGGTTCTTGCCGGACTACCACGCTGCCCACAGACACTCGGTCAGCCAGAATTCATGGCCTTTCAGGGGCTCCTGTCTGGGAGCCAGCGCCTATGGCCTGCAATTCTAGCTGAGCTGGGATCGTCAAACCTCAACTTCAGTTCTGAGGCCGTCGCGATTCTGCTGCAAGCTCTATCCTATCGCACTGGCCGTCCCTGTGAAGACACATTTCATGTGACGAACATGGTTTTCCGCAGCGAGTCCTTCTGCAAAACCTTGTTGAGCCAGATCGAGCGACGCTTATCGGGCATCAGCTCGAATTGGCGGGAGTGCTACTGTATGGAAGTCTTGCTTACCTTGATCTTCAAAGTCGTCGTTCTTGGAAGCCACGCAGTCTTCCTCCAGGCTACAGGTCTGGTGGAAAATGTCCGAAAGATCACCCTTAGTTGGATCAAGTTGATTCGCGAGGAGCTCTGGGATACAGTCAACACTGTTGCTGCGGCAAGATTGACACAATTTATTGTTTGGGCAGCTTTGTTGTGCAGACGGACGTTCACAATGTGCTCAAGAGAGAGTTCCAGCGAGCTCAGAAGTTGTTCCGCCTCCACCGCAGAAGGTGGTTCACAAGTATTCCAGAGATCTCTATCATCATCAGCACTGGTCATTTTCCTGGAAGCTTCCATTGCGTTACAGGAAAATCTTGTTGAGGATCTGAACAAAATTCCGCCGTCGCTTCGCAGCATATTGACTCGTGACCTCAAGATGGTGTGCCGGCTGCAAAGCTGTTTGAGGCGTTCTCTCGAAAAAAGCCCTCGCTGTCTAGTTACAGCGGCGGTGAAAGCGAACGCCATAAGTGGTGAAGCTCTGACTAGTCGTCCAACATCAATCTCATTCAACGAATGTCGCGACGGTACATGGGCTGAGGTGCGGCTCCCGAGCAAATCAAACTTCGATGCCTTGATAATTGAGTACCACCTGGTTGGAGGCGCCCTGCTGCTGGATGGGAAGCCCGTTGAGAGAGAGCTTCCAGCCCAGGTCCGTCATGCAGATGCAACTGCTCGACTCTTTCCCAACCAGAGACTCATCGTATACCCTTCGAATCTTCCTGGCATGACATACAAAGTTGCCTTCGAAGTTGAGGGCCAGGAAGTCCATTTTGGTTTCCGGAAAGGTGAACTCGTTATCCGGGTTTGGGGACGAACTGGGCTCTGGGAGTACATTCCTTCAGATGTATTCGAGGGGAATGACATTTTTGACCTGCCAGCATCGCTGATAGATGGTTGTGTACACTGGCTTGATTTGAAAACCAATATCATTGAGGTCAGACGAGTGCCAAAGATCTGGAGATCTGCTCCTGCTAACTGGAACATCAACCTCAACACAGGAATCGCAAACCGCAGAAAGTCCACTTTGCTGGATCCAGGCAGTAACCTCTTTCGTCATTTTGCCAGTGTCTTCCGAGGGTTTGAAGATCCTCGTCACATCACCGTGTATCAGCCGGCAGGATATCCCCTCTCAGTCGAGCTCCGCCGCTATGAGTTGACCTTCTTTTTGAACCCGCATGGGTTTCTCGAGTGCCCACAACTGCGAGCTGAAGTGGACGAAAATCAAGACGCCGGCACTTGGTATGGCCTTTCATCCAAACTCGTACTCCGAGACATCCAGAATCCATGCGAACGAAGCGTTATCGTTCCATTGGCACCGTTGACAGTTCGGCGCAAGGGTATTCATGTTGATGTCGAGGTCCAGAGAATTGATCCAGTTGTGGGTCGGTTCTTCCTAGATGATGTCCTCGGGAGAGTGACTTGCGCTTCCGAACCTCGACTGTTCTACACGAAGGCGCTGTTACACGCCTGTACCTCTTTCTGCCTCCCCGATCCACTGACAGGAAAGACCGGTGCCGATGAAGCATGCCACATTCTGCAGACTGGGGCCTGTCAACCGTACGCCCCGCTCACCAACGTCAACAAGATGCTCCTCACCTCAATTGCGGATCTCACGCCGAAGCGGCAATTCTATCCCGAAGACCTCCGTGTTATGGAAACGGTGACTTGGAGAAATGATCTTACCGCCGCCACACAAGACGACAGATACTGGCATCTAGTCAGCGTGATCAAGCAGAAATCGGACTTGTTGGCGCAATTCGAGCTCAAGGAGGACATTGCTCTTGAACCAGAACAGATGTCTATCTCGTCGGACACCGCTGTGATGGACGGCACAAATACCGACCTCGTGCTCCGAAGCCAGATGCGACGTCTTACCTACCAACGACGTGACTTGACTGCGACAGTAGCCACCATTGTCGAAGATTCTGGTGATATCCAGTACCATGCTCGAGGCTACCACAACTACCGGAAGAGCCAAGTTCATGTCTTCGAAGCGGCGAATTTACTCCATAACTGGCCAAGCAAGCTACCCTCGCCGACGCTTCTACATGTGATGATGCAGCAGTGGCCGCATATTGGTGGATACGGCGACGGTATGGTCGTCTACGACAAGATACGCCTGAGTGACCGACTTGATGCAGATCTCGCTTCGTCCTGGGGGCCCCTGGTCAACCTATGTCGGCTCTCAGGCCAGGACACTAGGTACAAGCTGTTGTTCCTTCTGGCGACCATCTTTTTCAGGGAAGACATCGATGTGCGTACTATTCACACATTGATCGCATTTTGCGTGTTTCCGGACCTGAAAACGATTGATCTGCCGTCGTGGCCATCGTATACACAATTCCGCCCCGGGTTCATTCCCAAGGCCCCCTACCTGAGACGAATCCTCGACTCTTGCGTTTTGCCATTCGCGACCTCTGAGCTACAGGTCACCTTGACTCAACGAGAGCGTAAAGCAGTGGATGCCGCTCGGAAAGCCCATGACGTGAGAGCTGTGCAAGACTTGGATTCTCTGGCCAAATTCATGTGCACACAATGGCCCTGCGCTCTGCCAGACCTAAAGCAGTTTTCAACCTCTACACTTGATCTAGATGCCGCTCTTTCTGCAGTCGGCATGGAATGGCACGCGATGTTTCAGAATCACGAATTCGAAGAGCATTTGCGGCAAGTACAAGATGTCTTAGACAGACATAGGACCTCTCCACCCGTCAGAACGCCCGAGAAATCGGTCACTTCGCTGGGTGCAGCCTCTCCTCGTGGCTTCCCAACAGTACAGGTTGACCTGCTTAACAAGGAAGGACCCGCGACAACCGTGCAATCTGACGAGCCTACCAGCGGGCTTTCTTCTTGGTTAGCTCCAGCAAGCCTCCAACATTTGAACCAAGATATCACCGAACTGAGACAGATTGTTGCGGAAATCCCGACCTCTGGGTCAATCGTCAGACATGAATACATTCAATCGCTTTTGCATTCTATCGCTGCACTAGAAGGCTCCCGCTCGCGTTCGGAGTCACAGCGATCATTCCTTGACCTTGCTCAGCTAGATATGCTCATTGCTAAGGCGAAGGAAATTGTGGATCTACAGATGGGGAGATTGGTCGCGGCTACAAAGAAAGATGAACCCGGGGCAACCTGGCTAGGCGCCGCGGGGCTTTGGCCGACGACCTCTAGAGGCTCCATGCTAGAGACCCTGCGGAGCACTAGCCACATACTGATGACGGCGTCCATGCGTACTGCGGTCACTAGGCTAGGTGTTACAATCACTCAATTGCAGCGTCTTCTCCGAATTCAAGACGCGTACCGGCGTGGTAAGACTCAACAGCTCGACGGCGAACTCAAAAACCCTGGGCACACCAATTGGGACCCTGAGAAATATTCGGACTGGCTACTCCTGGAGATCGACACCAACATTTTGATACGACCCGTTCAGGCGGATGTGGCGTTTCAGATTATATCACCAGCATCAGGGTCAAATTCAGTCTTGCAGCTGAATATGGGGCAGGGGAAAACCTCGACTATTATACCCCTCGTCGCTTCTGTGCTGGCCAACGGAAGATCTCTTTGCAGAGTCGTTGTTCCAAAAGCCCTACTTCTGCAAACTGCACAGTTGCTGCAATCAAGACTTGGTGGGCTGCTGGGGCGGGAACTACGCCATGTCCCTTTCTCTCGCCGCACACCCTACACAGCCGACCACCTTCAAGCCTATGCAGAGATCCATGGATCGATACTGAAATGTTCGGGCGTGATCATTGCACTACCGGAGCATCTCATGTCCTTTATGCTCTCGGGACAGCAGCGACTGCTCGATGGAAGGGTCGAGGAGGCTACCAGGATGATCAAGGTACAGCGTTGGTTGTCCAGAATTAGTCGAGACGTGCTTGACGAGAGCGACTTCACCATGGCGGTGAAGACACAGCTCATCTATCCCTCCGGTCCGCAAGTTACCGTTAACGGCGGCAACTACCGGTGGGAGACGATACAAACGGTGCTTAGATTAGTGTTTTCTCACCTTGATGTGTTGGAACGATCGTACGAGTCCAGCATTCAGGTCGTACGTCGTCAGACTGGAGGCTTTCCCTTCATCTACTTCCTCCGCGCAGACGTGCAGCACGCTTTGATGCAACAAATTGTTGCAGACATATGCAGCGGGCGGCACTTGCTGAACATTGAAAATTTCTCTGCGCTGGAAAGACAAGCCATCAGAGCTTTCATCACAGAGGCCAATCCACAGAACGCCACGGTCAAATGTGTCTCCGAAATACACAAGAACAGCCCCGCCGACGGTTACGTGATCTACCTTCTTCGCGGCCTTCTTGTCCATCGAATCCTAATTTTGACTCTGAGCAGGCGATGGAACGTTCAGTATGGTCTCCATCCGCTTCGAGACCCTGTTTCTGTACCTTTCTTAGGCAAGGGAATTGCGTCTAACCTTGCGGAGTGGGGCCACGTTGATGTCTCCTTGCTGTTCACATGCCTTTCGTTCTACTACCAAGGATTGGCGCCGGTACAATTGAGGCAAAGCCTGGAGCAAATCCTCAAGTCGGACGACCCTGCCCGAGAGTACGAGCAATGGATACAGGGATCAGTCGGGCTCTCAGACCGGCACCGTGACTGGACCTCGATCAACCTTGAAGACACAACGCAGCTGACGGAGATATGGAACGCGGTTCGCTTTAACCCCACCGCCATCGATCATTTCCTGAACAATTTCGTCTTTCCCAAGCATGCCAAACAGTTTAAAGTGAAGTTGCAGGCCAGCGGATGGGATCTGCCCTTAACAGGCAACGGATCCAACTTAACAACCGGCTTCAGCGGGACCAACGATAATCGTCTTGTCTTGCCTCTTAATATCAAGCAAGATGACATGAAAGGGTTGGCACACACAAACGCCGAAGTTCTCTGCTATCTGTTACACTATCGAAACCGCGCATACGCCCTTGCAGGATTCAGGGAAAAGTCGGGGGGACGAGCGGTTTACCGACGAATGTCGGAGCCGGATTTCTTGAGGAAGCTGCGCCACAAGGGTATCCGCGTACTCATTGATGCTGGCGCATTGATCCTGGAGATGACAAATTTTACCCTCGCGAAGATATGGCTGGATATTGACATTGAGGCAAGCGCCGCTGTGTTCTTTGATGACAATAACAAGCCTACCGTCCTCACGCGATCAGGACGAAGAACACCTCTTCTGGCGTCGCCATACGCCGAGGATTTGAGCACTTGCTTGGTCTACCTGGACGAATCTCATACTCGCGGCACAGATATGAAATTTCCTCCCAACGCTCGAGGCGCAGTGACGCTCAGCCTCGGCCAGACCAAGGACCATACCGTACAAGCTGTCATGCGCCTTCGACAGCTGGCGACCACACAGTCCATCACGTTCTTCGCCCCTCCCGAGGTGCACCAGTCCATCCTCGATTTCCGCTGCAAGAGTGACAATTCGCACCTCGACTCCAACGATGTTGTTCGCTGGTTGTTGGAGCAGACCTGCCAGGGGCTCGAGAACCTGCAGCCTTTGTTCTACGCACAAGGTGTGAATTATTGCCAGCGCATTCAAGCTGTACAAAACAATCCTCAATACCTGTCCAATCCAGCCCAGCGCGATGCATACCTTGGAGCACTCCAGGACCATGAGCAACAGTCACTCAAGTCCTTGTATGAACCACGCACTGAGAAGAAGAAGAATCGCGTCAAGAATGAAAAGTTTGATGGTCGTATCGGGCTTCATATCAAAGAATTGGAACGCCGAAGGAAGGCTTTCCAGGACACCGGTAGCGCAGTGCATGCATCTGCCCTGCAAGAAGTGGAGCAGGAGCGAGAAGTGGCCGTTGAAGCTGAGACCGTTCGCGAGCGACAGAAGCCTGTCTACTTCCACCCCCTCATCTTTTCAGGACTCGCACAGTCCTTGAAGGAATTTGTGCTGAGCGGCACTCTGAGATTGGACGACGGCGTCTGGGAGAGCGCCTTCTCTTACATGAAGCGAAGTGCGATCGGTCACAAGTATTCTGTCGAACTCCCGCCCTCTCCGCAAGTTCTCGTTTCTGCGGAGTTCCGTCAAGCAGTCATCGTGCCTTCGGGTAAGGTCAATGACGACTTTCTGGTGAGAATAGCCCTCACCCCTGACACCTCTCCATTTACTGACTGCCTGACAGCGTCCCGTTCAATGGCTACTATGGAGTACGGCCACCGAAATAGCTATTCTCGTCAGTCCGGAGGAAGCAGAGGAGTTGATCCCCTTGTGTCGAGAAGCGCCGAAGCAGGTCGTGCATCTCCTGAGCTATGCCGCGCCCGTCACCCAGAAGATGCTTCAGTTCAACAATCTTGACTATTACGCTGTTCCTGCGCTTCCACTTGGCTGGTCGGCGCCGATGTGGCTGAGGATCCAAGTCGGCATCTTCGCCGGTAGGCTCTATTTTCCCATTGAAGAGCTTGCACACATACGCGATTTTCTCGGACTTGGAAACGATGACGTGGGCAACTTCCAGTCCGACTTGGCAATAGAAATAGCAGAAGAGCGGGTGGAGAGCTCAAGCAGCTCGGATGAGAACCAGACCGCCGGTCACGACGAACAGCAGATCCTACAGGATGATAAGATAAATACGAAGGAGGCACGTGCTGCAAAATTGAAGGCTACCAGAATGCTTACCTTCCTCCATGCCTGGCTGGGGACTAGGAGCAGAGGACAAGATTTCACTCATACGCCTATGGGCTACATTTGCGCTCGGAAAGCATTGACGGAAGACCATCCCTTTTTCCGGTCAGTCGACGATGACGAGACTCGACGAAGCAGAGTGCACCATATCATGTCGGGAGACGCTTCAGCTCTAGCAGACGTGGATGTCGAAAAAGACGAGGACCACCAATCTGACATTGACGAGGAAGAGCTAGATGCTCGTCATAGATTAACCGAGGAAGAGTTGAGGCTGTCGACTGAATCGGCTGCGAACGGTCGAGAGAGCGAAGATGACGATGGAAAAGAGGATAGTGAAGAGAGTGAGAGTGTTAGTTCTGACACCGAAGGCTGATGTGTCTGGAACAATGATTACTTGGAAAGAGGTAAACCGAGCGAACAGGTTAAGGTCTGTTGGTTGAGACTGAGACTCTCGGTGTAAAGTGAAGGCAAGGATCAGTTGCCTCTTGTTTATGAAGAGCAACCGTGTAAAGTCCTGACCGAGGCGGAGGTGGTCAGACTTAGAATTCAACTAGAGTTGAACAAGCAGAGAGCAGCCAGATGATAGACAATAGATGATACGACGTGTTCAATTGGTGCTTGATTAAGCAGATGTAAGCTCCATAGCGTATGGCCCAACCAGGAGTGGACATGATGTGACATGAACGAGAAGCTCAAGAAGTGGTCTGTAGCGTCTTACTGATCGAGAGCGACAAAGGAGAGAGGGAGGGGGAAGGGGGGAAAGAAGCACGATAACAATCATACCAAGGTACTAATATTGATATCAGCCTTAGTCTCATCCTCGAGTTGCCAGCTATGATGAATGTGTACGTTGTGGTGTCTGGTAATTACATACCACCACTAGGAAATAATAGAATGTCACACACGAGACACCCAGCCAGCCAGTTCGAACGCGAATCGTTCGTTCTCCTTCGTCCGTCACATCGCATCATATCACATTGGTTCTAGTCCCACCACTGATGGCTCGGCACCCTGTACTCCTGGGCAAGGAGCTTCAAATCACCCTCTTTCTTCCCCTTTGCGTGGTCACCACGGCCGTCGCTTTTGTCGTGCACCCTCGTCAAAGTCACCCGGAATGCAGACAACTCGACGCGCCCGAACCGAACCGTCCCACTCTCCCTGTCCCCGTCCTTGTCCCAGAACACGACCTCGTTCAGTGGTCTTCCCGCATACATCATGATGTCGACGTCAGCGAGGCAGAAATCATCCCAAACGCCTGAGCCCGAGTCTGGGTCCGAGTCCACGGGCTTGTCGAGCGTGACGACGATGCGCCATAGTTCGCCCGTGGCGTCGCCCGAGCCCGAGCCTGAGTCTTGGTTCTCCGCCTGGTTCTTGTTCTCTTCTCCTTTCGCTTCCCGGGACAGGAATGTGGGGATAAGTTGAGCGTGGAAAGATCTACCCGGCGGGAACTTGAACTGCACGGGAATCACGGCGAGCATGTCCGTAGCGTTGGAGATCCAGCGGGTGATTTCGAGCCCGTGGGCGGGGCTGTACGCCAAGGTGAGGGAGGAGTTGAGGGTTGTCGTCGCCGCTCCGGCGTCAATTTCGCCATGAGATTTGCTGGAGGAGTCGGACGAATCGAAAGCAAAGTCCCCGACGTAGGTCTCTACGACCTGTCTGGCCGCGAGTCTGTCCGCCGCGCGGATCAACGGCACGGTGATCATCTCGAGCAGATCGTTCAGAAACTCCTCGTCCCCGGCCGTGAAGATGGTGATGCCCAGATCGAATTCGGGGACTAGCGCGATTACGGTCCTATACCCCGGGAGTCCGCCGCCCTTTGTGAAGAAGGTGACGGACCGGGATCCGCCTCGGCCGAGGATCTTGTCGGTCCGGAACATCTCCCACGGCATGCCGTACGAGCTGCCGGAGCCACCACCTGACGCGTCAGGCATCCAGTTCATCTTCGCGGCCCCAATGTCCATGTACTCTCTCAGCACGTGGCGGAGGAAGATCGACATATCGCCCGCCGAGCAGTACAGGCCGCCGGTCGGGTTCTGGACCCCCTCGTCCACGTCCCAGTACCAGGCGATTCCGTGCGGGAGGACGGCGACGTTGTCGGCCGGCTTGGCAAAGGACGTCTCGGCCATGCCGAGTGGGCGGAGGATCGATTCCGTGATGGCATCTTCGTACGCCATGCCCGTCACGTTCGCGATGACCAGGCCGAGCAGTTCGAACGCGATGTTGCTGTACGTCGACTTGCGGTTGGGGCCGAACAACGCCTCCCGGTGCCGGAGGTGGGCCAGCAACTCGTGCGCTGTGCATGGCTTGTTGGAGTGCGTGTAGGAATTGCATTTGGGGAGGAGGGCCCGCTCGGGCGCCGAGGCCGGCACGGGCGGGAGACCAAACGCCGTGGGATCGTCCGGGGAGGTAACCAAGTCTCCTTGCGCCCAGTCTCTCGGTAGGCCGGAGAGTTGGCTGGCCAGCGAGCGGAGCGTGATGTCCGACCAGACTATCGCTTCGGAGCCTGAGGTCGAGGAAGAGTTCGACTGGAAAGAGACATACTTGTCCACGCTGTCGTCGAGGGACAGCCGGCCCTGGCCATGAAGCTGCAAGACGCCCAGCACGGTAAACACCTTTGTGATGCTCGCGATGCGGTACCGGCTCGACGAGTCGACCTCGTCGGCGCCCGGTCTCGTCTCGTTCCTGACCCTGGCCGTATGGAACGTGGACCACAACGTCCTAGCCGAGGAAGTCACCTCGACGGAATACGACGACGTGTTGAGCGCGGTGTTACTACTATTCTTCCTCGTGAGCGCGGACAGCGACGCCTCGATCTGGCTAAACGTTTCCCATATCTCGGACGAGTGTTGGTCGTAGGTCGGTGGTGGGTGGAATGGAGAGTATGACGAGCATGTCGCTTGGACGACGGGGATGACGATTGAGAGACTCGACAAGATTATGATGAGGAGGGGAAGGGAATGGAATAGCTTGTGGATGGGGCCCATGGTGGTCATCATTTGGTGGTGCTTGAATTTTAAAGTCCGCGTTGGCGTCCAGCAACAGCGGAGAGACGTCGGCGTGCCTGAGTCAGAGCAGTTTCGATCGAGTTGGCGATCATGCTATAATTAATATATCCACGTTCGAGCGTCGTCACTCAGAAGATGTCTCCATTCTTCATACTCCGTACAGTGCTGCGTAGGCAAGTCAGATCCTCCGTCCTGTGTAGACTCCGTACAGTCGATGGTGGAGATGTAGCTAGGCAACAGCTTTCCGGCCGGCCGACCAACCTCCGGTGGGAACCTATAATGTGATGTGATGTGACGTGTCGTAACGGCAGAGAACTTTGGTCTCTCAGCGACCTCCGAAACGATAGCGATCTATGACTGAACGACCTACAACCGAGATGGTCCTGGAAAAGTCTGTGAATGACCGACTGGGTCTTGAATGCCCCTTGACTCGGATATTGCGGGGACCTCTTCCCCCCACACAAGGCTGGGCAGCGAAAGATACAACAGTGAGCACGACAGCACGAGACCGTATCCCCTTGAAGGCATGGTCAGAGTTTGAGGTTCAACAGGTGTGGCTAATGTCGCCGTCACTTTCATCATTATTTACCCTCGCTATGCTACTGTATGTCCCTGACGCCGTCCCAATCCGACGCTATAAGAAAGAAATGTCCACAACAACGTATGTGAAAAGCAACTGAGCATAGGGGGTATATTGGTCCTTCGCTTTTCCCAGGACATTTCGAATGAGTGAACAAGATTCGACTTTTCAGTGCCTGTATGTAACATTTCTGCCAGCTTCACATCCGCTCAGTCTGTCCTCCAGCTTGTACTCCTCCTCACATCTTCAACCAGCATGTCTATACAAAAGCCCATATATTAAAATCTTTGTGGCAGAGAAACGCAAAACGATCGACAGTGGGTATCATTATGTGGCATGACAAAATGCAATCTTTCACAACTCTCCACTCTGACAAATTGCCTCCGAGTGCAAAGAAAATGTTCATTCAGTGATTGGCTCCGCTTCTTCAACGGGCCCTGTATCCTCGTCGAGAGGTGAGGCATCGTCGTCCACATCGTCGGTCAAGTCGAAGCTGGGTTGGTTCTTAACCTGAGTCGGTGTTTGAGGCGGTTCAATGTCCCGCTGCGATGCCGAGCTTTCGGGCCGTTTTTCTGCCTGTCTGCTTGACAGAGCTCGAGGTTGCGAATTGTATGCCCTTAGGGGCCGAGCTTCAGGTCCGCTACTTTTGCGAGCTTGCGCGGCCGCTGCGGCGAGAGGTCTCATGGTCGGGGGCGCTTGAAGGGGCGGGTCGCCTGAGGTCGGTGTCTTCTGGCTCGTTGCAGGTGGAGTGATCATGCCGGACAAGAAACTTGCCGGGCTTCCAACGGTCGATTTGGATGGCGTCTGATTGCCGATGTTTGTCGCTAGATCAGAGAGTGCTCCAATCGACGTGTCACGAGCTTTTCGCCAATTCCCCCACGCAGCTGCAGCGGCCATGGGCAGTGCACGAGGAGATTGGGCGTAGCTTGACAAGCTAGAAATGGAAGGAAAGGAGCTGGTCAAGCCACCTCCCACAGCGCGCTCTTTCAGCTGTTGCTCCATCTGCAGATTTGCACGCAGCCTGATCGCGGCGTCTCTTACAGTGTCGCGGTCGAAGTCTGGCTTGGAGAGGGCGGTCGTGATTTCGTCGAGATCATCCACGCGGACGCTGAGCAGCTCACGCAGCCAGCTGATCTCCGTGTCGCGCTCCTTGAGCTTGGCAGGAGCGTCCTTGTCAGCTGCAGCAAGCTCTGCTTCGAGTTGCTCGATCTTCTGCTCACGATTTTGCAGTTGATCTTGCAGAACCATGATGGATTCTCGAAGCGCTTGCGGTGAGATCTTTTCCGGGACTTCACTTCCCCTCGCGTATGACATGGACGCGGTTGCTGCACGTTGGGGTGGTGACGCTACGACGGAGGAGGCGGGTGTGGGGAGATTGACGCCCTTGGCGGTGGCAGCTTCCACAGCAGCTCGAGCAGCCGACTTCGTAATAGCCAATCGATCCTCGAGATCTGCGACCTTGTTTTCCAGATGTTTGATCTTGTCTTCACCGAGGTTCAACCTCTCGTTGAATTGGTGCTCGAGTCTGGTCCGGGTATCAGAAGAGTTATCCAACTCTCGCGCGTGGCGATCACGTAGCTCATCAAGGATTTTCTCATGAGCCCGGTGTTGTTCTCCTAGAGCAGCCTCCTTCCTCTCATCCGCTTCTCGAAGAGCCTTTTGATGTGCCTCGAGAGCCTCGGCTAGAAGCGAATCGTGCTTGACCTTTTGCTCTTCGAGACCCAGCTCGGCATGGTCCAGACGGCCTTGTAGTCGCGTGATTTGCGCATCAGAATCGGCGCGCACGCTTTGGAGTTGAGCCACGGCACTTTCCAGCTCAGCCTGCAGTTTGAGAGTGGACGTTGCAAGCTCGGCGTCCTTGCTGTTCTTCGTATGGGCCAACTCCCGATCGAGATTGAACGCTTTCGTATCAAGCGCTCTGTTCTCTTCTCGCAGGGAAGCTACCAGCTCGTTCAGTCTCGAGATATCCGACTGAGCCTGCTCCAAAACATTCTTGAGATGGAGATTTGCCTTGTGCTCCTTATCCAAGACGCCCAGTTCCAGTTCCGCCTTTTCGCGGTGGCGTCGCTCCTGCTCGAGTGCATCTTGAGCGATGGCAATTCTGCTCTGCAGACTGTGCTCTTTGTTCCGCCAGTCGTCCTGTTCAGCATGCATGTCTTGGATGACTTGTGTCATTTGCGACTGGACGCGCTCAATCTTGGCTCGAAGGCCTTCTCGAGACTGTGTTTGCTCTTGAAGTTGCTGGTGGAGTTCGCGCAGAGTCCGTTTGAGATCTTGGTTGTTCGCACGCTCGTGGCGGATGTCCTCTCGCCACTGGTCACTCGATACGCGGTATTCTTCGAGGGTGTGTTCGAGCGCTGTGTTCTTGAGGGCTAATCCTTCCAGGTCACGCTCGAGGTTCTTGTATGATTCCTTCTCTTCCACAAAAGCCGTCAACGTGTGCTGAGCTTCCTCTGAGGACTCGCGATATTGAGCGGCTTCCTCCTCGGCAATGCGAAGTCGCAGTTTGAGCTCGTTGATGTCCTCTTCTGCCTTGCGCCGAAGACGAGCTTCTTCTGCAGCATGCTCTTGCGAGATCTTCAGCATACTTTCCAAGCCATCAATTTGGGGCTTCAGTTTCAACTCCGCCGTGTCGTGATCTTCACGAACTCTTGACCCTCGGAGCCGAGGATGGTGAGAGATGACATCTTCCATGATCGTCTTTAGCTCAGTTTGTGTATTCTGGGAGCCACCTTGTTGCGCTAGTTGTCTCATCTCCTGCAAGACACCGTTGACCTCGGTCATGTCGATGGTCGGTTGAGGCTGAGGAGGTGGCTGGTATGTGGCCATGGCTTCGGCAACGGCGGCACGGATCAGGTCATGTTTTCGCTCCCCTCTACGCGCCATCGGTGACCGGGTTCTATAAGATGAGAACCCTTCAAACGCATCATAGTCGTCCTCGTCGTCTGCATCGGACTCTTTTTGCTCTGTCGACATGCTGCGACGGTCCCTCTTCGGCTTCGGCTGCGTAGCAATCAACGTCAAAGAGTGCTGGATGGTCTCCAGAGCGCGCTCGAGAGGACCGAGACGATTTTCAAGGATGCCATCAACCAGGTCATTGACGTGGCCGTCGAAGAATTGTGATCGGAGCTGGAGTTTGGCTGCCTCAGGCGCAGGCAAGGCATCGCCCCAGTCACTCACATCATCTCTGCCCGAGTTCAATTTGTGAACCCCAATACCGAGCCCGTAGGACGGTGGATACGAAGTGTCGCTCTGAGCAGATTTGTTGTCGTGCATTCTGCGGGGGCTGGGGCTTGGAGCACCACTTCGGAAAATGCCTCCTAAGCGCATATCGACAAGTGGGGTGGACTGGACTGGTGTATCGTTACGTTCCACGCCAAGTTCGGGATGGTCCTCAAGATGCTTCATCACAGCGTCGATTTCTTCCCAAGATGGAACGGGTTGGTCTTGATGCCGGAGTGACGGTCCTGGCATATCGAACTCATCCTCTTCCACTTGTGGATGAACACCCAGCTCTTTCGTTGGCTCTGAAAACTTCTGCGGCGCTTCAGCCTCGTCATCAGCAGACTTCTCCTCAATGACCTCCACGATCTCTTCTTCACTGCTCTGGTCGTCGTCTTCAAACACTTCAACAGTATCCTCCGCGTCATTTACGGACCCATGATCTTTCTCCGCGTAGTGAGGCATATCAGCTGGAGGTGAGGACAAGTTGGCCGTGAGCTCTGTTGGCGGACTCGGTAGTGCTGCGTATTTGGAGGCTTCCAGTCCTCGGACTTTCTCTGGCGTCGCAAAGGAAGAAGACGCCAGTGACCCTGAGCCACCCGGATTGAACTCGAAGGGCTTCGCTAATGCAGAAAGGGAAGACTTTGGCTTCTGACGGGAGTTCTCTGAGCTGTCTGCGGGTTTAGTAGAGGCCTCTGCCTCTTCTTCGACATTATCCATGGAGTCAGGCTCGGCTTCCCGCTCAGTCTCCATTTTCTTGTCAATATCAAGTGGGGGCCGAGCCTCACTAAACATAGCGGCATCACTTGCGTTAGTGAAAGTGAAGGCAGACTCTGCGTCACCAACGCCCTTGGTGTCCTCGATCTTCTCTTGAGCATCGACTAACTCGTTGTCGTTGCTGATCAGTTGCGACTCATCTGCAGGAATATACGCCCATCCGTCAAAATGCTTCTTTGGACTTCCCGGTTGAGTTCCATTGGCATCGACATCATCCACAATCTCGGAAAGGATTCTTCTATGTTGGAACGGCGCTGAGTCGGCGAAGACAGGACTTCGATCACCGCCGCCATCATGCCGTCGTGCTCTCTTTTGCCTGTCTGCTGGAGCCATTGGGCGGCCCTCATCATCTGTTGGCTCTGGTTCTGATTCATCAGACTGGGTGCCTCTCGATTTAGTTGCAGGAACCGGCACAGGTTTGCTCGCTCTTCTTGAAGCCTTCGTGCCTGGATCAATGACAACATTCTGAAATATGCTGCTCGTGTTGTCGGGCGGCGCATCAGCATCAGATGCCACACTGTTATTGAAACGCGACACTGCAGACTGCGAGGGATTGAATTCCGGAGCATCGACATTGAATGTCGCGGAGCTGAATTTGAATGGAGTGTCTTTGGGCATGGCCTGCGGCATAAATGATGGCGTAAAAGCAGGAGCATCGGCATTAAGTTGAGAAATCGAAAACCTGTTCTTGGCGGAACCTCTATCAACCAGAGGCGCTGGTTTGGATTGTGCTGGGCGGACCGGTTGCATGAAAGCTGGTGCTCCAAACGAGAAGTTTGAACTCGAGAATCCTGCCCGAGGATCGAATTCTTTGGCTTCGACATTCAATTTGGTGTTTGTAGGAGCAGGCTCTGGAGCAGGTTTTGATTCTGCCTTGGCTGCGTCACTCAGAGCTTGCCAGTTCACAAATGGATTCTTGTCGTCCATCAGCATTGGCGTAGCAGCTATGCTAGGATTGGTTTCGATGTCGGATCTTTCGTCTGCAGCTGTCATAGTCTCGGGTCGCCTCAAAATGGGAAGCTCTTCGTTCACGGTTTCATCGACGATGGAGCCCTTCCGCCGAGGCAGACCAAAATTCTCCGGGTCCTGGGCATGCAGGCTGTCGTGCTTCGCATGTAACGCAGCTTCGGCTTCGTCGATCTCCCGTTGCAGCGCCATACTAAGGTTATGGCGATGGCTCTTTGGTGTAGGATGCGCGATCTCAATGGGGGTGCGGGATGACTCGCTGAATTGAGGAGTGTGAGATAGGCTGTCGACTCGCTGAGGCAGAACAGGGTTCGGAGTATTTTGAGAGGCATGTTGAGGGTGCGCATGTCCTCTCGGTTGCAGCATGTGATTCCGGGCTTGTTCAGGACCGAATTGCATGGTCGGCGCACGCACATGCATTGGTTGCGACAGGACCTCTCCCATGTTCGGAAGGTGTAACGGATGGTTCGGAGAGAAGCTGTTCTGACGTGAGGAGAGGGGTTGGATATTTGGTCGAGCGCCATTGCCGAAGGCATTCGGCTGTGGCAGTGTCGCCTCATAGGGCGAGATCCGTCCATGAAAGCCGGGGAGTGCAACAGACGCCTTGTACCCGTGCATGTTCTTTGGCGGCCCATTGAACTGCGAAGATGCTACAGATCCTGGTTGAGGACTGATTCCAGCGGATGACATTAGAGAGGGCGAAAATGGATTGCTTGTCGCTCTGAGCGGGTTACTTGCCGATGAGGAGGGTGCGATGGGTGGTGAGGCAGTGAGTCCTGGATAAGCTGTCGATGAAACCCGGCTCATCGTGGCAGAGAAAGGTGACCGTGTTGACGGGGGAGCCTCCGAGCCGCTGGGGCTGACACCGAGCGCACGGAGTTTCTCTTCTTTCAGGCTTTCAACCCACGACTCCCATTCTGCTTGGTCGGGTATGTGCACCTGGAAGTGTCGCAACTTCTGTTCCGCGTTCACCTCGGTGGGATCGGGGTAGACAGGGCGGCTCTGGCCACTGCTCCCTCCCAAGCCTTCAGATGGCAGGTGAGTCAATTCAAAACCGTCCACAGAATAGCCAGCGGCAATCCATCCCTGTATTCGTGCCCGGACCTCTTCTGGCGTCAATAAAGGAGGTAGGCCGGCAGCCTCGCGATCCGCGAGCGGCAATGCGATGATACAGGTCTTGCCTTTACAAATAACCTTCTTCTTTGGTCTTTGAAAAGATTGCATTGAAGTTGGCCGCGGCCGAACTGCTGAGGTCGGGCTTTCTGGTGGTTTCACATCGTCTTCCGCGGGAGACACTCGTCGAGGGAGGACTGGCAACGGCCTTTCCGGCGAAGCTACCTTCTCCGACTCCTGCTCGTCCATGTTGCTTTGTCCAGGCGGCGGAAGTGGTGTACGAAGCCGTTTCGACACTATTGACAGGCTGCCGGAAGCATGGAACGTGTCTTGGGTGACGGTAGCGAGACTTTCGGTGCTGCGGTGTTTCACCGGAGCGCGACTGACGCTGTCTGCAGGGGACGCTCCCCAGCTGTCAAGGTACGCTACACGGGTCGGTGTGTTCTCGCCCTCCTTTTGACTAGTCTCGGATCCGCTGTCTTCAGAGTCGCTTAGCCAATTAGGTCTTTCGGAACGCGGATTTCGTAGCTCGTGCGTAGGATCGAGAGTGGCGGTATTCCCGTATACACGACGTCGTGGGCGTGGTCGACCGCCGCCAATTTCGTCGCTGGGATCCAGGAACGATCGAGAGTACGAACTCGGGAGAGGGGTGTCTTCGAAGTCCAGGCGGTGACTGGCAGAGGTCGAGGGCAGCTGAGGTGTTCTTCGAGGACTCGGGGTAGCGTACGGCGAGCCCCAGGCGGCCGCGTAGTAGGCGCCGCTACCGTCGCGTTGACGCAGATACTCGGGCGATCGGAAGTAGTCTGGCTGGTCGCGGTCGCGCCGCAGACTCGGCAGGGGTGGGAGAGTAAAAGGAGACACCCAGTCGTTTTCGGAAGGAGTGGACGAAAGAGAGTGCTCTTTCAGAGGATGGAAGGAGTCGTGATGGCCGCGAAGAGGGTAGAAGCCCGTATCGTGGCTGCCGGTAGGGGAATTTTCGAATTGACTGAGCCCGTCGAGGTTCATGAACGGAGGTCGCGGCGGGTTGGCGATTGGCGGGACTCTACTGCAGAGGAGGAGTCAAAACCCGGGGCGCTCAGAGGGAGATGGACGATGACACGACAGCAAGCATGAGATCCTCCGACACGCAGCGCCATGGAAAGGAAGAATACAACGACTTCGAGATGGAGGTGAATTAGTTCAGACGTGCTGTTGAGGTGTCAAAATCCAGAAATGAGTTGAATCGAGATGGGAAATCAGCCGGCATTAGCAAATTGACTTAGCGACGCCGACGCGACGCGCTAGGCGTTGAGACTGGCCCTTAATGAGCACGCCAAGTCTCCCTAATTCTGCGCTGGCGATGGCTGATTGGCGGGTCTCACACTAAGCACCGGCGCCGTCCGCTGGGAGCTGGAAAATCAACGCATGTTCCAGGGATCAGGCTCCCAAGAAAGAGCCACACACACGCAGCACAAATTCTCCGAGGCCACACAGAGCTCGAATGCGGCCCCAAGAGAGAGAAGAGCGACATATTCGCACGAGGCTGTTTGTACATTGCTGTTTGTACATTGCCGATATGTATATGCTATTGAAATTTGGGTCGGCTTCCATTAGGCAAGGGCCGATACGCTGCTGTAGGAATGCCAGTGCGATCGGCCGCACTTTGACCCTCCAACGCCGTAGCTGAAATCACCTTTCCATCTCTGCCCGATCTGCGCTTGCTGGTCATCATGTATGTCATCTCGTCGTTATCGAATATTAGAGCCAGTGTACTCTGATGATTCTCAGATACTCATCCTGTACCCCGGGAGTCTGATGGATCCCCTCAGACGCCTTGCGTGCCATGCTAAAACGCTTCAAAATGCAACGGCCTCTCTGTGGACCGAAAATGTCTTCCATGTCGGATCCAATGCCTTTGTCGCCTCGAAGAGGATTTGCCGACCATCGTAGTCCACATTCTTTTTGATTTCGTGGAACCGGTTCTTCTCGGGTACGAATTCTCCGTTTGGAAGCCCTTCTTCCTCGAGCTCCATGATTCTTTGGGCCAGAACGGCCACAATGGGTCCCTCCCACACGCCTTCTTTGCCAGCTCGTTTCAGTTGAGCGACAGCCCGCCGCCTGAGGCTCCAGTCTCGACATTTGCAGGCGACAAAGAAGAGCGGGTGTACAATGCCAAGCTCCATGGTGAAGGGTGTAGCTTCGTCGTCCAGAGGCCTTTGTTCGGGCATGGCGAGGGCGGTGGTCATCTGTTCAACCTTGAAGACCATGTCCTCAAATTCATCTTCGAAAGCATCAAACGTGCTCTCCGGCCCACAGTCTATGCACGCCTTGAGCATGATGACAGCTGTCTTGATCTGGAGCCGCAGGCCCAATAGGCTTTTGATGTCGGTACTGCTTAATCGCGGACCCTGGGCCGAGAAGAAGTTTTCCAGGGCGGTCATCCAGGCGTCAAATATTTCGAGCGCCTCTTGACGTCGACTCTGCCACTCCAGAGGCACAGCATCGCGTCTCCAATATCGATACATCCGTGCATCCGACTTGACTAGCTGGTACACCGAAACAAGAAGATTGTCGAGATGGTACCGGACTTGACTCAAGGTGAGGTTGGTAGGTAATATCCGGGGGACTTGGCTAACATCGGTGGATAGAGGCTCTGCAATGTCTTTCGAAAAGGTGCAAGCCTGAATGTCGTATCGAGCGAAGACCCGTAGGAGCTCATCTACCTCGTCCTGAGGCATCTCGCGGAACTTCGCTTTTGAGCCTGGAGAATAGGGTGTGAGTGAGGTGTCAGTGCTCTGAGGGATGTTCATCTGTCTAATCAATTCTCTCATGCCTTGCTGATAGTGGATGACGGCGGCCATGTTATTGCGGCGGAGGACTTCGAAGCAAGCAAATAATATACTTGCGATGATGGCAAGCTTGGCGTTGGACTTGGTGGGCTCGTTGAGTCTCTGATTCAACTCCCGCAGGGCGCCACCGTAAAGCTTCAAGGCGTGTTGGTAGCTTTGATCGTCAATTAGCTGAGGGCTGTATTTGCCACAGCGGTCCTGGTAGTCTTCGTGCAAAGTCCCCAATGCAATGATTGCGTTCCGGACCACCGGCTCCTCTTGACCCACTTTGAGTACGAGCTTCGTCCAGAATCCCGTCTCGGACCCTCCAGCGAAGGCGGGTACCGTGCAATATTGAAATCGGTGGAAGATACGGCGTTCTTGGGTGGTGCCTTGAAACGGCTTGGTGATTGAATTGGGTTCAAATAGGTATTCGAAGACTGTCGGACGCCGCTGAGGTGGCGAGACCGCACTTGATGCTGAGCTGCTAGAGCTGTCTTTGGGGAACTCGTACCCGTCGCATTTGCGTCCAGTGGAGGTACATCGCTTACCTGGAGGTCAAGTGAGCACTAATACGGACATTGGAGAGAGAGGTGGCTGGGGCCAGGTGACGGCTCACTTACAGTTTGGTTTCGTTTCGTCGCATTTTATCCTACGTATCTTCTCATCGTTAGCGATCGAGTGCGATGTGGCCAGTAGGAGAGCGGGGGAGACGAGTCTGGTGAGAGACACGGGACAAAGAGGGGGGACCGGTGTTGCCTCAGCAATCCACCGAGAAGATCCAAGGCTGTGGCGGGCACCAGGCCAGCATGGAACCATGCACTTGGGATATGCGAGGCAGCCATTGGGTGGGCACGGCATGGAACGACTTCTTTCTTAAACTCACCTTGCACGTCTTGCATCCCGTCCGTACTTTTGGTTTGCTAGCCCTCTTCCGGCGTGCCAAGGCCAGGGAGGCGCTGCTCGTACTGGATGATGACTGCCTTTCAAACTCTCTGCCAGGCATCGAGCCAGCCCTAGTGAAGAGAAGCTCTGGCTCAGGCACGGACACATACTGTGGGACTGCTGGTCGTGAGGGGATTGGGATAACATAGGGGCCAGCTTGACTTTGCGGCGGCCACATGGTGCGGGCGGAGTTGGAACCCGGTGGCAAGATGTCGTGTCAAAAGTACGAGGGGCGCCAGCGCAGAGGTTGCAGTTGGAGTACCGGGAGGCCTGCGGCGGAACTGTCCAAGCTCGAAAAAGGATCTGCGGTGGCCGGATTGGTGGCAGTCGCCTCTGCAGTAGTTGGCTCGGGTCCCGTGTGAGCGTGCTATGCAGGTACTGGAGACGGGTGAGGGAGGGGCAAGGTCAGATGAAGCAACAACTGTTACGAAGAAGCAAGCTTGCGGAAATTATGTACGTATATACCAATGAAGGGAGCGTCAATTGCCGTCAATGTCCTAATTGGACTTCTGAAGGTCTTTTGTCGAACAGTTAGCCTGCCAGGCTGCTTCAGAGTGCTTGGAGCTTCAGCTGGAAGAAAGAGCCTCGGGGGCGGGAAGCAGCCATTCAATAAGACCGTGCAGTTGTACCATTTGGCGGGAGCACAAGCAAGGACAGCACGCCCAGCAAGGCTGGCAAGCCTGGAATGGCGATGGTTTAGGCGGTGTCGCCGAAGGACCAGTTAACTGTGGATGATCGCTTTGGGTGACAATAGGGCACGCAGGAGACGAGAGGGACCCAAACAGGAAGAGTCGTAGGCAGCTCCGAAGCGCCAAAGCCGGAAGATGGATATCAGCCGAGGCGGGAAAGGTTGATGATGGGCCAGTGTGCGAATTGCTGCTGCAGTGCGGTCGGTTGACGTTGGATGGAAGAGAAGACAAAAGGACCGTTTTTGGCGGGGACGAACGTTTGTGAGCAAAAGCGCAGGTCAGCTTGAGAGAAAGAAAGTGCGGGAAACCTGCTCGAGACTGGCTGCGGTGCCAGAGAAATGCCGGTCGCGGCCTGGCTCCAATTAAACGGCCTCTCCGATTCGCTTAGCGTCGCCCGCTGCTGCTGGATTGGTTGGATCGTAAATTCTTGCAGTCCTGAGACAGCGCTGTGCCACCACGGAGCGCGGTCACCGCCTCCAGTTGTTTACGAGTAGGCTTGAATCTCAACTCACACCACTCTTATTGCCGACGCATTACCGATGCCGCAAAGCCTTGCCGTCAAATGCCAGGAAGGCTTCAGGAACACAAACAACATTATTGGCCACCGCTGTCCGAACACCTGGATCTGCTATTACCCATGCTTCGTATAAAGGCAATCTTGAGATTCTCGTAGCTGCAATGCACGTTCTCGGGAATCTCTATCGCTCGTAGCTAAATGCGGCTGTGGCGACACATGCGATTGCAGCCGTCACTGACTGAATGGCCACACGAATGAGACTGCTAAGCTCCCTACCTCGTACTCGCACAGCATCCAGGCTAGGCAATGTGAAGCACACGCTTTGCGCAGTCACTGCATATCAACCATCGCATACCTGATAGTGTCAAGTATTGTTCATGTTGAAGTCTCCTCCTTACCAGATTACGCAATCTGGCGGCACCTACACTTTCCAGGCGCTCCCTGGAGTCTCACCAGCCTCATATTCAATTGTTTCATCCGTCAGAGCAATGGACAGAGGACAGAACTTCGGTGGAACATTGGAAGCGATGATGCAGTAATACGGAGCGCCATGCAGCACACAGCGAAACACGCATGTCGTTGACCGCGCAGACCGCGTCGCGTAGTGCTCAAACCTGTTGCTCTGCGCTACACCGTACACAATGCAAATACAATACATACACAATTCCCACAGCTGTAGACATCCGTTGTCCTAACTACTGCATTATGGTAAGATACGATTCCCTGGAAGAGATAGACTACTCTT
Source organism: Phialophora chinensis (assembly GCA_016109575.1). Taxonomy (NCBI): domain Eukaryota; kingdom Fungi; phylum Ascomycota; class Eurotiomycetes; order Chaetothyriales; family Herpotrichiellaceae; genus Phialophora; species Phialophora chinensis. Next base: position 272,440 of record JADWPU010000017.1, read on the forward strand.
CTCATCGAAACCATGACAGGCTTCTTTCCGACGGCTTGTCAAAGACCATGCAAGTCTTCAGTCCGCTCTTCCTCCCAACTACCTTTTCGCAGACGTTGAAGATGGCTCCTCTCTTCCAGACGACCTTACACACTTTACTGTGCTTGTTACCGGCGCAGATGGCACGCCTTATGCATCAGGATTATGGCGCCTGAGCTTGAAAATTCCCGTGGACTATCCCAAGAGTCCGCCGCAAGCCACCTTTAAGACGCGCATATACCATCCAAACATCGACGAGAAGACCGGCGCTGTGTGTCTGGAGACACTGAAGAGAGATTGGGACCCCAAGTTGACTCTAAAGGACATTCTAGTCACCATTTCATGCCTCTTGATTCAACCCAATCCCGATTCAGCATTGAATGCAGCCGCTGGAGCTTTGATACAAGAAGACTACGAAGCCTTTTCAACACAAGCGCAGCTGATGACGAGGATACACGCGCCGATTCCCAAGCATATGTCAGCAGCTGTTCAGGAAGCGAAGCGACGCGGTGAGGATGCCGACCATAAACCGGATTCAAAGCATATTGTCAACCAAGCAAATCCTGAAGAAGATGACATGAAAGAAAATGATGCGAGTCGACCGGGCGAATCATCCACTTGTCCTCGTTCCAGCTCACAGACTAGTGCCAGAGCAAAGCGGCCCCTGTCAGAACTGCCGGTTCCTGAAGATGGTGATGCTGGGGCCTTGTCTGACACTGGTTCAGAGCCACGGAGGAAGTCACCAAGGATGGCGCCTCCGGACGTATTAGATCGGACCACATCCTCAGAACCAGTGACAACACCCGAAGACGACACAACGCAGGGAAATGAGACGAAAGACGAGCAGCCAGGATTTGCTCCCTACTCACCTCTTGTAGCGGGTCCAATCGCAGTATGCAAACCATTGAGCACGAAAAGAAAAGGACAACCGCGTGTGGGAATTCGAAGACTCTGAGGCGTCTGGATCACGTAACGTCGCGTTGTTTGCTAGATTCTTCAGCCTTTGGTCTGAGCGTTCAAGCGTACTCTGTGCACAGCATGAGTAGTCACGGACAACGAGTAAGGAGAGACATGCATGGGGCCGGTCGGCTTGGTGACGCGTTGCCCTCGCGCAACAGTTTTCAATGAGTGTAGCCCAGCTCCTCGGTGCCCTGTACAGAAATTCGGGAAGACATCTGAGCGCAGATCCGAGTGTTTCACCTCAGCAACAGCCCCTGGCCTATTCGCGTCAGTGGGCACGCTACGAGGTACGTGTTCCATGAACTCGTGCACAATGTGATTTTGAGTCTTGGCACACGGACCAGCGCGCCACCCCCTCCAGCCTCCGACTGGCCAGCCACACCTTTTCGGCCTAGCCTGGACCAAGCTTTCCTGCACGTCATTGGCGGCTGCCCCTAACCACCCGCGTGCAGCCCCGCATTTTTTGTTGTTTCCTAGCCTCACCACTCCGTAGGGAAGGGGACAAACAGAAGGCTAGAAAGGGGGGTTGGTGGCAAGCCGGTTGCAGCGAAAGGAGCTATATAGACACCATAGACCGTCTGCAATCGTGTCGAAATCCTTCAGACCACAAAATCCTCAAGACAGCATTACTCTACCTCGTACACTCTGCATTCTACACGATACTCGATACTCCATCCATTATCGAAGAAAGTGGAAAATCAACCTCGATCAATCTCATCCACCAAGTTTTCGTTCCAAGAAGATCGCTTGAACAATATTGATAAACTACCATCAGCACTACCAGCACCATGCTCACCAAAGGATTCTCCTTGCCCTTGCTCTCCCTCGCCCTGGGCATCCTCGTCCAGGTCGGCAGCGCCCAAGACACCACTCTCGCCGCAGTGACAGAGTATCCCGACGGACAGCCCCAAGCACCTCCTGCCACGGACAGCTTGCCGCCCACCGACGCCTCGTCCTCAACCCCATGGGCAGAGAGCACAACGGAACCCTCGCCGCCGTCGACCTCGTCTTACGAAAATCCCTTCACGATATACACGTCCATGACCAATTCTCTGGGCATCATCACCGGCATGCCCCCCCTGGTTACTTCCCAGCCCACCCAGCCCGCAGTCAACACCAGCCAGCCTCCTTCAGCCACCCTGCCCAGCTACTCGGGCTACTACTACAACACTACCAGCTCGGCAGCGCCGGTCCCGGAGAGCCCCACGACCCTGGCTACGAGCACGGTCGTCCCGCCTGAGAGTTCGAGCAATGAAGTTCCCACCACGGCGTCGTCGAGCAACTCGATCCCCACGTTCGCCCAAGTTACTGGCGGTGCTGCTTCTTCGAACAAGCTCGCCTCGGCGGGTGTTAGTTTGATGGTAGCAGCGCTGGCTTTCTGTTTGCTTTGAGGGCTGACGGGGTCTGCTTTGTTTCTGTGGAACAAAGGTCCACCTCCGATCGGTCTTATTGTTACTGTTACGGTTTCGACGAATCACGGATGGATGTTATGAGCAACGAAACTCTGCCTGGAGCATCGAGACGGCTATTACGGTTGGCAATGGGATGGGATGGGATGGGATACGGGAATATAACCACGAGCAAGGGTTTCGAGAGACTACAGGATCATAGAACGTGCAATTGGCTTGCCGGCGGAAGGATCTATCATGCCATGGAAGTTCTCCAGCTGACGGCGCGATACACAGTACTGGGATTAGAGATCTTACGACAACTGTACGAGGTAGATAGAAGAGATAAATTAGCCCGACCAAGGCCTCCAAAATCGAACAATATTAAAATTAAGATTTCGAACAACGCATTATTTCTTTCTGCCGCGGTCTTGATTTCTTGCGGAGGTACAGGGTGCTGCACCCGATTCAACTCGGTCATCAACGCGGGCTGATCTCGTGCCGAAGAGAAGGTGTGTTCAAATAGTGTCTCAAGCGTTGATATTGCGTCGATTTATCCCGCCCGACGCGTGCGCTCAGACCTTCTGCTCGATAGGCACATTCACTTCGGAGATGTCGCTCTGTGCCTCGAGGCCTTCGACAACATCACTCCGTGCTAGGTTCTCAAACGCCATAGCCCTTTCCTCGTGCGCATAATCGCCGACGAATGACAACGCGAAGTATACCACGCTGCTGACGGTGCAGGTATAGAACCAGCTAAAGGCATACAGATGCGTCCAGGCACCGCCACTGGCAATCGGGGCGCCAAAGGTCTGCGCAAATCCTGGAAGCTGTGGATTTTCCACGGTTAATTAGCCACCGACTGCAACGCGCATTCGACCATGAGTTGATGATCTTGGACGTACCATGAAGCTGATCGAGATGATCCACGTCACAGCTGCCCTCCAAGACACGCCGTGGAAGTACCAGTATCTGCCACCAACCTGGTACAGGTCTTTGACAAAGACATTTCCCTTGCGGACCACAAGGTAATCCGTCAGGGCCATTCCGAGAAACGACCCCAAGAAGATACTGTACCCGTTCAGGAACTTCAGGAAGCCCGTGGCCGTCGCAAGAATCTGCCACGGACAGATGCAAACTCCGAGGATATAGCACATCCACATGCCACGCCTGATGTTGAGCCATCGAGGGAACAACGACATGAAGTCCGCGCCGAACGGAATCACATTGGCTCCTAGCTCGATCAAGGTGTTGCCGTAGATGAAGACGATGTTGATGATCGCGATCCCGGCTCTCCGACCATGGCTGAAATCGTGATCAAGCATGTCATGATTCAGGTCCCACCTGCCCGACCCCGTCAGTTTTGTGCATTTTGAGCCGGAAAAAAAAGGTAATAAATTAAGCTTGGTGGTGCTTACGGGTTCCAGTCGATGTTTCCCCATGCATCGAAGATGGCCTGCGTGGCGTAAATGCCCATGGCCGCGCAGACCGTACTGGCAGCAGGAAACATGATGAGCTGCGACCAGACAGGGGCGACCTTGCTTCGCGCATAGCGAGCAATGTCCGGCTGATTGACCATGAGGGTTGTTGTTTTGGCCAATCCCGAGTTGACCGCAGATAACTGTGACAGTCAGGACTCGGGTCTTGTGTGTCTGAGGACGCGAAACCCCTTCTTACCAGTGCCCACGACAGCGCTGCACCATGCTTGGGCGGGACGTCGTACAATGCCTGGTGTGCATGTCCTCGTCCGGTCACCATACAATAGGCAAAGAGTCCTATAGTCAGTCCGAACCGATCAGCAAATCAATCCGTCAACCTTCGAGCAGGGCGGAAACATACCAATAATCACGGGCGGTGTCACGAGCATTTGAATCTCATATGCTCGACGGAGTTTCGGAATGGGCACGCTCAGTGTCCAGCATGTCATGAACCAGTACACGATGATCCCTAAAGCCGACAACATGGTAGTCGTTAGGTTCTGTGCTCCATCCCCTGCAAAAGTCACTCGGAGACCATACCTATGAGCTGTTGCACCGTGATGTGCGAGCTCTCCGGGATGTGGTTCGGCATGTTCCAGTACCCGTTACCGAAAACGCATCGCAGCAGGACCGAAGTGAAGTATCCGCCTGTTGCGATGGTCACACCTCCCCAGATCAGGGCGCAAAGTGCTCGAATCACGACGGGGAAGTACGAGCCCCACAGTCCCCAGACGAGTCTGCTCTCGACAGGGAAGCCGAAATGGTATGTCGCAGCGGCGCGGGAGTGCATGACGATACCAACGGACCCGAAGAAGAAGCCAAGGAAGAGGCATCCCAATGCTTGACCTGGGGTCAACCCATTGGCAAGCAGCGCAGCTCCAAGGTACCATAAGCCAGGGGAGAAGCCGTAGGAGAACCAGAAAGCTGCGTAGTCGTACCAGCCCCATGTGCGGTGACTCGGAGGGCTGATGTCGAGATCTTCGTTTGTCCACTGGTTGTGGATCGCCCCTGTACTGTTGGCGGCATCAGGTTTGGTCTCCACATACTTGACAAATGCTTCCCTGCTGGTGAAAGCATGCTGAAATTCCTGGAAGTCGCGTCGCACCTTCGTTTGGAACGTGGAAAGGCCCATTTTCGGTGCGGGAAACGTGCATGTTCTGCTTTACCGTGCGATCTTCGCTGTGGCAACACTTTGTTATATACATTACTCGACAAGCCGTCATAAACACTTGGGTGTGCCCTTATCGCATTGGCCAGGCTCGATGGCGCCCCAGTTCCACAAATGAGAGCATGGCGGGGATAAACAGGGCGAATAAGGTCTTATCATCCCAGCGTATAGTATGGCAACGCAGGCCACTGAAGATGATCAAGGATCAGGGAGTTTACCCCGTTATCTGACTGTCGGGAAGGTTCTTGATAACCCTCGGCCGAGGTCTTATCTCTGTACGCAAAGTTCAGCCTTGTCGGTCGCAAGCGATGTGGGCCAGTAGCATGCTCTGTATTACGGAGTGCCGTACCTGGTTATCCCATGGGAAACCGGAGTTGTCCACCCTTGTCGGTAGAGTATCTTCCCTGCCATTGGTCCTCACCACGGTTGCTTCTCCAGAAAATTCCCACGTTTAGCAAAGGGCATCATGCGCCTTGGAGTGCAGCACATGCGACGGATGTCGGCCGAATTCCAGCAAGGCCTAGATAGTAGAATCGTCAACCATCGAATCTAGACCAGACGACAAGACGCCGAGCTTCCCCAGAAACTACGGCTAACAGTGAAGAGTGTTCGTAACTGATCGAGACAGTCTTACTGAGCCTTTATCTGTCGCGACTGTCACCCTGATACTGAGTGTACTGGATTCATCAAGGAGCGACTGGGAGGCTGGAAATACAACCTGTCACCGTGTTGCGCATCAATTCCATCGTGCCTGGAGTGCTTATACGCTCTTGAACGAATATCTGTCGTCTTGTCGACTTGGTGAGATGGGATCCGTTGACACAAGACCAACACTTCCGCCTGTGCTCGACTTCTCAGGTAAGGCGGTCGTCGATTTGTTGACCTTTTCTTTTTCCTTTGGAGATGATCTAACCACAGCGACGAACAGCATTTCGCAGTGAAGACGAGATATCCAAGACCGAGTTTCTGCAACAACTCGGTGCGGCATGCAGGGATAAAGGGTTCTTTCAACTCACGAACCATGGCATCGCCGCTGAACTGCAGCAGAGGATGTTCGCTGCCGCCAAACAGCTCTTCGACCTCCCACTTGAGGAGAAGCTGAAAGCGAAACTCGTCCCGGGCAAAAGCGGGCGCGGCTACGAGATGATCGGGGGCCAAATGCTCGAACCCGGTGCCGCGCCGGACACGAAAGAAGCCATCTACCTGGGTGAAGACCTGCCGTGGGACCACCCCCGTGTCGTGAACGGCGAATACGGATGCAGTCCGAACATATACCCATCTGTGCTGGGCTCGCAATGGCACGACACATGCATGGAATACTACGCCGCGGTGACTGAATTGGCGCGGGCCGTGATGCGCGCCCTCGCCGCCGCACTCGCCCTCACCGAAGACTACTTTGACCGCTTCACCGAGTCCAGCCCTGCGGCTACACTGCGGCTGGTGCACTACCCTCCGACCCCCACGACGTCGGACAAGGAGCGCGGCTGCGGCGCCCACCGCGACTTTGGCTGCATCACGCTCCTGCTGCAGGACCAGGTCGGTGGGCTGCAGGTCCAGGACGAGACCACAGGCGAGTACGTCGACGTGGCGCCCATCCCCGGCGCATATGTCGTCAACCTGGGCAATCTCATGGCCCGGTGGACGAACCACCATTACACATCCAACACGCATCGGGTGTTGAATTTCTCGCCCACGCACCGGTACTCGATCCCATTCTTTTACAACGGGAATGCCAGCCATGTGTTGAGCACCATTCCCGGGCTCGAGCAGCGGCCGCGCCAGGCTGGCTTGAGGAAGTACGGCCCTGCCATACCCGAGGCACCGTATGGCCCCGTCGTGGTGAAGGACTTCTTGCAGGAGCAGTTTATTCAGTCCTATAAGCGGGCGGAAGAGTACAAACCGCCTGTTGTCAACACTGCCGCTGCGTGATCTTCCAACAACGAGACGTCTTTCTATCACAGAAAAAGATGACGAAATGGAGCCGCAACGTTCTGGACGACCATATTCTTCTGTCTGCTACTCCTCATTTCGTCAGTCGGGAGGAACGTCTTTCCTTGAGCCCTTTTTTGGGCGTACACAAGAACATCCTGATCTTGACGTCGAATGCTCACACCTTCTCCAAGCATATATTCAGTCACAGAATTGGTCATGTATCTGGGTAGTGTTGAGGCGGGGTGCTGTTTGCATTCATATATATATATTCATTATATATAACCCGAACTGTGCTTTCTCCTTTACCATTTTCGCGCACCAAAGAGAGCGAGGCCGCTTAACCTGGCACGTGACGGAGCATTGAGGACTCCTGGCCGAGAAGGGAGAGCATCGTCGGAGCCACGGCAGAGCACTGGGGAGCGCGCCTGAGCAATGGGCGAGCCATAGGGAGCTACCTGATTCCCATTCGCAGAAGCCAGTTCGGGCTCAGGGGCACAGTCACACAAAAATAACCGGGACACTTTACCACTTTCGCCCACGCGTTTCACCAGCACCAACAATAACAACAACCTCTACCACCACCAACAACCATAATAATTTATTATATTACGCGTCATGAGTACCGAAATTGTTCGCAGTCATATCAGTAAGAAGCATTATACTACACCGCAAAAGGCTATGTTGCAGGCGGACCGCAAAAGGTTGACCGTCGGAGCACTCCGTAGCCCCGGAGGTCGCCCCTATTCGAACAGACGACTATTCCGCGATAATAAGGTGCCCAAGACTTCTGGCTTTCGAGTTACCTCATCGGACGACCCCCGTCGCTTGCATAATAGCGCTATTCGCACAGAGACCCGAGGGAGGAAGAAGATATTAAGTGAGAGCGACCTACACTATATCGAATTAATCCTTTGGAAGGCCGGGTACGACGGTCGTGTTCTTTCATGGTCTAGCCTCAAGATAGAGGCCAATCTTAGCTGTCATGAGAACACATTACGCGTTGCAATGAAGCATAAAGGTTACAGGCGCTGTATTGCTTACCGTCGGTCCTAGGTGGCGCCAAAAGTCGCAACAAATCGAAAGAACTGGGCACGTAATATGCTTAGTCGATATCCACGCAAAGAAGACTGGCGTCGAGTGCGCTTTACAGATGAAGTTCATCTTAGCTATGGTCCTCCAGGTAAGATCTGGGTTACACGAAAGCCTGGCGAGCGTCTTTGCCCTACCTGTATACAACAAGAGGATATGCCGCGGGAGGAGGACCAAAAGAAGGTGCATGCATGGGGTGCAGTCGGGTACAACTTCAAGAGCGCCTTAATCTTCTATGACTCTGGTAATTCTAACGGCCAGATGACCCTTAAGTGCTATCGGGACGATATTCTTAAGAAGGAGGTTAAGAACTGGCCTCAAAATGCTGTTCTTGAGGAGGATGGCGATTCGGGCCATGGTAAGAGCGCAAGTAATATTGTTAAGACCTGGAAATCTCAACACCACCCCAATTACTACTTTAACTGCACATACAGCCCTGATCTGGCACCAATTGAGAATGCCTAGCAAGCACCGAAGCAGGCATTACGCAAAATTGCCCATTGGGACGACGAGACCGTAAAGGAGGTGGCCCTGGAGGGCTGGGAGGGCCTGACCCAGAAGACTATTAATGCCTGGGTTGACAGCATGCCAGAGAGGCTCGAAAAGGTCATTGAGACGGAAGGCCAGTTAACAGGGTATTGATTCATATTAATTATATAAAAATAACAGCACAAATAACCATTCTGGTGGTGCAAGACGTTGGTGGTGCTGTTTACAGCTGCAACCAGATTTTGGTGGGGTGTCCCGGTTATTTTTGTGTGACTGTGAGGGGTCCCCTAGTTGCCCCGCTTTGACCCTCGCCCCTCAATTGTTTCAGCCAAACCTGCTGCCTGGCAACTTTCGATCCCTTCGTCTAACATGCATCCCCGCATAACGAAATGCCCTGTACAGGCGTTTTCAGTTGCGGCTTCACCTTCACGCACTCAAAATTATTTTGGCGCCGTATTTTGTGAACCGAATGGAGTGAGGCTAGGCTATATCACGTATAGCGTCAATTCTTTCAGTTATCAATGAACTGAGAAGGCTGGGGAGGAAATGTCATCTGAATTGTCCTGTAAATTTGGGTCAAGAAACGCTCGGCCCGTCTTGGGCACAGCCGCATCCGTCGCTTTTGGTGGCTATAAGAACCCTCTTTCCCTCTACTCAGCCTTGCTGTTTAGCTAGATTTGGTTCACTCCCTGAGCTTTGCCTCGTGCCTAAAGTGACTTTGCAGAGAATTTATATCTTCGTGTGGCAGAGATTCAGTATGGAACATATTCCTCTGCCCAAGAATCCGATATTGCCTTTGATGAGGATACCATATCTCCCTTCGAACCCGACCGATGATCAAATATTTTATCAACAGCCTTTTTTTGGTAGATTATTCGTTTGCGAGACTGCATACGAACATGATATTTTCAAAGACTTGCAGCCCAACAAAGCTTTCGCAATCATACAGTCAATCTGGTTTTTTGGGCTTATCCGAAGCTTTTGTGAGCAGGTATGGCAACTCTCTTTCGAAAAGAAAGATTTCGTGGAATTTGAAGGAGATCAGAGCTTCATAAACACTTCTATACTCTCCAGGTACGCCAAAGAGTTCGGGCTCCTCTTCGAAGGGTACGAGAAAACGCGCAAGTGTCATTTGATCGAATGCTCCCATCGAATTATCCAGACCTTTCGAACCGACGTGTCAACAATTGAGGTTAATGTCGGTTTCGGCGACATTTCAAAAGCGTTTCCGGGGAGCCAGGACATACTTTGTTCGGTTTACATCATGGCTGAGACACTCGCGGCCATCACAGCCACCACTGCTATCGGTGTTAGTTACATCTATGATATGGGAGATCATTACACTGTCTACGCCGACGACGAGCTTCACCAAAAGTTCCCTCAACAGGAATCACTGCGAATTAGGCTCTTGAGCCGGGGTTGGTGCCCAAATGAAGTGGAATACATCCTCAACTGTTTCTCACTGAGGTCTCAATACTACATCAGTAACCTCCGGAGGAGTTCTCCTCCCGGTGATCACACGATATGCTCCGCTACTATTTGTCGTGCAAATAATGGCGTTCCGGGAATCCAGCAACCCAAACATCGACACAAAGAGTGTTGTTGCGAATTTCTTCGTACGCTAAATGATCGCGTTGTGACCTTCTTGAAAGATGGAAATATCCCGAGAATACACATTTCCCCGATGCTCCCACTCAAAGACAGCACTGGCCAATGCGAGATTGTCGAAACAGGGAAATTCGTTGCAATATCGCATGTGTGGTCCCATGGCCTTGGAAACTCACGGGCTAACGAACTCCCACAATGCCAACTCCTCCTCCTTCAAAAATTGATCCAAAATCTCTATCCTCCGCATCACCCCCCAGTGCTTCTTTGGGTCGATACACTATGCATTCCAGCAGAAACTGAAGGAAAGAAGCATGGCCTGAGGCTTCTTAAAAAAGCATTTGATGAAGCGGACAAAGTCCTGGTTCTCGATCTGGACCTGCTTGACATTGGTGGTGTATCAGACGATGAAGTTTTACTTCGAATCAATTGCTCGGAATGGATGCGAAGGTTGTGGACGCTCAACGAAGCAGTCATATCAGGTCAAAAGCTACACGTTCAACTATCGCATCGAGCTGTGGACTTTAGAACCCTTCTAGGGACTCGGTACCCTCGCCAAGTGCCTTCCAATCAAGTTTCAATCAATCCGATGTCGATATCCGCTGAATTCATTGATGATATCAGCGGTCACTTCGCCAAAATTTGGAGTATCAGTACCGAAAAAACTCCCATCGGCCGGTTGGCAAACCTTCTTCCCATCATCCACCGCCGAAGAACAACGGATAAAGCAGATGAAGCGATATGTATTGCCTCGGCACTTGGTCTTCCAGTCGACCCGCTATTGGATTGTCCACCAAGTCAACGTATCAAGACTCTCATTCCCATGATGCACAAGATACCGACCAGCGTAATCTTTTCGAATACCCCAAGGCTAACAGATATTGGATTCACTTGGGCTCCTGAAACTTTCCTAGCTGGAGACATGGACTTCATGTCCACGACCCGATCCGAGCACTTCTTGGCCACGTGGACAGGTTTGGGGATCTCTGTCCAGTTGTCCGGCCTCAGAATCCGCGTCCACAGGAGATTTCTCTCCTACATTCTGGCGGGATATTTTTACGTCTATAACAAAGGTCAGTGGTTGTACGCAAACATGGTTGTTCCCGACGGCCAAAGCGATTACAAGATCTTTGTTCCCCCGGGAGTGATCGGTTTTGCTCTGGCTACTTACCCGTCAGTCTCGCAGAGACGTGCAGTCCTACTTGCCATAACCGGCGAGAAAGATAGTATAAATGCAACGTACATGATAAGGTGCAACATTGGGAATCTCGGTAACTCATTGAAGAAATGTGCCGACCATGCGAAACGAGAAGCTGCTCAGTTTGGATTTGGACTGAATCCCGACACAAGTGATATGACACGAGAGGAACGAGTCGAGTTCGAGTTGATCGATCGTGAGCACGAAGGTCTCTTCGGCTTAGGTCTCTCTGCTGTTGTTGAAAAAGTATATAGGCCGTCTCAATGGTGGCATATCCAATGACCATTCGCTTACTTGGCACTAATGCGAAGACCAGCATGCCAATACTCCCTCCAGTCTCTCGCACCACCCCATTACACCTTGAAGTCACATAGGTGTGGAGCTAATATGGGACGGGAGCAAGTCATATTAGCGTTATTGGCGTCGTGGGAGATTCGCCTCCAAAAGCGACGGGAGATTGCCCTGCGTCTTTGCATTGGCTCTCTAAATCCCCAGTAAGCGAAGGAACACCGTAGGAGCGGGCTAGAGCCGTAAGCGAGTAGAAGGGAGTAGAGGGCGAGGACGAAAGAGAGGAAGGGAGTGGAAGAGAGCGGACGAGGGAGCGATTCGACTAGAGAGTCGTTAGCGGGAGAGCAAAGCGGCGAGTGATAAGTTAGTAAAAAAGGTCGTGGGCGACGATTGTTCGGGGATTATATATATATGCGAAATTGTGATACTGGCTATCTGCTTAGTTACACAGGTCTTCAGCCCTGTTTATATATCTTAGAGGCGCCTTCCTGGCATCCTGGGTACTAGGAGCCCACCTCGAGATGATCTGTAGCGACCGAGAGACCCCCCGAACTGCCCCATTACGCATCCCTCCACTTCCCATTCCCTTCCCCAAGCCCGTTCCGCTGCCGAATCCGCTGCCTCTGCCACCTACCAATTCCTCCAGGCGCCGCCACGAACAAACAAGTCTCCGTCAATGGCATCGTCTGCCGAGTCAACGGTTCACCAGTGCCCAACCTCGTCATCCACTCTTTTGATCAAGACCTACGATCTCAAGATCTCCTGGGTAAAGCTACCACCAACGCAGACGGGTACTACGAGATCCCCTACAAAGCCTTTCAATTTCACCAGGAGCGAGAAGAAATGAGTCGAAGGCATGTTTGACTGGGCGACTCTCTTCGGAAGCGTTCATAGCTGCAGCTGCCAGAAGTGCCATGTCTGTGGGTATCAGCCCAGCAGCGAATTACGCCGACGTGCTCCGCTATTTGAAAGACCGCCTCCTCGTTGGCAAGGATTCGGCCGTGCGCGAATGCGAATGACACCATTGTCGATTGGAAGTGATTGCTGAACGTGGAGAATGAACGCAAATCGGTCAAAGAAGCTCCCTTTGCCCGCCGACCTGATCTGAAAGAGCTGGAATTGACCTGTGAAAGCACAAACACCCCACGTCCTTACATCAACTTGGTAAAAGAGTTGCTTGAGAACCTGGTTTCGCCATTGGATCCCCCTATCGCTTCATTGCCTGACGCCGGGGATATTATCGACTCACTAGACGGTGGCGAGGCAACGGATCCCCTGCGCACTGCCTTCACACTGCATGTGTACATAACAGTGCCCGAACCGGGGGAGACATGGGCCGTCGATGATGCTGTCCGTAGCTATCGCGCCACTTTGAATCCAGAGAAAAACTTGCTCGACGGCACGAGATCACGGCGTACAAGAGGTACTATGCAAGAACGTGCAGGAGTACCCCAATACTTTCAACGCATCTGCATGTACGAAGCTCCAGAGCTCATATCACCCCTGGGCAACCCTCCCCTTTGATCTATGGTCAGAGACAGGGCGCATGTTCTTGGTCCGTCTCGGCTTTTCTCGATGCTTCTCACCCCAGGGGCGTATTTGGACATGATCATGGAATGGACAATCACATAGCGGAAGAGTGGCTCGGTTTGAGCGTCAAAGAAGTCGGCTTGATCACCGGTACTCTGCAAGTTGACCTGTGGACTTTATGGGGTTTCCGCCAGTCCAGGTGTAAAGGGTGATCGGTCTGTTCTAACATGGGCTCGGTGGCAGCCACTGGTGCAGGGGGCGGGGGATGATGAAGAGACATCTAGAGGGCCAAAAAGACGCTGATCACGGTACCTGAAGCTTTACGGACATATGTAAGGAAGCTGTAATACCACATTTGAAGTTTTGAAAGACATCATGCACACAGAATTGACCGCCGTGTTGTACACGTCTCGATTAGTTTCCTGACTCGATTTTTGTAGGAAAGTTGTTGCCATTCTCCTGTTCCCAGGCTCCATAGTCACACCCAGCGTCCCCAGTCGAGCTGTCCCGATTTATTGCCTGTTTCACAGATCTTTGAGATCTTCTCTGTGCATACACCGTCTAGATGTCCTGGGGGTTGATTTGACTTCCGCTTGATCAAAGTCGTGTCACAGACTCTGGGCCGTGCTGCGGACCCTCCAATATTCAGGTCCAACGCTGCACGTTTGTCGCGAATCCGGATGCACCTGGTGAAATAAAAGCGCGAAGAGAACCTGCTCAAGCACTTTCAGGAAAACAAAGACCACAACAACGCATAACAGACAGAATGGCCAAAAGCGCGAGGGTCGCTTTCCCAACCTGGCTTCGTTCTGGGTGTCCTCATTGCGTGCGCCATCATTGGTCATTCGATGCCACTCGGCGCCAAAGTTGTCTAGATACGTGGCTCTCCCGAGTTGAGCGTCTCGACCCGAGTCATGTACCATGAGTTGCAAGTCAATGAAGGAAGTGATCTTGGTCGGGACCCACACGCCTACCACGTCTAGAACGGTCGTTGGTCCTCCACCGTCCAGGAATGGAGCCATGCGAGCGTAAGCTGCTTCGAAGAGCAGGCACGGCTGTCCGTATTGAGGGTTCACCATACACAATGTTGCAAAGCTTGCTCTGTGTCGCGTCATCCGAAATTCGTCGTCCTTTGAGATGTCGGTCGGCAGAAAGACCGCGGATTTCATCAATCCGATACAGGGCGGTTCGTGAAGAGAGGTCATCAGGTGAAGTCCTTGCCTTTGACAGACGGTTGCGTCGAGGCCCAATGCGGCGGCAATCATCTTGTACACGAGATCGTGGTGATCAACTTCCTTTATATTCCAGTCACCCCTCTGCGCATCAAACAGATACTGGTAGAAAAGGTCGTCGATGGCATCGAGAGTGCCATGATCGCGATGTCGGGGGACTGTTAAGTCTGACCGTGCGACAAAGTAACCTTGTTGAAGCTTCGTAACTGTCGACTGGGGCCACTCCTTAACGACCGGCCTCAGTGCTGCAATGACCTTGGCAGTTTGGGCGTCCTCGAACAATTCCGAATACCTGGACGATCTGAATGAGCGAGAGTGCATAAATTCTTGATGGATGTCTCTGAGCGGCGTCACCCCGTCAAGAAGCGGAACGGGATATGCAGGTACTGGGATCACCCCGTATACGTGCTTAGCATTGCGAACCCCCTCCGACTCAAGGTACAATGTCGGCCGCCACAGTCCTCCCGCGGCATTATCGCCGAACAAACCAGCAGGTGCGGCAACAGGGATGGAATAGCCAGTGTTGCTCTCAAACTGGCGGACTGCGTCCTCCAAAAGTGAAGCCAGCTCGAGCCTTTTGTAGTCCGACGGAATGTTATATCCACCAGGCGAATCGATCCAGACGGAGATGATATAGTCGTAAGAATTTGTAGCTTTCCTCGTGGACAATCCAAGATCCGACAGAGACTGTAAGAAGCGCCGGCATTGGTGCTTGAACTCAAGTCTGTCCTGGTGAAGAAGCCCTAGATGCTGAACTCTTTCCCCTGCAAAGAAACGAGCCAGGGCGAGTTGTGGATTTGCCTTACTGCCGAATTCAGGGTCATCGAGTGGTTGATAAAGTGTCATCGCTTGCAGAGCGCTTGCCATGAAAGCTGATTGCCTGTTCTGAACAGCCTGGTATGCAAACACCGGGCTAGGGAACTCTCTGAGCCTTTCCCTGTAAACGAACTCTGCGTACTTGCCGAAGCTGCGAACGTCGTCCATCGAGCGTACACAGTGTGCATCAGTGCGTGCTGTCCACCTGACCGAGATATGGCGGCTGTAGAACAACTCTTGCCGCGTCCACACCCGGTCGAACCAGGAGTTCAGGCCTACCGAATTGACACATTCCCTGGTTCGACGGTTGAACTCGACCCACGCCTCGTTTCTTTGTAGTTCGGAATTGCCTGGCAACCACGATTTCATGACAATGTCTGCAGCTTCGCGGAAGCAGCGACAGGGTGATCCGGGCATGAGAGCAACAACATCCAGGACTCTGTATATCTGTGGAATGCTCGCCAGAGCAGCTCTGATATCCTCATCTCGCTGTGGTATGCAGAGCTGATCCAACCAGCATCCATTGTAGGTTTCACTAATGTCGGCCAAAGTAGATTTGAGATCATCAATGCACCATTCTTGACCCAATTCCATCTCCAGAGCTCGGCCTTCCGAGTCATGGCCGATGGCAGTCCGCCGCCTATCAAACTCACCCCATGTGTATGATACGGCTGCTGCCCGGATCTCATCTAGATAGACAACCTCGTAGGTTATCAAAAGGTGCCGGCCACTCAAAATGACGCAGTCGTTTTCTGGACAGAACCTGAACGATGCGATTCTTGTTCTTGGCGCGGGCATGGAATGGCTGATCGAATCAGTCAGGACGATTGTTTGTCGACGTGATAGAACTGTTTCCCTGCTGCATCCACGTCCACGCTACTTATTCGATGACTGGAGGCATAAATGGCTGCGGAAAAAACAAGCAGTCGCCGATTCAAACGGTTTCATGGTAAGGCTGTGGTAGAAGGGCAAGAAAAGAAACCACGGATGTTCCACTTGTTGCCTGGACTCTAGCAGAAAAGGCAATCGCCCACCCGGGTCCAGTTCCTCGATTACCCCGCCTCGTGCGACCTCCCCAGCGTACCGTATTGGCGAGGGTACAAAACCATTCATGTCCGGACGTTGGCATCCGTATGCAAGGAGCTGGCTGAGCGGGGAAATGGTTACCCGCAGGCAACTGAGACCGAATGCACCCTAGAGAGTGATGTGGACGATTTGAGGGCACCAAGTGAGCAGGAGCAGCTCTCTGTACACTTCAAAATTCTTGATGAAATACAGAATTGAGCTTGGTGTGCTAGCAGTACCAATCAATGAGCGCAGACCTTTAGGCGGCTCCGACCATAACTGCGAGCGGTCCCCGGACGATTCAGCTGTACTCCTGTGTCGATTGCCTCGACAGCGAGCGACGCATGGAAAGGATTGGCAATGACGACGAATTCCACGGCATCCATCTTCACCGCGCAATGGCGCAACCCGGTTGGCTTCATGTCCTTGCTGATGATAATCGGGGGTCCTGTCATACAGTCAGCACTGGCCCAACTCACTGGAGCTCGCTTTGTCCCAATCTGCTTCAGCTTCGGGTGGGTGTCGTACTCTTTCTCCACGATCGCCGCCTTGGTCGGCGATGGACGTCTGACGCCCGCAGCGGACTATCCGTGCAAAGTCATAAATCTCGAGAATGGCTACACTCGAACGAACAGGTCCTGGACCGTCGGTCGACTGTTGCGAGATCTCGAGATCCCGCTTTCCCGCGAAGCGCTGTGTGTCTCCGTCTACGAAGCCATCGCGCCTCCGGACGAGAATGTGCTTCATGGTGGTAAATCTCAGTGGTTCGGACTGGGAGCCATTCTGACTCAATTCATCATCGCTGCTCTGCCAGTGGGATTCCACGGAGATTGGGGCATCATCACGGTCACGGCAGTTGGCACCTGCGCGGCTATTCTGACAGCAGCGTTGCCGCAATGGAAGGTCGAAAAGTTAGCTTGCCGTGTCGGATCAAAGAAGAAAATAGCGATCACCACAGGAAACGGCTCAAGGCACGTAATAGTGATCCTAGGAGAAGGTAAAGCCTTGGATATCGAGGATCTAGCTGCAGGGGAAAGCCCACGGCAGGCAAGGCCGTGGAGTCAATCGGGATGGTCTGCTGGGTACGTGGACCCAACTGGTACAAGGGTAGAGATTTCTCGAACGGAGGCTTATCGAGAGTACATGAAGGATCGTGGGATTGAGTCAAAACCACCCGTGCTGTGGATCAACAGCTGGCTAGGGATGAGGTATTTCAAGTGGTACCGCAACAAGCAAGAGGTGAGGCGCGAGGACCAAAAGATAATCATGGACGCTTACGTGGAAAAACATAACCTGATACAGGCTGTGAAGCTTTTCCGCGGTCTCCCCAGGCCCTTCTGGGTGACTAGGTTCTTTTGTGGAGTGTTCATCCTGCTCTGGGCTGCCGTTCTTATCTCAGTAATGGCTCTGAAGGAAAATGCCTGGTATCTGATTGCCGTTGGAACAATCGGAATGATTCAGAATGGTGTTGTTGCTGCGGCTAGCCGAGGACCGGAGACGCGTGGTTTTCATTTGAGAAAAGATCCGATGATTTTTGTCGGCGAGAAGGTGATGGACGTTCTCATGGATCTCGAGCGGTGGGAGTCAGGATGTGGTAAGGCTCTCCTGAAGGAATTCTTCCCTGGTGGGCTTGATATTCCGCACGATAGGGGGGAGACTGATTGGTGGGACGAGAAGAAAAAGAGAGATGAGGCTAGGCGAGAGGAGGATGTCGAGATGAAAGAACGCAACGACATAGATGATGGCGGGGAACCAGGAGAAGCGGAGGAAACGGAGGCAAGCAGGGAGGCAGAGGCAAATGATGCGGTAAAGAATGAAGAGGAAGGAGGAGTCAACGACAAGAAAGGTGCAGAGCCTGGGACAGAAGCCACGGGAAAGGAGGACGTAAATCGATATGATAACGATCGATATCAGGAACAGAATGGTGGGAAGAGGTATGATAAAACGGTGGTAGACACCCCAGGCACGCCCAGTCGCGGACAGAAGGGTGGCGGTATTAGTCGAAAGGCATTCGCTGCAAGCAAACAGGTGACTGGTAAATCCTGAGAAGTTGGGAAAAACATGAAACGACAGGTCAACGAGCTGCCGGCCGAGACCAGTCCATATCCCTAGGCAAGTGCTACATGGCGAAACAAAAAGTGATATACGCGTATAAAGGCAGAAATGGAGGCTCTAGGGACTTGTAGCAGTCTGAGATGAACCGCTGTGCAGCGTTGTGCCGGATGCATGATACCATGCAACATCAATATGTACTACAGATGATACATTTATACCTTGGAAAGGAGTGATCGAGAATGTAAATGACCAGCGAAGTTGGCACAACCGCAAATGGCGACCAAGGGATTTCTCTCCTGCCGCTAATTTGACTCAGTTCATAAGGCAGAATGGATTCGAAGGGGCGGGGGGGACGCTTGACTATAATGTACAGGCATATGCCGGCCTTGCCACGTCACAGAGACTTCATCAGTCCCATCACAATACATATATCGTAATAGATATCTTGCCATTCCATTTAGCAAACGGTGGGTATGGTGTGTCGACTAGTTCAGCCCACAGCGGGAATAGGCACTGGTCCGACCGGACCCTTGCTCGCACCAATGTTCGCCTGATGCATGGTCCGGGGACCGTACTTCTCCAACGGATAGTCCACCGCCGTATGGAACACGCCGTAGTTGTCCCACATGACGATGTCGCCCTCCTCGACCTCCGGCAGCCAGATGTATTCGGGTCGGAGGACGCGAGTCTGAATATCGTGCAGGAAGGCCCGTATGGCAACCACGTCGTCGACAACCTTGGGCTGTTCGTCGACGGACGACCGCAGGAAGAGCTTTCGCGCGGCCAAGCCGTGGACTTGGAACGCCTTTTCGCCGGTCACGGGGTTGATCCATACACAGGGGTACTAATTACGAAGTTGATTAGTATGTCGGGCTCAACCCACCAGCTTAGGTAGGCAAGTGTAAAAGACTCACTCTCTTAACGTCGCGCTCGTCATAGTCGCCTAATTCCTCAATGGAGTGTTCCTTCCCCTGCGACTTCAGGCCGAGTCCCGTGGACGGCGCCTTGCAGTTCTCGATCCACATATATGGATGTGGTGCGTACTCGACCCAGCTATGGTCGGCCAACTGCTTCTCCGTTTCGCTGAGCATGTCGTACAGCTGCGAGGTGCTGAAGAAGGCGGTCAGCCCGGGAGGGGCTTGCATGCTCAAGCCGGAGCCGTCGTCCCACCGGATCGTCACGTCCGGGCCTGAGGGGAGCTTGACGGCGCGGAGAGTGGTGAACCACGCCGGGTCGCGCGCATACAGAGGTGCGTCAATGTGCCACCTTTGAAAGCGCGTGACGCCCTGTGCGAATTCTTTCTCATCGGGCGGGTCGGCATGGAAGTCGTTGGATAAGCCTTTAATATTAAGGTTTTTGAGCCCGTAGTGGTCGTCGCCTAGCGGTGTTATCGATTCTTGGTCAGCTCCTTCATCATACCGCCTTCGATGGAAGGTGTCGTCTGATGAGTGAGGAAATGGGAATGGGAATGGTGTCGCCTAATGATTACCTTGGTATCCTTTCCCGATCAGACGCACATTTTCAGCCCCAGGAATGCCGTAGACGTCTCGCGACTTGGAGAGCACACCGCCTTTCTGTTGGAACGTCTTCAAGTCGCCATGGCTATGCACCTGAGAAGCATCGGGGTCGAACCGGGTGACGAGCTCCCAGTGTTTCTTGGGAGTAAGGTCCTTCTGGCCCTTGACGACGATGACCTTGTGCGTCCATATTGTCTCTTTCAGTCTCTTGAGATCGTCGTCTTGACACAAAGTTAGCCAGTGTCAGTGATATGCGGTGGCAATCAGTGGGCAAGTTATCAGTAATTACCGGATATCTCATTGAGGTCTAAGCCTTCCACTACGGCGCCAAAGTTGAATTTTTGCTCTTTCCGCTTTATCACGGGCAGAACTTGAAAGGTTGGTTCTGGTGTAAGCGCGGCTGGAGACATGTCTGCTGGGTTCAATAGTGGACTTCGATGTGCTGGAATCCACCGCTTGACTGCCAGGACAATGATTTATCAGACTGAGTCAATCATCACCTGTTATGCACGTCTTGAATCAATCGGGAGGCTCGCAATGTCCTTCGGATTAGATTATCGAGCACCGCTTCTAGCGTTGGCCTGCCTCGGCCGAGCTTTGGACATGGCTGTTATCGCTAATCCGTAATACACATCTGCACATTGGCAGAGGTCGGATCCGCCAGATTCACCCGAATCAAACAGAGGTAATCTCACCAATAAGCGTTCGTACCAGTTGTCACACCGATTGTCTGTTTGGAGACTGAATGGAATGAATGATCGTACTGTAGGTTGAGTATCAATTCCGGGCTGCGACGAAGACGGATCATTTTGGTAGCTTAGAACATTGGTTACTTCTTATCACATTCTTCCTTATCGGCCGGCGTCGGCCCTCGGCGCACAAGGACGCCATCACAATACTTGACTTCGCATCGTCGGATTCAACAACCTGAGAGAATGGCCATGACAAGCAGAAATCCCATCGACATGGTCGTTGCCGTCAGAAATGTCTGCCGTATCACCTCGTAAGAGACTCGCCTGTCGAGTCTGCACCCGCCGCAAGGTCAAGTGTGATAAGCAAGTCCCATGCGACAATTGTGTCAGGAGAGGCACACCCGCCGAGTGCGGACGTGCCGAAGCCGGTGACATGAGCGTCCAGAACAGCAGCGACATGCTCGCCTCTGGGCGTCCAGACGATGACGCCGCTTGCAAAGCGCTTCGAAGACGCGTGGCCGAACTCGAGGCGGCTCTGCGACAGCAGAACAGAGATTCGGGTCCAGCCCTTCTTCAGTCTCTGGCTGCAACCCCCGAACAAGAAGCTGTCGGCCGAGATGGGGCGCACCTTCATCGGTCGCCCTCGCCTAGTCAGGACTCGGATCTGGAAGATGCAGTCACGGTGCTCGAATTTCTAGCCTGGGGCCGCATGAAAGACCCGGAGAAAGGCATGCTATCTCCAGAAGCCCTCCGGGTCTCAGAGTGCGACGACGGCATTGGTACCAGTCCGGCCGGCGAGGACCTTGATGGTGCCCTGTCTCCGGACACGAACCTCGTCTTGTGGTTACAGCTCCTGCTCCCCTCGCGACGCCAAGTGTACCAGCTGGTCGACTATCACAACAACTGCATGCTTTGGTTCCACGGCTCGTATTTCGCACCGACCTTCTCCAAGCAACTGGATTCATTCTACACCGACCACAATGGTGAGTTCGGCTCGACCGGGCTCAATCTACAATGGGTTGCCCTGTTGTTTTCCATCATGGCCGGGACCATCACGTCGGCCCCGGCGCTCGAGGCCAGGGGCTGGGGGTTCGATGAACACGAAGCCCGATTACTGTCGCAGAAATGGTACAAGGCCGTCATCAGGTCTTTGAACGCCGCCAACTTCACGGCCCACCACTCGTTGCACGCTGTCCAGGCGATCGCGTCCCTGACCAATACGGCCCACATGCTAGGCCACTCTAACACGCAGTCCGTCATGCTAGCATCGGCAGTCCGCATCGCGCAGAGCCTGGGTCTGCACCGGCTGGACGAGGACGCTCGAGGCGGGGCCGTCGAACTGGAAACCGGCCGTCGTGTCTGGCAAGAGCTCTGTACGCAGGACTGGTTCAGCACGGCCTTTTCGGAATCCTACTCGATCAACCCCTTACATTCACTGTCCCTGCCCCCCAAGAACTGCGACGAGAACCTGCATGAGCTGCCCGAGGCAGAGCCGACAGTCACCAGCTTCTGCCGATTTCTCGCCCAGATCGCGGCAATCATGCCCGCTTTGCAGGACGTCATGGCCCTGTCCAACACACTGTACACGAAACACGAGGCCGTTCTGGTGCACGACAAGAAAATGCGGTCCCTGGCCACCGGGAGGCCTCCTTTTCTCGCGAACACGGCCTTTGACGAGAACTGGCCATGTTATATCCCGTGGGCTCGCCGAGCCATTGCAATGAGCTCGGCGCACAAAATCATCATGATCCACCGGTAGGCCGATCATTACGAGCAGCAAGTTCAGTCAGGGCGTTCTGTGCTGACTTCCCGCTTCTAGGAAGTTCCTAGGCCTCAGTTTCGCGAATCCGGTCTTCGCATTCACGCGCCGGACGTGCCTGGCCGCCGCGAACACGATCCTGAAAGAATACCTCGCCAGCAGCAAGGACGAGTCCAGCCCCATGCTGTGGACCCATCAAGCGTTCTCGGTCGCCGCCTGCATCGTGATCTGTTTCGACATGCTCCACTCGGCGGCCGACCCCTCTGCCCAAGACGCGGCATACAGCCTTGTCGACCAAACGATCCAACACCTCCAACTGTGTCGGCAGAAGAGCATGATCGCGGCCCGTGGTGTCAAAGTGTTAAACGCCCTGCAGAAGCAAGTCGCCAACCGTGCCGACAGTCGCAAGAGACCACCGCTCGAGAATGAAACCGAATCCACGAGGGACGGAAATCCAAGAAAACGAAGACGTCGAGGCTTTAATGTCGCAGAGTTCACCCGCTCGTTCTGTGATGTTGGTGTTGGTGTTGACGTTGACAATCGAACGTCTCCGTCCTTGGGAAGTCGAGCGCAAAGAGAACGCCAAACTATCTCTGATGCGGCAGAACCGGACGTCCGGCCTCAGCTCGTCCTGGAAAGTCCTCTAGTGACTGGAGTGGACGAGCCGTTTCCTCTGCCGGTAGATTCGGATCGGATATGGAATATGAATATGCCGTTGGGCGATGGGAACGGCCCTCGGACATTCGACAGCTTGCTATCGTTTGCGAATCAGGGGTTTGGATTTCAATTCTAATTTGTCAAGGCCGAGACTACAGTAACTTATCTACTGCTCATTCTTCCCGTACCTCTTTTCAGCATGTCATGAGGCTATACACCGGCCTGTGCTTTTGGCCAATCCGCCTCGCTCTGGCATCCGTCCACTGCTAGCTACCAAACTTCCAAGCCCTTCATCCTCCCAATGCAGCTCCCAGAATCCAGGAAGTGTCACCGCTTACAGGCTGGCAATGCTATCGCTCCCTCATGCCCCCTTTTCGGATCTCCATATTCCTAGCGACTCCATCGGTGCCGCCCCGTTCGATTAGCCTGAAGGATGATCCGATGCTGCAATGTTGCATTGATGCATGATTCTCGGGCCATAGGACTCGGGAAACTCGGTCTTGCAGTACACAGCACATGTCAGCCAGTTTTCTCCAAGGCACCGCAGTATAAGGGTCCAGTAGAGTGTTTGCAAATATTGCCACTTACAATGCTGTGCCATAACGCACGGTTGTACCAGAGGACGACGTCTTGCTCGTCGTGGCGGTGCGCATATATGTTCTCCGGCGAGATGGCCGGTCGCATGATCCTGGCGAGTTTTCGTCAGTGAGCAAGTCCCCAGACCATGCATGTATGCCACATGAAAGGTACTCGTCATCCACAGCTCACTGTCTCACAGAGCAGTGAGCACGAGACGTCAGACCTTACTTACTTGTGCATGAAATCCCGGACTTGCTTCAAGTCATCGACGACGGTCTCTTCCCCGTCCGCGCTCTTCTTGAGGTACAGCTTGACTGCGCCTTGTCCATGGACCTGCAACGACTTTTCGCCGGTCTTGGGGTTCGTCCACACCATGGGATAGATGCAGATTTTGGTGTCGTCGACGGGAGGGAGCTTCTCTCGCGGTAGCTCCAGACCCTCGGTCTCCAGGATATGGCCTAGTCTTGCGCTGTGGGCAGTCGACATCCACTTGAACGCGTGGGGCGCGTACTCTATCCGGCTGTGGAGCACGATTTGTTTCGTTTCGTCGTCGAGGAGCTCAAGCGCCCTCGACCCGGCAACATAGGCCGTCGCACCAGGCGCGATCGTCATCTCCGTTCCAGTGCCGTCGTCCCAGCGGACAGTGACGTCGGGGCCTTTGGGAGTGCGGACAGCCAGTAGACAGCCGACACGCGGAGGCGGGATATTGTACAGCGCGCCGTCCCAGTGCCATTGGTAGAATCGACTGGCTCCGCTGTCACGCTCTGCCTTGGGAATGTGAGGCGGGAGGTGAAAATCATGATGGTCGATACCCTTGACCTTGAACCCGGGCGGGAACTGATAGTGATTTTCTGGGACCTCCCCTCGTCCGAGAATGTGCACTTGAGGCTGAACGGGGATGGCGGGCCGACTTTGGATACCGTAGATGTTGACGTTCTTGTGGGAGGTTAGGAACGGGTCGGCGCCGTGTGCGAAACCTCCCGTCGTCTCGTCGGGGTCAAAGTTTGCGGTCAGCAGGTATTGATTCTGCGGCGTGAGCATTTCGGGCTGCTCCTTGAAGATCAGGACTTTGTGCCGGTGCAATGCATCGGATACGAACTCGAAGTCGGCATCGGTGAGTTTGTTCAGGTCGATCCCGTAGATCTCGGCGCCAAAGTCAACCTTGCTTTCTGCTGGGTGCTTGACAGGGACAACCCGTCCGTGTGTCTTCTCGGCGTGCGGCAGCGTGATATTGGACGCCCGGGTTGCGATCAGTCTCGCTTTGACGCCCTCCGGGGCGATGACCTCCGTGAGGGATTCGACAACCATCTTTGGAAATGGTGATATCAGGCACGACAGGTCACAGTGGTGGTTTGCGACGAGGACTGTGGCTTCAAAGTCAGAATGCTTTTTCAATACTCAAGCTCTAGGCTAGAAGTTCCTCATCGTGTATCTCAGTGGGCAGAGAGCTCCCCGGCTCTCTCCTCGTAGAAGTCGGCCGAGGATGGATCCTTCTCATGTCGTGAACGAGAGATATTGCGCCAGATCTAGAACACGCCGATCAAGATACGCGGTTGTGATAGTGAACAGACTCGGCCGAGCCTGATGGCAATATTCGGCCGAGGCTCGGGTCCATTGGCATGGCATTGTGATGGGTGCCATTGCTGTACCGTGCTGCAAGCAAGCATGCATGCATAGACGTGATTGCCAGTCGCCGTTCATTTCTAGGACGCTTTTGATTTCGCGACAGTGGGCGACGGGGAACCATGATGGCGAGCGTATCGAAGCACCACCTCACACAGGGCGGCACCAACATTCACTATATCGCCACCGGCAACCAGCAAAGCCCTATCGCGGTGTTGCTGCATGGACTAGGTGGCTCGACAGAGACGTTTCGACAGCTTCTTCCCTCCATACCGCCCGATTACCAAGCCATCAGTGTAGACATCGAAGGGTTTGGCAAAACGCCCCTCAATTCGACCCAGCCTCTTTCCTTTGCACGACATGTCTCCGACTTACACGATCTCATCACACATGTCCAAGAACATTCTTCGACCCCCTCGATCAACGGCAACGTCAGCGGTGACAGCAGAGCAGTCCTCCTCATCGGGCACTCGCTCGGAGGCATCGTCAGCCTCCATTATGCCGCCCAATACCCCAGCGAAGTGGCAGGCCTTCTCCTCCTAGGAGTAGGCCGTTCGATCAAAGGAATCCTTCCGGCACAGCAGCGGATGCGAGATCTCGCCGCCACTGCGCGTCAACATGGCATGGACGCAGTTGGCGAGATTGCGGTCAAGACGAATTTTCCGGCGGATCGAGAGAATCAGGACATGCACCAACAAGAGGTGCGGCAAGCCGTGGCCTCGTGCTCTCCTGAAGCATACGCCGCCACAGCTGAAATGGTCGCAAGCGATGATCATCTGGATCCAGATTACAGTCTGATAACGTGCCCAGCTGTTTTTGTGGCCGGTGACAAGGACATGATTAGCCCGCCTCAGAGATCGAAGGATATCAGCAGTCTGCTTGGAGGATCAACCGAAGTGTTTGTAGCGAGAAGCGGGCATCAAATGATCCTGCAGGACTTGGAAGTTGTGCAAAAGGCGCTCTCCAAGTTGATAAGCCAGCTGGAAAGTAGCAAATGCATCTGATTGTGGAACCGACCGTAGTCGTATCAACTAGAGAAAGACGACAGGCTGACGGCCGTGCTCATGGCGATCAGGACATACCTCCAGGTTCAGAATTGGTTTGTCGGGACCGGGTCAGATGCTGGGGTCTCAAACCGGCAACCGACTTCTGAGAGGTCGACCGTGATGTCGAGTTGCACATAGAACTTGCTGAGCGACGCGCTTTTCCCTGTAACCCTAGTCATCAGAGATCACGGCGCCTGCTCCAGTCATTCAGCTCTCCGCCGTTCTGGAGGTATGAGTCTGCACACCCGCATATATGTAGCTTGACTGTTATCCCATATTACGATATGGGTTCCGAATCTCAATCAGACACTTCAGATGATTCCTTTTTATTTCGTTTGTGCCCCGCCTTGCTGTTTCGCCCACTGCGCAAACTCCCTCCTCTGCGCTCTGATATCCATGAATCCCACTCTCTCCTCCAGTCCCCGGAAAGGATTCGCTCCTCCGCCATCTCGTTCAATCTGTCCAGCCCATGCGCTCCAACTGACCGGCTTCAATGGATCGGACCCCAGCACAAGGCCGAAACACGCAAGGAATACAGACACCAGAGTCTCGAGCTTGATGTCTAAAGGCAGGGCGGCATTCTTATGGAGTTTGGTGGAGAGGGTTGAAAATTCGTGGGCGGAATAGGCTCTGCTTCTGTTAATCCCATATTCGCCATGGACGAGAGGGTACCTTTACGCATGGAACAGTGACAGGAGCCCGACGAGGACTAGTAAGCGCGAGAGTACCGGCATTGCTGAGATGGCGAGCCTGGGGCGACGTGTACTGCAGGGCCGAGCAATTCAGATCATCTGGTTTGGAGTCAGGACTGGCAGTTGACAGTGTCAGTGGCCGCGGCGTCGGATAAATTGTGAAGCCGAGATCAGCTTAATCCGGCGGGGGGTTGTAAACTGGATTCGGTCAGTGATCCGGCCCGCCGCTTTTGCTTTCTCCGTCTCAGCCTTGCTGTTCGCACGTCTGCGCTGAGCCTCGCGTCCTTTGTGAGGGCGAATGCAAGGATAACGAAATACATACTACTTGTGATTTTCGGTCGTCGCTATCGCTTCAGATCATTTCAATCTTGCCACAGTAGGAGTACTTGTATCTATGTGATGGCGTGCTTGCTGCAATAAACTTGGCGAAGAGGCCACCTGTGAACGGACTTTGCCGATAACGGACCAGACCACTTCCCCTTAACACACTAAGTACCTTTACAGAGAATCCCAGGGACTAATTACCAATCTTCGTGGAGGCCCGAGGTATATCATCTTAATCTCTCATTGCTCTCTCGACTAGACTTCAACTACCACCTTACTCTCCCCGCTGTTTGGTGGCGGCCCTCCTTTCTACAATTGCGGCCATGTTAAAATCCATTTCCAATTTCTCAAACGACCCAGGTAAGCAGTCAAACCACCCTTTTCCAAGTCTCCCGGATACCTGGCCACCGAATTCAAGCCCGCAATGCGGCTCAACGTCCTCTGCAAAAGGACGGGCATCAATCTAACCACGATATCATATCACAGTCGGTGTCGAAAAGACTCTCAAGCTTGTTCAATCCACCGCGCAAATCGCCGCCAACATCGGGTACTGGGCTCCGGACGAGGCTGCACTATGGACTGTGGCCAAGAATCAAGTCGCCCTCGGTAAGCACGGTTTTTAGTTCACTGCCATTGCATTGCGTTGCATCGCATTGCTTGCACCACGCTGCAGGCGTGACATGTTCAAAGCGGGTGATTGTGTCTCCATTAACATACTTATCTCGCGCGAACTCAAAAAACACCCCTCCATGATACTCGATCTACTATCTAATCCACTGCATTTTCCAGCGCGTCGCTTCTTCCGCCTGGTCAAATGGATCGACTGCTGGAACAACGGATATGCTCAATACAAGCTGTACGAGGGGCCGCCGCGTAGCGAGAAGGCCGTCGTCGCGAGAAATCCACCACCGCCCGCTGCCCAGAACGGTCTTCACTTCCTGCTCGTCGTCTCCAAGTGGTCATTGCTTGGCGCATATTTGTTTGTTGAGATGTTTACGATTGTCGATGCCGTGGCCGGGATGTGGAGGCCCTGGGCCGTGGTGACACAGACCGAGGCGCTGAAACTGTGGTTCTACGCCCTGGCCGTCTCTGTTGTGTTGGATCTATACGAGATCTTGGTCGTCTACTCGCCAGGCTCCACGTCGTCACCGCCACAAACCGCGACAGCAGCAAAAACAGCCACGTCAAAGGATCCGCCACCGGTAAATGAGGAGAAGAAGCAGGCATCGCGAAGCACCGACGCACCGTCTACCACGGGTGCAGGTTCTTTCGCTTTCAACGCGGCAAAGCGACGGTCAACGTACAGACAGCTTATCATTGACGGTTGCGATCTGCTCATCCCCGGTGCGGCTGTGGGTTGGATGGCATTGGATCCCATCACCGTTGGGGTTGCCGGGACGATCAGCGCGCTCGTGGGGGCCTCAGATGCGTGGGCGCGGGTCAATGCGTAGAGTGGACAAGGGACGACTTGAAAAGTGTTTGTCGCTCACGTGTGGGAGACCATTCTTCAACCAAAGACGAAGTCGGTGACCATCCGTCGTTGGAGGGCATGCAGTCCGTCCGATAGAGGGACCACACCATCGAGTTCGGCACGAATGCTTCATTCCTGATGGAGAACCTACATCTACATCTCCGTGCATATTCTCTCTATGTCTGTCTGTCTATCCGCCTGCCTAACATCGACGGCCTAGTCGTTCAGACTCGAATAATAACTCTCATCCTGGTTCAGCAGGTAAAACGCCTCCGGCTCCGGCTGGTTGGCTCCCCCATGCCACACCGGGCTGGGCAGACTCGTCAACCCGCCGCCAGCCTGTGGTGCGTCCGCAAAGATGTACTCGAACGTCTTGGCCCACTGGACGCGGTTATTGAGGCCCTCCAACCCCCAGAGCTGTTGCAAGAAATGGAGCACCGACGAGTGCGTGTACGCGGAGTTGTCTGCGTACGAGGTTCCTTGGTCGTGGACCAGCGTGTTGGGCGGGATCCACGGCGAAATGGCAAATGCAGGGACGCGGACGCCCAGACGGGTGAAATCGTAGGTCACGTTGTGGCCGTCGGATTTGCCGCTGAACGTGATCCCGTCTTCGGGCGCGGGGATGTTCACTGGCGGAGGGACGTGGTCGGCAAACCCGCCGTGTTCGTCGAAGTTGATGATCAGACTGCGGTGGTTCAGTGTCAGCTCCCGATCGGACGCAGCTTCTAGATAGCGACCATAACGAGAATTAGACTTACAGCACGTTGTCCCAGTAGGAGGAATTGCGGAGCGAGTCGTACAGGTGCTTGATCATCATCTCGCCGGCCGCCATATTGCTGGTCGGGTGCATGGAGTCGATGGTGCAGCATTCCGGGTTGATGTACGAGAACTGGGGAAGGTTGTTGTTGGCGAGGTCCTCGTAGAACTGGTCCGCGTGCACGAGCCTGTCCATCGCGTTGTCCTGCACCCACTTGTACATGTACGCGTCGATGATGTCCGTCTCGTAGTAGTTCTTCCAGGTGATGTTCTTGCGAGACAGCGACTCGAAGATCGAGACGGCGCAATCCGTGCCGGTGGTGTTGCTGAACCAGCCCGAGGCCTGGTCCGTGTTGTCCACGTACCCGCAGGTCGAGCCCGAGGTCGCGAACTGGCGGTTCGGGTTGGTCGGCCCGGGGTGTTCGGCGTGGTACGTGTCCCAGAAGGCGTAGTTCTGTGCGAGCGTCATCAGGGTCGTCGCCATGGATGGGTCGTACGCCTTGATGACAAAGGAGCTGTCTCCGGGCGTGGCGTTGTATCTCTCCGACTGGCGTTCGATGAATCCGGACATGTCGGGCACGTCGTCGGCTGTTGGTTCCCACTTGCGGTAGATCTCATAGCTGGTGCCAGCAAAGTTGTGGTCCGGGTCTTTCAGAGGAACTTCGGCCTCGTACTTGCCAGCGCAGATCAGCAACGGCTCGTTCCACACGGTCCAGTTGGGGTTGGTGAATTCATTGCAATACGTGATATTGCGTAGATTGTCGATGTCGTTGAAGTCCCAGTACCCTGGATGGCATTAGAAGCCGGCGATGCAGCACGAGCGTCACAAGGCGAAGCCCGGCGGGGGCTGGATAGGAACCCGGATTTGCGACTCACCGGCGATGTTGTCAAAGGAGTGATTCTCCAGCATGAGATACACCACATGCGTGATTTTGCTGCTCAGCGTTTCCCATGTCGACGCTTGGCGGTTGACCGGGAGGGCAAGAGTGGAAGAAATGAGCGCAGAAGCACTCAGAACAGAGAGAGTGGAAAACATCTTGACACGAACCTGTGACCTGCTTCCTTCCGTCGTCTGCCTCAGCAAAGAGCAGGTTACCGACCTTTTATGCCTAGTTCGTCGTGCTTCGCATCACGCCTTGTCGAGCGATTCTTCTCGATAGGCGGACATGTCTCTACGGTCTTCTACCGGACTGTCTTCCGAAGCCTTAGGTGAACACCTCGTCATTGCTACTCATCACGGGTCTTCGTGCAAGTGTCAGATAACGAATGCTGTGTCTGGTCGTCGGCACGTTCCCCTTACCTTTTCCTCAATGTCTAATTGCCGACATGTCACCTTCTGTGTAGGGCAAAACGTACCTTTAACTTTGACCATCAACCGCATGCCACGTCCGTGTGTGGACAACGACGTTTGAGGACCCCGTCCGTTGGTTGCATGGAACTTGAAATGAAGAGGAAGCTTGAGAGCCTCGTCAAGGGTTCGGTTCTTCTCAGCTCTAAAATTTTGCTAGCTAGGTGGGACTTGCATTAGCTTCATGGCGCCTTGCAGGGATGGGAGCTCGAGTCTTGAGAGCTTAGCCGATGCTTGTCTCGACTTGTTCTTTCCGTCCCTGGTAGTGCGAGAGAGTGCCGTGTTCCCAGACCTCCAATCATCTTCTCGAGATTGTCGATGACCACGCACGTTGTCCCCGAGGCGGGGAGAGAGACGCAGGAGATCGTCATGCTGCATAAGAGCTGCGTTCCTGAGCTACCTGCGTGTTCCTTTGGCGCACTAAACCCACAGGCTCTCAGAACTTGCTCCCACAAGACCCTCCACGTTTCTCTTTGACAGGCCGTGAAAATGCGACAATCCGGTCCTGATGCTTGCCAAAAGCTTTCTTTGGCACTTCGCATGCAAGGAACTCCCACAAATACCTCATCCGGTAAGAAATGGCAGGAGTGCCTCGCTTTCGAGGACAATCCACGTTACATTCGTACAACGAGCCAGGTGCAGGGAGATAACGACCGGTGAGTCCGCGAGGATGATGATGGTAGGTAGGTAGAGCAATACCGACGGCCGGACAGCATCCCATCCGCCCATTGATCTCCCTCCAGAATCCCTCCCCCGTTCAGTCTTCTACTTGTTCAACGCGTCGAAAAGACAGCCTGAACCAACAGCACCCCGTCCAGAAAGCATCTCGCACGACAAGCGTTTTCACAGGATGTCGATTGAGAGCTTCGAGGATACCAACGCTATGGCGGCCATGCTCAAAGCCCTCATGAACCGCACGTACTCACCCGTGCCCATCGACACGGAGAAAGATGCCATGCTCGGCCAGGCAACTATGACAACAAGCTCAGAAGAAGCCGCCGAGACGAGCAGCCAGTCTTCTGGTGAGACGGCTTGCGAGACACCGATCCCAGGCCGCTCGCACCGCGAGCGCACTCCAGTCAACGCGCGGATTGTGTCTGACGCAATCATCGGGCTCTCAGACGGTCTCACAGTCCCCTTCGCCCTGACGGCCGGCCTCTCTGCTCTCGGGGACACAAAAGTCGTGGTCTTCGGCGGCCTGGCCGAACTCATCGCCGGCGCCATCTCCATGGGCCTGGGCGGCTACTTGGGCGCCAAGAGCGAAGAAGCCGCCTACAATGCGACCTACAGATCAACGCGCACGCAAGTGCTCGAGTCGAGCGGCAACTTGTCTTCGGAAGTCACGTCGATCTTCTCACCCTACCATCTCCCCCCGTCGCTGCTCAAGGACTTCACGCACCAGCTCATCACGTCCAACAGCCCCGACGCGGTGGTCGACTTCCTCATGCACTTCCAGCACAACACACCCGAACCGGCCGCGAGCCGGGCGGTGACCTGTGCGCTCACGATTGCGCTGGGCTACTTCATCGGCGGCTTCATCCCGCTCGTGCCATACTTCTTCACCAACCACGTCACGGACGGGCTGGTCTGGAGCGTCAGCGTCATGATCGTCGCGCTGTTCGCGTTTGGCTACGTCAAGACAGGCTACGTTGAAGGCTGGAGGGGGTGGAAATGCGTTCGATGCAATCTCTGGGGCGCGGGCCAGATGGTCATCGTTGGCGGCGCGGCAGCTGGGTGTGCCATGGGTGTTGTTCGCTTGTTCAGTTCTCTGCAGCTATGATGGAATGGGAATGGGCCACTGTAGGTTTAGTACACACAGTACGGGTAAATTATGGAGTAGGCGTGTATGTTTGTGTTTGTGCTCGCATTCCTGTTTCACGCATGAGAGAGAGTGGTACTCGTACGACAAACCTACCATTCGCTCTGCTGGAGAGACTGTAGGTTCACGTGTGAGCGAGCGAATCAAAATCCTAAGATCCAGCATTCACATCAAGGTACAGTACCCAACATGCGCTTCTCTTAATGCCCATCCCGGTAACTTTCTAGACCCAGGCCCGGATCCTTGTCAAGAATACCTACTCGTAGCATGGCGCGGCGATCCCACGGTGTAATCTCTGGCCAATTAGCTTTTCGTATCAGCGAAGGTGGCCCTGCTAGGGAATAGGTTTGACCGCAAGACTCGGTTCGAGGAGCTTTTCTCGGTGGGATTCATTATGCATGCTTCTCGTAGACTTTTCTTTGCCGCATATACCCACCCGATAGTGGTACTGAAAGGCTGCTAGACTAACGGGTTTGAGATCCACAGTGAGAGCACCCGCTTGCCGAATATGAAGCTTCTGAAGTTTCCTGCCCTGCCGATCGCCGCGGTGTTCATGTTCACTGGCACGTGTCACTAAGGGGAAAGGCGGAAAAGGAAAGAAAATGAGTTGGGCCTCATACACTAGTTCCACTGCTTCCAATCGGAGAGATTAAATTTCCTAAGGATGATTGTGCTGCTACTGTCCTCCGCCCTCATTTTTTTTTTTTTTTGGCTCTACGCCCTTACGCAGGAAGGCCTCCCTGTCGAGCCAGCCATCCGAACGAGCAGCCGTCTACTTTGCTAACATCCTCAGGGGACGTCGTTGCCAGTCTTGGCATCATACGGGTACGGGCTGGTATAGTTGAAGGTGGCAACCTTTCCTTTGTACGTGTTGACCACTGATTTCAAGACGCCCTTGCCGTGGGCACAGGTGGATGAGTTAGTAGGAATCGGCCATGCGGAGACATATTCGGCCTCAGAGAGAGGGCCGGGGTATGATGAATTGAAGAACAATCCCTTAGTGTTGACGTTGGCGTTCTTGTAGCTGCACGGCTTTGTTAGTTTGGGCTGGATTTGTATGTGGATCCGGGGGTTCAATTGAGATCTCAAAGGGAGATATGGAACTCACCCAGTCTTGTTGGAGACAATTTCAAACACGTTGGCGTGGCAGTCCCAGCGTCCGAGGGATGGGAGGCCCCAGTTCTGTGAGACCGTAGCGATAGTGGAGTAGTGGTTGTAAAAGGTATTGTCCTTGGTTCCTTTCAGGTTCGCGGGAATAGCACCGCCGACAAGGATGGAGAAGATCTTATTCTGAATGCCGTATGATTCGTTTTCGTCGAAAGTCAGCAACATGAGGGTATTGTTCCATGCGTACTCGTTGCTCATGAGGGGCTCGACGAAGTTCCGTAGCCAAGTTGAAGCAAAGGTGACGTTGGTGTCGTGAGCGTCCTACAAAGGTTCGTTAATACATAACGGTTGAAAGCAGAATTAACCACACAGAACTGGCAGCCCAGGGAGACCTACATTGGTCATGTTAGGAGTGATAAATGCCCACTGAGGCAATGTCTGGTTCGCAAGATCGTTCTGAAAGCCATCCAACCCCTTGATCATTTCTCGTCTAGTGGCGTTGTTGGTGATGGACTTGTAGAGGATCAAAGGATTGTGCTTTCGCACATAGTCGTTGGCGAAGGTCTGCTGGTTGGAAAAGTTGAAGCCTTGAAACCCTGGGAATGGGATGTCCTCCTGGTACTCGGCCCAGGAAATGCCCTTGGTCTCGAGCAGATCGACCACCGTGGCAACGTCTGCGGGGATCTGATGGAAATCATCGTTGTCCATGCCAAAGGTATCGCCTCCAGCTGCGGCACAATAGTTTGGCTCGGAAGGATGAGTGGTAGCGAAGTAGTTGGTCAGCGTGATTCCCTGTGCTGTGCCGTTGTTAGTACGCGAGATTGGCAGGACAACCAGGCTTTGTCAACTCTGGTAAGACTCACAAGCGAGGAACTGCTGGTCTGGGTCGCCAGACGCAGCCGAGTAGTCGGTGTTCTCCAGCCAGATTTGGTAGAAGCGGTTGAACGCCAGGCCCTTGACATTGCTCACCGGCGAGACGCTGGTGGCTGTGGCGGCTGATTGTTCAATCTGAGTGAGTGTAGGTTCGATCGTCGAGACGGGGGGAGGGGACTGGTATGGAATGGCAGCTGCCAAAGAGCCCGCGGCAACGAGCAGAGCAATTGACTTCATCATCTTGTGCGAAAGTCTTGTGGTCTCAATACAATCTTACGATGGTTATCCTGGAGCTGGAAAGAGAATGGTCCCTGGCCTGAGGGCGACGGACATCATCTTTTATGCTTCTGCCCACAAGGCAGGAGAAAAAAGTTCCTTGCCAGGCACGCGTAAGAAAGCTGCAAGCTTCGTCGCTGCAGAGCCACAGCTGCGAGCATGCTCTCTGCGTCGCATCAGATTCTCGAACAAGATACAGTAGCTCGACGACCGCGGCTCGCCTGTTCGGGCAAGTGAATGAGTGGCCCTTGAGTGGAAACAACCAAACAAAACTGTGGACCAAGCTTTAGTGCCATGACGCCTAGTCGCGGCCGGCCAAAGCTTGAGCTCTAGTGGAGCTGTGACGTAGCTCTAGTGGGTCATGCTCCAGCGCTAGAACGGAGGCTAACAACCCGCGCCAAGGCGTTAGGCCAACCGTGCGAGCGCGACGAGGCACGTGTCCCTGCCGACTCTTCCTTTCCTTCGCAAACCTCGTGCCTGAGCATCTGCCAGCAGGGTTACAATGATTAGAAAAACGTCTTCCTGATAGGATGGAGACACGGGAGACTCTTTCCAAGGGCGTCTTCGGAGTCTGCGCGGGCAACATTGAGCGATGCCAGGAACGTAGGCCAGAACCGAGAGACCAGAACCAGCCTTGCCATTCTCTTATCGAACAGCCATTCGTGCTGCGACGTTCGCCCACGCAGCAACTGCACGAACGATAAAGGATCCCCCAGCGGTTAGTCTGGGCTGCTCTCATGATGGAGCACCTTGATTCCTTGCTTCGAGTCATGTTTTATCGCTCAGCTTTTCACCGTGGGTCTTGTACGAAGGAAATATACGTGACAAACTTGAACACACGCCCCGTTCTGGAGGGTAGGTTTCCTTCGCGTTCACCTCTACAATCTGTCCAAGTGGGCTGGCTTTTAGCCCTCATTCCAGGGGACAGAACGGAAAATGGCACAGGATACTTCCGCCGAGAAGAATGCCACCCAAGAGCGGAGACATCCTGCCACGTTGGAGGGCCAGGCATCACCAAATGCGAAGGAGAACAGTCCTCGATCCGACGCCTCACGAAGGCGACGAATATTCCTTGCAATCATTGTGGTTATTATCGTTGTCCTTGCACTGGCACTAGGTTTAGGTCTTGGGTTGGGATTGAAGCACTCTAGGAAGTCGAATTCCGATACATCCTCAGGCTCGCCATTGCCATCAAGCCCTCAGAAACCGAGTGAAAACTCGCAAGCATCACTGTCCGTACCGGCATGGAGGTCGAATGTCGAAGATTATACGCTCGACATTGCAAGCTGGGACTTCAACGCGCCGCCAACAACGCGAGAGTACAACTTCACGCTCAGCGAGATTCAGCTATCCCCCGATGGTGTGTTCCGTACGATGATTGCCATCAATGGTCGCTTCCCTGGGCCACTGATCCGGGCTAATATGGGGGACCGTCTCGTCATAAATGTGCAGAATGACCTTCCCAACGGCACCGCCATCCACTGGCATGGACTGTTCCAGAATGGGACAAATTGGATGGATGGCACTTCAGGAATCACTCAATGTCCGATCCCTCCTAGCGGAGGTAGGTTCACCTACAATTTGTAAGTCTTCTGAGAATTTACCTCCCTATGTTTCGAGCCCTGTGTCCTTCCGTGCTGACATCGATGTAGCACTTTAGAGAACCAATTCGGGACATATTGGTACCACACTCATTATTCAACAACGAATGGTAAGTCTATTCGAAATTGTAGGGAGCTGAGAACTGTCTTGATTCCTATCCCCACAAGTTATCTCGAAACTCTGACGACGAACTAGGAGATGGCCCCGTTGGTCCACTGATCATCCACTCACCGGATGAAGTCAAGATGCAAAAGTACTACGATGTCGACCAGGTTGTACTCCTACAAGACTGGTATCATGACTACAGCCAGGCGCTTCTGCCTGACTACCTTGCTAGTGGAAGCGAGAACGGCGAGCCTGTGCCCGACAATGGCTTGATCCAGGTATGTCTCGCAAGATGGGATTATCTGCTGGGACTCTTCCAAACAGCCGTATGTCCTGCCAGTGGATTTTCACGTTGACGTCGAACTAGGGCACCAACTACTTCAACTGTTCAACGCTCGATTCTGATAGCGGCTACGTGTGCGAGCAAAATTCCACGCGTGCAGTCTTGACGGTAGAGCACGGCAAGCGCTATCGATACCGGCTCATCAACACCGGCGCTTTTGCGACATTCGAGTTCTCCATTGACAACCACCCACTATCGGTTATTGAAGCAGATGGCACTGCCACCGAACCGCTGGCCGTCCATCGTCTGGACATTGCAGTCGCACAGAGATACTCCGTCGTCATCAACGCCAACCAATCTTCAGCATCAAACTACTGGATGCGCGCTCAACTGAATACTTTCTGCTTTGGAGACGATAACCCGATCCTCGATGCCGATGCTCGCGCCCTGATAACGTATACGAACAGCACTACTGCGCCCACAAGCTCTGTCGACTGGAAAGACGCACTGGACGTCGAGTGCGTTGGCCTCAACTCCTCGTTATTGACTCCAATGTTCGAGACCGACGCACCACCCGCCACGGTCATGTACGCCGTCGCGGCCAACTTCCAGATCGGCGACTATG
Source organism: Phialophora chinensis (assembly GCA_016109575.1). Classification (NCBI taxonomy): domain Eukaryota; kingdom Fungi; phylum Ascomycota; class Eurotiomycetes; order Chaetothyriales; family Herpotrichiellaceae; genus Phialophora; species Phialophora chinensis. The sequence continues at coordinate 309,905 of JADWPU010000017.1, forward strand.
CCCTTGATCGCGCCTACATCAACGGGACTTCCTGGGTCATGTCGGACGTGCCGACGCTCAACCAGGCAGTTGCTGGCCTCGAGGCAGCAAACTCCAACTTTACGACATCAGGAGTCAGCTCGGCCTTCAGTGCTAACCAGTATGTCATTGATGTTCCTGACGTCGCGGTCGTGGATCTTCTGATTACCAACTACGACGAGGGTGCGCACCCTTTCCATCTGCATGGCCACAGCTTCTGGATTCTCGCCACAAGTCCTGATCAATACTTTGACTGGTCCACATACCCAGCGCTGAACACGACGCTTTCCAATGTGATGAGGCGAGATACCATCATGATCGATGCGTACGGTTGGGCACTCATCCGTTTTGTGGCCGACAATCCGGGCCTGTGGGCCCTGCATTGTCACATCAGCTGGCACATGGAGTCCGGCCTGCTGATGCAGTTTCAGACGAGGAATGATATCATGAAGACATGGACCTTGCCCTCGGATGTGCTTGGGCTCTGCTCGGCATAAAGCACCCATCCATGTACATGCGTAGTGATAGCACCCAAGCTTGCAACACGCCTACCTTCTCTATTATGAAACGTTTGCATCCATCTCTGAGTCTTACCAAATGATCAGCAGCACTTCGAAGCCCTCTCTCGTAAGATATATGGTGCGTCACGTGGCGGTATGCCAAGGCCTAGCAGGCTCGATCAAGCCTGGCGGCGGAATTGGCGTACTAGTGCCAAAAGGGACTAGTCAGGGACGAAGGAGGCGCGTCGACTCCAGCCCAAGGGATGGAGGACGAGGACCGAAAGATTCTGGAGAAGCGTGTTTGTTCTTCCAACAACCTTTCAATCATTCCTTCGTGCCATTCATTCACATTCTTTGTTCCGTTTCCTTCCACCTTACAGTCACTCCTTCCTGCTCTGCGTCGATTTCTCCAGGCTTGGTGGAACTCTTTAATTGCAACACATCCCGTCCACCATGCAACTCCGCGACATCCTCTCCACAGCTCTGGCAACGGCACCGCTGGCAGTGTCCGCCGCCGGCACACTTGGCTTTGCCGTGGGAAACACCAATGCTGATGGCTCCTGCAAAGTCCAATCCGACTTCGAAGCCGACTTCGCGGCCATCCTGAGCAATACCGATGCTCAAATAGTTCGCACCTACTCCTCTTCCGATATCTTTGGCAACCCGTGCCACACTCCCTCGGAGGTCCTCCCAGCTGCGCAGAAGGCGGGGATCAAAGTGCTATTGGGCATGTGGTGAGTAGGCAACATGGACAGACATAAGAGAGAGCCGGCACTGATATGTGTTGTCACTGTAGGCCCGACGGCGGTGCGTATGACAAGGAGAAGGCAGCGGTCGACGAAGCAGACCCGACCTCTTTCGGCGATACTCTTTACGGCATCTCAATCGGCTCCGAGGGCATGTATCGAGGCACATACAATGGCGATGAGCTCTTGGGCTGGATCTCCGACATGCAAAAATCATACCCTGATACACAACTCGGAACTGCCGACAGCTGGAACTGCTGGAACAACGGATCCATGGACGCCATCATCAACAGCGGGATCCAATTGATGTAAAGCTCGCTAGTCTATATCCTTTTTGAAGAACACCGCTGACCATGGTATGTTGCTATAGACTCGCCAACGGGTTCGCCTACTGGCAGTACCAGGACATTTCCAACGCCACCAAGACCTACTTCGACGACATGGCCGCAGCGCTAGGGCACGTCCAGGAAGTCACCGGCAGCCTGGACAAGGTGCACTTCATGAACGGCGGTACGTCCTAACATGTCCTTATCCCACCGCATAGCTCAGACTAACGTTTTTCCTCGTCCCTAGAAACCGGGTGGCCTGGCACGGGCGGCTCTGATGCCGGGGCAGCCAAAGCAGGCGACGACAACATGGAGACCTACTGGCATTCCGCCGTCTGTGGCCTCTTGGACTGGGGCGTCGATCTCTTCTGGTTCGAGGCATTCGACGAGCCGAACAAGGCCGACGCCATCGGCGACAACGGACAAGTCGCGAGTGAGAAACATTGGGGCAGCTTCACCAGCGACCGCTCGCCCAAGTTTGATATGCATTGCTAGATTGGTTACACGGGAGATATCTGCTCAGGTGACGACCACCCAGTTGGAATCATGTTTTGCATACAGGACATGCTGTACATTTGTCTGGGGAGAGGCGTTAGTTGGGGTCTGCCTGGTCCGCGCACGGCAATTGTACGTCAACTAAACCCCGGGAATACCTTCAGGAATTGTGAAGGCCATTCTCTACGGGAAAGAGTTCATAACAGATGTGCAGAGATCAATGTATGTTTCGCGGGAGGCAAACATACACCAGTAGAACAAAAATCAAATCTTTCGAGCAGGACCTGCAGGCTTCATTTCGTGTTCGATTCCATCCGAGATACCGAGTACACAAAGATTGCTAGAAAGCCAGTCCTCATCCGACGTGTCTGTTCTTTCTGTTTGTTCAGGTTGTGCCGATTTGTGCAGTCTGTTCATCAAATATACATATGGGGAGAAGCGTCGTCCCAGCCAGCGCCAGCGGCTCATCCAATATACATGCCGATCATTATCCCGTGTAGCTTCGTACTCCGTATGGACAGGTCAGGTTATACGCAGTTCCCATGCTGTGTCCAACCCCAAGTCATGCCATGCAGTCATATGCTCCGCTAATAACAAACGGTAGGTGTTGTTTCTTAGACAGTCCTCCATTCAACTCCCAAGATCACCGCCTCGACCGCGACCGGCTACTTCGCCTTGTTCTTCGATCGGAGGAGCTTTCACTACCTGCGGATAGAGGTTAGTAACCATAACACACATGTCTGGGCTGAGGGGTGGTATTAACTTACTTGACAGTCTGGAATCCGAATAGTACGAGCTGTCGTACGATACCGAGCTGCCCTTGTCGCTGCGTCGGTTCTTCCTCTTCAAGCCGAGCCACAGCGCCAACGCGCCTAGTCCGGCAGCCATCCAGCCCGCCGTGCCCCAGCCGCTCCTCCTCTTCTCCTCCACCACCTCGGACCTTGCAGGTCTGGTGCCGAACCACGTTCTTCGGCCTCTGCCACCGTGGTGAGAGTGTCTCTCGACGTAGACTTCCTCCTCTGTCCGTCTTTTTCTGGGCCCCAGCCCGAAGATGGCTAGCAACCCGTCGATCAGGCCTTTGAAGATGCAGCAGGCGCAGAAGAGGAGGAGCAGGAAGATCCCGACGATCACGCCGATGACAATGCCCGCAATTGCGCCGCCACTTAGACCGCCTCCGGAACTGGACTGTGATCCAACAATGATGCTTCCGTCGGTGCTCACCGGCGTCACGAAGGGTTGGGTGGTCGTAGCACCTCCGATACTCGTGACGGTGACGAGGGTGTTGCTAGTCGGTCGGATCGGGGCGCTAGCTGTGTTGGTGATGATCGTAGTCACAGTGTAGAGGCTGCTGTAGTATCCGGAACTGCCTCCGCCCACGGCTGCGCAAATCCCAGCTGCTTGACAGAATTGCCCTGAGAGGCAGCAGACGTTTCCGCATGGGGTCTCGCCCAGAGAGTATGAACAACTGAGAGTGGTTGTAGGAATGTACGAACTGAACGTCTCGGTGACGGTCTTGAGATCCGTTTGTACGTAGGTTGTTGTATAGTACTGCCACTGTCCTGCGGCGGTCGTAGCGGCCGTTCCGGCGCCGCACTGGGCTTGGTCGTTGGAATCGGTGTAACAAACTTCATCGGCTTCGCAGCATAGTTGCCCGTAGTATCCGCATGGATTTGAGCATCTCTTTCTGACATCTTGGAGATCTTCGAAACTGCGCAGTAGGTCCGGTAGGAGGCCCGCAATGACGGGTCTCGAGAGGAGGGCGGTGAGGACGAGGGAGGTGAGGGAAGATGGCATGTCGCCGACTCGCATGGTTGCGGCCCAGGCCTCAGTGTCGTGGGGAGTAGGGTGTTGATTGCCCGCAGATCTGAGTATGATACGAGCGCATCCAAGTCGAGCTGATTTGGAGCCGAATTCTTGGATCGAACCAGTAATGAAGATTCCAAGAACGGAGACGTTAAACAGCGAAAACAATGTACAGCAAAGGAAGGGTCAGATCAGAGAGCGATTGAAAGATGTGGTTGAAGGTTGGGCAGCGCTGCCGGGGGCTTTTTGCGCTGGCAGCTTCTGAAGTACCAACCTCTTCCTGCCACACAATTTCTTAGACACACCCAAACATGAGATCAGCACCGAGATTAGTGGCCTGCTCTGGTGGCTGGGAAACAATTTAATTGGGCTTGAATGAGATGGATAAACCTCTTGCCTCTCGAGAGAGTAAATCACACACGGCGGTGTATTTGTGCACACTGGATATCCGGTGAGTGGTGACTGGAGATGCCGGACCTACCGCTGAGTGGAAGCTGGAGTTTGGTGGGCAGCTTCGCCGCGGGGGTGATGCCTCGGCCACATGCTAATTAGGACACACCCAGTCCGCTCAATTTGACTTCGCAACTTCTCGGTACTAGGGATCTACTGAGAGAGTACTCGTAGTTGGCGTGATGAGATACTGGTAGAGTAAGAGGTCGGGAGGCCTTTGAAACAGCTCGCCTTGCCGCCATTTGGCCCTGATTTCGCGGGCGTTGCCTCCCTTCCACAAGGGCAACGAGGCCACTAGCCACTCCCGGCTGACCACCGAGTCCCCAGCCACCCGGCCCGACGCCACAAGCTTGGCCCTCGGTCGACTTGCCTTGGAGGGTTGCTCTCAGGCAGTCATTTCGAGTGTTCGTCTCACTCATTCTGCTACCCATACTCGGTACGGAGTACACAGTACGCAGTACCTCTGGAGAGCTTTGTGAGTGTCGATCCATTCTCCTGTTGTTGGTTTCCACGTCTTGCAACCCTGCTTGGTCTCGTTTTGCCCGATGACATCCCAATAACTGGCCATGGGCTCACCGCAAACGCGAGGCCACCAAAGCCTGGTGCAGAATGACATCAACGGACTCCTCCACCATCCGAGGCTTCCTGGCGAGGCTGGAGAAGCCATGAGAAGCTACGACTTCCTATCCGGCCAAGTCACGCATACCCTATGCTAATCCGACCAGGAAGGGCACACTTCTGGAATCGCAGAAGAATACGTAAACACGTGGGTCGGCCCACCTTGAATGCCTGGTGCAAGGTCCCTACCTCTAGCGAAACGGACCTAGTATCCTCACGACCTCCCCAATGGATATGCTCTATTCAGCCGCCCATACAACACATCCTTGCTGCGTCATTTCCCCAGTACGACTGCCCCAACTAGCCATCCGCAATTCCAGGCTGCGTGAAACTTAAGCCGTCAATCAAGTGGTGTGACATTCCAGGAATGTGTCCGATTCTTTACTGGACGAAAGAGATGTTTGAAGTTGGACAACATCGGAGCATCACAGGGTCAAAGGAATTCTTTGGTTTTCGAAGCAAATCTCAGTACTCTTTAGTGCAAGACCCCTGCTTTCATCTGCACCCGCATTACTACCCTTCCACCTCTTCTGCTTACAACTGCGTGGATAGTTGATAACGTCAGCTACTTATCACCCAACCTTTCTTCGGCAACCTCCTATTAACCCAAGAGCCAATCACTGACTTCATCTCCAATTTGGCTTTCACTCATGTCCCAGCATGGATGGTAGGCTCGTCTTGGTCAACTTCTCTCTCCATGACGTCGAACCTCAGCGTGCGACGTTGCCGAGAGATTGCACAGGCGCCCGCCGCCCAGAAATGGAAGCAACTCCGATGCCGTTACTGGCCTCACGGTCGTACTAAAGAGCATGATGCTGGCTAAGCTCCAGATAGCGCCCTAACGCTCACAGGAAACTCGGACCAGGGTTTGATTAGGCCGGGCTTCCTGCACGGCGACTGCCGTCCCCTGCGGTTGAACCACAAGTCGGAGAATCTGTTCCGGTAGCCGGAGTCGACGGGCAAGGCCTGGCTCACGGAATGCTTAGCGAAGTCTATTCCGTACCAATCCTCGAGCTTGTCACCGCTACGCACAATCAGCCCCAGAGACTGCTCCGAGACCCAGGACGCTCTGACGAGGCTCCAGGGTGCATTCTGCACCTGGATATCTGTCATCAAGCCAATATGAAGCCACTAAGCTGGACAAAGAGACTGTGAGTGATTATCAAAATAGCGAAGCCAGTCCGTGCCACCGTCAACGTCGCTGCAATAGCGTGGGTTCATGGTAACCTCAGTCAAGCTGGGGAACACCTCTCGGCAACCTCGCACATCTCTCACCTAGTGGCCTGGAAAGACCCAGCCACTATACGGCCCTTGATGTCGCTGGATCATAATGCGTCTACGTCATAGTCGCTCTTTTCAGGCACTGGATCAAGTAGGGTAGTCATGAACTTGTGGGCCTCGTAAGTGCTACGGGCCACCGATGAGACCTATGCGCGACAGTCAGCGAGCCTCAACCGCACTTGCCATCTTCCAGAACCCCAAGTCAACATTCCAAAGCCTTTCCTGACTCAGGTCCGCTCCAGGTATTTGGGTCGACGTCAAATCGGTGCGACCCGGCAAGCAGATCTCCTGTGAGATGTATTCACGTGGAAGGACCTGGAGCAGCCCCTGCTACGTGTCATTCGCCAACCTAAGCGACAACCGCTGCTACTCCACGAAACGGCTATCATTTTAGTCTCGTTGCTGTGGTCAGTTGTCAATACGGTCTGTCATCTCTGGTCATTCTGCGAATAACAACTGCAACCCAAGAAGCCGGTGGCGTTGGACAGTTCCGTAGATTGAGTGACTGGTATCTTGTTCCCTGCGGCATCTGGAACAGATGGCATGCGAATATGCCCACAGAGCCATTTAGCTGGCTTGCAAACAAGATACGATGTATCGTCACGAAGAGAACGCATCCACAGAACATATCCAGGTTTTCTGGCCGCCAATATCGACAAAAGACGAGTAGAAGTACTGACATATTCGACCGCTGCTCGTCCCTAGACATGATTGACGCGTTATCATTGTCAAAGAAGATAATGCGTTGCTGTATGGTACACGGGGTTTGCTGCTGTCGGGCCCGCACTCTAACCATGGAAGAAGTACTTCAATGACTGGTAGACAATGGGAGCTTCATTTGGGAATACCAAGTGTGCCTCGTCTACAGACCTGTCTAGCCTTGTGGTTTCGAATTCTGTGGACAAGATCTAATGTGTGCAGCTACACTTTACATTCGCAACTCGAGCTCCCACACAAATACCGCAGTTGGGATCTGAAGTCAGTGGGCGTCTTGACGTCCGGCTGTGTGGCACGTTTCCAGGCACCGTTGTGTCATCGACTACCCACAGCACCATCCCCAACATCGGATGTGCGGCGCTTATTTTCCTCTGCGTCTTGGGTGTCTTAGGCCCTCCGTACGAAGTCGTCAGTGATCCACTGAGCACTGACACGGCTTATCCAGCTATCAGTGAACTCCCGAGACCTCAATCCAGTGCTAAGTCTTGAACTGAGCTAGCTGCTCTTTCCTCAAGCCACAATATACCTCGTAGGGAATGGTGCGAGTGGTGGGGAGGCTTCGAGGCTCTTGATTCGGCTCGAGCTTCTGCCTGGTGCATGCAAGTTTGGCTGAGTCAAGCAGGATTCATGTTCCGTGCAGAAATGAACCAGGCAAACCCCGGCCAGGCCGCCATGCCAGTTCCGACAAGTTGCGTCGACAAGTGCGCCTGCAAAAAAAGGAAAAGCGCAGCTTTGACAGCGTTCGTTTTCCCGTTGTTGAAGTGTGCTCCGATTGGAATCGCGTGGAGACTTGGAGAGGCACAGTCATTCGCGTCCATTCTACACCTTGTCTGCTCACACATGAGGCAGACCACCCTTTTCGTACCCACGCCAGCCTTGTGTGCTAGCAGACGTTGTATAAGAGTACCCCTTGCCCCCCACCATCTCTCTGTACGGGCCCTCTTCAAGTCGAACGCAAAGCGAAACTCTCAGACAAAGCAACAAGCCTTCGATCCTCAAATAACCACCAGCATTCAACTCCTTAACTTAACATGACTGACTATCACTCTACCAACGGCTGGTCTCAACAATCAGCCAGCTTCTCTCCTATGGATACCTCTTTCCAATGGGACTACGCCGGCGTCCAGTCACCCAAGAACATGGTTAGCCACTACAACGATGTGAGCACCCATGCTCTTGAAGAGAAAGTTCGATTTAGCTAACACGGACGGCAGCTTCTGCAAAGAGCGGCTGATTTCTACGCCACGCTCGACAACTCTTTCGACAGCATGTCGTCGTCGGGCTCAGACCGATCTTACAGATCGACGCCTGAGCGACGAACATCAGCAACCTCGAACAGTGTTGTCGCGCAAGTTAAAAGTTCTATTCCGGACAAGATCGAGGTAAGTTCGAATTTGGATGCCAACGCGTCGGTCTCGACTGGACTAACAATTTGACAGAGGAGACGAGAACAAAATCGCTCATCTCAACGAGCATACCGGGAACGAAAGGAGCGCCATCAGAAGGAGCTCGAAGGCCAAATCGCTCAATGGCAGCAAAAGCACCAGCTCCTTTCTCGATCGTACTCGCAGCAGACCGAGGAAGTCGCCCGGCTCAAGTCGCAAATCGAGCAACTCAACAGCGAGATTTCCAATCTCCAGACCGGTTTGCCGACCCTCTGCGGCTCGTTATGTCAGTCACCGCAAGAATTCGACCTGGTCCCCTTTTTCAATGCGGACTCTCTGAGCCCCCAAAGTACCCCTCGGATGTCCCATTCCATCCCAAGCAGGCGTGGCTCCTAGATGCAGCACAGATGACGTGGGAGTGCTTCTATTGGTTTGCATAGCGCAAGGCTGGGATGACAAGGGGCGTTTAGGTCGGCGATGATTTCTGGGCGCTTGAGGAAAGATGTGGTTGTCCATGTGCATTTGAGCGAGACGGCCATTGTGTGTATTCGACAACATTCGATGCTGGCACCTTTGTGCGGTTGTACGCGTCTACGACGAGGAAAATTGGGACACGCATCCTACGAGGGAGGGGTTGGGAGCGGGCTTCTGCAAGCAGCAGGGCACGTAATGCATCCCTAGTTACGATGAGAAGGACTCCTTGGCTTAGGCTTGTCTTGACCCCAGGCGGCTTTGATAGAATCCTCTTCCTGAGTTGGCACACGCCAGATGGAATCGAGCGAATTGAAAAACCTCTACCATGCAATTTCCTGGCCCTCTCGTTGTCCTTGGTCAATCTCTCTTCTTGCGAGCAGCAGAAGGCTCGCTCAACACGGGATAGAGTCGGGTTGATCCACAGGTAGCCCGCCATAGGAAGATGGGTGATGATCCTTCGAAGGGTTGTCGGCACAGTACCGGGAGCACCATGCCCTTCCTGGTGTTGGGTCATGACCTGAGCTGCAGGGCATGAGTAAGAATTTTGGGCGGGCGCCTGGGTAAGTTACATAACCCGAGCCTGCAGAAGCCCTGGCAAATCTCTGCCGGCCTGCGACCAGTAGAAACTGCGGCGAGCAAAGCAGGGCTGTCCGAACACCATTAGCAGATGCCGCCTTGGCAATTTCCTGATCGAGAGTCCCCACGGAATGTGATTGCGGCAGGCATTGGGCAGCTGCCACGTGGGATGGGATGTGCGGTGGGTGGGCGGGCGACTGATGACTGTGCTGTTCCCTTTCTAGGCACCGTTGTCTTGCCTTCTACGCGACAAGCAGCGGAGCGAATCACAGCATCGCGAACCCCATTGCCAATAATGATCATGAGCAGTTGCAGCTCCAATGCGTTGGATATCGGCCGCGTCTGCCTCCGTTTCGGGTAGATACAGTAGTAGTGACTATCACACCATCAAGACCGCCTGTTGGAGATTTCTTCGAGCATAGATCCCAGTACCCAGGCCCAGCCCTCTGTTTCATATCATTGGTCTCGTTGGCGAGGAGGAATATGCAGGCTGTCAACCAATCCCGGCTGCAGATTCAACTACCCGGAAAGGGAAAGATGCCAACGCAGGACCAGAAGACAAGTTGGGGAGCCAGCTGATGAAGACAACCACCACCTCAGACGGGATTGGCAGAGTGGAAAGTTACGGAGCACACGGTTATTTCTGAAACCGCCCTGGCGCAATCCAATCTCGCAATTAGCCTGTGACGTCGTTGACGCCGTGAAGCGAAGCCACGTTCCTGCACCGAATGCGAAGTCTCAGACTCGTCCGTTGCCCTCCGTAGTTTTTCCGGACCCCATCCTGCCACACTGCGTACTCGGTACTCGTATCCAGCGCTGGAGGTCGTGCGTCACACGCGCCTCGCCATATCTACGAGAAGCCAGCTTTTGGATGTTGTTGGGACCAGGAGTGTTCCACAAGGCTCATGAAGCGGGCCACTCCGTCCGAGCGTCGAGCAGCAGCCTGCTGAGAGCGACGCCGAACCGTGCCGTTGGAACGCATTCCTTTGGGCAAAGGTCTGCGTGTGCAAAGTCCGAATACAGAGAGACAGATTCCCTGGTTGGGAAGGTGCTCGCAAAACTGCGATCCCTGGGCGCTGGACGAGCGCTCTCGGGGTCCAACGAACCCTTGCATGGTGGAAGCCCGAGCTTGATCCTGCTCGGTATATCAAGCGAACAGCATCTCGCGTTGTCGCTTCGACGGTTGAGGAACTGCTTTCTCCACAATAGCTGGTCAGCCGCGCCCAGGATTACATCGTCAGGGCGGCCTGTCGTCGTCAAGTTCCCGAAAGTCCAAGAGTCCAGGCCCCGAGTCCACGGCTTCCGTGCTGGGCTAGTTAAGCTGCCGTCGACCATACCCTTTATCGCAGGAGCACTAGTGGGAGACGAGCTTCCTCGAACCTGCTAGATTTAAAAAAAAACTCTCGATCTGCGCACACTTCTACTCGTAATTACCCATGGCCGCACGCGAAAGCGCCAACCCTGGGGCTGCACAGGTCACTGGGGTTCTCCGGAACGCACCACACCTTGTGACTCTGTGAGATACAGTACTAACACAGTGGCCTGACCGAAGTATCCTCCTGGCTGATGGCCGAAACGTTAGCACAGGACAGGACAGTCGTACCCCAGCACTCTGACGATCCATCACCCCGGCACGGTCAGCCTTGCCGGTGCTTGTTCACCGGTGGTGGACTTCTCGGCAGTGCCCACCGGGTGTCTCTCTCACGCAGTCTTGACTACTGGGTGGTTATTACTGTGTAGACCAACCCCCTCCCCCCACTTGGCACTTGTCGCTGTTGACCTCTACCCACTTGCAATGCTAGGCTAGACGGCTTAGAGAAGGAGGGTCCTTCCCACCAAGGCGTCGATCGTCGATCCCCTCCCGATCTCTCCCTGGTTTCGGGGCAATGCACAATGATGTCTACAGTCCACAAGCACCCACATTCTGTGTCCCCAGTGCCTCGTAGAATACGGAGCAGAGTCGCCCTTGAAGATCGGGCACCTTCCGCCGTCGCCGGCGCTACAGTTAACCGAGCTTTCTAGAAGCCTGCTGGGTTGCATTGATCTGCTCTCAGTACAAGAGCAACAACTCGGAATTTACCGAGCGCAACCGGAATCATTGAACTCCACTGATGCAACGCTTCGTCTTTTATCGCAAACCCGGTCCTGCTGGGAACAGTAAGTACCTCGACAGAAGTGGTACTCTCATTACCGTCCTTGGCAGACCACGAGAGTCATTGATACTGTAGCACCCTCACTTGCAACTGTTGTAGTGCCGATACTCTGTCTATCCTCCCTCAATGCGCTGCCACAACCCATCGCAGCTGCCGGGTGAATGCGGTGAATACAGGCGCCCGAAAACTCGTCGCATCCACATTAGCTGCTTCCCTCCCTCCTCAACCAGACTTGCGGTGAGCTCAGATGTTCTGTTGTCGCGTATCCGCCCCTATCCTGCCTCCGTCGACATTCGCCGCCATCCGTTACCCTACGACATCCCTCCGTGTTCTACTGCTATTGTCGGCGGTCAGAAAAATCGCGAGATCGCTGTGGCGCTGGCTTGACATGGAGATGAAGTATTGAACACTCCATGTTTGCTATACTATTGCCGCTGGAAGACTGGTTACGTCGCCGTCGTCTTAGGAAGAGAGTCTAATTACTCTGGCGTGCGCGACAACATCAGAGGTTTTTCGGCTCTAGTTGGATCTCGCGACCCGATGTGCAGTGATCGCCCTTCCAACGAAGATTGCGGCATCTGACTCCGCAAACCACCCCCGCTTCTGTCGCTCCTTTCTCGCACAGGAAAGCAACCACTGCACCGAGCGAGGCCTGTTCCAAGCCTGCTTCACATTCTACACGCCCTGCCTTGCTCGTGTGAGAGACGGATGTTGGGGAAATTTTGACTTGGAGCACAATTTCTTGACCTGCGCAGTTGCGGCTTGAGGCTTACAGCTTGCAGCCTCTGCGATATGATCGGGAAAGAATCAATCCGCGTGCCTTCTGTTGAATGCGTGTTCATGGTGTACATACACAGTCCACAATATGCTGGTCGATTGCACGGCGACCTGCCGAGAAGAGAAGACACCTGTGCTTGTTACTTTAATTACAAATGGTGCGTCTGGCACGGCGCGCGTTGCACAGTACAATCCGCTGCTGCTGCGTGCGCAGGAGCCCACGCAGTCGACATTCCCCCGAGACACAGTCAAGGATGTTTCGTTTCGTTTCTATTCGTGTTCTGTTTTCGCAACTTGTTCGTCATCAGATCCTACCGGGCAGCACCCGGGGAGGAGGACATCGTGCTTTCCATGGCCCATCGCCAGAATCATCACACTCGGTGTGCATTGTCCGATCCGATTGTACTTGGGAAGATTGGGCAGGGAAGTACAGACTGGAGTATTGCGTAGAAGTACGCGTGGCCTTCACGCCCTCACGCCATCCGACGACGGCGCGAAAACATCCAAAAACGGAGAACAGCACGGCGTAGAAAGAAAAAAAACTGTTGGATGGGATGACCTGGATGACTACGTACATGGTGCACAGTCGGCGATACCTTTTCCCAGAGTGGCAAAAGCTGGGGTGTGGTTTATGCGAGATTTGTCAACAGCTGGAACGGGCTCTTTTACTGGTTCAATGCAGGGGCTTTTCACGAGGGAGACGAGCAGCTGTGTGTCGGTGTACGAGGACGAACGATTCCGGACTCGTACTCTGGACCAGATGACCATCTTGGTGCAGGTCGTAGATCTAACCCACGCCACGCCATCCCCCACGTTTGCTAGAATGAAAAATAATTATTTCCTAGGGCCTGTTCCGGAGTATCTACAAGCAGAACTGTCTAGCATCGTGGAAACGGCCGTTAAGCTGTACGAAACCATACCGGAAGACATCACACGTGTGTCGCACAGCATTTTACTAAGGTCACTCTGGTAATTATGGATCTCGGGGCACGCGCTTCTCAGACCATCCAAGCCGTTCTCCCAACGAACACAGTACAGTAACAGATCCCATAACGCCCACTGGTCGTTACCCGCGTCCAGGGGAACCGACCGACCGAGCGATCACAGAGCTTGAAAAAGGAGATTGTCTGGGCCATAATACTCTCCAGTCTCCCGCTCCAGGAACTACATTATAATTAAATTACACTCTGTGTCTGCCTCGCGGCGCGCCACAGTCCAGAAAGATTGAATGGACACTGTTACCCTTACTGTAGTGATGCTGTGTAAACCTTCACGCGGACCATGTCAATACATAATAACTCTACTTCGAACTGCACGCCAAAGCACGATCGGCAGATTCCGGGTCTGGCGCGGCGTGACCGGTCGGTCCGATCCTTTCTTCCAGGACCTTGGACCCCGGATCCCAAGGAAACCATAATAACGGGCCTGCCCTTGTTGGTCGGGATCTTCGGTGTCTTCGAGGTCAAGGTTGACAAGAAGGAGGACGCTGATCGACCGATCGACTGATATAACCATATTGGATAGTCTGATATTCGATCCTCCAGCACCCGTTGGACAGCCTCGCCCCCTTGCGTATATATGTATATATGTATGTGTCAGGCCATGGATCCTGCTCGGCAGGTACTGTATGTAGGTCGCGCGGATGCCTGGCGATCTGTATGCAGGTGGATACAGTTCAGTACGGTACAGCACAGTGTGAGAAAGGCTTGATCTTATGGTCGTGCATGGCTGGTGAAAGCTTGTCTAGGTATCCTGGTAGACATGGTCGTGCAAGGGTGGTGAAAGGTTATCTACTAGTCCAAGTATGAAGTATCCCACTAAGTATGTACGGGGACCGAGGACGCAGCACCTGCTGGTGCGAGTAAAACTCCTGTCTACGCTGTGTACGTTTGGCCTCGCTCGACGTTTGTGGGCCTTGCTTGGTGGAGTGTGGTACGTATGTTGGTGGAACGACCACCCCGGTTCCCTCCCCCCGTGCCTGGTGGACTGCGTTGTCCTACACAGCACAGCGCTGCTGGTACACTATAGTACAAGTCCTGTAGCTGGGGTAGGCTTGTGCTGCGTACCAAGTGATACAGGCAACGCACTTTTCCTATCCTTGCGCCTTCCCTATTCGTTTGCCGCCGCGTCCGAGCTGGTCTAGCCAGGAACATCAGGATTCAGGAATCAGAATACGTGGCTAGATACAGTACATCCCCAGTACTGGTCGAGCACAGCGCCACAGGGGCGCAGACCGGGGCACAGGGGTGCTTGATGTCCTTACGTATACTCATATGCTCCCCGATGACCTCATCCACCATGGGACGTCGGGATCGAAGTGCGCTCTTGGGCTCCCGCTCTACACCGGCTTGTACCCCGGGCGTCCGCCGCTCTAGTCCGGTCAGCGCCGGAATGATGAATGCTGGACCCAAGCGTGCTAAGTCTTCCAGCGGAAAGAACGCGAACCTGCCTCAAGCTCCTCAAGTAAGCCGGGCATCGTAAGGTTGAAGGGCGCCATCATTTTCCAACACTGTGTATACACAGTATGCGCAGTATGCGCAGTATACGCAACGTGAGTGGTGGACGTGAGCTGGCTGGTTGGAAGCGTTTCGTCGCGTCGCGTCACGTCGTCGCTACATCGATCGATACGCCGGCAGCCTCATCGGTAACCTTGACATGCTTGTCCTCGACGCCTAAGGCTAGGTGGGCGTGCACCGCGAGCAATTCAACGCAGTATTGAAGCTGTGCAGCTGGTAATGGCACCTCGGATTGTTCTCACCGACGAATTTGTTGTGCTGCCGACAATGACGGACCCGTGTTGTCCATATTCTGATCGTTCCTGGGATGCGTCGGGCTCAATCCTGGATGAGCTTGATTCTATGAGCACATCTGCTGGAGCTTATTTGTTAGAGCTGGTTGGAGTGATGAGTGTGTCATAATAGACAATTAGAATCAATCGACCAAGGGTCTCTATTCTAATGGCCCATACAAATGCGGCAAGGTATCATCAATAGGGGAAAGCCATGTTAGCTGGACACTCACTGACTTGACCGCTTCGGCGTTCCTCGATAGGGATACTGCCCTGATGTGCTGATGACCCTTCAGCCAATGCTGGGCCTGAATACCCGGGTCTCGAGAATCCCAAGCAAGCAGGCACCGCCTTCCTGAAACACTGTGGTGAGGCAGTACAGTTCCACTGGTCTGCTCGAGGTCCATGTGTCTGGCTTTATCACTGCGAGTCAGTCACCTAGGTGTCTGTGGGCCCGAAGCTGAAAGATCAAGCCACAAATTGGGAGACACCCAAATGTGATATCCGGTTGTCCAATGGCATTGACATTGATATCGATGTCGACATAAATGGCGGCATGGCAGCGGAAACCCCTCCGCCATGGAGCTGTGCAGCTGTGGAGCCGTGAATATCCCAGGCTGGTTCTGGATAACCTAGCCGGTGCAACAGGACCGAGATCCAAGACAAGTACCTCGTATTGGCTTAGCTAGCATAAGTACCACACTTAATGGTAGATCAGTAAGGCATGGCCTCATCAAGCTGGGACTGCTGAATTTGCTGAGGCTACAGCCTTTGCTCCCAGATCGGCTGTCCATACAGTATGCATTGCATTTGCATATAAACCACCTAGATACCTTCCCACAGTCACTGTTATTGGTAAGTCCATGCGAGAGGGAGGATTGAAAAACCCTAGCCAGTCGGTCGTGCAAGAGTCGGGGAGTACAAATAGTGTTTCCATTTCTGGGTCCGGTGTTGTGGTTTGGTGTAGTCACTGGGGGTCAGCTCCTCGGTCTCAATGCTCAATCCCTTGTACTGCGGACGTGGCCACCATGTCGAATGGTCCAGGCTCGTACAAGTATAACCGGTGCGACTGCAGACCACATGCTTAAGATCATTCTGTTCTTACATAACTCGAATTGCTCCGCCGTTGGCACTCGCTGCATGCTCATCATAGCTCTCCGAAACGGGAAACGATTGCAAGCGTGGGTGCATGGCCGAACTCGTTTTCCGGCCGTCAGACCACCTGGTATGTACCATGCCGTCAACCGGCTGCCTTAAACCGTTATCTGTGATAGTCAAGTCACGGCTGTCGTTTGTTGGATCGCTTTGTGAGGTAGTGGTAATCTCTCACCACAATATCGTCCTTCAACTGCGGTCATTACACTTGAGCTTCCGGTCTACCGTGTGTGACAAGGGCGAAATCGACTCGACTCGATGGACGAGTGTTGCGCGACGCTAAGGAGCTGAGAGAAAAGGACCTTCGATTGTTGGGGCGGCACTGTCCGAGAGCGAGTGTATCATGCAATATTCACGCTGCTCCTCATACAGTGCTTGAATTATGCGTGGCGTCTGTTGCGATCGCATGATGGTCGAGATCCCCAACCGTTGCCTGGGAAAATGGACTGTGGAACTCACCTTCGAGTCGAGTCTTCAGTCTTTTGTCGGCCTTCCATCTGTGGATGTATGGCGTGTGGGCTTTCTTGCGCTCGTGTGAGTTGAACGAGCTGATTCGAGGTGCTGCTTGTCGCAGCTCAGCCTTGTCTCTAGCGCCGTAGCCTCGTCGGGATTTTGCGGAGTTCGTGGGGATGCTGGGATGTTTAGTCATCGGGGGAACTCAACACCTTCGCCGTTTCTCGACCAACAAAACCAGTCGATTTGCGGTCATCAGGATTCGAGTGCAATTATCAAATCCGAACTTCTCGTCGTACAGTAGAATCTCCTCAAGCTAGAGCTCGACTATATTGGAATCATCAGCACGGTCGATGCGCGTTCCTCCGTCCAACACCAACGCGCGTCCCACGGCCGATTGGTGACTGTCCGAAAAATTCGGCTCGTGTTGAGTCTGCGCGCTGCCCAACCATGTTGCTTGTCGAGGCATGAGTTCTAGCTCCTCTTCAGTCCACGACGTCACGGCGGCTTCCGCACAAGCAAAGCAAGCTGCATGCTTAGAATGTCGCCGGTCAAAGGTGCGATGCACGCGTGATGTGGGCGCGACGGTGTGTCGGAAATGCCAGCAAGCCGGCCTGCAATGCGTCACACCGGAGTATCATGTGGGAAGATACAAAGGCGTCAAGAAGTAAGCCAGGCTAGAATCTCGATCTCAAACACGCTAACGTTGGCCCCTCAGCAAGAGGTCGGGCCTGGAGAAGGCAATCTATCAAGTCGAACAGGCTTTGAAGCGATCCAAAGATTGCCCTACAGGGCTGACCGCGGAAACTGAAGCCGACCTTCGGCAACTCATCACCGCTCCTCAGACGGGCCATTTCCTCTCCCGTCAGTCCAGTACGGTTACACCGACTCTAGGCCACCGGCAGTCATTTTCCCACCCGCATGTCGGATTGATCCCCGCTGAAAGCACCGGAACCACAGACAACAGTCATGAAGTCTCCCCTGCAGATCAAGGTGAGAAGCCTGACGAGCTTGCGCTCAACAATGCCGACAATCCTTTGCAACTGCTCGCCATGGCATCGGTGTTGCCTGGCCAGTCACCGTCGACCGCGATGTCCACATCCCCTGCAGGCGTGGTGCCTCAGCCCGGCGCTAACGAAGCAAGCACCCATGACGATGCCGAACTGCAACAATTCTTCGGATCTCTGCTCCCGCGCCTGGATACTTCCCCCAATCTGGATCCCATCAATCTGGGTTTGGTGACACAGGAGGAAGCTGATTCACTTTTTACATACTTCTACGAGCGACTATCTCACACGCGATGGGGCCTGGATCCGGTCCTGCATACGGCCGCCTTTGTGCGCTCGCGGTCGGCCTTTCTCTTCACCTCCATCCTGGCTGCGTCCGCCCTGTTCTTACCGAAAGCCGAGGCGCTCTCCAAGCGACTGTCGAATCACAGAAACATCCTTGCTCAGAAGGTGATTTCCGACAGAAACCGATCAGTAGAAATCGTTCTTGCGTTTATGGTCAACATACCGTGGATGACTCCTGCGAAGCACTGGGCCGACGACGAGACATGCGCGTATCTGTCAATGGCCCTGGCCCTGGCATTAGATCTTTCGCTAAATAAGATCGTGGTCCCGTCTCCCACTATCCGTCCCGCTGGGTTTTTGGATCGAGTGGCCAAAGCAGAGTGCATTGATTCTACCAAGGCCCTGCAACTGGACGGATTTCCACACGTTGAGCCGTCGTCAGTGTGGGGCAGACGTCTGCTGAGAACTCGTGAGCGGGTGTGGCTAGCGTTGTTTGTTCTCGACCGAGGGTGTGTTGTTCTTGTTTGCTCTTTGTTGAGCGCAATCCGCTGACATCAACTCCGCAGCGTCTGCCTTGCTCGAGGACGACCGTATGCTGTCCCGATAGGACCATTAGTGGAAAGCTGTGATACTTGGCACATTTCAGATATCGCAGATCGATGGGATGGCAGCATCATCTCTGCAGCCGTGCTGAGGCGCGACCTGGTATGTCTCACATGTGTGCGATGAGGTGACTTCGTGCTGACCTCGGTGAGGTCGGTCTCATCACAAGTGTTCGCGAGTTCTGCGATGGGAGTCAAGGCATCAGTGGTGGCTCGACGGCCGTCCGATTGTAAGTGCGAGCTTGGTCATGGTTGGCGTTGCTCTCCGTGGACTCTGAGGTTTGATGGTCTGCAACTGACATTTTGATAGTCTGAAGGATAAGATTGATCGCTTTTTCGAGCAATGGTACGCAGTCTGGTCACGACAGATCACTCAAGGAGATGGTAAGACTCGACAGTAATAAGCATAAATGTACCTACTGATGCAAGATATTTCTCCACAGGTCAACTCCCACCATATGTTGAAATCCTGGTGTCCCACACCAAGCTATCGACGTATTGCAACGTCGTCAACCACCCTACAGCGTCAAACGACGTGAAACAATTCTTCCGGGCAGCGGGTCTGGCGTCGGCCATGAACGTCATGCGTGCGGCTGTGCACGGCGAGAACCGATTGAAATCCATGCCGAACAACACTGTCATCATGGTATCATTTGCCGCAACCTTCGCACTGGCACTCGGGGCCACAAGCTTGGGCAACCGTGCCATGCTGCCTCCAAACGCCAAAGCGCTAATCGAAGAAACAACGCAGGTGTTGGAGAGGATCGGAAGCTCGCCTCGACACCGTAAAGGCTTGTCCGTGCTGTTCGCCAGGCATATCCGTCGGATCATGCAAAGCGCTCTCCTTGATCAACCTGAGGAGAACCACGCTCCCCTAACCATGTCTTCGGACCAGATTCCACAGCAGGTCCAAAAGGTCGAGTACGGCAACCCTCAGACCGACGCCGTACCAGCTCCCGCCGCTCCTCCTGAGCCGTACGTCTTCGACATGACTGACGACCAAATCCTAGAAGCGATCAACAATGCCAGCACTTCACACGACCTATTCCAGCTCGACGAGACAATGTTCTTTGACTGGCTAGATTGGCCCAATGTCACCTGAGACCAAACAGGCTGTGCCGACCATATTGGTGCTAATTTCAACAACTCGCACTGGTGGTATTAAATCTTCTGGCCAGGCACATTGGACGCGACCGGGTCAACTGAACCCATTTGTCTTGACATGGTCACGAGCCTCTGCAGCTGCTCAATAAAGATGAAAGTGAGCACCGTGTTCGGTCTACCAAGTGTTAGCCACCACTCTGATCGCATGCGCCTTGATGTAAACTTACGCGAGCCTGAGCCAGGCAGGTGTCCAGCCCCTCATCAAGAAACGAGGACCTTCCGTCCGCATCGACTCTGCAATGATCCTGCTCACGCTCTATTGAAATGCATCAGCAACAACTCGGCAACTGTGGCCGGGGATATCCTGACCGGCTTTACTCCATCGACGACCACTGCGTTCTGGATCCGGCTCTTTAATACATCTGCTGGTGCGCAAGCAGTCGTCGCGACCGTGCCTGCCACCAAGGAAGCGAGAAAATGTGTGAATATTCCGTCTTTGAGATCTAGGGAAGAGTTCGAAAGGAGTTGGCGCTTGGCTGCGGAATATCTGGGAACAGTGAGCACTCGCACACACTCGTGTGTCAGACAGCGTACGTTGCTATTTGGGAGACATCTGCACCCATGTCAGCGGCACGCGTAGAACAAGAACTCAACGGCACACATACTCATGATCACACTGCGGACGACGTTCGGACCAAGACCTCGAGTGAAGGTCCGCACGCCCTCCTCCCGACCGATTCTCAGGATGGCGTCAAATGCGTGCTTATACCCGAACCTCTGAGCAGGCTGTTTCGCTCCGTCGGCACACATTCTCACAAGAGCGACCTACACCTCAAGTCAGCGCGCAGACTCGCCGATCAATGGCGCATCCGGACCTCTGTCGGATTCCCGATGAGCCCAGCCAGGCCGCCAGCAGCCCCAGCGCAGATGATCTCCCATCCACTTGTGAGTCGTGCCGCGCCCGTCCGCTCTCGAGCCTTATTTGCAAAGTGGTTGTACAGTCCGAATCTGGCGGTCGAATATGTCGACTGCCGCAGCATTGAGGCTGAAATACCCCACCACAGCGAAGGGATGCCTGTCATTGATATGAGTCTGTCTCGATACGTTGACGAGAAACCGACGCGGCCAGAACTTACCGTCTCGACTTGCGAATTGTATCATTGTCCGCAGCATGTTTTGCCTCGTGGCCATGACCTGCATTCTACTGAGGCTGTCGTCAATTCTCGTTCCAGAGCGTAACGGCAGACCAATGCAGCCTACTATTTGGTCTGGTCGAGTGGATGAGCTAGGATGCCATGTCAGTGGACCTGCATTTCGGAGTCCTGGGGGAGAACTGGAGATCATACTAAAGCAGGCGGCCATTGATGCAGCAGCACCTCTATCCCATGGTCATCAGCAACATGTGCTATGTGGCGAGCAGAGTTGGGAGTCCTCACCCGAGCCAAAACGGCTGTCCTTGCTTCTTTGATTTCGACATGCTCGTTGTTTGTCTTCAAGATACGGCGATGACTGGTTACCCTGCTACTTGTCCGCCAGCATCACAAGCGACGTCGCCCTGTTGTGATGAGTAGTGCGCTTCTGTTTGAAACCAGATATTCTGGGTTATGTCACCTAGAGCTCGGATACGTTGTTTGGGTGCGCAATGCAGCAGTACAACCTACCCACCACGGTAATAGCATCCATCACGCCGTTGTATATCCTGGCGTCGACCCTTCGCAGGTATTGTCCCACATTGCGTTGGTTTGTCCATACGGACGCGGAAGATCATCATCGGCAATATCATGTGGGAATCGCCCTTTCGGACCCCCGCAGGCGCCACAAGCGTCAGATTCCGCCTGCAAAGAGCGAGAGTGCGGCATCAAAAGAATGGCCGAGCACAAAACAGCCGATCACGTGGGATGGCCGGAAGGTGCACTGGCGGCGATGACACCCGTGCGCTGTAGCCGATCTCGCAGATCTTCCTGAACCTCTCCATGATCGGGTTCGAAGAATTATTTTTCCATTCCCATTCTCGTGCCTCTGTGATAAATCGCTCATGAGATATAGATTAAATCGACGCACATCGCCAGTCTCACCGGCAGCGCGGTGGAAGAACTGACGGACGCTCAAGATGGCCTCCTCCACAGCAAGGCGCACACTGCTGCTCTGCGTCAATGATCTCAAGATTGCGAGCTCTCCGAATCCTCATGTCAACCACTTGCTTCCCCGCAGAAACCTGGCCCTGCGCCAATCAAGAGTCAGACCATGGCTCGCCTCGCAACAGCAGTATAATGTGCGATACTTTTCACATTCGCGGCTGAGACAGCGCGAAGCAGCGTCATCCCCCAAGATCGCGGATGATGGCCAGCCCATCATTGACCGCACGAGATCAAAGCTGTTCAAAGATGCCGACGAGGCTGTCGCCGACATCAAGTCCGGATCCACGATTTTCAGTGCCGGGTTTGGCCTCTGCGGGACGGCCGAGACAATCATCACGGCCCTGCACAAGCGTGGACCCGACTCGCTGAACAACCTCACTGCCGTATCCAACAATGCTGGCGCGGCAGGCGCGGGTGGCTTGTCGCCGCTGACCCAGTCGGGCCAAATCACGCGCTGCATTCTCTCGTACCTGGGCAACAACAAAAAGCTCGAGCAGAAGTACCTGAACGGCAACATTGCGATTGAACTATGTCCGCAAGGGACGTTGGCGGAGCGCATTCGCGCCGGCGGGAGTGGGATTCCGGCCTTCTATACCCCGACCGGTGTTCGTACGTGGGAACCTCTGGCGGGGATTGCTTGTTATACTCAACGCTGACGTCCTTCCAGACACCTTCATTCAAACAGGCGAGATCCCGACACGACTCGGCCCCGCAGATCCGGCGACGAAGAAATCCGTGGTGCTTGAACCGGGCAAGGCGCGCGAGACGAGAATCTTCAACGGCAGAACCTATGTCATGGAGACGGCCCTGACCGGCGATGTCGCTATCATTCGGGCGTGGAAGGTCGATGAGGCGGGGAACTGCCAGTTCAGGTGAGGCCCACTGTCCCTTCCCTGGGCTCAACTGTGTGAAAACTACACCTCTAGTACATTTGGACGCTAACCCATCCCTCTCTCTCTTCTAGATACACCACCAAAGCTTTCGGACCCATCATGGCCAAAGCGGCGCGCCTGACGATCGTCGAGGCCGAAAACATTGTGCCCATCGGCTCGATCGACCCCAACGACGTCCACCTCCCCGGCATCTACGTCGACCGCATCGTCCCCGCCACGGTGGAAAAGAAGCTCGAGATCAAGAAGACCCGGCCTGCCAACGGCACCACCACCCAGGGAGGAGACGAAGCCCGCGCCAGCGATTCCAAATCCGACGCCCTCGTCCGCCGCGACCGCATCGCCCGTCGCGCCGCTAAAGAACTCAAACATGGGATGTACGTCAACCTGGGCGTAGGGATGCCGACGCTCGCGCCCAGCTTCCTGCCCGAGGACGTCAAGGTGTGGATCCAGAGTGAGAACGGCATCCTCGGCATGGGCGCGTACCCAACCGAGGACGAAGTGGACCCGGACATCATCAACGCGGGCAAAGAAACCGTGACGCTCGTGCCCGGCGCGGCCACGTTCGACAGCGCCGAGAGCTTCGGCATGATCCGTGGTGGGCACGTCGACGTCTCGATCCTGGGCGCCCTGCAGGTCAGCGCTGCGGGCGATCTCGCCAACTACATGATCCCCGGGAAGGTGTTCAAGGGGATGGGCGGGGCGATGGACCTGGTCTCGAACCCGGGCCAGACCAAGATCGTGGTCACGACGGATCACGTCGACAAGTTCGGCGCGCCCAAGATCGTCGAGACGTGTTCGTTGCCCTTGACGGGCGCGCGGGTCGTGAGCACGATCATCACCGACTTGTGCGTCTTCGAGGTCGATCGCACGAAGGGCACGTTGACCCTGACAGAGCTGGCCGACGGCGTTACTGTTGACGAGGTCCGAGGGAAGACGGGCGCCAAGTTTGCCGTTGCCGAAGACCTTGGCTCGATGGAGTAGGTCCTCATGTAGAAGACGAGGATGACAATGAGGAGGATGACGAGGATGAAAAGACGTTCTTATTTCACGGTGTCCCGCCCGAGAGAATAAGGCCGCATGGGATGTACATGTAACATAGACACTGGTGCGCTGATACATCATACACTGATAGAGTCATGCAGTCACAAGTCACAGTCATAAGCCATACATGTATCATATATCCATGCATATATACAGCTGCGCACCGGCCAAGGAAGTAACAGTAGGACTTTAACTATCCACTAGAGCTTGTATCTCATCCTCTTGTTCTCGCCATCCGTCATGTCGCTGAAGGCATCAATCAGATCTCTGGTGTCGTCCTGATAGTCCTGTCCTTCTTTCGACTTGTCTCGCCTCCTGTTCTCCACGGTATAGACAATGTACAAGGCTGCAAAGAGGCAAATGTTAAGGCAGAAAGCGGTCAACGAGACGGCGATCCCGGTTGTATAGTGAGGTGCCTCGGTAGCAATGAAGGTCTGAGGAGATACAATGTTTGCCACGCAGTAGCTGATGAAGAAGAGGGTCCCAGAGACCGTCTTTTTGGTATACCCGGCAACGTTGGAGGCCAGAAGCGAGTACATGATTCCCGCGGATGCTGCGACACAGCCGAGGAAGAATACTGCAAAGAGATGGAGCCCCTTGGTGTGCGCATTCAAAGGAGATGCGTACAGAATGGAGCAGGAGACCACCCCCGGGATGTAGCACAGGATGATGGCAAAAATCCGTTTGCCTTCGCCGTATTTGCTCGACAGGAAAAATGAGACAACCAGGACTGTGAAGGCGAAGATGGCGGCTGAGGGAATGCTCAGCAGCACGGCTTGGTAGGTCGAGTAGCCGAATCCCTTGATGATAAGACCAGTGAAGTTGGTTTGCAAGCTGTTCGTCATGTTGTGGACAAAGACACCCGCCACCAGCATCCACACTTTCGGATCGCAAAGAGCTTCCTTGACCTGTGGCCATTTGTGGTGAGCGTTCTTGACGCCGGTTTTGTTCGACTTGAGCCGTTCCACAGCAATGAGGCGCTCCCGTTCGTTAAGCCACTTTGCCGTCATGGGAGAGTCTGGCAACAAGTACCACAGGGTCGTTCCAAACAGAACCGTGAATATGCCGAAGAAGATGAACATCCACTGATACGGGAAAAGCCCCCTGGCGTGCAAGTGAGCGACCCCGTAGAATATGAAGCCTGCCGGAATGGAGATGATCCCATTGGCGCAATACCACAGGGCGATACGAGCGGGCTGCTCCTCCCGCTTCCACCAGGACGACGTGATCAGGACAAAGCCAGGGTTCAGGCAAGACTCAAAGACACCCAGAAAGAATCGGGCGGCCATGAACGGGCCGAAACGGGTGCAAGATCCCATACAGGCCAGGACCAGCCCCCACAACATGAAGTTGACGGTGATATATTTCCCAGTAGGGAAGCGTTGCATAAAGATATTGGTCGGATACTGGGCGACCAGGTAGCCAATGTAGAAGATTGTGATGAGCAGCGAAAATTGCTGGCCCTTGAGCTGGGCTTCCTTGATGAGGCCATAAGTGGCGGCTTGGGAGATGGTCTGATTGATCCATGAGCAGGGCGTACACGAAAAATGACGTGTTGCATACCAACTTGTCCACAAACTGGATCCCATTGACGAACAACATCAAAAGCGCCAGACGAAAGTCGATCTTGCGGAGGACTCGTCTCTCCTCGTCCTTCGTATACGGCTCATAGTGCGTGTGGAGGACCGTGAGTGCGAGGTCGCCGTCTTGCATAGTCTCGAGCTGAATCTTGGGCTCGTCACAGAACAGCGCCTGCTCCTGATGTTCACTTGTAGCGGTTTTCTCGGGTGGCGACATTGTGGATGGAACAGACGTTGGTGGTGGTGGCGGAGGTGGATTTGTAGAGATAACGGAGTCACTCATAGTCATCCTCTTCGCCCGTCTAGCAGCAGGACTGGATCTGGACCAGCATTTCGCCTTCATTATATAGCCATCCAACTTATTTAATTCTCCCCCCATGCTTGGGACTGGCCACTATGGGGTCCCCGCAAAACGGAACCGGAACCTAGCGTACCTTTTAACTTCAGTTCCGTCCAGATCCTGTTGAACTTGAGAGTCGATTGGGCAATCCCATCAGTCAGCGAGCGGGGACGACGAAGCTCCCGGCTGTCTGCTTCGGGAGCCCAGCACATCATACTGGCCATCGCCGTCTATTGCGTGCAAGTGTGAGCGCAGCCTTTTGGTGGCGTTTAAATTCTTCGTCGGCAGTTGGCCCCTGGAACGTAGAGGCTCCCATAACCCTCCTATATGGCGGAAAAGATCTTAGCCGTGCATGATATCGGACGTTGGACTCCATACTGGCATCCCGCGTTTCTTCCGTGCGCGGGTGCTCCTGGACGGCGGGTTACAGTCTTGCTTGTGTCTGCTGCTGCTCTAAGACATGGAGGATTTTTAATATCGGCGGCCTTTGCAACTCCTCAAGAGTCAACCAGTTGTCATTCCCACCACTGGCGACCTACTTCCTGTCAGTTAGCTCTGCGAAGAATGAAGATCAGCCAGTATTGCCCTTCGTTGCAAAGCGAGATCATCGGAGAGTATGATAACTCCTATGAACTTGGATATTTTCGGGGCATTCCATATGCAACGGTCGATAAGCGCTGGACTCATAGCCAACCGCGGCATTCTCTAGACAGTCCTTTCGATGCCACCGCGTTTGGTCCTCGGTGCGTTCAGGAAGAAGGAGAGGTGCTCGTGAGTGGTGGAACCAATGATCCGACGCCGGGCGACGATGAATTCACGTGCCTCAATTTGAATATTTGCGTTCCGAGAGAGGGTTTGCAACAATTCGAAAATGGTCACATCAGGAGAAGGATCCCTGTCATGTTCTGGATACATGGGTAAGCAAGCACCAGCCGATAGACACGAAATTCTCGCTAAGAAACATCCAGTGGGGGGTTCAAGTACGGCGCGAACTCGGTGGCACGGTATCGTCCACACAGCCTGTGTTCGATAGCTAGGAGATCCGACCATCCGGTCATTCTCGTGCAGGTTGGATACCGGCTCGGAGCCCTTGGATTTGCCGCTTCAGAAGACCTTATCGCTGAACAGGAGCAAGAGTCGGCTGTGAACGGTGCAGGTGGCAACAGGTCTGCACCCGACGTGACCGTTGGGAACTTTGGTTTAATCGACCAACGCAACGCCCTGAAATGGGTTCAAGACCACATCCAAGACTTTGGTGGAGATCCAGACAATGTGACGGCCTTCGGTATCAGTGCCGGCAGTGCCAGTGTCCATTATCACATTTTGACGGGCGAACCCATGTTTGATCGCGCAATTTGCATGTCAGGCGCGGCACCTACGATGGGACCTTTACCATTTGACCGATATCAGCAGGCCTGGCGAGATATGTGCCATAAGATAGGCGTGGAAGGCGAACCTCGTAAGAGACGCTTGGAGATATTGAGAAGAATGCAACCCCTGGAGATCCTGCGAAGCTATTCGACTGCCGCCTTGGGCCCCATGAGTGATGGCGTCGTGCTGCCCAAGTCCTGGACTTTCGAGCAGCCGAATCGGACGAGATGCCAGTCACTGATTATCGGGGACACCAACGTCGAGGGCCTCATTCTGGACGGAGTTGCCAAACGAATGAAGCCGTCGCAATTACAGCAAAAAATCCGGTCCTTGCTGTCGGAAGCTGAAGCGGGAGAATTCTGCCGCCTGTTTGCCTTCACTGGGGACGATGAGCAGCCATGGGAGACCTATCGAGACTCGATGCGGCGCTTTCTGTCAGTCATGATGTTCCACTTCCCTAACATGCGCATTGCAGAAACTTTCAAGGCCTCGGGTGGCGGTGATGCATTCCTGTATCACTTTGAAGAACCATCACCCTACCCAGGGCCCACGTACGGGCTGTCGTATCACGGCCAATGTGCACTGTACATGTACTGTGTCGAGAATCATGCACTGCCCATAGTGTCCCAACAAGTGGCAGAAGCTATGGCAGAGACATGGACTGCCTTTGCTCACGGGAAACAACCCTGGGAGCCTTACACAGAGGCGGAACGGTTCATGCGGTTTGGACCGAGAGGGAAGACTGAACTTTGCCACCGAACAGGCGACGAGACTCGAGATTATGCACCTGTGGCTTGGCTAAAGGAACATTTTGAGCCTGTGAAGCGGTTGGCCCAGGAGATACTCAACGGAGAGTAGAAGTGTCTTGGTGGAGAAGATTGTGAGATACTGAGTAGTCACCAGCGGCATTGACTTTAGCAGCCGGTCCCGAGGATGATGTTGGCGTCAAGGCTAAAGACGCCTAGAAGGGCGGTCTAGGCATCCTGCACGCCGAGCCAAGGACCGCTACGTGGCTGAGGAGCTTACTTACTGTAGTACTCCGTATGGCATTTGAATTGCGGGGGCTCCGAGTTTGAGGGGCATTAAAATCTACCGTTGAAGTCTTGCAGATCTCCCTGTTTAGCAAGAGGCATACATTCCCTGCCAACCATCTTCGTCCAGTTTCCTTTCGTATGGCTGAAAATGTGGACGAGTTCTGCTCCTCCTGAGTACGATAGCAGCTGCAAGGCCGTTCCACCAAAGCCAAAACGCCGCAAGGTCGAAGTGGCATGCGACACTTGTAGATTAAGAAAGTCACGGTGTGATGCTGGAAGGCCACGTACGCACCGGCAAGAAACAAAAGGCCTGGAGCCGAAAAGCTGACAGGAACTGCAGAGTGCGGAGCATGTATGAGACGCAAAAATGTCGGACGAGTCTGTGTGTACGCGGAACAGCCGCCACCTCTGATATTCAGTCCAACTCCAATGGCATCCTTGACCGATCCAGGAATCACCCCAGGTCCGAGCAGTAATGGCGAGACTAATAAGGATGAGACGGTTGCAGATAGCAATGTCGGTGGTGGCGATCAGAACTGGATGCTGAAAGCTGGCCTTCTCGCCGCCTCCAGCTCAGCCAGCTTCTTCAACACTGTTTTCAAGGAGTCTTCCAGCAATGAACCAAAGACCAGAAACAAGCCTTCTAACGACAGTGAACCCGAAATCGGAGATACACAACCGATGCTTAACGAGTCATCGTTCGCCCGTGCCGCGACCTACCAAAAGAGCATCCACTCTGCTGAGTATGTCCTTCCGAGCCGCAAGGTCGCCGATACCTTGATCGATCATTTCTTTCGACATGCCTACATCCAATGGGTTGACCGGCTGAAGTTCATGCGGTGGTACGAATGTCTATGGACAGGTGAGAACAAGCCAGCGGAAGACGTCTTCGATGAACAAATCAACTTCGCAAACCTCAATATCATCTTCGCCCTCGTGTATCAGTCAGAGCCTGAAGAGCTGGCGGACGACCAAGCCCAATTGGCCCAAGCCTACTTCCTCCGCGCACAGAAACTTCTCCAACTCTGTCTGCTGGATCTCAACCATATGGACCTGCTTTGGACGTTACTGCTGCTAGCCCAGTGGTTCCAGAGCGTCAACAACGTGCGAGGATGCACTGCCCTGATCGGCTTGTGCATACTGATTGGGCGCAATCTTGGTTTGCACAATCCCGAGAAGGTCAACAATTTACCGAACCAGTATCAGCGTGAGATGGCTCGGCGAGCATGGCAAGGCTGCATCCTGATGGACCGCATTACGGCCATGATATCAGGCCAACCGTTGCAGATTTCTCAGGATGTTGCCAAAAGAGCAACCTCTTTTTTGGCCATTGACGATGAATATCTGAGCACGAATCCCAGTCCCAGCATGAGCACTGTCTCCGCCGTCCAACCACCAGGGAGACCGTCGAACGTCTCGTTCTTTCTGGCGTTTTGCCAGCTCCATCTCATTCTTGGCGATGTATTGGATCACCAAGACCGTGTCCGGCAGGATGATCGATCCGCCGTCGACGTCAACCATGTCATAGAGATAGACAGCAAGCTCGACGCCTTCTGCAAGGCACTGCCGCCTCACCTGCGCATCTACGACAGGCTGGCGGAAACGCACGATCAGAGTAGCAATGCGGCATACACTGGACCTATAGTGCATCTACATGCCCGCTTCCTGCACATCCGCATTCTACTTTACCGAATCTTCTTCCTCCACGGAGCGGAGAAATTGAAGCATTCCGAATCGACGCCCTCCTGTTCAGAGTCCTTCGCGGATGCCGTAACACACCAAGGCATAGTTACCTGCGTCCGTACTGCGCAGCAGATACTCGATCTCATCGGAACGCGCCTTCTAGCCGACGACAGGGGACCGCGCCTGGTGCCTCAGTGGTGGCACACTGTCACATACGTGTACACGGCGGCTACCATTCTCATCGCCGCGCACACCTTCCCCAAAGTGGTCGAGGAGATTGGCGCGACGAATCTGACAGACAGCATCCAAATGGGGCTCCAGATCTTAAACCACCATACTCGGTATGGCGAGTCTGCGCGACGTTGCAAGAATGCCTTGACCATCCTGTGCGGGCGGCACGTTGGCTATCATCCTAAGGATGGCGACTGCGCAGGAAAGCAACAACGACAACAAACGCTCAACGGAACGACGACTGCGAAAACGCCACCGGCCTTTTGGAATGAAAGTCTCAATACCCAGCTCAACGTAGCAGAGATCTCGGCCGATTTTGGTTGGGATTTAACAAGCCCCTCCGATCTGTTCCGAGGGGAGGGTATGGAGTCTCTGCTGTTCTTCAACACGAATCTCTAGGGGTGGACTTGATGCCGGCCTCCATGGTCTTCTTCTCCGCCTCCAAGTCCCACGGTTGGAAGACGTGCCCGGAGAGGAACATTCGTATTCTTGAACGGCTTACCTGTGGCCAGGGAGTCCAGGCAAGGGTCGTAGTTGTCCCGAGCATATTATTTCAGGGCTATGTTTCCAGAACCATCTCCTAATCTCAACAAAGGCCACTTCGGCGATCTTGGAGCCTCCTTCGTTGCTGTGGGCTCAACATCATGGAACTCGTGTATTATAATAGGACGGATACTCTCTCTTCTTAGCAGCTGATACAATCTTAGTCGTTGTTTAGGCAGATTGGAAGGCAACACAGCGACTTAACTTAGTCTATTATAGTATTTATATCCTTCGTCCTAATTAATGGCGAGGTGCGAGTGGTTTTTACTCTTCTTAGCATATAAAGAACGATATGAACCATCTCCGGACATTACAGTACACCCTTACTAATCAAGAAGAACACAAAGCTTTTGGTACCCGAAGGCGACGACTGTTCGGGGTTTCTATGTATAGACGTATATACCTCTTTTACTGTCTCGATTCTACAATTTCGCCTTCAACTTCTCGGCCCCCAGGTTCATGCCCGGCGCAAACGTCGTGCCGTGGCCTTCACTGAGCGCCTGGATCAACTCGTCGATCGTGTTCAAGATCCACTGATTTCCCTCATCCGTGGCCAGCCACTCTCCACCCTCGACCTCCCTCTCCGCCGTGCCGTCCTGATACGCCTTGCGCAACCCAAATACATGGCTCGTGACCTGTGGGCCGACGCCAGTCTGGGCCCTCAAGCACGCAATCGCTGCCAGGGAGGTCAGAACGCGGCCCACCCGGAGAGGGGAGTCGTTGGGCGGATCGGACAGCAAGTTCGAGTAGTGGCCGTTGATGATATGGACCGGCAGGTTGGGGTGCGATTGGGCCAGCCGGGCGAGCAACTTCTCCTCAAACGGCTTGTAGACCGAGTCCCAGAGCCGGCGGCCCCGGGCCAGCGAGTTGGCGATGTTCTGCGGCGTCAGCTGCCGGGACGGCGGGGCGGGGATCTTGTCGACCACGTCCTTGGGCAGGCCTTCGCGGAAGGCGCCGAGCACGTTGATCGTCCGCGGGATGCCGTTGAAGGAGATGCATTTCAGGCCGACCTCGCGCATGAGACCCGCGGTCTCGGGCGGGGACGGCGCCGACGGCAGCGATGACGCGAAGTGAAACAGTTCGACCATCGATTGCGGCGAGTTCATCGTCATGGTCGTCGCGGTCGAGATGGTCAGCCACGCGGGGATGCCGACGCCTCGCTCATGGGCGCTGGATGCTACACGTGAAAAGGTTGAGCGAATAGATGGCGGGGCTTTGAGTGTGCCGGGTAGGGCGTGGGCAGCATTGATGAGTTGTTTTAATGGCTCCGAGAGTTTCGACATGGTGTCTGATGTGTGAGGGTGGCTGTGGATGCGACGGGCTGGGAGATACAGTTAGTGTGTCACTTGAGAGGAGAATGGCCGCGAGAAGAAAGGGAAACGGAAGGGACCAAGACGGCCTGCATACAGCTTTGACGTTGGCGTTGACTTTGTTGTCCTCGCGCTTCTCGCCACCGAGGTCGCTCTTCCTCTTTCTTCCCGGCGGCGTTATCACTCATGTAAAAGGCCCGAGAATGCGCGATTGGTGGGCCGGTCGTATGCAAGGCTGGTGTCACCAGGTTCCCGTTGAGGCAAAAACAAAAATCAAGTTGTTGAGATGGAGCTGTTGGCGAGGTCAACGTCTGAGTTTCCGGTCATGCAACCGCCCACGGTAAAATGAAGGTCCGATGAACGGAAGATGAAGCGAGTCTGACTTCGGCAAGATTCTGGGCTCCGTCGGACATTCTTCTACGCCCCTCCAATGATCGCCGGCGATTGCGGCCCTTCCTCCAATCACACCCCGTCATTATTCAGGGTCTGCTTCATCGTTGTCCCTTTGTATCGCCGTGTGTCGCCCGCCTGACACGGCCATTCACCGATGTCCGCCATACTCCATCCAGGAAGCTTGGTCGTGCTTATTGGTGCCTCTAGGAATGAAGTAACGTCGGCGAGGCTTGGCCGACGCACGACGTCGTGCGACCACCTTCGTTGAGACGCGATTTCTGATCACTAAATATGGTGACTGGGCCGCACATCCTTAGCGATAGGCGGGTAGGGAAGCTTTCCTCGACAGATCCCTGACCCATGGGGTAGAACGACAGATAGTACGGGGCCCAACATTTGGTTCTTCGATATAAAGCTGATGGTCGACCCCGGATTTTCATGATCTTTTGCTCCTTCTTGCAGTCCGGGAAGTTGAATTGAAGTGCCTTGAATCTCCCCTCCCTGCCTCTGCTCTCTTCCCTTCTCGTGCCACTTGCGTCTCAGCCGTCATCAGTTCTTCCGTTGCAGTCCGACACGTCTCTGGCGGCTTCACGCTCACATGGCTGAAGAGAAGGTTGCTCACGAGCCTATGGCTGAAAAGCCCGACGATGCTCAGTTCGAGACCTCCAGTCAGGTGCCCTCAGCTGACAAGACCGGCTCGGTTTCAGCACTGGCTGATGACGCCAATACCCAGGCGCTGACTCGAAAGCTCCTATGGAAACTGGACACAAGGTATGCTCTACAATACTCGGATTCTGTTTCCGATCATGTGCATTTTGTTTAACCTCGCGCGCTCCGTTTAGAATCCTTCCGGTGCTCGCCCTGCTGTTCCTCTGCTCGTTCTTGGACAGGACCAACGTCGGGAATGCGAAGATCTTGGGCCTCGAAACGGATATTGGAGTCAGCAATGGCCAATACGCCAATGGTCTTGCCATCTTCTTTGCATTCTATATTGCCGCAGAATTGCCTAGCAACCTTGTGCTGAAGAAATTCAGCCCACGGTTATGGCTCGCCTTCTTGACCTCCGCCTGGGGCATCATCGGGATGTGTCTGGGATTCATTCGGAACTATGGCGGCTTCTTGACCGTCCGGGCATTTCTCGGGCTTGCCGAAGGAGGCCTTTTGCCGGGTATGTATCTTCTCGGCCAATCCCACGAGGCGTGCAGACGTTAATCTACGACCAGGCATGGTGCTTTATCTCTCAGGAATGTATACGAGAGGCGAACTTGCCCTCCGCATTGGCTTGTTCTACACGAGCGCGTCTCTTGCCGGAGCGTTCGGAGGTCTCCTAGCTCGGGGACTTTCTGCCATTGGGCCTACTGGCGGCGCCGTCGACGCGGGTTGGCGATGGATCATGATTATCGAAGGCCTATTGACTCTGGCTGCAGGAGTGGCGTCATACTTCATCCTCCCCAACAATGTCTCCACCGCTTGGTTCTTGAGTCCCGAGGAGCGAGAGCACGCAAGACGCAGGCTCCAAAATGATACCTCGGCGCATCTGCCTGACGGCCAGCAAAGTGAAGGCGTCGAAAAGTTCCGGTGGTCGGAAGTCCGCCGCGGAATCCTCAACGTGCAGCTGTGGCTGAGCGCAACGGCCTACTTCGCCATCCTGTCCGGGCTGTATTCCTTTGGACTGTTCCTGCCGACCATTATCAAGGGACTGGGCTACACAGCAAATGAGGCCCAGCTATGGTCCGTCATTCCCTATGCTGTGGCGGCCGTTGTGACCGTCATTGTTGCTTTCATTTCCGACCGCTCGAAGCTGAGAGGAGTGATGATGCTGTGTACCCTGCCGTTGGCGATCATCGGGTATGCCGCCATCGCCAATGTCGCGGAGCACGACAACCACACAAAGTACGGCATGACATTCTTGATGGCCACGGGATTGTACGCCAGTGTCCCGCCAGTGCTGGTTTGGAACTCAAACAACTCTGCTGGACACTATAAACGGGCCACGACCTCGGGCATGCAATTGGCCATCGCCAACGCGGGAGGCTTCGTCAGCTGTGAGTACACACCTACTGGGACCCCAAATATCACGGTGCAGACGACATTAACGCCACGATAGCATTTATTTACCAATCTGAGGAAGCTCCTCAATATCACAAATCGCATAGCATCATTCTGGGCTTGTTAGTCTATGCTTGGTTCGCGTAAGTCCTCGAGCTGTGCTTCTCGGTTTCTACCCCCGGGCTTGTACTAACGCTTCGGACAGGGTGTTGTGCAACGTCCTCTACTGCGCTAAGATCAACCGGGACAAGGCTAATGGAAAGTACGACAAATATATCGGGTATGGGGACGACCGAGATCCCGAGTTCAAGTTGGTGTTGTAATAAGAAGTCTCGAGACGTCTGTGGGACAAACCTAATGCGTCATGTGGGAGAAGGGAAACCCTTCAGAGGAACTTAAATCGCGAATGGCGAGTCGGTTCCTCAGTAGAGATCGGAACCGAGTTTATACAGAGCATTTTCCCTCGATATCCTCTCTGTAAGGAACCGATGATTGTGCGGGGTGAGTCTCCTGTATTGTTACGCCGGGCGGGGTATGTCGTACACCTTCGATGTACGAGTACAAGCCGTTGGCATCTTCTCAGTTGTGAGTGAGTTGTCACTTGCACAGCGGACAGAGTTGACAAACGTCCCAAGTGACGGATATAAAGAGTACTGCCTGGCCAGGACTGCCGCTCCCCTTCAATTTCAGCTTGTGTTGAATTCCCGACATCATAGAAAGTCGTCCTTTTCCCACCAAGCCAGCAGTTCAAACTCATCGGCATACTTGAAGTCATTTGCCGCTCTGAACATCTTTCTTCATCTTCACTTCACCCCAGAATATCCGCCGCAGCATTATTTTCCGTTCTCAATATGTCTGCTTCTCGTCCACCCAATCCCACACAGATCCCTAATGGCCTGCCCGGCCTCACCACCCACCTCACCGGCCACGATGCGAGCACGGGCAAAGCCATCGTCCAAGAAAGTCGGCCCGGCAATTGGTCGGTCTACGACGACAAGCTGATGGCCTTCAACGTCGTCTACACGACCTCTCAATTCCCCGCAAACCTCAACGACGACGCCGACATCAAGGCCCACGACGAAACCCTGTCCAAGGGCAAACTTGGTCTGGTCAATTCCAACGGCACGGTCTGCCGCGTCGTTGACTTCGCACCTGGCTACGAATGCATCATGCATCGGACTCAGAGCCTGGATTACGGCATCATTCTGGAAGGCACCATTGAATTGGTCCTGGACAGTGGGGAGAGAAAGCTCATGCAGAGAGGGGATGTTGCGGTTCAGAGGGCAACGATGCACGCATGGAAGAATACTAGCGAGACCGAATGGGCAAGGATGATCTTCGTATTACAGGACTGTGAGAAATTGGAGGTCGGCGGCAAGGCGTTGAAGGAAGATCTTGGGAGGGGTGTCGAGGGCTTGCCTCCGAGCGGCAACGACTCTTAGGTATGGAAGAGGAAAGCAAAAAGAAAGGATGATTAGTATTTGCGAGGGCAACCCATGATACATAGGTTACGAACAATTCTTCACCCCCTCGAGTGACCGTAGAAGACGCGTTATTGTCTCGTGTCGTTGGCACCGCTAGTCTCCTCAGTACCACTGAGTACAGTACTGGCTATTGTAGAAAATCGTCCGGCAAGATCTGGCGAACTGCAACGTGGGGATCCTCGGCGTCGTGCGCCCCTACAATGCTAAATAAGGGACCAGTCACACCCCACTGGGTGGATTGCGACGTTGAGGCAATCAACCGGTTGCCGGTGTCACTTGAATCTCAGCGGGTTTGCAGATGGGGTGGCGCTCTTGTAGGGCGTTTGAGGCAAGCCTGTTTCAGGGGCGACCGAAAACTCCGAGAGCCAAGAAGCAGCATGGATGACGAGATTGCAGGACTGATGGACTTATTGGTGGCGAGGCAGCCAAAACACGTCGGCGGCAGTGAGTCTCGAAATTGACAGGCGATAAGCAGCAGCGATGAAGGAGAAGCGGCGCAAACCATGGGAATCGGTGGTAGGAGCGATGAGTTGATGAATCCGACTGCTCAATGTCAATCTATCGCGTGCATGTGCCTTTCGTGCCCAGAATAGACATTGTGAGGGATGCATCTGATGCGGCCACAAAGCCCACTCTGCCCACGGCCACTTTCTCGGAGGATTTCGAGCTGTGCCCTGACATTGCGACAGGACGCCACGCGAGAGACTAAGAGAAATCTGAAGCACGCCAGGCCGATGGGGCCTCGAGGGCGACGCTGAGCTCCTGCAGCCGTGACTGGCTGGCTGGACCTCCCCCTCCCCATCTTCTCCGAACGCCCATGCTCGCTGTTTCCATCATTTTGGATTCTGTGACCGGCGCTGTTCGAAGATTGGTCTCAGGCACGCTGTCTGCCGTGGTCCTCCCTGCATCAGCTGCCGACCTTGTGCTGCCCCATGCCCGCCGATATCACGCTGCCTGGCCGAGATGGCTGAAAGGAACAATGCTGATTCGGCTATCGAGAGGGCTGCATTGATGGTCACAGAAAGATCGAAGACTCGCATTCAACCTCATCCATGCAAGTCATGCCACACCCCGGTCTTTTGGCGTGCGTTTCTTTGCAATCGCGTGGTTGAAGGTTGTTCCCAGATGGCCTAAGTAATTCATGTCATACCGTGGCATTGGCGGGCTGGCAACTTTTGTTGCACTTCGTGCCTCGAATGCTGTTTCTGACTTTCCTACCTTCCCCAAACTCAGACTCGACGACCTCGACACCCTCGGTAGAAGGAACACTGCAGGGCAGAGCGTGCATGGCCGTGTCATGATGCTCACCTTGTAACAGTCTCATGGTGCCCTTGATTTCAGGGATCTAGAGCCGAGTCTCCAGGTCTCTCGCTTATCACCATCCGTTTCCCAGTCACTCATTTGTCAACGTTTTAATCGGTTCATTTTTCCTTCCCGGCTGGTTCGGGACTTCCAACATGCCGACGAGGTGGTTATCAATTCGAAAACGAAATCCTTTGCTTCTGAACGATCCGGATTCACAGCCTCCGGCAAACAAGCAGGAATTTGATTTTGCTTTTGGGGAGCCGCCCTCAGTTGCTCAGACGGACACGCCCAGAGTTGGGCCCAGGCTGGTTCATATTCGCCCGACAACTTCTGGAGGCAATACAGGCAAGAGGAAACTACGGGTCGAGGTGCCCTCAATCCGACCTCGAACGTCAGACACTCACAAACCCGCACCGCTGCACAACCTCAATGGTCTGTCGAAGTCGGAAGACAGCTTTATAGGCCTGGCTTTTGGTAGCCCAAGCCATCCGCCTGCGAGTTTCGGCACCCAGGCTGAGGCCCGCAGTCCAGACGAGCACCAACAAGGACTTCGAGACAAGACCAACCAAATGCAATCCAAGAGATGGAGGAAGTTTGGCACCCTGTTCAAGACACGCCATGTTCTCAGACGGGATGAAGTTCCGTCAGGACCGAGCATCGGTCTTCCTATGGGCCTGGTAGTATTGGACAAAGACCCAACTCTTCAGCCCGATAATGCCGGGGACGATCGGGCAAGACCTGGGCAACCAGAGCAGCCAAAGCGTGAACCACCTCCGCCGCCGGGTGAGAAGGGTGTGAAAACAACACCAACGGATGCAGGCTTGCCTCTGCACAGCTCCGAAGACGACCTAATGTCTAGACCTTCTACTGCAACGGCAACCGATGCTGGCTCCGTGGGAGAGCCTCACAGCAGACCGCCGATACCGAAGCTAGAACTAGCCATCCCCCGGAACTTGGACGCTGCTAAGCGCTCCTCTTCACTTCTGGCGAGACGTAGCAAGACCTTGGACAGCCTCAAATCGTTCGAGGACAGTCGACCTACCACCAAGGGCACAGTGGACGGTGATCCAGATGACAGCTCGAAACCTGGCTCCAAGCCTCTCACGCCGCTCATGCCACCGAGACGGTTAACGACACCGACCATGACCAGGTCACCGGCAGTGAGCAAGTATTCACTGTTCCCAACCACGTCTCCTGCACCGGTCAAGTTCGTAGGCAAAGTGCCCAGCACAGAACAAGACACTCTCTCGGCAGGTCAACTAAAGAGATCGGCCACCTCTCCTGCACGACTGTCTCCGATGCAAGATCAATTCTCCGGGGTGTCGAAGCCAGTGCCGCTCTATCCCAAGAGAGTAGACTCCATCGAGCAAATCTTTCACAGCCCAGAAGATAATACAGCATCCACCGACCGCGAAGCACCCTGGAGTTCGGCTCATTCTTTCCAATCATCCGTATCTTCCGCAACCACAGTGGACGAGATATTCTTCGACATCAAGTCGTTCCGGGACTCGAAGGGCGTGGAGGACGGGCATTTTGTCATGACGCGGCCGGACTCTGCACAAGTCGAGCTTGCCCGCACGAGGTCGAAGCGGGCAACCCCTTCAAGTCGCCTGCGGCAAATGGAGGCTTCGACATCCGATGAATGCCCGTCGGAACCAGCGCCAGCATCGACCGGCAGCCAGTCTGCGTGGACCACCAAACACACTTCCGTCAATACGGCTTACTTCGATGAGGCAATAGCTGCAGTGGAACGACTCACCACGCCCACCGGGAACATTCCTAGTTTAGATATGTTGCCGTCCATTCCTACCGTTACAATAGCAGAGCATGACGACCGACCACCACTGCCTTCCCCACTGTCGAAACTGCAGCCTCCAAAGCCGGCGGATCATCATCTCAGACTCACCAGCAAAAGCCACGAAGAAGTCAGCCGACTGATTCCTTCACCTGTGGTAGAGTTGAAAGAAGATGACTCTCCCAGACCGGACGCGTCACCGACAACGGGTCCCAAACCTACTCAACAAATCCTGGCGGCCAAGTTGGCCTCGCCCCGGATTGCAGCGGTCAAGCGCGTCGATCGACCGATTGACGACTCGCCGACCATCCCGCAAGGCTTCCCGAGTCCAAAGCGAACTCCAAAAGCTCCCTCACCTTCGGAAGACAAGCCACCGCCGGTGCCGAAGAAGGATGCCAAGTTCATCCCTATGTCGAAATTTGCGCCCAAGGGTACTGTAACGGCCATCGAGCAGCGAGCGGGGGTCACACCGACGAGACCTGTCCGGGCCAACACCGATGATTCGGTCCTACGTGCCCCGCCTCAACGGGTGTCGAAGGAACGGTCAGCCACGATGCCATCCTCTGTCCAGACACAACCACCTCACCAGTCTCCTCAGAGCTCGTCCCTCCGTGGTCTAGAGAAGACTGTCCCACCTCGTCCCAACCCAGTCGCCCTGAACCCCATTGGCTCCGCCGAAGTCGCTGTTGCGCGGACGATCTCCCTCTCTCGCAAACAATCCGCTCGGGTGCACATTCCAGGACCTCGACTCGCTGCCCGCCGCGCAGAAGCTCAAGCCCAGGCCCAACCACAAGTTCCCCCACAACAGCTGCAGCGTCAACCCTCTGCCCACAACCGTAACCCCTCCGCCGTATCGCAAAAGTCCAACAAATCCGCTAAAGGCGGCATCCTGGGCCACCGGCACAAACGGACGGCCTCGTCGGCGAAATCCGCCTCGCGGGCTTCGAAGGACTTCTCGACCAAGACCAAAGTCGTCAAAGCACAAGCAGATGGCAAGTCTGGCGGTTTCGGAAAACTCATGTGGAGCAAAGAGTCCGAGAAGAAACTCATCAAGGAGGCTCGAAAGTGGGAAATCCTCGAGAAGAAGAGCTACTCGCCCATTGTGGTGCAGGCCGAGAGAGGCCATCGGCCTGGTCTTTCCGTGGGATTGGTTGTGGAGAGCACCTGATGATCTCAGAGTGGGTCTTGAAAGGTGTTCGATTTTCTTCTTCACCATCTTACATTGTGTGGTGGTTTGTGTTATGCACCTCTCTTCATGTCGGTCTGCTTGATTGACGACAATTTTCTTTTCTTCGGCGTTCGTTCCGCATTGCATGAGCGCCTTGCACGTACGGACTACGGACGAAATCGCGCATCGAGTATCATATGCGTGTGTACGGAGTACATAGCGCGCCCGCGCCGGACATCTCAAGAGGCCGAGGGAACGGGGGCCCGCAGAATTCGGCACGCCCGCGGAAAGGGGGACGCTGGGACATGGCGGGTCCCTAGGGGCGATTTCACGACTCTTCTATGTATGTGTATGTGTATATATGTTCATATCCAATTCGGGGCTGAAGCACGAAACACGGAGCACGGAGCACCAGAGACGGCATGCTGGTGGCAGGGGATGGGAAGACCCGAAAGTCAACCACACTACGGTAGAGGGTAGAGATTGTAGGATAGCGTAGGGAGTATCGAATACCGGGTACAGTACGGAGGACAGAGTAGATCTATCGCTACATAAGGTATTTCGCGCTGGACGGAACACGGAAGACCTGGCATCAGAAGATCGAGACGGGCCACAGTTATACCTTTCCAGAGCCACGTCTGTCTGTCTGCCTCTGCATTACACTGCTGAGACGATGAAATTTGAGACTAGAAGACTCAAAGTTGCCGTACGAAGCCACATATACATCCACATCCACATCCACATATGTACACACACACACATATATATACATAAACCAGTAGAACCCGGCACGAGTTCTCCGTCCGTACAAAGTACAGCCGGTGCTGGCGAGCTAAACCGAGAGAGTCGCCAGGCGTCTTGACTACGAGGCATTGTGGCTGGGTGTCTGGCAGGAACATGTTCGGGCCCGGAAGGTCTACGAGGGATTAGGGTCTGTGAAAGTCGGCGACAATGAGTTCAAGATGGGTCAGTGCACTCATATGGATCGGATCTATGCTTAAGGATTTGTGAATTGTTTTTCTTCTCCTCCTAGAAGCGGATTTCGAGGGAGGCATTTGTGGGGGACATTTTGAATCAGCGCGACACGCACGTGAAACAGAAAGCGATTCGGTGTCTTCTGGCGTCATTACAAATTTATGGCTTGGCGCCTTGTCCGTTTTTCTCACTTTCAACTTTCTCACCTTCGTTCCAGGACCTCGCTATGCAATGCTATGGCGCCAATGGGTCACAGATGAGTTCGAGAAGCGGTGCTCAAGCTGTAGCGGCGGTTCCGATGCGCAAAGCGCCTCAGCCTGGGAGATGCATCGAAGACAAACACAGCGTCAATAGGCACGTCATTAACCACAACAGAAAATGGTGAGTTTGCACTCCGCACGGGCCTTGACCGTGGAGGCGGGGTAAGACCGAGGCGTTTCCAACAGAGCTATTGGGAACTATGGGCATGCTGGGAACGACCAAAGCTCAGATTCGGCAATGGTATCACTTGGGTCAAGATGTCGTTGAGCCCTGTCCACACAGGGGAAGCGACAGGCTCTGCGAGAAGGAGTAGACAGGCATGTATCGCGTGCCATAAACGAAAGGTGAGTCCTCGGCTCTTAGCTGGGTATCGGTCGACAAATTCACTAACAACCGCCACGTAGGTTCGCTGCGATCTGGTTCGTGGCCAAGGGCCCTGTTCCAATTGTCGATTCCAGAGAATTAAATGCACGTAAGAGGGAGTCTGATCACGTCTTGATAACCACTTCAGTCCTTTGCTGATGATGAATGCTTCAAGCCCTCACAAGAGGAAGCGACGGGACCTGACGTGTTTCCACGAGTTGCACGACTCGGCAGAAGCTATCGAAGCACAGAACAATGCGTCGCTCATCAAACCCATTGAGGATCATACACTACTACCAATGCCGGAAGCTGCCACTGAACGCAGCCCCGCAACAACAGCAAAGTACGGCAACTCTTGCTCACCCACCAGTGAGAATCTCGCCTTTGTTGGCAGGCCAGAGTATCTACCAGGGGAATTCACCACAGAAAGAGAACCTGACGGCGACCCACCCCGGACCTCTAGAGGAGACGCCGAGATGACGTATCTACAATCGTTGAAGGCATTTGATTTCCCTCCGAGACCGGTACGTGACGGCCTCATCGACAACTTTCTCCAAATCTGTAGTCCTTGGATGCCAGTGGTCGAGATAGCGGATCTCAAGCTCCAGAGTGCTGGATCTGGGCATCCTGACTCGACCCAGGGAGGGTCGCTACTCCTGACTCAAGCTGTTCTCGTTGCAGGCAGTCGAGTCCAGCCTACAGCCCGATCGCCGAATTCGGACTGTGCGACTTTCTACAACAAGGCCAAGGCGCTGTTCTTCGCGGACCTGGAGCCGGATCCCTTGAACACGATTAGCGCACTGTGCTTGATACAATGGTACAACCCAACCGGGCCTGAACACGTCTCAATCCACTCCAGCGGCTTCTGGCTCAGGAATGCCGTTGGCTTAGGCTTTCAGATAGGGTTGCATCGCGAGCCAGATCCCAAATCCGCCAAGTGCAAGTTGCGGCGAAGGCTCTTCTGGACACTGTTTGTGAGTTCGTATGCCTTACTTGCTCGTCCCTGAATCCACTGATTCGGAACAGGCGCGAGATTGTCTGCTGTCCATAGCTCAAGGCCGTCCTCGAGCCATCAATTTGGTCGATTGCAATGTCAGCCTACCGACCGTTGCGGACTTTCCTCAAGACAACAAGAACGCTCGCCTCTTTATCGCATACGTCGAGATTTGTTCAATTCTCGGGCAATGTGGCAAAGCTCTGAGTGGTGGATATTCCCATTGGGCGCCGGTTGAGGTTGGTCGGAATCTCCAGCGATGGATTTCTCACCTCCCCGAGTGCTTGAAGCTCAACAACGCCCTGGATTATGATTTTAAGGTGCGCCAGCTATACCTCATATACTTTACCGCTATCTCCATCCTTTACGGACCCGGGCGTCCTGGCAATGGTACATCTATAGCGCCAATCCTCGCCTCCTCGTGCGTTGCCCGGATTTTTGAGGATTTCTTGGCTCGTGACCAGCTCCGGTGTCTGGCCCCGATGACCATATTCTACCTCAGAGTGGCTGCTCTGCCGCAGCTGTATTGCTTCAACTTCAGCTCACTCTGGGACGTCTCCAAACTTGAGTTGTCTGTGATTCAAAAATCCCTCCATGAAATGGCAAAGACTTGGCACTCTGCGCGCCGGGCTCTGCGGATTCTGACAAGTCTCGTCAATGCTGTGAGGCGCGGACAGGGACCACATCGTCCTCTGAGAGATCTGGATCTTTCCCCCGAACAGTTTTCATTCTTTGAAATGGTCCCAGCGGAATTATGTCCGAAGAGGCAGATCATTGACGCTGCAGTAGACGCTGCACGAGTCAACTTGCAAGAGGAACCCGACTCCCGATTCCAGTGTGCTTCTGCTGTTGCAAATCCCAGTCCCGTGACTCTAAGACCTGATCCAACAGCAGTCTGCGATAGCACCATGCGGGAGCCAACAGCGGTTGCCCCGCTGAGATCTCTTTCGACAGCTTTGGGTGCCTCATCCGGAGATATACCAGAATATACAACGGGAGACTCGTGTTTCACACACGACAGCGACGACTGGATGGGTGTTGACGAAGCCCTGGGGCCGGGACTTGGCCTAGACGATGACGATTTCTTCATGTCACTTCACGAAAGGCTTCTGCAGGACTTGAGGTAGAACCCGCCTTGCTGGCTTCGTGGCTATGTATCTTGAAATGTAATCCCCTGCGTGGACTTGACAAGGCGTCCTATCTCCCCCACTCTACCTTATCTTGCATGGCTTTGGTTGAGGAGAACAAGTTTGTGGCAAGTTCCAAGGCATGGTTTGCCTCCCGGAAACATTTATTCCACGTCTTGCGGAGGGGTCGATTTGGGGAAACCACCAGATCCACGAGAGAAATCAGTCTCTCCCGCTGGCAGCAATTGGGCAAAAGGAAAACATCGAAAGACGCGGCTCAAGACAATTTGATTGGACCACATCGATTACAAGCCGACGGCACGGCAGATGCGGGTAATCGTATGGTAAGTATAATACTACTCTGGTCCTTGGGCGCGTATTTTATCGACCCCCTCAATTCACAGAGTGAGTGATCTCCTTCCACGGGATTTACACGGATAATAGATACCCTTGACAGAGTGAACGGAACGAAGAAAACCTAGTTCTTGTCCCCATATCATGGCCTTTATTCTCCCTTCTCATCATCTGATTCTTTTCCACAGTCTCCTTGGCGGCTACTCAAGCAATGGAAAGAAAATGGAGCCAGTCACATCCCTTCAATTGCCCGAGATGTCGAGCCAGAGTCCGCGGAATTCAAGTTTGTCATCCTAGAATCTGAGGGGCCTACCGCCATCACACGCCGGGACAGGCCAAATTTTCTGATATTCTCACAAATGGATGACAATGATTCCTCCATCATACGGTCTCGGCGGTGCTTCACCAGATGCTCCAAATGACGGGACAAGTAAATACCATCGCCGTCTACATCCCACCGATCTTTACTGA
The DNA here is from genome assembly GCA_016109575.1 of Phialophora chinensis. NCBI lineage: Eukaryota > Fungi > Ascomycota > Eurotiomycetes > Chaetothyriales > Herpotrichiellaceae > Phialophora > Phialophora chinensis. The sequence goes on from JADWPU010000017.1 coordinate 354,521, forward strand.
AGGCCAAGCCAGCTATTTCGAATGCCGGCCCCCGTATGGTTCCCGTCTTCAGTGCTCCAGGTCTTGTAGCAACAGTCGATCGGCCTGGCCGACTGCGGTTCATGATAACCTGCAGTACAGCATGGGAGTCCAGGCAGCATCTCATCTCCTGCGGGACAGGGATCTCATGTTTGACTATATATTAGCACCATCCAGACATTGAGTTGGGTGCCTTTTCGAGGCTCTCCTTAGAGAGGAGCAGCCCAAACCATACCCGATCATAAAGCCGGCTCGTTAGCCGTGACATCTCCAATTATTTCCCGCTCCCGCATTTCCTAAGAGACGGGGCGGTAATGTGTCGATTTTCCCTTATTTCCATGTCCAGTACTAGTCCTGCTGTCCTCCTTTTCGGCATTCGCGAGCCGGCGGACGGGGATTCGTTCTCCTCCCAAACACCCTCGGCGATAAGTGGGTCAAACCCGACAACAACAGATTCAATACCTGCTCTCGGCCTCAATGAGCGAGTTGGGTTTCTGATGGTCACATTTCTGTTCCTCTCTTCCCCTATCTTTTCATCCCCCTTATAGGAGCTGCTGAGCTGTGCACAAGAGGAACAGGTGCGTGGTTTCCTGGTGCAATCTGACGATCTTCACGGACCGTTATCACCAGAACGAAACAAGAAGGAAAATGCATATCCCAGACCGTGCCGACTTCGTGCCACCGCACCGGGGCCGGAATGTCTTGCCCAACTGTCCATTCTTCAACAAAATGCTGCGACTGGCCCATGATGCGCCCTCGAGGACCATCATCGCCGACGTGAACCTCGACGTGGAAAAGTCTCGGATCCAGCTGCTGACGGACGTGCTGGAAATGCGGAATGACCTGCTCGAAGCCCTGGACGGGCCAACGCGAGAAGGCCTGGTCCGAGGCGGCGGCGGCGGCGGCGGCGGCGGCAGCGGCAGACCCGTTTTCATCGCCGTCCTGGCTGCTGGCGGCTATGAATACACCGTTGCAGTTCTGGGTGTTCTCGCATTAGGAGCCGTCGTGGTGCCCATCAGTAAGCATTCCAAAAGCCCGCACACCAGCCCCTGTTTGAGATCGCATGCTTTGGAGAATATCAACTGAGGCCCGTTTTTGGAAAATACTAGGCCGTCAGGCCCCTTTGGAGGAGGCATGCTACTTTATCGAGAAAGCCCAGTGTGTGGCCGTCCTGACTGCCTCGGACTTGACCCACCAGGGCCGCGAGTTAGAAACAGCGGTCCGAAGACAACGCCAGAACAAGCGCGACGATTTTCGCCAGATCCTCATCGCCCCTTCGCTGCGGAGCTGGAGCCACCGACCCCACGACATCGCAAGCTCTTCGGACCGATACCGGGACGACAACGCTCCCGCGTTCGTCATCTTCACGTCCGGAACCACAGGCCGGCCCAAGGGCGCGGTACACCGCCGCGCGATGATGCATGAAGTCTCGCGCTCCGTGGCCGACCACTACAAGGTCGGCGAGGACGACCGCATCCTGCACCTCCTGCCCGTGCACCACGCCACGGGGGCGTACTTGTCCTTCTTTCCGTTCCTGATCCGCGGCGCGTGCATCGAGTTCCGCAGCGGACCATTCAGCGCCGAGTGGACGTGGGAGAGGTGGAAGAAGGGTGGCATCTCCTTCTTCACCGGCGTGCCGACCATGTATGTGCGGATGATGCGCCATTTTCAGCACAGCAGCAGCAGCAGCAGCCGTGCGGCGACATCGAGCTCAAGTTCTTCTTCGGTCCCTCTCTCTCCTTCTGACGGCTCCATTGACTTTACTACGGCAGCTGCAGCAGCAGCAGCAACACAAATCCGCGGCATGCTCTGCGGCACGTCCGCATTACCTCGACCGGTCGAGGAGTTCTGGGAAACGCTCAGGGGCGGGAAGCGCATCCTGACGCGCTACGGGAGCACCGAGTCCGGGGCCGTTTTCAAAATGGCTCTCGAGCCCGGGACCACTCCTTCGGGCTCGGTGGGCGTGTGTTCTCCTGGAGTGCAAGTGCGGTTCGCGGACGGTGGCGACGAGGGCGAACTCCTAATCAAGAGCCCGGGGATGTTTATGGGGTATGTATCATGCCCACGTTTCCCAGGGATTCATTCGCGATCTCTCTCTCTCTCTCTCTCTCTCTCGTTTTCCTTTTCCGGCACTTACGGTTTCATAGGTATCTATGCGACGAAGAGGCCACGCGGGCCGCGCACGACTCGGACGGATTCTACAAGACGGGCGACATCGCGCGGCGCGAGGGCGAGTACTTTTTCATCCTGGGCCGGGCGTCGGTCGACATGCTCAAGAGCGGCGGGTACAAGATCTCGGCGCTGGACGTCGAGCGCGAGTGCCTGGGCCTGCCATACATCGACGAGGTGATGGTGGTGGGCGTCGAGGACGCCGAGTGGGGCCAGCGCGTCGCCGCCGCCGTGAGGCTGCGCGATGACCAGGCGACCTACTCGGCTCGCCCCGGGGCCGGCAGAGGGAAGCCGCTCACGCTGGCTCAGCTGCGCAAGGACCTCGGCGGGAAACTCGCACGCTACAAGCTGCCCACTCTCCTGCGCGTCATCGACGGGGAGCTGCCCAAGAACGCGACGGGGAAGGTGTCCAAGAAGGTGTCGGGTCCTGTGCTCTTCCCTGCGAACTACGCCGAGATCCCGGACGTGCAGGTCTGGTCTGGGTCTGCCTCGTCGTCGTCGTCGTCGTCGTCGCCGCGGAAGAAGGATACGACGGGAATGGCTAGGCTGTGAACGAACAGCCTGCCAGCAGATTCCTGTGGAACCACCGGTCGGGACGGGATCGATACAGGTTCCGTGGGGGGAGGGAAAGAAAGGGAGGACAAACTGCTGCAAGAGCATCTGATCGAAGAGATTTAGAAGATGTCCATAACTCATGACATGACATAAAGACGAGATGACCAGAAGACTCAGCGCCTTGATGCGTAGGTGAAGGACTTATGCAGAAACTCGTTCCATGTGCAACCTGGACGGACCATGGAGAATTGAAATTCCTTGCATGACGGCTATTCTAGACTCTATATCGTTCCCGTCTCATTCCTCTTCTCCATCGGCCCATTCAGCCGTGCGACTCCAATTTTTGCAAGCATAGCACCAAGCTCTGCTCAGCATTCAGACTCGCCATGTACAATGATCGTATACTGAGTTCTGACCACAGTCAAGCCTCAGAACAATGATGGTATACCGAGTTCTGACTGCAGTCAAGCAGAGGATGCATAGCCGTATTCAATCCCTTCTTCTTCCGAAACGACCCTGGGTGGTATGTAGGTTCTAGATGGTCTTGGGCTGCTCGACGTGCTGGACCTCCGCAGCCCCGGCCTCGACGCCCTTGGTGGCGAGCATTTCCATCTCCTCCTGTTCGTTGAGGCGATGGATGAAGTCGTGCGCCGCGTCCGTGACCATACTGCGTTCCGCGTCTTCAATGGCCTGCGAGCGAAAAGAACAGGTGTTAAGCAGAGAGCAAATCAGATGTTGTGGGAGAAAAAGGGAAGGAAGGGCGGATAAAAAGGAGGGGGGGAGTAAGTACCTGTAGCGGCATGGCGTGGCCGGTCTTCTTCTTCCGGACCTTGGCTTCCCGGAGGAGCCACAGCGGCAGAGTCAGGTACGAGAGAATACACACGACCAGCAGGGCTAGCGTGCCAGCAAACCCTGCCAGGTAACGTGGAGCGTCTTGGTTGGGGTACATCTGTTGCGGTGGTCAGCACAACCGTTTTTTACGGGCGCCACGGGCCTCGAAGGCTGAAAGTTACCTGAGGGGCAATAATGCTGGCTATGGTCAAGGATGCAACGGCAGCGGCTACGCCGACAGCTTGTTCGGCCGCGCCATACAACGTCGAAGAGCGATAGCTTAAAACGATCGGCTGGGAGACCAGGACCATCTGCCCAAGATATGCCATGCCATATAATGCGGTTGTCTCAATCACAGTTCCTCGAGCTTCCGGATGCATCGAGGTATAGGTCCAGACCGCATAGCACGGCACTGACGCAAAGACGGGAAGAAGGTAGTGCCACATGCGCTCTCGAGTCCAATCGGAATGGACACTCCAGACCCAGTACAAGGGGATGATGCTCAGGTTGCAGGCTGCGGTGTAGAGATTGGACTTTGTCGTCGAATAGCCGAGGAACACCTTGAGGATGGTAGGTAGGAAGGTAGCTTGAGCGACGGCCACCATGCACAGCGACACGTACGAGACAAAGAACACGTAGGTCGAAGGCCGCTTGAAGATGCGGCGGAACGCAGGCCAGCTCCAGCTGACGTCGGTTTTCCTGGCTGATCCCCTACCGAATCTGTTGATCGCGATATACCGCTGTCTCTCCGTAAGCGCGGTGGATGTCTCCGGGAAGGTGATCAGAAGGAGGAAAAGGATGGGCGCCATTGCGATGGGCAAGACCCCTTCGATGATGAAGACCCATTGCCAGGAGTCAAGTCCGTTCCGACCGTCCAGGTGCCCAATCCCTGCGGCGATGAACGCCGACACGGCAGATGCGAGGGCATTGGCGCTGTGAAAGACGCCGATACGGAACGCTCTTTCAGACGGCTTGTACCACATCGAGAAGTACATGACACATGCTGGGACGACGCCGGACTCGGGGATACCGAGAAAGAATCGAGCTGCCAGTAGTCCTGCTTTGTTGGTGCAGGCCGCCATGGACATTACGATGGTGCCCCAGAGAACCATGACGACAGGGAAGAAGTACTTTGCGGAAAACTTCTTCATCATGATGTTCGACGGCAAGAGGCCCGCGGTGACGGCAAAGTAGGTGATGGAAACGGCCCAGCTGAAGTCGGCGCCTTTCATCCCCAGAGCGCCTTCGATGGAGTGGCTCGTCCCCAGGCCCAAGATCTTGACGTTTCCGAGGTTGGCTCTGTCCATGTAGGCGAGGAAGTAGATGATGCAAGCTGGGAATAGAACTCGAAAGTCAAGCTTGCGGACGAGTGCCCTTTCTTCCTCTGGGGTCCAGTCTGGCGTCAAGACTGTGGCATTTTGGATGCGATCTTCGCTGGTGTCGTGTATGCCATCCTTCTTTCTCGGGACCAAGAGGCCTCGGAACGACCAGCCACCGATGTAGATGCCTTCTTTCTCAAGCGAGGCTTGATGTGCTGCAAACGCCTTCGCCATGGTCAACAACGGTCAGCCCAAACGACAGGGATGAGGCCGGAGAGGGGGCATGACCCGGCCATCTGGCCGCCCACTTATATACACCGACTTCCATTTCAGAAATCACCGCGGCGATTTGCCCTGCAAGATATTTGCCGAGGGACCGGTCCTGATGATCATGTAGAATTTCATATCGATCCAAGCGTCGGGGAAACATACCGGGGAAGACGTGCGGGGAGAAACCGGAGATTGGAGATGATCAGCACCTCAGCGAGGTCGACAATGGGTTGAACTCGAGCATCCTTTGTTCTTGGCTGTACAGAATGAAACGGAGCTCAAGTGCGACTCAGCCCGGCCGTGCCGCGGATCCGACTTTCATGGTTTCCCTTGCAGGCTGTTTCGCACTTCGAGCCGGCTCGTCAGCTCCTCGTAGGATGATGTTTAAACTCTCGAATGATGCCTATTGGGTTACACCGCCGACGAAAACTGTTCAAGTGCACCGGACCGACCTTTTAAGCGTCCACCTACAGACCCTAAAAGAGAAGGAGAACCGAAGGAATCAGCCTCGCTGGCAAGGCTGAGACAAGAAGGCATATGTAACTACTAGAAAGCTGTATTGTGAAAGCCAATGTTGACGGAGATGGATATGCTATAAGCACGGGGATGAGATCGGCGAGGTGATTGCTTCATTAAATTCTCGAACATAAACTCCATACTGCAGGCGTACAGACTTGAACAGAACTGAACCAGATCATACAGGACGGAACGGCGTGGGTTATGAATACTACGGCCCTTGCTGAAGGATCGACTCGTCGAGAAAAGGGTCAAGCTTGAGGTTCAGGAAAATATCTCATCACACGGGGTAGGTACATTAAAAGCAAATGTCTAAAGTTGAGCTCTTTGTGCGCACGGCACCTCTTTCTCACTCACAACCTCCACTTTGACGCCGCACCTATCGTAATTGCAGCTTCTAGTCTGACCCAGAGCACAGCAATGGTGGCCAGCGCCATCAAGACCCCAACCATGACGCTCGTGCGCTCAAAGCTGGCCGGTGATCTCGCGCCAGCTGTCGCCCTCGCTGCATCATCGCGACCTCTGATCAAAGCGCCAGCAACGGGGGTTCCAACCAAAGCAGCTATACCCCGAAGCATGTACAAGACACCATTCACCGAGGCGTAATGCGCGACTCCGAATATCTCGACCAACGACGTGGGGAATAAGGAGACATAAGCGCTCGCGAAGATTCCGTAGAACAGGACGAAGGCGATGAATAGTCCTTTCCCGCCATCCCCATCGAACGTTGACGGCAGCCAGAACCCCAGGCATACCACCGCGCTGATGAACGTCGTTGCAAAGAGGGTGTTGACCCGTCCGCACCGGTCTGCAGCGTACCCGATGCCGATCTTCCCCACTGCATTCATGGCGTTGCTCAAGGCGATGAAATTCGCGCCCGTGGACGCGCTGTAGCCCAGTGTGCGGGCGTAGCTAGAGAAGAAAAATATCGGCGTGTAGTAAGCGGCGGCCTGCAGTACCGCACCAAGCGCTTGGGCGGCGAACTTCCTCGACCGGACTATGCGCCAGTCAACCAGCGGTATTTGCCAGAAGCCACGGACTCGGTGTCGCCAACCGGTGCGGCGGGTTCCAGCTATGCGTGCGTGGTTTGCATTCTCGGCGTCCAGCACCTGTTGCATAACACTCCCGCTCGTGTGATCCCAATCGATGGCCCAGCCACTCGGTGTCAACAGGACGAACGATACACCGGCACTCAACCTCAGTGTATTCCGAAAGCCGATGCTTGAATTCAAGGCCCTCATCGCAGGCGCGAACACGACCCCTCCAACACCGGTGCCGGAGATGACAAGACCCATGGCGAGACCGCGCCGTTTGTCAAACCACGTTGGCGTCACTGTCACGGCGGGGATGTAGGTCAAACATGTTCCGATGCCCAGCAATAGTCCCTGCGTGAGCTCAAACTGCCAGAGCCTCTGGCTATAACTGGCCAGCAGGTTTGCCAGGCTGAACACAACAGCCCCGGAGATGATGACCCTTCGCGGAGGGAAGCGTTTAGTCCATGCAGTGGCAAAAGGCGCGCCGAGAGTCATCAGACTGATGGCGATCGTGCCGATGAGGTCGATTGTGGCTGGAGAGGCGCCCGTGAACGGCGTGTCTGGCTGCAGGGACATGGACTCGTAAAGGTCTTGGTACACGCCAAAGACGAACGTTATCCCGCAGGCCGTGAAGACGACTGTGAAGGAAGCAACGACGATGACGAGAGCACGCCTAGATGTTGGCAGCACAGCGTCAGATTGTGTCTATGATTGGCACGATAGACCCCAGAGGAGGAACTCACATGTCGGAAGGCGACAACCTGGACATACGGCCTGATGTGCCATCTCTCTGTGCAGCATCTGAAGTTCTCGGCTGTGCTGAAAGGGAAGCATTGCTCAATGGCTCTCGACCCGGGCTCGCCTGAACGGCCGCGGCTTGTAATTCAACGTCCATGGCCGCCGCCGTACTCCTCTTCCACGAGTTACGCCAATGATTGGGGAGTGCTATAGTCGACAGAAAAGCTCTTGTGAAAACGGCGGTAGATAGTTTAAGTAGACAGAGCTTCACAATGAGTCATTTGTCGGTTGTATCCGGCTACAGACGTACCCCATGGGTACACGGTACGACGCAGACACGGTCTGTCAGGCCCGACTAGTTAGCAGAAGAACAGAAGTGCTGAGATTGGCTTGTGAGCATGTTCCTGATGTTCTTGTACAGTATTGGGCTGACCACGCTGACGTTATGAATCTCCAGCAGAGGTCGTACATGGCCGGAACTCGGTGGACTCGTTCGTACACCTAGCCCAGTACGATTTTACACACACAAACAAGGTGATGGTGGTCAGGACATGCTGGCGAGATCTCCCTCAATCAGATATGCTTACCAGACGAGCCGGCTACCCATTCACTCATCCATCTGCCACTGGTAACTCAACTCCTCCATCCTGCCCTTCTTCGAGCGTGCTTGGAACCACTCCTTCTCAAAGCCATTGCTTCGATCGACCCCATCCCACCGCCACCCCGGCAGGATCCCATACCGATTAGGCGCGGCAGGCGGGCCCGTATACACCCTTTTCCTGACCTGTACACGGCCACCACCCGCGGACGTTGCCCCCCGTCCTGTAGACACCGTTCTCTTCTCCCCCTCCTCCGCCTCCTCCTCTGCCCTCCTTTGGGCCATATACGCAGCCATAGGATCATCCCAGCGTAGCTTCCCCTTCAACTCGTCATTCATAACCTCGTCATCGACACCCCGGGACAACGTCAGGAACTTGGCCTCCTCGAGTTGCATCCTCTTTTCCTCCCTCTCCCGTCGTTGGACCTCGCCCATCGCGTCTTCCTTGGCTTTCCTCTCCGCTCTCACTTTCTCCTGTTCCGCGGCACGGGCTTCCGCGCGCTTGAGACTCACGTCGATGCGCCGGCCCGTGGCGTCCCTGTAGATTGTCTCTTCATCTGGCTCTGGCGTATCTTTGCGCTTCGATTTCTTCGATTGAGATCTGCGTTTCGACCTCTCCAGATCGAGTTCCGCCTCTAGTTCTTCGCGACGGATCAAGGCGGCCGTGTCCGCGGCGGTCTGCAGCCCTGCCTTTGCGCCGGATTGCATGCGCGGCGCGGCGGTGTCGTCGGGGACCGCTTCGACAATTGCAGGAGCGTCCTCGTCTTCAATGCCCTGTTGCCGGACGCGTGATTCCTCCGCCGCTTCGGCCAGGATGCGGTCCGCCTCGGCGGCGTCGTCTTCATCGCGGCGAGAGCCTCCTCCTCCTGCTCCTCCCTTTTGTCCTTGTTCCTCCGTAGAACCCGTAGCTGTAGTGCCCGTGGCGACGACTTTCCATCCCGTTCCACCTTTCTTTTTCCTAAACTCGGCGGACGTGACGTTCGTGTCGAAGGTCGGGGTGTCTTCGTCGTCTGCGCCTGCACCCTCGGCCTGCATCCGCCGCGAAAGAGACAGGTCCTCATCGTCATCTGCAATCACGAGGCCGCCTGCCGTGGACGAGTCCTTGTTCTTCCGCCGCTTCTTCTTCGGCCGCGCAGAGTCTTGGAAGTCTGGTGAGGCCGTCTCGTCATGGGAGGAGCCTCTGGCGTTGGAGGCCGTGAGGTATTTCTTCGCCAGGTAGGCTGCGAGGTCTGCGCCAGACATGGTAGTGGATGGTATAGGCAGAGGACGAGACACGAGGCTACTTAGACGATCTGGACTGGTGCGCGAGACTGCTTCAAATCTTTCATTGGCACTGGCGAGGCTGCGCAACCCGAGGGTCCGCAATGTTTGTCAGGTTTGGCATGTTTGCACCATCGCCCGTCAGGCTACGTCATTGTTGACGAACGCGTCACATGCTACAGTACGAGCTCGAATTAGGCACTCGCTTTGTAATTGTCGATATCGGATTCTAGGACACTGCCCATGCTATTGATCAGACATCTGTAAGATCCATCTGTGATAATTCTCAACGCCGACCACCGACTGCCAATCTCGGGTGCCTCCAAGGTCGTTCATATCCTCAAGAAGCGCCATGCCGTTTCCCTGTTGATAATGTGTTGATACAGCCTCGCTTCCCTAATGAGTCCTTGGGGTATCTTGACGAAATGAAAACATGAAAAGTCCTCGCAACTCAGTTGCTGTGTTGCTCGATCATTACAAGCGTGACAAGCAGACCACCAACGCCAAATCCACGTGAATCACCATCTTAGTGCCGGTTGCGTATGTCCCGCTGCTCAGGTCAAGTGCGCATAGTCGACGAATTCGTAGTCGTTGTCCTCATCGCTGGAAGCTTCGGCCTTCTCCTTGTCGTCGACAACGTCATATTCCTTGGTGATGAGCTGCTCTGTCTCCTTGTTCTCGAACCGCTGAACGGCCTGGGCAATGGCTTGACTCAGGATGTCACGACCAGTCCGGGGACCCGTTGCATGATCGTAACTGTACATGAAATCGGCTTCAGCGGGTAGTGGGGCTTCAGACGCGTCTGGAATCTCCTCTCCCTCAGATGCGTCCGAGACGTGAGCCAAGGGTCCGTCCATGGCATCGACGACCTCGTTGCGGAAAGCCTTGCGAGCAAGCGTGGCAGCCTGGCTAACTGTCTTGTTTTGAAGGTCGTGTCTGTACTTGGCCTCGCCCCGGCCAATTCGTCGATCCTGATCTCGCCGATTGGGCCTGCCTAGGCACCTACGGCAATTGTCCTCATGCTCGGCATGCTTGTGGCAATGATGATCTGAAGGCTCATGACCTCCTCTTGCCCACTTCTTGTTGTTGGTCTTCTCCCGGAGGTACGGTTTGGCTTCGCTGCGGAGGTCGTTGGTGGGCACGGCAGACATGATGGTGAACAGAGGCTCGGTTGATAGCTGGGAGCAGTACGTGGTGGAATGTAAATGGAAATATGTGATGAGGAGTGTAATAGGATTGATGGAGTCTGTAAGCTGAACAAGCAGACAGTACTTGAAGTGGGTGCACTGTAGTGGAGGCTGTCAACGAATGACGCGTGCAGGTGCAGACAACTATAGAAGTGGAAAGAACAAAGCAGAGCGTCCGCGAGTGACGAAGTGATTTGGCAGATGGGAACAAAGAAATTAGTAACAACGGCAAAGTTGTTACAGAGTGTGAAAGGTAGGGGTGACAGGTAGCCGGGCTATGGCATAGTCCTATATGAGGGTCGGGTGAAGCTGAAGTGAGGATGACGAGGGGGACGGGGACAGGGCCGTGGACTCATGGTGTGTCACACGCGTTGCCCCAACCCGCGCTGGTGGTGATAGCGGACTGTCCCGAAAGCGGGCACGGGTTGATTGGGATGGGCTGAATGCGTCACCAATGCTGGAATCCTGACTCCTCAATCAGGGCGCCAAGGGCATGTGTTGTTGACTCGTCGAGATGATGTGGAGGCGATGCAGGCTGATAGCCTGATAGAGGGGATCATGCACAAAGCATGCAGGCGAGCATAAGCGCAACGCTCGCAGTGCGGGATGATCGCACGCGGTCGAGGAACAAGCCTGTGATTGGCCCAGGTGATACACTATCGGCGTCACCCACGCTGCTAAACACGATCACAATCAGCGGTTCGAGACCCGAAGCAAGTCATCCTGTGGCTTGGAGCTTTGGGACCGGAGATCAAGGCACGCCGCAGACAAGGGAAGCTCGAAGTTACGACTCACGGACTGCCAGGTTCCTGAGCTGAAAAGCCAAATGAACAGTCATCCCGCACTGCTGCTTATCGCCCCTCACTCGTCCTGCCTGGGCTGCCTGAGCCTCGGTGGCTTCGAGAGTTCATTACTCCCTACAGGTGAGAGTGCTGATATGACTGTTTTATCGTCGGAATCTCGACGCCCGTCCACCTCTCATCCCACATGACCTCCGCCGCTTTTGCTCAGGCCGGCTCAACTTTGGCTCGGGGTCGCCTTGGCCAGCTCACTCAAACGTCCTTCCTTCTCTAAACCGTCAAGTTTCAACGAGGGCCCAAAATAAGGTTCGAGGTTGCCCTTGGGAAGGGCACCACGGCACATTGCCTCCTTAACCCTGCGAGAGCGAGTCGGTCTTGATGTGACCTTGTATCCTTGGCTCGAGAGAGTTCCCAGGAATATCTCGTAGTCCCATGCCCCTTCTAACGTCTCAATAGCTTTCTGCCTTCTTTCTCGCTATATACCTAGTACACTTTCGTCGGGTGACTTGATCTTCCCTATCAAATTCAAACAACTACTGGAAAGTATGAGATGCTTTACGTCCCGTAGGATGAACTACAATATCACCGAAGACCAGAATGGAATTAACAGTGTGACGAGCTGCCGCAATTTCTATCGATCAAAGTTATCCGCATTTTAGCCTACCTGCTTGCAGACACCCAGGGGTGGACAGAATTCCATCCCCATTGTTGGGGTATTCCGCCTGGATTCCCTGCCTCGCTGGGGACGGAATTCTGTCCACCCCTGGGTGGTAGAGGCATGCTTTCTGTGCTTACTAAACCCTTTCCAGAACTACACATGGGTAGCACACCATTTGCAGTGATGGGGAAGTGGAGTTTCGGTTTGGTTCTCAGACTAAAGAAACAGCGCGTTCTGATTGCGATGTAGTCGGAAGTTATTCTGCGGCGAAGTACTTGTTGAGCAGGTGATCCAGCGGTTGTCGGGCGCCCTCAGCTGACTAGGAGGCAAAGTGCTATTAGGAAGGTTGCTCAGTGCCTCCTTTGTATGATGCACCTTGCGAGATGGGTTGCGGAACTTTATGGCCGTCATATTCAAAGCTGTTGCTGTTCTTGTCCCTTTGATTGAATCGCGTTCTCGAAATGTTTGTGGAAGAGCCGAGGTATAGCCGTAGTTTTCCCTTGTGATGATGATGCAAGATTCACAACTCTTCCTTAAACTCAGAGCGTATTCTTTTTCTCGCGCTCTTGCGATAATCAATGAGCGACTATGATGAAGATCTCACAAGACCGTAAGATTACGAGCCCCGGAACAGATGCGGACCCGCTTAGGGTGGTCGCCGCGGACAGCGACTCCCATAGTGACCCTTTGGACTTGAAAACAACCACTTCCGAATTGCAGATACTTGTTCATCAGCTTGAGCGCCAGCTTGCAGGCCATATGCCCGATCGGTTACGATATCGTCTTAGTGCAGAAGACTTTACCAGACTTACTGGGGAGTATGAGCAGAAACTGCGTTGGCAGGAAAGTGTGCGGCATGGAGAGTTCGAGTCTCCGTCCAATCAGGGATTAACATTTAATACACAGATACGATTACTTCTCCGATACCCACGAATTCGTTCTTCGAATGCCTAAGCGTAAGCGTGAGGGTGTCCATTCAGGGTTCAGCCGTCTTCTGCAAAAGATTGAACAGCTCTGTGCCAAAAATCAAGTGGTGTGTCCATTCGAACCATTAAGAGAGTCAGATATCGAAGCCGAACAAGGCGATGTGTTCATGCCGGATGACCAGATCATGTGCCTCGACGCAGAACAGCCAGGCCTGGTTTTAGTGGTAGGTTACTCACAAGCGGTCAAGGACCTAGAAAAGAAAGCATTTCGTATCATCAAGGCGGGAAAAGGACAGATACGTCAGGTTGTTACAGAGAAACTTCATCAAGACTCACAGGTGGATCTGACGGTTTGGAAACCCTGTATCACCAGCGATTGCCCGCCGAGATTAACAGCCGAACATGTTGATCAAGTAAGTAACACAACCATATTTGTCACAAAATGTTACGAGAGATACTAATTTTAGTGCCTAGGTCATACGAAACATCAACGCTGAGCCTGTCCCCGGTGCGCAACTGGAAATTCCAATGGCAGAAATGGCGCCTCCTAAATTGTTGCCCGACTCCCTACGAAACGAGACCATTATTATCACAGCCGAAGAACTATGCGGGATCGTCAAGCGCGCAGAGGACTTCCACAACAATGTCGCAAAGGATCGCTATGAAGACTTCCCCACAGACCTTGAGTGGACTTTGTCGCCAGCCAGTTCGATTTCTACCAGGCTGAGTCGGGAAGACGATGAAGAACAAGAGTCTGTCTGAGAATGAAAATAAGTCGGCCAGAACATTTCGCTCTGATAAGCCATATCGGTCGCCTATCAAGATGCGCGCGAGAAAAGTCAACAAGCAAGATTAGCCCATCCCATAGCTGATTCATGATTTGCGGCTACGATTTCTCAACGAAGCTGCTACGACAACGACCCATCCGTCGGCGACACACGTCTATTTATCGATACACGTCTGCACAGCCCTTGAGGAGCAAGGCCCCGTCGGGATTAGCTGCGTCCGACGATGCCCTATGACTCTGTGTTCTCTCTCTGAGAGTAAGACAATCACAATGTACTGAATTGAGGGCATTGCGGCCCACGCTCTGCCGTCACTACGACGCCTTTTGCCTTGTTGTTCGGTCAAATAATACATCAATTGTCCATGCCCAACGTCGTCACTAGGTCAGGCGGTCAGCTTATACCAGGGGTCAGTGCTATCTCTTTCAAACTAATCTCCTCCACCCATCCATGTTGGCATGACACTATTCTATCCGTCTAGCCTGCAGCACTCGTTGTCAATGTCTGCCTCACTCAACCAGCTCTCCCGTACGCACAGCCCCTGATTAGGTCCCACCCAGGGACTCCTTGATCTGTCTTCAGGTTAGTGAGGCGCCATAAGGTCCAATCATTCCCTTCATTCGCATTGTCAGGTCCGCCATCGTATGGGTATGTTTCAGTGACGATTTTGGTCAAACTGATGGCAGGGCCATGTTTAGAATATCAAAACGTGTTGCTCTCGGTGATTGTCTCATTTTCATCATATCCTGGTCCCTATGATTGATCGTTGCAGAATCCCAGAGCACCCAATGCCTTTGATCGGTAGATGGACGCCTCTCGGCGACTCCTTTGTGGGGTTCTCTCCGGACGAGAGCCATGGAGAGTATGACAAAGCGACCAAATAGGCCAGGATACGACTAACTGATCTACCCTTGGATCTATCGCTGAACGGGAGAGGCACCGTTCACCTAAGAGCTAAGCTAATGCTCCAGGTAGTAGGCTAAATCTCCGCCGTGCCTCTCGAGCTCAGTGAATCCGTTTCCGAGAAACCGCCAACGGTTCCGGCTTCGGTAGGAAATGTCGAAGTCTTCTCCCCTAATATTCTCGATGCAATCCTTGAAATGCAAGATAGAACCCGGATACAATGCTGAGATTCGCCCATTACGCTTGTACCAGCTGCTGCAGCCGCTGTTCCAGACGGTCCGCTTGAGCAGTTCATCGCCCCAAGCATTCCATGCCTCTTGGACCTCGGCCTTGGGTTCGAAACTTTTGATATCTTCCCGAGCCATCTTGGTGATCCATTTGATCATATATTCGGCTTCCCAGTCGATCGCAGAGGGAAGACTTCCATGGGCCACGGGAGACGCGGGTCCGTTGTACATGAAATAATTCGGCTGACCCGACACGCAGAGGGAGAAGTAGCTTGTAGCGTGCTCATCCCATTCGCGTGCGAGGTCCCTACCATCCCGACCGAGCTGTCGCCACCGGGGTCGGAATGAGACATCGAATCCTGTGGCGCAGACGATGGCGTCCAGTTGTTCAAATCTACCGTCGGACGTCACGACCCCCGTGGCCGTAATCTTCTCGATCGGCGTTGTCATCAGTTCAACATTCTCCTCCGAGAGCGCCGCCAGATATCCGTTGCCCGGGGTGATTCGTCGACCTGCGGAAATTCTGTATTAGAAAACACGTTTCTGCATGGCGGATGATGCCCATATCATGTGGCATGTTCCTTACATCCAAGGCTCCAAGGTGGGACTAATTTGTCAATCAGGTCTGGAGAGTTCTGAAGTGCCTCGATCATCGAAGTGCGTGCCCTCTCGCGAGCCTTCTGATTTGGAATCGACCCCTCAATAAGGGCTTCGTAGAACCTATTGAGCTCATGCGTCATCTTCTTTCTATACTCTCTGAGACTACCAGGGTTTTCGCCGTAGAATTTCTTTTGTTCCTCCGAATATATTGGATTTGGCTCGGGTCCTTTAAGGTCCTCGAGGTAAGGCGCAGACTAGGGCGGTGGATGTTGGTCGTTAGGACGAATGAACTAGGACGAGGACGAAAGTGATGTCTCTTACATGGTAGATCAATGCCGTGCTGGGAAGGGGGGAATAAGAGACTCACAATCCAGGTTGGTGACCGAGCATAGTTCAGGACTTTGGCCGCCGTCTTCCGAAGCTGGGGCACGATTTGGATGCCGGAAGATCCATTGCCGATGACGGCGACTCTTTTCCCAGAAAAGTCATAGTCGTCCTTCCAATCTGCTGAATGGCAAAGGTGGCCTTGAAACCGATCAAGACCTTGGATATCTGGCCAGGACCAGCCACTGACACTGGCAGTCAACGCCTGGGCCGGAAGAAAGCGTAGAGCAGGAAGAACTCACTTCAAGACTCCAGAGCCATTCAGAAGAACATGACACCAGTCCTCGAGGACTTCCTCGCCCTGTTGCACCTGGACTTTCCAGGTCCCGCTCTTTTCCTCCCATATTGCCTCCGTAACCCTAGAATTGAGCCGGATGTCTCGGTCCAGCGAGTGTGCTCGAGTAATACGGCGCAAATAAGCTTGTATTTCCGCTCCAGTCGCATAAAATGAAGGCCATTCCGGGTTGGGGAGATCCAGAAGTGTGTACATATGCGCTGGTACGTCGCACATGACGCCTGGGTAGCGGTTCTCCAGCCAGGTCCCTCCAATGTCACAGTTCTTCTCATAAATGACATGTTCGATCATATTGTCGAGCTTGTACTTGTTCTGGATTTTGTTCGCCATTGTGAGCCCTTGGGACATGACGATCAGTTCTGAAAAGCCCCTGGAGTGTCAATCAGACTGAGGCTCACCGCTGAATCCAGCCCCGATACTGATCACCCTCAGCCTTTGCGTCGGCGTCCACGCGACTTCTTCATAGATAGGGATCCAATATGGAGGCCACTTCTCGATTGTCTCTTTACATGCTGAGTGTTTCAACGCAGCCCCGTCCGTGTTGGGCGTTGGAGGCGTCATGCTGTATGAAGCGTATCTGACTTCAGACAACCGTTGAGTCCAAACTAGAAACAGCGACGCTATTATAACGACCAAAAGTTTTCTCGTTCTATGGATCTTGTTAATCGTACTGCCGTTCGAGTCGAGACCCGCCCGACTGGTCGCGAGATCCTTCGCAAAGGAATGCTCGATCCGAACTTCCTTGCTAAGGCATGAGGGCCAGAATCTCGTCGCCAGATTTCTCTTCGACTCGGGCAGGCTTTACATCCCAATCAGGGGATATTGCATGTAACTGGCACTGATCAACGTGTCACTCCAGCCGCAACACTAGGAAAATTGTCGATTCGAACGGTGCTTATGTCGAAAGCGTCTTCTCTGGATAATATCCTTCGGAAAGGTCCACCCCCTCCTCACGGGGATGAAACTCGTCCCGACATGCCCAATAGAGGAAAGCTTGAGCGCGAAACACTGGCACAGGGCGACATTCAAAGGTTGTCTCGTCAAATCATCTGACAAGCTCTGCTGTTACAAAAAAGAGGCGCAATCTTCAGGCGGCTCAGTCCAGGAATCTGAGAGCACAAACCTTTCGAGTCCTAAAGGAGGACACCATAATTTAGTTGCTTCATCCTATCAACCATCCATCGAGCTATACGCGTGAAATATGGCCGACAACAGCACGGCTTGCAAATTGCAGTAAAGCCCAAGTCGGTAAGGTCAGAGTTGGATCACAGAGGAAGAAATGCAGAACACTCGACGGAGGAATCCACTTCAAAATGGTCTTGGATCACCAGAATTCTCTATAGATGCCACTGAGGTTTGTTACTAATCGCTCAGACCAGCCCATTCCTCATCCAGGGCTTCAATGACCCTTCTTGTCGGCCACGCGTCCTCAGTCTCAATTCGCTCCAGGAGCTGCACTACGGCCTCTTGCTCGTTCGAATCAGTTATGTAGCGGCAGCAGAGGTGCATTGCATACGATGCAGTCCGGCGTGTTTCGGAAGTCGGGTTTGAGAGGCAGATGCCACATACCGCCCGAGCATGTTCCTTTGCTTGCAACTAACAACGGATTAGACACAGATTGTATCAGAATCTAAATGTAATGGAAACGAAATGATACGACAAACCTCGAGCATCTTCTGTTTTCGGCGAGCCGCGATTCCGATCACACATACTGGCTCATATGCCAGCAAAAGGGTCGAGCCCATGTGATAGTAGATGTTCGCGAGGACTAGAATCGGTGTCAGCCAGAGGCGTCTTGACCAGGTGTTTTCCCGGCGTTGTGCCTACCGTGGCATTGGTCCCACAGCCATATCTCCGGAAAGTACCGTCGCATGCTCCCATTTCTCTCTTTGAAGAAATACGGCTCGAATGAGACAGGGCGCGTCGAGTGCCACTGCTGGATCTTGTGCCTCAACACATGCCACTGCTCCGGCAGCTTCCCGGTGCTGGGGGAGGAGAAACAGAATTGAATAATATCCACAATAATCAGGACAATGAGGTGGCTCCATTCGCAATCGTTTGAGGGAGTTTGATTCATCCACTGCCAGCACAAGGCAACATCAGTCTTGATGGGGCGATGGTTCAAGACAGCCATGTAGACATCTTGTCGAAGGTACACCCAGAGGGCGGCTCTTCCTAGCGGTCCAAACGTCGGCAACGATGACAGCAAAGCAGATGCCCCGGAGAGATGGCACTCTTCGTCATCACTGGAGCCTATGGACCACCAGAAGTCAGACAACCACTCCACAACAGACAATATGCTCGCCCTTACCATTCATCTGCTCATAGATGCGCAGTATAACTATTGTAGCCAGGAGAACGTCGCCGAGAAGGGCCTCTTGGTTGTCAAGCATGTCGACAACTAGCGCAATGCAGTTCTCATGGTATGCTTCGGCGACAAGTGTTGAGGAGTTTGACAACCTGCTTTGATGTAGCGAAGAAATAGCAAGGAGCGCATAACGAAGAACGGGTGTATCCAAAGCTCGCAACGGGATGTCGAGGAGGAAGTGTCGCTCAGTGTCCTGTGAAGATAGCTAAAACCCCTCAACGTAAGCCATTTACATGACCTAGCGTGAGCCTTGCGAAGTGTGACGACACGGAGCCATGCTTACGCCGACAGCCCAATACTCCCTGTAGTAGCGGAGCAACTGTGCTTGTTGATACTCTTTGATGGGCTCACAGGCCCGGGAAAGATGACATGGCTCTGTAGCGTCGCCGGACCAGACAGAGTCGGCTGGTTCAGATATTTCGAAGCGGAGAGAATGCAGCTGGACGTCGGCTTGTTGAGTGTCGGCGTCGGCTAAGGACAAACAGGAGGCACTCGGTGCATTGGCCACCCTGGCCACCATATGAGGTGACGGGGACTTAGCTGATGCAGCGAAGTCCAATTGCTCCGTGGGAAGGTATTGTCCCCTGCTCGAGCCAGCATAGTGGTCAGGAGTCGCCGCCAAAGGCACGGACACTGAGTCAGGGATATCCCTTGCCGGGAAGGAAGGGAGAGGACTAGCCGTCTGCGCCGGAAAAAGAAGACCTCTGGTCAATCCTGCTTTCTTCTGGATCATTCGAGATCCATATTCGGGCTTCTTTGGCAACGTTTGGTTGGTGCCAGGGATATAGATATATCGGAAGTTCACCGAAGTATCCGCTGGAATGCATTTTCTTCGACCACGCTTACAACGATCACACTCTGGTTTCCGCTCGTCACCTGTGACACGTTAATCAGCACACATCTAGGTCGGCGGACGCTGGCACCGGACATGCTCACATTTGAGGTGACGCAATTTGCATGTCGTGCTGCGATGCAAGTGAACAGTCAGTCCGCGGTCATCTTGTCAACGGTGCTGCCGAAACTTGCCAGCCGGTTCTCGTCCTCACCGAGCTTTCTACCATTGTCCTTTCTCGTTTGGCTTTGTTGTCATTTTTGGGAGACCACTTCGCTAATTCTGCTCGCAAGGCCTGGATTTAGAATGAGTTCAGGCGGTTCTCGGGAGATATCGACGATGACTGCTGCTCGTTACAATCGTCCCCGGACGGAGTACAGACAAAGGAGTTCTGCGGGCGAGCGAAACAGCAACGACGGTGTGAGCTGCCATGCCTGACTCGTGGCTCGGCGGTCCCAAATCCCCCGCAACGCCCCCGCAAACCGGTCCGGAGAGGATATGATACCTCACGCGGTGTTACGCGCCCAAGCTTTAGATCGAGACGAGACCCGATCGTGTGTTTCAAGCTGCTCATTTGGCCTCGGATGAAGCTCCACCACCAGCCGCGTCCATGCCGCGGTACCCGCACAAGGTACGAAGTACGTACTAGGTAGTGATTGATGCACGCCGCCATTGGAGGACTCGCCAGCCTACAGATGGCGTGAGTGGTGCTTCGTATGCACACTCGGCTCGTTCGCCTCTCTGAGAAAGTTTTCCCGAGGCGGGCGGCGTCTGGCAGTGGGCGACCTAACGAATGGTCACTTCGAGGCTTCTCCAGCCTCGCGGTCAGAAATGCAGACAGCCCACGATTGCATATCAACGTGCCATGACACTTCAGCGATGGGCTATTCCTCAGCTTCGGTCGGCCTCTCTGTTTTTCTGATAGTGATAGCGGCGATTGCAGGAGACGTTCGAAGTGGTCGTCGGTGCCAACTGAAGAGGTGGCCGCAATGGCAACGCACACCAAGACACCTCCAAGCGGCGTGCTTGACGGACCTTCATTCCACAAGGACAGCTCTTTGAAGGCACCGAGATCCATGTCGGACGACGAAGCTGCTTGCCTGGGCATCCGAAACTTGGTTTACGATATCACGATGCAGCATGGCCAGGGCCACGGCGGATCTGCTGTCGGCATGGCAGCCATCGGGGTGGCACTCTGGAAGTATGTAATGCGATTCAACCCCGAAGATCCGGCTTGGTTTGATCGTGATCGCTTTGTTCTGTCCAACGGACATGCAAGCATGTTTTTGTACGTGATGAATTACCTGGTCGGGTACAAGGCCTGGACCATGGAGCAATTGAAAGGATATGGAGCAGAGAAGCAAGGAAGCTATACGACGCTTGCGCACGCACACCCAGAGATCGAGTGTCCTGCTGTCGAGGTAACAACAGGGCCTTTGGGCCAGGGAGTTGCCAATGCAGTTGGCCTGGCTGTGGCCTCGAAACACTTGGCAGCAAATTTCAACAAGCCGGAATTCCCCCTCATTCAATCGCACATTTACTGTACGACAGGAGATGGGTGTCTCATGGAGGGTGTCGCCATGGAAGGTAACGTGATTCCAGAGTGTCTGTGGGAAGCACCATTTTTGTTGACTCTCATCTGCCTGCAGCCATCTCGCTTGCTGGGAACTTGCATCTGGACAATCTGACCCTGATCTACGACAACAACCAGGTGACTTGCGATGGGCCATTATCTTGGATCAACCAGGAGGATACAAACATGAAAATGAAGGCCTGCGGCTGGCATGTGACTGACGTCTACGATGGAACACATAATGTCCAGGCGATTGTGGCTGCCTTAAGAGAGCAGCACCCCGGGAAACCGAGCTTTATCAACATTCGGACGACGATTGGCGCAGGGACACGGGTGGCGGGTACGGCAAAAGCTCACCACGGAACCTTTGATATGGAGAGTGTCGTCAGATCTAAATCCATGGCTGGCTTGGATCCGGGAGCCACCCACGAGGTTCCAGGAAAAGTGTTGGCTTTCTTCAGGGACACCAAAACCTCGGGTGGAAAGCTGCAAGAACAGTGGAGTGAGATGCTTGCTCAGTATCAGTCCAAGTATGCTGCTGATGCCGAAAGATTGCTTGCGCGGGTCAATGGGTGGTTTGGCGATTGGGCTTCCGCACTCGACAGCCTTGACAGCAATCGTTTCTACGGGCTTGCCACTCGGGAATCCAACGGACTTATCCTAGAGATGCTATGGAAGCTAAATCCAGCAATGTGCGGCGGTGGTGCGGATCTGGTGAACTCTAACAAGTTTCGATACTCTGAAGATGACTGGTTTCACCCGGCAAAGGTACAGTCTATTCCGTTATCCCATTGTCAAGTTGACGGGAAAGAATGCTGTCGACTGAGCGAGAACATAGTCATTTGCAGGCCGGTATATCCGTCATGGCATTCGCGAACACGCAATGGCTGCTATCGCCAACGGGCTTGCGGCCTACCATCCAGGGACATTTCTTCCTGTGACCGCCAGCTTCTCCATGTTTTATCTCTACGTATGTACCAAGTCCTTGATATCGACAGCACCTTTTTGCTTATCCCGGCCAGGCTGCCCCTGCAGTGCGTATGGGCGCGCTCAGCAAGTTGCACGTCCTTCACATTGCAACCCACGATTCCTTCCAAGAGGGTCAAAACGGCCCAACTCATCAACCGGTTGAGCTCGACTCTCTTTATCGGGCAATGCCAAATTTGATCCACATTCGCCCTTGCGATGCGTAAGTTCTCTCCCTGGGTGCTGCCATTTCAAAAGCTGACAGGACAATAGTGAAGAGGTAATCGGGGCATATCAGTACGCTCTTCGCGCAAGGGCTGTCCCCGTCATGATCTCCGTCGCACGCGACCCCGTGGGCCCAGTGCCTTCGACTCGTCGAGGAGGCTTGTCATACGGAGCGTACGTTCTCGCCGAAAATACAAACGCCCATATCACGCTGGTCTCCTGTGGCTCAGAACTGCATTATGTTGTTGCCGCCGCCGAATCTCTGAGGCTGAAAGGTATTAACGCTCGCGTCGTATCTGCACCATCACCCGACCTCTTCGACCAACAGACAGACGAGTATCGGTCATCGGTCTTTCCGCTGGATGGCTCACCGATTGTCAGTGTCGAAGAATACGTGCCGCTTGTGTGGGCTCGATACGTCACTGCCAGCATCGGCATGAAAGGATACGGATATTCCGCTTCAAATGAGAGCAATTATGAGCGATTTGGTCTCAATGACAGTTCCATCACTGCCAAAGTGATACAATACTTGGCGGATTTGGATGGTCGAGATGCACGAAGAGCTGGTTGGAGACAACTCTAAGGGGATAACTACGTACTCTCGCACTTACGCGGCCGTGCAAAAGGGATAGGGAAGCCTAGGCTTCAGCATTTACCATTCAGGCCCTACGAACTAGCAGTTTATCAGCCTGGATAGGAATTTCCCTGGAAAGGAGGACGGCTTGGCTCAAGACCATCAGTAGAGCTTGTACTCTATTTCGTGGGCGAAGCGCATATTTAGATGGATCTAAATCACTCTCTGTTCATGTCCATGGAAGTGGTGTTTCGGCCCCTATCTGTTCACTTGAACTCTCTAGCCACGATAGCAACCTCGTCCTCGAAATGGTTGTAGAAATGGGCGTTGTCTCTTTGGGGTTTCCAACCTAGACTTCTGCTCTTGTCCGCGCTGCATCTTGAGCTACGCGTACGTGAGGCGTCAGTAATGTATGTTTCTGTGAGCTTGAGGACTCTCTCGAGAATGGGGAACCTACTTGCTGGCCAACACGATCTCAACCAAATCTTCGTCGTGCTCCAGAATTGGCGCTGCTTCCTTCGGACTGATACTCTTAACTGCCGTGGTGGCAACCAGGCCCTGCTTGTACAAAGCTTTCGCAATGTTCTGGGACGACTCTAGCCAGGTATGTTCACCTGTCTCGCAGAAATAAAAGCCTTCCTTTCCCGAGGGGACTGGCTTGCGGTTGGCGAAGATCTCTTCCAACAACAACATGTAAAAGGCGACCAGGTCGCAGATATAGACATGGTTCCAGTGTGCGTCTCCTTTGCCAACCACGACAGCTTGTCCCCTCTTGATCGACTCACGGATGATGTATGGGACTTGCTGAGAGATCGTCGAGAAGTAGCCCGTGCCCTTGCCATAGATTGTTGGTGGCACAACAATGTACACGGGCACCTTGAACTGTTCCCCTGCCTCGACGACTGCAATATCCGTGATCCGCTGACGGTATGGGCCGCGGTTTTTCTCATAGCTATACATGTCGTCATTATCAGAGTATCGTTTCGTGTCCACGAATTTGCCCGACACAGGCTGATCCGACAATATCGACGTCCCGGAGGTGTGAATGTAGTGCACAAGTCGGCCAGTTCGGTTCTTCCTCTCGGCCAGGCCTCGGATGATGGCCACCGGTGCTTTGGCATGGCTTGCCGATGCAGCATTCAGGACCACGTCGTACTCACGAACATCTTCCTCGAGCCTCTCTAGATCGTCAAGGCCATTGAATTGCACGGCATTGATGCCTTTCTTTGTCAAGTGCGCCGCCTGGTCTTTCGTGCGAACAAAACATGTTATTGAGCATGTGGATGCTTCACCAAGTTCTCTGAGAATGCTTCCTCCTCTAGTGTCCCCTGTTAGCGAACTGTCCGCCCCGCGGTCGAACGGACACCCATTTACATGTAGCCCGTCGCACCCAAAAGAAGGACCTTTGTTTTAGTCATTGTAAACAATTTTTCCACAACAACTTGGGACGTTGAATCACTATCCGCAGAAACTTCGAGGCAGGAAATACAAAGCTCTAGTCGTGGATATTTGAATTTATCTACTCGCCTCTCCAAGGCGTCCCTTTCCTCGAAAATTAGCACTTGATCAGCAAACCTCGGCATCGGCCACTGTATTACCTACCATGGTTACTCGTCTCGATTTCCAAATTCCCTCAGGATCCCAGGCCCACATCCGGCGGACCCAGGGCCACATAGATTCTTTGCAGCGCGGTGTATGTCTCGGATTTGCAGTTTCCAACACTAGTTCCTTAGCCCAAGAGCGAAGGGAGGTGCAACTTTCAGACGAGAATGTACATGATGTAAAAAATAACACGTGGTTGCAGTGCTCGGCTCTGCTATGCCACCGTTTAATGGCAGCTTAAGGGCCGGTCGTTGAAGATATTACGACTTCCTCAAAAGGATGGCAAGCAACACTTATGGCGGTCTTTCTTCCATGCCGATTGGGCAATGGGTCTATGCATTGAGGGAACCCTCCCCAAAAGCACAATTTCTCATGTGTACCGTCCAGCATGTAAACCACCTGTGACCAGAATATCGGTCCCCGATATATAGGAAGACAGTTCACTCAACAGGAACGTCACAATTCCGGTCAGATCATTAGTCTCACCCATGCGTCCCAAAGGTGGTTCTCGCCCGAAACGATTAATCAGCTGAGCATTGTGAGCTGCTGCCTTCTCAGTCATGTCTGTTCTGATATACCTGGTTGAAGGACTCCTGTCAGCTCGCAACACTTGAGTACAGGGTTGACCAGGCTCTACTATACCCTGGAGATATTGTATTGACTCTGATATCCAGGGGCCCAAGCTCAACGGCAAGAGCATGCCTTAGGGCTTGGATGGCGCCTTTCGATGCGGCATATGCAGATATAGGCAGAGCTGGTGAGCTCTGATGCGATGCCACGGAGGAAACCATCACAATGCTCCCTCCAGTGCCTTGGGCTTTCATCTGCCTTGCTGTCAGTTGGACCGTCATGAAGGTCCCTATGACCTAGGCGAGTGTTCAGGTCAGCATCCCACTTGGACAATCGAGACTTCTTGATTGACAAAAACTTATAACGTACGTTGACCATTTGAGTGTTGACAGCATCATCCCACCCGTGGCTGAGGAAATCTTCGACGAACATGATTCCGGCTGCTGTGACACTGAATAATCATCCGTGTCAGGAAGTGTCATCGAGCGATCTGTGACCAAACAATGGTGTCGAACGTACCATCCATCAATTTGTCCATATGCCTCAATGACATTCTTGAAAGCATCTTCCAGGCTGTCTTTGTCGGTGACATCGGTCCTATTCATAGAGACCAGATTAGTTATTCTTTCCAGTTAAGTCGAAGGGCAAAACGTACTGAAAATACCGGGCTTGTATGTCATAAGCACGTCCCACCTCTGATAAGTCGAAGGATGCTTGCTTCGCTCTGTCCAGCACCGCAACATGACCTCCGAGTTTTGCGATGCCTCGAGTCAATTCTTGTCCTATCCCACGGGCTCCTCCTAAGATTCTGTTTAGTCAACCATCTGCAGTCCTGGGGAGAAGAAAGACCGTTACCTGTAACGACGATAACCTTCCCTGAAAGACTCAGAGAGTCTACATATGATCTCTCGCGGCTGTCGACAGACGAGTTCGCGGGACTATCCGTAGGAATGAGAGTCGACATGTTCTGTCCAAGGCCAGTCGGACGGGGTTGGTTTGATCAGTCTTGCCTCAGGTGTAAAGGCAGTCAAAGACGCAGGAGGAAGAATCAGACATGCAGAATGGCGACCGGTCTCGCAGATATCATTACGCATCAGCCCAGGGTATTTTTCCCAGACCCCTTTTCGGCGTGCCTGGGGTCCCATCCGTTCACATCTGTAGCCCATCATCAGGACAAGGCTTCAAACGGCTCTCCAACATACGTACCTACGTTGCCTGAAAGTGGGCAGGGAGCTGCAATTGCCCGGAGCGTATCTGTATCCGCCAATCCCTGGATCACCACAAATTTGAACGAAGTTTGTGTTCCCACTAGTCTCTCGGGAAGCGGGTTAGACTTTACGGAAAGCATCTCCGCATCGAGACATCGTCGCGACTTTCCTCCTTGGGAATCGTCAATTCTTCGAGCGACTCCACATTGGTACATGGGGTTGCGTGTCTGGGGTGCATAAGCCTCATATATCAAGCCTGATAATATGGAGATGGGCATGCTTGAAAAGAGAAGAAAGACGTCCGCTGTGAATCGACAGTGAGCATCGTCAATATCCAACAAGTTCGACTGGTTCCGCCAACACCTGTTTCGTTCCCTACTGTCACCCTCCCACCATGGTCAAGACGAACATGTTTGGCAGGGGGCTTCCCCTTCGCATGGCTATAATGGCAACTTGTCAAATTGCCTTCATCTTGTTCGGTACGTCCGAGAGCCCCCGGCCCCCTTGCACGTTTCTGCGGCGTTTGGGATCATGCTTTCTGACACTGGGCAATGGCGCGCCCGAGGTGTACAGGTTACGACCAAGGCGTTTTCTCTGGAATAGTTGGAAACGCGAACTTCCTCGACACCATGGGCAATCCCAGCGCAATCATCCTGGGAATCATTGTATCCATCTACACCTTGGGAGCATTCACGGGAACCATCGTGTCCTTCTGGACTTCCGAGCCCCTCGGTCCGCGAAAGTCGCTGTGGCTATCCCAGGTCATCATCATTGTGAGTCCTCTTTCTCGACAACTATATACACAGTGGTCGCGAGTTTGCTAAGCCGGAGTCCGTCTCGGTCATAGGCCGGAGCAACAATGCAGGCTTGTGCATATTCGCGGGCTCAGATGCTGGTTGCACGCTTCTTTACCGGCATTGGCACCGGGATCGAAACCTGCACTGTTCCTGTCTACCAATCTGAGCTCTGTGAGGCCAGGAAGCGAGGAAAATATGTTTGCAGCGAGCCTTGCTATGTAGCTTTAGGTGAGAAAAATCAGTCACCTCTCCATCTGTGCTGCCGCCACCAAGTCTCAGCTTGCTCACCGCGAGTGCCAGGTATTGTGATCGCCTACTGGTTTGACTTTGGCATCAGCTACGTCAACGGGTCCGTCAGCTGGCGCATACCTATTGCGTGTCAGATCATCTTCGCCTTGCTAGTTATTGTGGGTCTTTTCGGGTAAGAACAGATCTTCGTGCGTGACTGCCATGCGAAGTTAACAAAGTGATGCTATCCCAGGCTGCCAGAGAGTCCTCGATATCTATATAAAAGGGGCCGTAACGACGAGGCCTTGCAAGTGCTATGCGACGTCTACGACCAAGGACCCAATGACGAGAAAGTGGCCCGAGAGTCCCAGGAGATTCTCGAGGCGATTGAGCTTGAAACCTTGCACGGCCAGTACAAGTGGTCACAAATCCTGAGGCGGGACGAGGTCCAGACCGGTCGACGTATCCTCCTGGCCTATGGCATGCAATTCATGAATCAAATGGGAGGCATCAATCTGGTCGTGGTAAGTCTGATCAATCTGTTGAAAGATCATGGTCCTCCCCAGCTCGGACAGCAGATACTGATCAAACCATCCGTCGACCAGTACTACGTGACTTCAGGTAAGAAAGGCAAAACTGGATTCTAATACATGTCTAATCTGAAATCGTGATGCAGTGTTCCAATATAATGTCGGCCTCGACCGAGAGCTTAGCCTGCTCCTGGGAGGAGTGATTCAGATTGCTTTCTTGATCGGTAAGTCGGCATTCCTGTTTGCGCGACTCTATGCTCGACCAAAGGTTTAACCGATCCCTTGAAAAGGCTCTCTATACCCGACATTCTACAGCGATAGGTTTGGCCGGCGCCAACCGATGATCTGGGGATCGTTCGGTCTGTTCATTTGCATGATGATGATTGCCATACTGCTTTCCTTCCAAGGTAGGGTCCTCTGCCATCCCGTGGCCTGGTCCAACCTGGCCGTCTGATTATGTGGCGTTCGGAAAAGTCAAGAAATGTGTTAACAGTCTTCGCTAGGCACTTCTCGGGAGAAGCCTACTTCAGAAGCAGCCATCGCCTTCTTCTTTCTGTTCATGGTCATCGATGGCGCTTCTCTGAACTGCGTGCCTTGGGTATACGGCCCCGAGATTCTTCCCTTGCATGTTCGCGTCAGAGGGTAAGTCATTACGAGAATGATGTTCCATATTCCAAGAGACAGAAACCACGAGAGATAACCATATTCCGCGTACAGGCAAGCAATCGGCATTTCCGCGAACTGGTTGTGGAATTTCATTGTGGTCATGGTCACACCCACTCTCATTTCAAACCTGGCCTGGAAAGGTTACCTTATTTTCATGTGTCTTAACTTTGCCTTTGTGCCTGTGAGTTCTCCTCATCACCCTTGTTTTGAGGCCAATCATCTGATCACTTTTCCTAGCTTGTGTACTTCTGTTATCCCGAGACTGCCAACTTGACACTCGAGGAAATTGATTTCCTGTTCACGGAGAGAACGAGACAATCATTGCGACTGGAACACTCGTCCGACTTCAGGCCAGGAGAAGGGCAGTCCCCGCCTTGTGAAATTCACGAAGCAGTCACAAAATTAGGGCCATGATAGGTGAAGGTGGATCTTGTTGTGGCTGAACTTGCTCACAGCCTGTGGAGGAGCGCACGAGGTTGAAACGGTTACTTGTATTCCGTCTCAATGGGTGATGGTGTAACAACCACCTGGGTGGCCTGTTACGTGTTGGATATGGAGAGGGATCACTAAATGCAAGTTGCGAGACACAGGTAGGGTCTCGTAAAGTATATGACTGAAGTCTACCTGTCTTCCGAAGGCCTCTAGGCCTCTTTATATGCTTCGAGATCTTGTAGATCCTCAGTCTCTTGCTCCCAGCCTCCGGACCAGCGTCTCCAGCCATCGCCGTGCGGCCTTTGCCAGTTCGGATCTCGTCTGAGCGTGTCAGGAAGAGGTCCACAGTCCCTGGGGATCGCCCAAGAAGACTAAGAATCCATTGGGGTGAGGGAAGATATGTTTCTGTTAAAGCGATTAAGCCTTGAGATCGTCACGGCAGCGGCAACCACGCCAGCTCTCCGCAAGAGGAAGAACCTCTGCTAACATGCATACTTGCCCGCTTCCACACAACGGGCTATAGATCAAATGTTTCAATACATCTGCAGCGCACCACATCACGTCAGTATCATAGAATGGAGGTTTACGAGGTAAGCGCTGACGAAAACCATCTTGGTTCTTGCTGTGGAATATAGGGATCGATATGCTATCCACCTTTAGCCTTTGCGACCCGCCTCTGAACTCCACAGCCGAATCTTTGGACATCATCCTAAATATCCTCCTCACCGTGAATGCACATGTTACCCTCTCGAAAATCTGTTCGACTTGTGGACCTTTGAGATTCTGCTCTTTAATAGCTCTGGCTTTGCTAAAAAGTGCTCTGCAGTTCCGTCACTTTCATCCTAAGCACGGCATCTCTGACGGCATCGATTGTTGTGATTGACGAGGTATGCGTTGCCGAGATTCTTCACCATTTCTCCCCCTCTAACCTCTCTCTCTTCAGGGCAACCAAAATAAGTGTAGAGAACCAAAAGCCTTTCCGACATCTCTCTCTCTCTCTCTCTCTCCCGCCCGCGGGCCCGTCTCTCAAGCAAACACGTCAGCCCAGTACCGAACACCTTTCAAGCCGTTAACCCATGCTTCGGCCGACTCCTGCGAGACCCCCTTGGCGTCCATGAAGATCTTGGCCATGACTTTGTTGACTTCGGTTCCCACGGCGCCAGCGCCACACATGTAGATCCGTGCATTCTGCATGAAGAGCCCCTTTGCCTCGCTTCTGTCGTGCCATATTCTGTCCTGAACATGGCGACAACCGAAGCTCCGCTCCGGTGCTCGTGAATAGGCGTGGCGCACTTTCACCGCGCCCTGCGCTTCCCACTCGGCAAATTCGCTCTTGTAGAGCTCGTCTCCATCGGGCGTTCCGCAGCCGTAAAATAGCAGTGCAGGGCCAAGTTCTTTCCCAGACTTGATCTTGAGTGCGCGCTCCTGGACAAACGCTCTGAAGGGCGCCAGGCCCGTACCGGCACAAACCATCAGCACCGGGGTAGTGTCATCGAGAGGGAGATGGAACCCTGCATGACTCGGGCGCACCGCAACGTGGATCCAGTCGCCCGGTGCACGCGATCGGAGGTAATTGCTGCAGACGCCCAAGAAACGGCCCTTGTCCGGGTCTCCACCCCTTGTTGGAGCATCGAGAACCGAGTAGGTGATTGTACACTTGGATGGGTCTTCCAGAGGGGAGGACGAAATACTGTACTGGCGGATTCGCATCAATGGGAGCGCCTCCAGAAATTGTCCGAGCGAGAATTGGGCGCTGGGATATCTCTCCAGGATGTCGAGAAGGGACTTGTTCTTGTCCAGGATCTCCTGCTTGAAGGCGTCGCTTGCGAGCCTTTCCAAGCTTTCCCTCGCGGCAGGTTCTGCGATTGTTGCGGCCACCTGCTTCAATTGCTTCGATGTCGCTGGCTGTGACAGTTCGACGAGAGCCGACAGGACTTCAAAAAGCGGCAGAGGTCTCCCCGAAGGGAGCGCGGTGTGAGTTTCCGGGTTGATGGTGATCATGGCATCCCAAGGAAGACTGAATCTTGCAAGGCACCTCCGCACATTTCTTGTCGGATTGAAGGGGAGGACTGCCAGGTAGTCTCCAGCCCTGTACGACATTCCTGAAGGCAACTGAATCTCGAGGTGTCGCTTCTCGGGCCCGTTTGGCGCGGTCAAGGGTTTTGTCGCGAGCACCAGACCTTGTTTGAGATCCTGCCGAAGGAAAGACGCTCTGCTGTCAGCAGATATCTGAATATCGAGTCCCGAGGATCGTGGGTCTTCTACACCCTTTGCTGCGACCTGGAAGGCTTTGGCAACAGCAGGCCACAACTGCTCATCTTTCCATGTATCATACGTGTCGAACAACGCAGCATCGTTTGCGTCGCCAGCTCCTCTGGCCGTCAAACGCTCAGCGCCTCTTTCGGAAAGGGTGGAATCCACAAGCTTAGGGATCTTGTGGTAGGTGTGTTGCCAGTCACCTCCAAAACGTTAGCACACCGCCATCACCGAGCTTCTTCTTCTTCTTCTAGCGCACTTACGATTTCCACATCCAAATACGGCATACTTGACTCCGCTGGCTTCTGTGCCATGTAACCCTTCCAGCCAAGAGACAAAGTGCACCGCATTGTCCGGTGGCTCTCCTTCGTAGCTTGAGGTAATGATCACCACAGGGCCTTTCTTGGGTAACGCATCCACCGCTTTATTCAAGATTTCAACTTTGGCCTGGAAGCCGTGGGAAGCGGCAGAGGACGCCAAAGAGTTCGCCATGGCCTCACAGGTCCCAGTGTTGGACCCGTAAAATATTGAGAGTATTGGTAATTTCGAGTCTGGTTGATCCGAATTTCCGCTTGCCGGCGCTGGCGGTGGCTGATGCTTACCCGTATCTCTGGGGATCGACCGTCCAAGCAATCTGGTTTCAATGTCGGGTCGCCGAGCTTTCGCACGCATCAAAAACCCTTTGGGCTTGACAGTCAATGTAGATTGAAGCACGAGCTGATAAGTGGGATCCGACATGCTGAAGTCGAAGTTCTGAAGCAACATGGCCAGAGCCAAGAGGGCCTCCTGCCACGCAAATGGTCGGCCAATGCATGCGCGCGAGCCATTCCCGAATGGCTGTTTTCAATATTAGTTAGTCCGTCGTCATGAGGTTCCAGGGGCACAAGGCATCATCACGTACTTTCCACGCGTTGGGAGGGAGTTTGTTGAACGCCTCATTCAGCATTCTCTCTGGGCAGAACTGCTCGGCGTCTTCACCATA
Source organism: Phialophora chinensis (assembly GCA_016109575.1). Lineage (NCBI taxonomy): Eukaryota > Fungi > Ascomycota > Eurotiomycetes > Chaetothyriales > Herpotrichiellaceae > Phialophora > Phialophora chinensis. The sequence goes on from JADWPU010000017.1 coordinate 386,403, forward strand.
CACTGCAGGATCCTTGTGGATAGCCATCAAGAAACAGACAAGCGCCGTATCCTTCGTGACGTGGTACTTTCCCCCGATCACTTCATCCTGTTTTGACCGGACCGTGAATGCTGGTGCAGGCGGGTGAAGCCTTAACGTTTCTCTCAAGACGGCGTTGAGGTATTCCAGTTTGGAGAGGTGTTGTACTGTAACTGCATCGTCCCCAATCACTGTGTCGACCTCCTTTTGGGCTTGTTGGTAAGCTTCCGGGTTCTTCAGAAGCTCATAGAACACAAAGGAAAGAAGCCCCGAGGTAGTCTCATGGCCTGCCAAGTTAACTGAGCATATCCATCCCAATCGCGGAGAATGGAGGTCTTACCTGCGATGAGAAACGTGATCATGTTGTAAGCGATACTCTCGTTGCTCAGATTCTCGCCTGTCTGAGGATCTTTGTTGTACAGTATGGCGTTCAGGAGATCTTTCTTGTCACAGGGATTCTCGCGACGATGTTTGACGAGATCGGTCGCGATTTTGAGCATCAGGTCCACGTTGTCCTGAAATTTCTTGTCGGCGGCTTGGAAGAAGTAGCTAGGGAGTGGTGGTCGTCGTGCACGCTCGCCGGCACCAATCAACACCCCGACCATTGCATTGACAAACGGATGCATCTCTTCGGTGTAAAAGGAGTTGAATCTAGTCCCCATCGCACACCTTTTCTTGTTCAATTGAATATCCGAGTACAAAGGAACGCACTTACAAAGCAATGGAGTCCAGGGTCAACCGTGTAAAGTCATCCGTGACCTTGATATCATGCTCTGGGCCATAGCGGGACCATTTCAGCACCAGCTGGGTGGCAATGTCGTACATCTCTGGAGACCAAGAGTCAGTGCACCACGACAGCTGTATCGGGAAGCATGGAGGCACCCACCATCATACATGTCACGAATGGATATAGGCCCAAACGCCGGCATTAATGCTCGATGCGCCACGCCCCAATTGTGCTCTCCCGGAAAGGCAGTGAATAGGCCGTCATGGACAGCGCTCCGAATGTGTAAAAGAGCCCCGGTGACGGCTTTCTCAAATCGTTTTTCGTCCATCAGCTCGTTGAAAAGCTCCCGCCGGCAGATAAAGACTCTTTCGTGCCCGCCCAGGGTAAGCTTGAATATCTCTCCTAGATTGTCATTGTGAGTCTAGTTCCAGAGACATGTCTCCACTCCGCCGGAGGCCTTCCCCCCAGAAAACATTGCAACTGTACTAACCATATCTATTAGCCAGGTTAGAAAGGCTCATCATAGGAAATTCCGCGTCAATATCGAGAGCGTTTCCAATAATAGGATATCCTCTGGGAGACGGGATAGGTTCCGCCATATTGGTCAGTCAGACGTGCACCGGTATTGCCTTAATAACCCAGATTAGCACGAAAAGGGTCTCGTGCATGAAAGCCCCATAAGTGGGCATGTTGGTAGATTTATACATTAGCGGGTACGTCTTTTTCTGGGACTGTTCGGGCCGGGGAAACACCAAGAGTCGCCCATACCTCCCACGACTCTGAGTGGTATGATATCTACCTTTGGGCAGCAGCCGGCAGAGTTTGGGAGATGGGAGAAGCAATATTGTGGGTGGGTGACGGACCTCGCTTGGGCCGCTCCCCAGTGCTGCAAGGGGTGGTTCGCTCGTCAACGAACCCGATTTGCCTGTCGCTTTCTACTCCGTGGAGAGTTCCACCCACCCACATCCAATAGTGTTCGAGGGATTGCCATCGTCTCGACCTCTAGCTTGCATGTTCTCGTCCCCCCTTGCGTCAAAGTTTCTCGCTGTGGCTTTTGAGTTATTGTTCAGCTCGACAGCTGAAGGTCAGCAGGTTGCCCAGCCGGCTCGGTTTCAGTTGCCAGAATCTCTCAAAAAGATGACAATCGATGCTTAAAGATTGTTCCTGTTCACATTCGTAGCATCTGGAAATCTATCTGTCAAACCCAAACGTGCAGCGACATGTCTTCCACTAAAGCCGCGGTCATCCGAGAGTGTCGACCCGGTTTGACTGCCTACGAAGCTGTTTACAAGAAGATTCATGCAAACCCCGAGCTTTCTCACTGCGAGTCCGAAACAGCCTCATTAATTATTCAGCATCTCCGGGGCCTGAGCGCCGATTTTGAGATTCGGGCAGGGATCGGAGGCCACGGGTTGATTGCGATCTTGCAAAATGGAACCGGGAAAACGGTCCTGCTCCGAGCAGATATCGATGCATTGCCGGTCGCAGAGCGAACGGGCCTCGAATACGCCAGTCTGCGAAGGCAAATCGGCAGCGATGGAAAAGAAACGCCAGTGATGCATGGTAGGGAGCATTTCAGTCCGGTTCAGACAGAGCAGGAGATGACTGATGACTCTTTCCAGCATGCGGACATGACTTTCACGCGGTCTGCTTACTGATCGCAGCCGAGACTCTCCTGAGGGCACGCCAATTTTGGACTGGGACACTCGTGTTTCTCTTCCAACCAGCTGAAGAGGCTGGGGATGGCGCCCTAGGAATGGTCAACGATGGCTTATATGACAGTTCGAGGCATAACTGTCCGATTCCCGACATTGTTCTGGGACAGCACGTGGCCCCGATTCGGGCTGGGGTGGTTGCATCCAAAAATGGCCCCATTATGAGCTCCTCTGACAGCCTCAAAGTCACCATCTTTGGCCGAGGCGGACACGGAAGCATGCCTCATCGCTGTATTGATCCCGTGGTGATAGCCAGTCATATCGTCGTCCGTCTCCAAACAATTGTCAGTCGGGTTGTACCTCCTGATGAAGTTGCCGTCATCACGGTCGGGTCCATCCATGCTGGCGAAGCGGAGAATGTGATCAGCGATCGCGCGTTCTTTACCGTCAACATTCGAACACTCGATGAAGAAGTACGACACACTGTTCTCGATCATGTTCGGAGAACAATAAAGTCAGAATGCGAGGCAGGGTTTTGTGAGAAGGGCCCCCAGATCGAACATCATATGAGCCTTCCAGTCACCAGAAACTCTGAGAATACTGAAAAGAAAGTCAGACAAACTTTTGCGCAGATTTTCGGGCATGAGTTTGTGGTCGCACCAAAAAGCAGCCTAGCAAGCGAAGACTTCAGTATCCTCGCTGGGTCGATTGGAAAACCCTACTGTTTCTGGCTATTCGGCGGTATAGATCAACAGCTGTGGGATTCTCTAGCCGCACAAGGAAAGCTCGACACTGTGCCGATCAACCACAGCCCAGACTTTGCGCCGGCGATTCATCCGACCCTCAAAACTGGAGGGGATGCTTTGGTTGCGGCAGCGCTCACTTTCTTGGAATCTCCCCCATAGCCATCCGCCATCGAGCGAGAGCTGCCGAGTGCCCTTTGCCTGGAGGAAGAGGAGCGAAGAGAAGTTAGGGGCGATTTGCCTGAACCCATCACGTTTCTACTCGATCCCACAACGGACTCCTAGGCTGTTGTATCTCGGCGCTCTTAGTCCCTTGGAACTCTCGTCGCATTGGCACTAGTTAGCACACATGTGCATGTCATCAGACTGGATCGATTCGCCAGTCGAATGTGGGGCTGGCACTACTAGGAAGCACTAGCTAGATCTTATTTTTGCGGCTGATGACACCCGGGCCATTGCCCAGGTTCGACTCGCTTAAAACCCTGCCACGTGCCTGCCAATTAATTACGATAGTTATGCTCCCCACCAGCTGGTCGAGGCCCAAGAGCCACAGCTTGTACTTTCTGCCAGAGCTCGGTTAGCGGCAGGACGTCCAACACACACAAGAAGGAGTGTGTAACAGAAGCTTTGAGCTAAAAGTCGATACAAGCTCAACCGCGGTGTTCCATGGAATGTTGATAAACACACAATCCTCCCACCACGGGAGACGTCGGAAGAGGAACCGCGTATGGCAAATTCAGTCTCCTCAGACATTCCGATGGCAGTGATAGCTCCTGTGAGCAATCCAGCTGGGCACAATGCTCTGGTCTATACGACAACCCACTCAGAACATGGAGACGCCAAACCAAACGGCCTGGGGATAGATGATGACCACTCTTCGAAAGCGCATCGTCTCCGCGGGTCAAGGGTGCGGACAAATCGCTCTACTTCCTCCGTCACATCCACCTCGAGTGGTTCTACGATTCCTCGGCTAGAGGCCGTGGTAGCGCGGGTCAGGAGTCGACCTCCAATCGTGCCGAGCAATTTCACACATGAGCTCGAACATCAGAAAACGACAGTGGAAGATCTGGTCGACTTTGACGGCGCCGACGACCCCTATTGGCCCGTCAATTGGTCTACGAAGAAAAAGATCATTACCACGGCGCTGTATAGCTCCACGACTCTGACGGCCTCCTGGGCCAGCAGTGCATTCAGCCCGGGCACTCAGCAGGTGGCGCAACACTTCGGCGTCAGCAATCAAGTCGCGACGTTGGGCACGAGTCTGTTCCTTTTCGGGTTCGGCCTCGGTCCTCTCTTGTGGGCACCGTTGTCTGAGGTATTCGGTCGAAAGGTACATGCCCATCATGTATCCTTGATACTTCGTGCGGCACGTGAGTGGGAGAGGCCGGAAGATACTTAGGTTCCTGAGATGGTGACTGAAGCTGACAGTTTTCCGGAACAGACTTCCGTCCTTCCACCAATGCTCGTCGCTATCTGTTTCGAATTTTCAGCTGGCTCTGCAAGTGACTTCCAGACACTGATGATATCCAGATTTTTCGCTGGGTGAGTCAAATCCACACGAACATTGTAACACCGTACGTATGGCGTTTGTTGGGCCTCTTTCGACTTACATCCCTACTCTGTAGGTTTTTCGCGTCCGCGCCAGTCACAAACACGGGTGGGGTCTTGAGCGATTTGTTCCCGGCTTCGCAACGAGGTATTGCCATGGCCGCTTATGCCATGGCCGTGGTGCTGGGGCCAGGTCTGGGACCTATCGTCGGAGCAGCGCTTGTTGTCCAGCCTCGACTCGGCTGGCGGTGGACAGAGTACTTCTCGGGCATCCTCCAGATCACCGTGTTGATCGTGGATGTCATATTCCTCGACGAATCATACCCGCCTCGCCTCCTGGTATACAAGGCACGACGCCTGCGGCATCAGAGCGGCAACTGGGCACTACACGCAAAGTTCGAAGAATGGGATGTTTCAATCGGCGAATTGGCTCGCAAGGTTGGTGCTACGAACGCCATTCGAAAGATAACTCGACTTGGGCCGTGGGCGATGTTGACCGCATCTGATCTAGTTCTTAGTCCGGCCGATACAGCTATTGACAACGCCAATTTGTTTTCTGATGGCGCTCTACGCGAGCTTTTGCTACGGCATCCTATATATGCAGCTTGGTTCGCTCCCTCACACTCCATAGTTCTCTTCTCTTTCACTAACGTTCTGTACACAGGAGCGATCCCTCTCATCTTCGAGCAACACCGCGGCTGGAGAGCTGTCCCGGCATCGCTCCCATTCTCGTCGCTGCTATTGGGATCCTTCCTCGGAGCCGTCGTTAACATTTACAACCAAATGGTCTACAACAGGAAAGCGGCAGGGAAGGTAGCGCCAGAACTGCGCCTCCCACCGATGATGCTCGGATCAGTATTTTTCAGTGCAGGCTTGTTTGTCACAGGTTGGACCGCGGATCCGTCACATCCTTGGATAGCGCCCGTGATCGGGATTGCCATGACCGGATTCGGCTTTTTCACCGTCTTCCAAGCGGCGCTTAACTACCTGGTCGACACGTTTAGTGGCTACGCGGCGAGCGCGGTGGCCGCCAACACGTTCCTGCGGTCGTGCTTTGCCGGCGCGTAAGCATTTCCCCCTGCCATTTTCCTTTTTCCTGTAGGTGCGTTGTAGAGACGGAAATTAACTGACAACTTCCTCCCATAGATTCCCCCTCGTGATCGCTCCGCTCTACAATGGTGTCGGCATCCCGTGGGGCACGAGTATCTTTGGATTCTTCTCCATCCTAATGGTGCCTGTGCCGTGGATCTTTTACATTTTCGGCGAGCGGATCCGAAAGAAGGGTAAATGGAGTCGGTAGATACATATCCGAGTAGATAGAGATCAAGAAGAACTCTAGAGACTTTTGCCCATATTATACTCCCTTTGGTTCCTATCTAGCAGTTGGCGAGCTACCTATGTCGCTACACCTTAGGGTGGTCCTAGGGAGTCACTTTTACAAACCGCTCTAAAAGCTAAGAAAGAGGGACAGCGATAGCAATCTAGGTAACGTCGTCATTATCTTTGTTGTCTTCATCACCGCCTGCGGGGGTGTAGGAGGTACCGCTTCCAGGCCGTTCAATGTCGGGAGGCCCAACTCCATGTCACTCGAATCCCGAGGGTTCTGGTGACGGGTGCTCATACCTCCACTTCCACCTTGAGAGCGTCGCATACTTTGCGGTCACCGGTTCGCCTAGTCAAGCCCCTACTAACGTTTAGTGCCATTCATTATAGATCTTCGCAGGAATCAACCTCCTGGTCCAAAAGCTACCTAGCAGACCCCATTCCGTATAAACCAAATCCACCGTGTCAGGCCATTGGCTAGAATCCCGTCGCATCCCTGTCGTTGGGATGAGACGCTTGCGCGCCCACCAGAACGCATGCATAAGGCTCTCCTTTATGGCTACCTTTCCCGTCCTTGAGACGACAAACGGGTCTTCAGTCGAGGTATCTGTTCCGGCTCGTATGGTACACGTTATTCCCTAAGCCAGTCGTCATAGATGAATCGGAATAGCCAGGCTTAGTCGATGATCTGCGGCGCTAGCGATGAACAGTAGAGTCTGATCCAATGCGCGCAATACGCCCACCTGGTCAACCACAAACCATGACCTGTTCTTGAAGCCGTGGGAATATTACGTGCTCAGTTGTTACGGACGGGCTCCGCGTAGGCACAGGGCCAGGGGCAGTATGCTAGGCGTAAGGGTCCTTGAGGTTCTAATTGAAGGTCAGGTCTGGCAGGAATGGGACGGTGGTGGTGAACACAGTGAACACTTTATGCGTAAAGGCAATGTTATTGACTATGAAGAGCTCTCTCTCTACTTGGGGCCCTGAGGGCGACTATATAGGCATCCCTCCCGGAGTGTGTCCCTGCTGTCTTCAGTTGTCTCTGCTGAACAGAGTGCATAGAGTCCACAGAGTCACATGCCTAGGCGTCTGCATACCCCGCGGCCCTCCGCCTGCCTCGCCTCTTCCTGTAGGTGCCTTCAGGCGGCGCACCTGGCCTGGGTCGTATCAGTCCAGTTACGGCAAGTAGCCCGCGTCCTCCATCGTCATGATAGGTTTTCAGTGGAGCCACCCGCCTGGCTCTTTCCGAAAATGCCGGCGGGGAAACGGTTGGAACCGAAGTCGCTGAGGTAGATCTTCAGAACGCCATTTTTGGGGGGTTAACAGCAAGTAAAGTAATTTTGGTAGCCATTAAAGCTGCCTGTTGACGGGTGTTGCCTGGTGTCTCTCAGGCCAAATTAGGAATTTCCGGTTTAAAATGGACCACTTTCCGCTCCCAAGCGGCGTCTCCATCAATTTGTTCGAGGTACCGTTTCTCGAAACGACGCTCGAGTACGACGACGAGGAGTTCATAACCTTCCATGAGCGGTACAGGTTCGACTGCACGAAAGTAGACGACTCCCGCACTCCCGAGGAGGTTGCCGCCTTCATCCAGACATGGCTATACTTCAGCTTCCTGCAAGCGTTCTTAGGGGAGCCGCTTGACAAATACATGTTCCGCGTCCGCCGTGCGGGGAACGCCAACGGATTCAGGCTCTCGTCCTTGGCGCTCAAGGAGCAGGGTTTGAAGCTGTATTCATTGAGGGACGACGACGGCAAGGGACACGACGTGGGGCTCACGTTTTTGAACGAGGGGGTCAGGGACGGGTGGCTCATTCGCCTAAAGCTCATCGTCTACGCGCAAAACCGGTGCCTCGAGCTCGACAAGACCTACCGCGAAGCGCCCGACCCCGTGCCCACCGTGCTGTTGTCGGTGAGGGTGCTGCTGGACACGCTGGCGATGGTGTGCCTCGGCATCGAGCCGCTGAAGCCGGGTTCGACCTCGCCGACAGCTGTGATCAGCAACAAGAAGAAGGACGTCCACCTCGCCAAGTACAGCGAGCAGCTGCTGCTGGGTTTCCACGCGAAGGAAGTGTCCACGATGATGTGGATGCTGCCGAGCGTCGAGTCGGCCGCTACAACGAGGCTGATTAGCCGGATGATGGCGGAGAGGGGATGGTGCCGCTTCCAGATCAGGCAGATTCTGGAAACGTTCCAATCCCCGCTTGCTTGCTACGCCGCCCACCTTCGACGGCACAATCCGGGAGTCACGCATGAGAACTGCTCCGAGGAGGCGTGCGTAGCTTTCAACGTCAACTCGGCGACATACCAGACCCGCCACGTCAGGGAGGGCTGCAAATGCGACTCAATGTCCGTTCCGGCCTTCGAGATGATGAGGATAATCGACCAAGGAAAAATCCCTTTGGTGTTCCTTACCCAGAACTCTAGGAAGGAGCTATGCCTGGGCATCAAAGCGGCCACCGTCGCCGATACCTACGTTGCCTTCTCGCACGTGTGGTCCGACGGTCTTGGTAACGCGGCCGCGAACTCGCTGCCTTACTGCCAGATCGTGAAGCTGATCACGTCCTTGGACGCGTCGTTCAAGAGTGCCCTTGCGTACAACGTGCGGGACATCTTCGGCAGCGGCATGGGCCCCATGGACACGATCAGGATGACCAAAGTACCCCGCGTTAGGCACTTCTGGATCGATACCCTGTGCATACCCGTGGCGGGCGACCCGAACGTGCCCGATTTCGAGATGGTGAAGGAGCTCAAGCGAAAGGCGATCAACAGCATAGCGCCAACGTTCGCCGGCGCTTCTCGTGTCGTTATTCTCGACAGCGAGATAATGGATCATCTTCAACTCAAGGGAGCGGACTGGCTGGAGGTCGTTATGCGCCTGGCTTACTCCAAATGGATCGGGAGGTGCTGGACGCTGGAAGAAGGAGCGCTAAGTCGGCTTTGCCAGCTGCAATGCATCGACGGCTGCTTCGATCCCAAGAACACACTCTTGAAGGTAGGCAACAACCAATACTCTCGCTGGTTCCTGAAGAACCCGGACTACGTTGATACCGCTAAGTACGTCGACAAGTTCAGCTGGCGGACGGTAAGGATGTTCAGCTTCCCCCTCGAGGACTTACTGGGCCACCTGCTCTTCGATCAGCGGAAGGAGGCGTTTCAAAACATGGGGGGCACGCTACCCACGAATGACCTCAATGACGAGACGATGGCGCATTTCGTGAGCTGCTGGAACGCGCTCGCGGTGCGACAAACGTCCAGGATCGCGGACAGGACCGCGATACTAGCTAACCTGATGGATCTCAACGCGTTCAAGATCCTAAGCTGCGCGTCGCCGATGATGGCGCTGCTCGGGAGCATGCCGGGGGTTCCACTGTCAGTGCTGTACAACGATGGCCCCAAAGATGATGGCGGCGGCGAAGAGCGGCTGATAAATCCGGAATTCCAATATTATAACCGTTGGCTCCCGCTATACCCCAGTAACTTCCGCCTCGTGTCCAACGATTACATGAAGTGGACCGATGAGTTCCTCGAGTTGGAAAGTCGACCAAAATATACCCACATGTTCCTCATCAACGATGCCAGCCTGACCAGCGCCGATGTCGCCGAGTTTCACTTCAAGGAGACCCAAGAACAAGAACAACTGGAATACATATGTCGCGTCGAATTCCTCCGTCACCCGCAGGGAAATATATCGGATGTAAGTGTAAAAGCTTCCTGTCTGATAATCGACAAGGATGAGGACATGATGGGCATTCGCGGCATGACTTCCGACGGCAAGCTCATCGGAGCCTGCATGCAGGTTACAGAAACGGCGGAGGAAGCTATATCAAATCGCTCAAACATGACTCTCATGGACAGAATAAATGCCGAGGAGAATGCTTCCAAGATCGCCGTCACTGCTGTATACGATTGCCCGATCCGTGTTTCTGTCACGAAGATTGGCGCAGGCGCAAAGTTCGATGACTCATCTACGACTTCGCTCGTTCCACTCCCCTTATGGTCACTGAAGCTACGGCACAGTAAGTCTAGCAACCCTTTTCGGTAGTATGCATTTCATCTCCGGCCTAACGCTTCTGTTTTTCAATCTTCAGACTCCCCAAAGTCGCTTCAAATCAGGCCCCGCGTTTCCACTGCTGACTTGGGCACCGTGAATATGTCGCTCTGGTTCCTCGCCATTTCTCCATTCGCCACCGTCGGCCTGGTCTCCTGGGGCATGCTCGTTTACATCACGTTCAAGTTCTGGTCGCGGTTCAGCCCCTTCGGCCGCTTCAGCATCCTGATGTGGCACTTCCTCCGTGCCCTCGGCGGATTCTGGGCCGAGATAGCGGGTTCCAACGCCATCGCCGTGCTCGACATACTCTGCACGTGTGTCTACGCCGGCGTCAAGTCCCACCTAACGAGGCTGGATTACTGGTTCGTCGGAATGCAGCTGGTGAGCAGGTTCGGGAGCATAGTCGTGGACGTTCTCTACAAGAGGCTCGTGGCGCCGAGTGTCTACGACGAGTGGATCGCGAGTTACGGACCGAACCCGCCCGACGAGGCGCAGCTGAAGTGGACGAGGAGGGTGCACAAAATGTACGGGATGATAGACAGGTTCACAATTTGGTCCGGACGCTGCTTGGGATACAAGCCGCGAACTTCGGACGAAGCTGAACGAGAACCCTCTGATGAGCCTTAAAGAAATTGAAAAGGATGTAGTCATATAGCAACTCAAATTATTTACTTTCGAAAATTGAAATTTGCTAATACTGTACAAGTTACTGTCTCCTCTTCAGAGCTTTTGGATACGGAGATACGCCTGATCGAGAGCATAACGCTTGTATTCCATCTACTACTCATGCCAGATACCGAGACTCTCACTCTCAGGCCAATTTTGCGCTTGTCGCACACTCGATAGCGAACCCAAAACATCTCGAGTACCATCCAGGACCCCAATAACTCAACTCCAAGCAATGGGGCGCGCCCGGAATGAATACAGTCTCAACCTTGGAGGAGTTCGTGAAGGCGCTGGTGAAGTCCTTGAGATCCTTGTACGAGGCTTTGAACAACGCATCCCGCTCTCCAATAGCCGCCATCGATGGTACTTTGACCAGTCGCGCGTAGTCCTTCCAGTAATTGTCCCAGTAGAACCTTCTGTCTTCAAACTCCTCGACAACACCACGATGCGTGATCTCAGCTGAAATGTGGCGTATGTTGGGGCTTGCCAAACCTAGCCTTGTGTCACCAAACATGACAATGTCCTTGACGCCGGGCGGATATTCCACGTAGCCGGCCTTTCTAGCCTCTGCCATCTGGTCTTCACCTTGAGATTTTGTAACCGCCGACGTTGTGCTCCTGCCTGCGAGGATCATACCTGCCAGCGGATAGCGTGTGTCTGGTTCCTGGGAGTGCAGGGCTGCAGCGATGATGCAGGCAGAACAGCCCAATGAATGACCCATGAGTGCTATCGCCGCCGCTCCTGCCGGCCGACCGTACTCTTCCCATAATTTCGGGAGAATGTATTGATGCAGATATTTCCCTTCTTCCTGGAAAAAGGTCGAATCCTCGGGTATCTGTGATATGGCTGAGCTGTTCCTGTATCCAGGTCGATCAAATGCCACGAAGGGTACGCCAAGCTGTCGCGAGAGCGTGCTTGCGGAATGGTCTGGGGCTGCATCGAAGTATGTTGAAGCATATGTTCCACCGTGGACGCCAACTATCAAAGGACAATAGCGGGGAGTCGCGGTGCTTCTCTCAGGTATGGAGGCGAGGCCCGAGAGAAGCGCACCGTTGGATAGGGTGAGCACAAACGGCTCCATGACGCTTCGCTGTCTGCTCACGCTGACTCAAGTCAAGTTATTTCTTGGGGACAACTGGACGTCCCAGGCTGACAGTATAACCATGAACATATATACAGCGCGATCCGGAATGGCTCAGCTCATCTACCGGCGAGAGTCCGCCGGGAACGCTTACACAATAAGCATTCTGTTGACCATAAGGGTGTCGTCTGATGAAATGTGTATTCGCGCCTTTTCGGAATGCATACAACCTCGGCCCTGTCTTACGCGTCTTGGCCGCCGTGCCTGTCATCGTCGCTGTCATCATTTGGCAGACTGTCGGGAAACCACCCATAAGTACCAAAATCGACAGTCATTTCTTCGATGCCCCTGGCTTCGTTGACTTCGACTCCTTCGGCTCGTAGGCGTTCCGCCTGCCGATTTACCCCTGCACCATCATCCCCACGGGGGCTAATTCCGCCCTTAGAATTGACCACCCTCTGCCAAGGCACATTTTGATCGTGGAAGACGTATTCATCTGGATTCGCGGGGTCGAATGTTGGCAAGTGTTTCAAACATACACCGACTTGCCTTGCGCGTTTCGGGAAGTCGAGCAGAAGGGCGATGTGTCCATAGCTGGTGACCTTGCCGTAAGGGATCTGTTGAATGGCCGAGTAAACTGCCTCATACCACCATTGTGCCTCTTCTGACTTTTCGCGAGGCATGGTTGCGTCAAGACTATGGGAGGAGCAAAGACAGTTGAGTGAAGCTTTGACAGACCGGGGTCGCGTAACTTGAACGAAGCGTGTCCGACTCACTAGGTGGAAAGGTCACAGCGGCTGCTTTTACCTGCAGCTCCAGCGCCTTGGCGACAACGACAATCGCACCAAGACCAGCACCTTTCTGGAATGAGCATGAGATTCATCGAGTCGACCGGCAACATGACCATCTCTTGCCCAGCTGTTCGTCGACGTCCGGGATTACTACATGTAATATCTAGTTCCGTATGCTATTTGGCATCATAGTGCCTCATTGCTAGTCGTCCTTTCCAGCCCGAATCTTGTACCTGACGGCCAGTCTCATATATGCAACTCAGGTGAGAATCATCTCCTCACTCTCCGAAGTAACGCCTAGAGTTGGACCCTCCAACATCTCAGTGTCTACCATCAGCTAGACCGCGTCCAGGCCTGGATCAACGGTGCTGCTCTTGTTCCCTGGCTGTAACATTTGGTGAGTGGGGTGAGTGAGGGTTTAGGGGTGACGCTCATGCAACGTCACGCCCATTTGCCCAAAACGCCCATTAGCACCATTCCGGACACCAGCGACAGGCCACCATAAAGCACTTTGGGGATCCCTGCCTCGATGAACTCGCCGCCCGCGATCACCCAATCCCTTGCCCACATCTCGACTACGCCGACCCATAACAATATCCCCGCGCTCACCGCGTCGAGCGTGCCTATTGCCACAATGGTCGAAGGATCGTTGCCGTTGAATGAATTGAGTACACCGAGCCCAATCGCCATACCCAGTGGTGTGATTAATGTGAACGCTGTGGCCATCAAGAGTTTGTGGACCATAGAGTGTCGGCGGCCAGACAACAGCGCAATGCGTGAACCCAATGCAAGTCCTTCGAAGAACTGGTGAAATACAATGACGATGAACAGCGTGATGTAATATGAGTCCCCTGCAACGACGAGGGTAAGTCCAATCAAAATGGAATGGAAGATGATACCGGCTTCCATGACCAGAACACTGAGGTATGTGTTTTGATTGAGACCAGATGGGAGATGGTGATGATCTCCAAGCGTCGCCAAGGTGGGCTGTGGCGCCGTCTTGTCTGCTGAGGCGGTTTCCCTGTCGGCGGTTTGACTTTCTGCTGTGCCATCGGAACTCTGAGCCCGTCGCAGGACAATACGGTGACTAACGTACTCCACAAGAAACGCGAGGAAAATGCCTGCCATTACAATGGCTGAAGTCGTAGCTTCGTAGCTCAGTCGCCCAAGGCATTCGTTTGCGAACATTAGGGTCGCATGAGTGTAAAGCTGGTTCTTGTCAGAGTCCATCCCCATGCAGAGTGGAAAGACTTACGTGCACAAAAGCTGTGGAAACAATGACGCCTGTGCCGAATTGCTTCACGATTGATAGTATAATCCCACCTACCGCTCCAAATGGAAGTTGATTGAGGAGGATGGGACTAAACACACCAATGGCGCTGGTGACGAGGACAGCGAAGAGGGTCCCCACTCTGACTGGGATATCATAGTCTCGCGTGCGTAAGTTGCAATTCTGGCTGGACTCTGAAGATGACTCCGACTCGCCCGCGCCAATACAATGCTCGACGCCAGCATGAAAGTGGCAGTTTTCTCCTCCGCTTTCATCTTCTTCGGCATCATCATGTCCCTCATGTTCTTCCGCATGGGCCTCAAGCGATAGCACCAAGACTTCCTCACCATCAGGTGCGATGCAGTACTGCTCTTCGCCATGTGAGTGGCAGCCGGTGTACTGGGCTGGAGGCTCTGCCGTCGCGGACGCTTCGACGAACACCTCTTCGCCATTTCCATTGGTACACACAATTTCAGAGTCCTGCAAAGCGCATCCAGTAACGGCCGTGGTCTGACCGGTGCTGGTGGTTGTTGCGGCATTGAATGCAAGTACCAAGACTTCCTCACCATCAGGTGCGATGCAGAACTGCTCTTCGCCATGTGAGTGGCAGCCGGTGTACTGGGCTGGAGGCTCTGCCGTCGCGGACGCTTCGACGAACACCTCTTCGCCATTTCCATTGGTACACACAATTTCAGAGTCCTGCAAAGCGCATCCGGTAACGGCCGTGGTCTGACCGGTGCTGGTGATTGTCGCGGCATCGAATGTAGAGTCTGGTGCGCTTGTGAGCGTGGCTAGAGGCGGACTTGGATAAGTAGTCAAAGCTGTCTCTTCGCCATCGGGGCCATAGCAGTACCTGAGATGTCAGCAAGCACCGACCGAGCTTGGAACCCGTGAACGTACTCAACCGTGCTATGATTGTGACATCCTGAATATGTTATTTGGCAAGATGCCAGCAGGGCGAACGCGAGCAAAAGGAGTGTCCTAATTAGTATCATCTTGAATCGAGTGGCAGGTCATAGACATTGTGCAAGAATCGAAGAGCCTGTCAAATTTTGTAGGAGCGCACAGCGGAGCGCAAGTCCAGAGCAGACGGCTTTGTCCGTGTGCCATCACCGACGTCAGACCTGCCACATGCTCGTTTTTCATATCGATTGAGTAACAAGTTCACGAGATCCGAGGTAACCAATGTACCTTGGTCGAGCACATCTCACTTGGTTGTCGGCGGGCGCGATCCCGAGTGCAACTGCCAAGAAACGTGGTTGGCTGTCTGGTCCTCTCTTTCGGACGACGTTAGCCGATCCCTCTAAGGTCCTCATCTTGGAAAGCTCGGCGGGATGCCAAGGGTCCTCATCTTGGCAACAGGGCGGAGATGCCAAGGTCTGCATGGAAGCTCGGCAGCTATGCCAAGTTCTGCATGAAGCGGGACCTGCAGCAGGTACTGACCAGCTATTGTGGACATCGCTAAACCCCACGCGCAAGGTAATTGCATGCGCTAGACATATCCTGATCGGTGGCAATTGCTCAAAGGGACTTAGGATGGCCGAAACTTCGGATGGGAGGGGCAAAGTGACGTCGGGTGATGGGAGTCGTCGTTCTATATCGACATCATGGCGGACTTGGGCGCAACACCAGCCGAGTGCTTCTGAGTATTTATAGTTGGCAGAGACGCAGGGAAATGGTAGAGGTGTTGTGCAAGCTTCAAGTCCCGCCAAATCTGTGAAAATGTCAGCTATTTCAACCATGCTTCATGCTCTCCTCTTTCTGGCAGCTGCAGTTCCAACATCAGCCTTGCCCCTTCAAGCTCGACAGAATGAGGATCTCGCCCCTAAACAAGGTGCTACAGCATGGAACGCAGGGGCCGTGACCGAATTCCAAATCCATGCGTCTTGTAACGCCAGCGAGGCCCGACAACTTCGTGCTGCTCTTGCTGAGACCGTCGACCTGGCACAACATGCAAAGCAACATGTCCTTCGTTTCGCCAATACTTCGGAGCAGTATCAAAAGTACTTCGGCGATGCACCTTCTGGTGAAGTCATTGGCTACCTCGACAAAATTGTGAGCGGCGACAGAGGCTCGTCTCTGTTCAGGTGCGACAATCCAGACGGCAATTGTGCACTCGAAGGTGAGTCCACAGATGGTTCTTAGCTTCCACTTGCTGACATGGGATTAGGATACGGAGGGCACTGGCGTGGGTCGAACGCCACCGGCGAGACCGTCATCTGTCCGCTGTCATTTGAGACTCGCAAGTCGCTGATACAAATGTGCGCTTTGGGGTACAATGTCGCCGAATCCAAAACCAACACGTTCTGGGCTTCAGACTTGATGCATCGCTTGTACCACATGCCCGCGTTCGGAGAAGCTACCGTCGATCATCATTCGGAAGACTACCAAGAGCTCCTTGAGATGGCAGAGCACAATGCAACGTTGTCGACCAGAGACAGCGATGCTCTGCAGTATTTTGCTCTGGAAGTGTACGCGTATGATGTTGCTGTACCAGGAGTTGGGTGTCCAGGACCGGACGACACAACAGAAGAGGGCGGAGCTACACCGACACCGACGCAAGGTTCGGGATCGCCTTCGACCACAACCTCAGCAGCTGCAGTAAGTGATTTCCATAGACATATTGTCGTCCGAGGCTAACGGCTGCCAGGAATGCCATACTCATGATAACGGCGACGTGCATTGCACTTGATCGTCAGCCCAGCATACCATGAACAGGATCATCGCTCAATACTTGCGGGGAGAGAGGCGAAATAGCAACGATCGGGCGCATTCGCCGTACTCGGTATTGAGGTTGTCTCTACGAGTAACAGGGCCAACGATGAGTGGTAGAGAAATTTTCCCGACTTGGCGTTGATGGTCACGTGTAAATCACGTGCACCCAAGCTTGGCAAAAAACGACGCGTTTACCGTACATAGATACGCACCTAATTATAAATGATAAATGCAAATGACACAGCTCAGCTCAACATCCCGGGCACTTTGGAAACCCAGCTGGAAGAGAACGCAAGCAGAAGTGTCTTCCCTGTCCTCCCCTCTGTAAGCTTTCGCCCGAGGCCCCTCTGGCTCCCTAACCACGCTCCTCAGTGTCCACCTTGGACCAACACTTACCCATTTCCATGCATTAGGGTCACGGAACAGTGACCATGAAGTCTCCCAACCCATCCACACACTCGTCCGCGGCATACCTCTGATCTTGATATCCCAGAACCTGAACTCCAGCTGAACGCTTTACCACCCATTGGAACAGCCGAGTAGCTCTTGCGCATTCGGTACACTAGGAAAAATTCGGACCTGTCGCCGACGCAGCGCGAACGTAAGGGCAATCAAGCCGTGGCCGATGATGACATCGCAGTGCATCTATCTGGATGCGCTTGGTTCTCTTGCGCCCTTCTCTTCGGATCCGTCCCTTGCAAGTCTCCCCCATCAGGTTCGCCACGTGGGCCATGGTGAGGTCGATTTCTTCCTTGTACTTGTCCCTTCGCGTAGACATCAGATGCGCCGAGACAATGCCAATGCCGTAGGCTTCGTCCAGGACCACCAGCTCTAGCCCGTCGTCCTCCGGAATGCTGTGCATTTCCGCTTGTTGGAGCAGGCGTTGTGGCTACTTACCCGTCATCCTGTCCCCCACTCTGGCCTCTTTGGCCAGGATTTCGGGTTTCATTGCTAATCACACGTTCTGATGAGGGGCAATGAGCAGCTCCCAGTCCAGGTAGGTATACAATGGTGACCCTCTAGCAGCCAAGGCGCGAGAAGTCTTGACTCTAGGCACTCCGCTCGAGTATTGGGACGCATGAGGTGTGGAGGGAGGAATCTTCATAACTGTCACAAGGGTACAGTCACATGACCTTAAGGTCCTCAATCGACCAACGCGAAATGGCAAGTGCAAGCACATTGCTTCCGAAAAAACAGCATAGTTCCGTCTCGATTGACACAGGCTTTCTACATTCATCTCATGACGATGCAACAATCCAGCCTAGAAAAGTCTGCTCGCGGCCGGATCCTATGATGCACTTTTCTCCAGATTTCGAGTGGAGATCTCCCACTTCTGCGAACAGTTTGCCACTTGAAGTAGGCTACTTGTTGTCGACGGGGTAGGCCCAAGAGGGCATCGAGCTTTGAGGTGTTTAGAAGCAATCGAGATCAAAGGCTTCCGAGAGAGAATGCTGTGTCGTGGGGGTGGCAGCGCTATGGTTGTGAACACTTGGCCTTCCAGACCAGCGTCATCCCTTGTCCGATTTCTTGCACACAGCGACATTTGCTAGCATGGGTATCCAAACGCCTGTGTCGTCCCGAGTTAGAGTGTCCAAGCACCCCAAAGATGTCGGCAATATCTGAACCAGCTTTGCAATATCCTCCTCTGCCCATCCCTGCATCGACGCAAGGGCCTTGAAGCCCTCACTCAACATCTCGGCAAGTCTCTCGACAGTGGGTGCGGTGAAGCGGCTATTCTGCTGATGGACCTGTACGTCAACGAACCCGCCGTCTCTCATGACCTTCTCAATATGTGATGGCGTGTACCAATCCGGGTGAAACGGCAGGGTAAGGGGTGGTTGACCTGGCCGAATCTCCTTGGACGCCTTCTCGATCGCTCCCATGTACCCCAGATCGGCCCAGGCAGTGGCATACGCAGTTCCGTCCGGTGCCAGCGTGCGGTGCAGGTGACGAGCCGCAAGAGTAGGGTCTTTGAAGAACTGGAAACCAAAGTTGGTGTAGGAGTGGGTAAAAGAGTCGTCTGGGAGCGACTGTAACTCCTCTGCAGGAAGTGCTACTACCGAAAGCTGGTCGTTGGTAAAGTTCCATCGAGCTTCATTTTTAGATCTGATGACTTCAATCATAGCCGGCGCCGCGTCCACGGCGGTGACTCGGATGCCCTCTTTCACGTCTCGATCGTTGATGAGGGCCAGCACCTCGTCTATCACGATGCCGGTTCCGCATGCATTATCAAGAAGACGCGCTCCAGAGCCTAGCGGCGAGCTGATCTTCGCGAGGTGCTGTGCTACGAGCCTTGTAGCGCCACCTGCATTTTCCTCGTACTTTCTAGCGTAATTGTTAAAATGTTCGGCTGCGGTGATCTGTGTAGGCGTTGATTGTGCCATGTCGTCAACTTTACTTTTCGCATTCCCGGCAAGGAAGGGGGGGCGACGACGACTCTATATACGTGACATGCGCATGGCGGAGGTTGCGCATCAAGCGTGCGAGACGGCTTGCTCCCGAATACGATCCTAATCGAGGACCTTAAACTAGCACTGGATCCTGCTTGGCCAAAACCACACGGAGCAAGCAATCCGGCTTAGTATTGCGCCGCCCGAGCATCTAAACACAGATCTAGATGATCGCATCGCGCCAGGAGGGTGTTGTCCAAAGTTGGCGAGGAAGGGAGAGACTCCTCTTGTTGCGGACTTGGTGTTGTTGGCCACGAATTCAGCTGACAGCAGGTATTGTGCGCAACAGTTCTGTAGGTGATTCACGTAGGCTCGAAGGCAGTGAATTAGGGATTGAATGTTTCGTTCGGACCTTCCCCCTGTTTGCGGGTGGTATTATGCGGTGGAGCGCCTCGATTCAATGCCGAGTCGTTGATTTAGATGCTTCCAAAACTCCGAAAGCCATTGCATACCTCGATCGGACACTTGCCTTTCAGGGTGGCCGTGGAATTTCCATAGTACCAGTAGAAGGCGTTCGCAGCATCCTCCGCTCTCTATCCTACCGTAGGTAGAAAGTTTCTCATTTTCGTAAGTCTGTTGGTGACAATATGAGAATGTCGATACGTGACGCCGAATCGTAGAGGCGCTGACAGATCTTTACACGTGTCTAGTTGAGTAGGGCATATATTTCTTACCGTTAACAAAGAGGCGCCCTTGTCTATCTTCACAGTCTGATAATCGTGCGTCGGTACCATTGCTGGTTGGTCTGAAGGGCTTCGAGGACAGAGGGTTCGACCCTGTCTCGCGCGGTTGCATCTCCTCAGAGCGCTTCAAGCGATAGATTATCGTTGACAACAAGGAAGACTTCATTTCAAGCTCCAGGTGTGAATCCACAAGGGGCGGGGGTGTGGATGACTCCGAGCGGGTATGGCCGCTGATTAACTAGGTCGCCTAGGCTTGGCCTTCAAGGATTGCTCGAGCAGATGTTCTATATATTCCTTGGCTCCGAAGACTTATGCGGAGATATAAGATTCTAGTGCAGCTCGGTGTGCCTAGCCTGCTGCCTCTTAAGAAAATCAGTCTGTCTAGGCAGTCGGGGATGATGGGGATGGAGGAGCAGTGGTGAGCCCATGACAGCACGAGCGGGTCAGTCATGGTGCAGGGGTGGGCATATGGGTTTCCAAGACGAGATCGTGATAACGATCATACTTTGAATTGCAGTGTGGTAGCAGAATTACTCTCACGCGCGTCGTCTTCAGCCTCACAAGCCATGTGCATCCTTTGCCTTAGGCACCAGTATTCATGGCGAAAGCAAGCTGCAATTTCCAGCGTTCACCATCATGCACATCAATCTCTGTCCAACACCGAGCTGCACTGTCGTGATAACGATCATAGTTTGAATTGCAGCGTCTGGCGCTGGTGGTGGTAGTTTGGTGGTTCACCCACGGAACGCCGGCCACCCACCGGCCTATGCTCGTTTACGCACGACCCCCTCTTCGTTCCTTTTGTGCTAAGTAGAGAGAACCGCGCCCCAAAGATGTTGAACTATGGTGCGACACGCGTGTAATAGTGGCTGCTACGGTGGTGTGTCGTCACTCAACCATTAGGCATCACTATTGCCGGCGGTACAGCCTCGCCATTGTCTTTGTGAGTGCAAGGCTCCCATGACAGAACCCGTGTCAAAGGGAACATCACAGCGCTCTGACAGAACCGTGGACTGACAAATTCCTACAGTAAAGACCCCGGAATTTTGAGAGCGGTATCCAGCAAACCGGCAGAGCCTCTGAAGAGAAGCAGGATGCAACCCAGCTACGGGCTCTACCTAAGGCATTGCAGACTGTCGCAGGTTAGGGAGGCGAAGAAGTGCACACTTCTTTATAAGAGTCATGGCTACACAGGCCTGTCTGCAAGAGGTCTGATTGGGCCCCGGAGGCTCTCCCAAAAGATTGCCATGATGAGAATGAGAATTAAAGGATTCGAGTCAACCAAAACAGGTACACCCGAATCTTCGAGGATGAGCAAGCATCCCCATGATCTCTCAACACTTTACCGCGGTGATGTAGCTAACCGAATTGACCTCTGACAATACAATTGTCGAAGAATACGTCGTAGGGACGTGTGCCGTCACGGTCTTGTCAGCTGTACCACAGCGAAATGCGGTGTACGTGTCGTCGCCGTCTGGAAGTAAGTATGTGACGCAATATGGCAAGTCTGTGTTCCCGCCACTAACCGAACAGATTCCACCAGTCAGCCTGATAGAGATAGACGAGGGTGTCGAACTTTGTTAACTCATGCCGGGAGTAGTGCGTACCAAAAGCCAGTGAGATAGTCACATTCAGCCGTTGAACAATACTTGCTGCTCTCGGCCTTGTTCAAACACTTGGTAGCGACGACGCAATCAGAGACGAAGTTACCGTCACTGTCCACCGCACAACAGCCAAGTGCCATGTTGGTCCAGTCGAATGCGCAATATCGACTTTTGGGACACGCGACAAGTGAACTTCCACTGCAAAGGCAAGCAGGGGTCAAAATGTGTTCCACTCTTCGCCGTACCTCGAGCCTCGGGACTGGGGTGATCAAGGGAGGCGACCGGGAACCCGAAGACGTGATTGTCGGGATTGTCGTTGTCTGAGCCGACCCTATCGCACCATTCGTGAGCGATGCAAGCATAAGGAAAGGGAGCAGTCTCGCGCGAGGCGCACGAAAGTTGCTGGTATGCATGGTCATACCCTCTGATTGAACGTACGCACCCTTTCCGGAGCGTCAGTTCAATGATTTATACCTTCCCGGTGTCATGCCCTTCGTGGTGAGGATCAGGCTCTCACATCTCGTATTTGAAGGCAGCCTAGACCTCCTAGTCCTTATTCATCAACAGCTCGACTCAACTCTCACCTCTCGATCAGGCCATTCTCGCATTGGAGTTCGTATCCAGACTCACTTTAACTCTTTTCGGACGTCTCGGCCCATGTTAGGCGACGGTTTATTAGAGTTCGGGCTTGGCCGGCAGCAATTATCGACAAGAATAGGCGACTTCAACAGACTTGCATTCATCAGGCTCGTTTCGAGGAAGCCTACCAACACCATGCACCAATTGACCCGCGGCGAGATTAGGTCAAGGCAACATCAACTCTACCTGTCATGTTGGCCAAACGGCCACCAGCAGCCAACCAGCAGTGGCCGAGCAAGCCTCTTTCGCCTCTCCTGATGTGTTAAAGCAAGCCAATGTGTGAGAATGCGCCACAGGCTCGGATTACGGCCAAAGAGAGGATACGATTGACCTCCAGTCTCGACAATTTTGGTCCCGTGTGCTTTCCAACATGTATAATAAATGTCAACATTAGACGTGGAGAGGACCGCTTGTGGAACTCTGATCGTGATCAACCAGTGCATGCCACAAACCTACCAGATCATTTACTAGGCTCCAGCGGCTCCAACATGAGGTTACCTCCAGAGTGCTGGAACTGGGTGCTGACAGCACTCACCACGGCCGTCTTCATCTTCACAGTCTTCTTTGCACACAATTCGACCTCGGTCTCCTCGGTCTCCCTTGTCAAGCCATTCAGCTCCACCTTGACGGTCTTGAGAATATTGCAGAGCCTGACATCTGCGCTGACCACTCTGGTCATTGAGCAATCCCTCGAATTGGTCCAATGGAGCCTTGTCAATCGAGAACGTGGATTGCGTGCGCTGACTTTTCTGAGCCTCTCGCCGACTACGGGTACACTTGGCATGCTGGCGGTGGTCTTTGCACGAGGCCCGAGTCTTACTGATCGAGTTTGGGCGGTAGGCAGGTGAGTTTCTGGGAAACAGGTCGAGAGCAACACCCGCTATGACAACCCTCTCTCACACGAGGCAGACTCCTCCTGGCGGTTGTCGCCTGGGTCGCCGGCATCATCTTATTCGGTGCGTAGCGTTCAAATACCTGTGGAGCTTGACCTTGCAGCTCATGTAGACGCAACTTGACAGTTAAGACGAATGTGGCAACAATCTACGACCCTTTCTACACGTTCAGTGCGACAGCGGGGATCGGTCCGTTCAATGGATCCTTTGTTGCTCCGGTAGTGCACCAAGTCGGAGGAAACATGACTTACCAAGTCCTTGCATTCTCCCACAACTTTGTGACGAACGCACAATATTCCATTAGGTCGCTGCCGATATCTTGCCATGGTGACTGCGACTCGTACATTTTTCCTGGGGCGACTTGGTCTCTGAAACCTCTCCCACCCAACGACACTCCAACCGACGCGATTATCAATATTTATAACTGTCCTGCTGTTCAAATCGACTTTACCCGAGGCCTCACGAAAGGTGACAAGCTTTCGGGTCGGGACTGCTCTGTTTACGGCGAGGACGGGAATCCGATAGGTATCATGTTATGCTTGGCGAAAAGCCAAGTGTATCATGGATCGATCATCGCTGGTACGTGTATAGTAGCATTCTTTCACGCGGGCCATCCTGAGTATACACTAACACTGTGGTCAAGGTGTGTACATATGCTCAAACATTGTTGGCGGGCAATGCATTACTTGGGGCGTCCCACTCCGGATCACCACCACCTTAACGATGTACAGTCTTACGGCGTCCACAGCATGCTCGAGAAGCAACAACAGCATTTTGTCCCTTGCGGATGTTGGGACTCCGAGGCTGCACGATATTGACACAGACGGACTTAATCTAGCACTGAATTGGCTCCTAAACTACACCGCTCAGGATATTCCCGCAATCTCCTCCCTTGTGTTCATGTTTTGGCATGGATCGGGAATAGGACATTACGACTGGTCCGTCGATGCGTATGAAGCACTGAAAAGCATCCTTGCCTTCTCCCTCTTTCAGTTCAGCACCAACAACGCGGGCGATCCATCCGATGCGCCTCTTCCGCCCGAGTTCCACACCACCGCGTCTCTGTGCAGGGCCGTAGACAAGATTATCATCCACCAAACGACCTTCATCTCTTACATCGTCCTGCAAGCCTTTGTGATTAGTCTTGTCTGGATAACTATCGTCTGGCGCTTGGTGTGCAAGTCTGCCACACCAAAGTTGTCATCTTACCCTCTTATTGACTTTGCCGCTAAAGCTGTGGGGAAAGATGCATCTGGGAACCGTCACTCGATGGGAGATCTGCAGGATGAATCATTGAGAAATGCTGGGACGAAGAAGATCATCAAAGTGCTGCACGACGTAGGTGTAGTCCGGCAAAGCCAGAGCGGAGACACGGAGCTTTTGAAATTGCCCAATCCCAACATTCAAACTCCTTCATCCCAAAGCGCGAACACGGAGCTTTCGAAATCGGCCAATCCCAACATCCAAACTCCTTCATCGACGAGCGAGAACCAGATTCATAGACCAACACTTGAAGCGATTCCTGTTATTCCAATGGCAACGCCACCTTCTGCTCCACCGGTAAATAACGCTTCTGCCTCAGTCCCAGCGGCTCCTTCCAATGGATGCATTAAAGGCCAACAGCCCTGATCGCGAGACTGAGAAAGGACCAGACTGCACGTGTTCACGTGCAAAGCGCTGTCATACCTCTTGTTTATACAGGTACATCTCCACTGCTTGGCTGCTGGTGTGGGGTTGTTAATATCATAAAGGGAGTTCTTCTACCATGTCCCTCGCCATCGCCGTGCTTAGATATGTATCGTGGCCATCCTTTCCCGGTGACTAACAACCGCATCGTCTGAGAGTCCCTGAAGAGCAGAAGGGTCTGTCCTCTCCCGTCGCGTCCGCGGACGATTTCCTTTTGAGAGCGGGAAAAGTGTGACGATCGGCACGAATGATAATTATGCTAGCTGAGATCTTCATAGTGCCTCACTCGTACATGTCAAAGAGAGGCAGTCGTGTTAAGCCCTAACGCAGGCTCGTAAACTGGGCGACGCTGCTTTTGAAAAGCCTCGCGGTTTTATTGGACATGCTTAAAGCTGTCCCCTATCCCGGTAGGCTGCCTACAGGGCGGCATCACCCTCGTCCTAGTCCGGGGCGAGTTAGGAACTTTGTTTACTTTTCCTTAGCCGTCCAGGTTTGGCATTATGGCCTTGTTTGTCTTCAGCGGCTCCTCTTGTCATGAGTGAATCATCGCCAAACTGGCCGGACTAACAAACTGAGAGTTCCCTCTTCCACACGCAGCTTCCCCCTTCAGCATGGCTTTTCGGGGGACAGAGAGTCCGATGGACTTCGAATGGCAAGGTCACGGTCCCGTTGATCCTAGTTCTCCCTTCCACAAACGCATGATCGACATGCAGGCGAAGAAACGTATGTTATGAAAGCGACTTGTGTTTCTGCTGATGCTGACATTGTTAGGCACTCATAGCGACTTCATGTCGCCTCAGAAAAGCGCCTTTCCCTCTCTGCGCGAGCCCAACAACCAGCCGTTCTTCTTCTCCGATGCCACAGCATCGTCGCCTCAACCGTCACCATTTCGCACTCCGTCGTTTACGACCCCCAGAAAACCCTTCGACATTGACTTCTCGTCACCGCCAGACAACTCGTCTCCGCTGGGAGAAACAGACAACGATGAAACGCCCGACGCGAAGCCATTACCGCCCTTGCCAATTGAGTTCACGAGTACTGCCTCGAGACCACAGAAGAAGCCGAGTTCATCGACAGGTCTTTTTGGCAATTTGGCAGCAAGCCCCGGGCGAGGGGAGATCAGGAAGCCTAATAGCGATGCAATTGCGAGAAGAATACACAAGAAGCGCCGGCGGGCACAGAAGTTTGACCGATCGTTGATACTCAGCAGAAATGGGTCCCTGGACGAGAGTGATGATGAGAGCACCCCGAGTCCGACTGAGGCGGAACCGAGGAAGAAAGCCGTGGAAGAAGTGGGTTGGATTACTGGACTGTTCGCTTTCATCCACGCCTATCCGGACGCGCCCTCCATCATTGCGAAGTATCTCCAGGTCTTCTTCAATGCGGCAATCCTGAGCGGATGCTTATACATGTTCTGGTCGTTTTACGCTACTATCCAGGCTGACGTGGATCGAGCAAGCGAAGATACCATGGCTGAAGTGCTAGCCGAGATGGCACAATGCTCCAAGAACTACATCGAGAACCGATGTGGAGCCGACACTCGCCTGCCCGCCCTGGAGACTGTGTGCAGCAATTGGGAATTATGCATGAACCGTGACCCCAGCGCAGTCAAGCGAGCGAGGCTGAGCGCGCACACATTCGCGGAGATCTTTAACAGCTTCGTCGAGCCTATCAGCCTAAAGACCATGATCTTCACCATCACCCTCGTCGTGGTGGGTTTGGTGGTCAACAATGCGACATTCTCATTATACCGTCGACAGCAGGAAAGTCACTATGCGGGCATGTATCGACCACCTTCTGCCTCCTATATGCATCCCCAACATCCTGGTCAGTTTCCGTTGTCGCCGCCTCCGCCATTTACTCAGCAGCGTTATGTGGGCTGGCAGGGTGACGGAGGCTTCGGCGGTCAGCAGCAGTTGGAATATACCCGAAGTCCAAGCAAGGAACATCGATCACGGAGTAGGAGTCCGGAGAAGAAGAGAATCCAGCTTTGAGTTTACGACTGTCACGATTGTGTCCTAATATTGGCGACTTCGAAATTGGTTATCGATTGGAATATGGAACAACGTTCAACTACTCGTACCACGATTACTTGAAGGTGGCCCTCGGAACTTCCCAGAGTAGCTGTTATCGTTGGAGGCCGCACCGCAGCCAGCGGGGAGCTGCAGGAACAGAGTCAGGCCAAACAAATCGTCATTTGTCAACTACGCGTCAAAATTCTGGTTCACGCCCTTTCCCCATTGACATTGTTGATGCTCGAACGTTCTGTCTCTTGCCACCTTTCTTCACGTTGCTGTTGTGTATATTGACCTTGCAGGTCCCGGTCCTTTACAGACGCACTCTCTTCTCAAGAAACGGCTTGCAGACCAAACTGGAACACCGTCCTTGCCACTAGATTTACTATTTAGAGTTCGAGCCACAGGCACGAAATCCCACATCGAAGCAACAACACCAACTTCGTCGCCTCGACACCACCGCAATGGCTGAACTCCAGACCTCCACTTATAAAATCCGCTACGCGACCCAACGCGACGTCCCCGTGATCCTCCAACTCATTCAAGAACTCGCCTCGTATGAAAAAGCCCTCCACGAAGTCCTTGCGACCGAAGAGTCCCTCCTTTCCTCGCTTTCGTTCCCTGTCGACCCCACCGACTTGGCGAAGGGCTTCACAGAAGGCTACGCAAAAACCCTTCTGATCAGCCCTGTGCCCTCGTCGGGTGCCAGCGAAGAGATCGCGGGTTTGGCGCTGTACTTCCACAATTACAGCACGTGGCAGTCCCGGCCGGGGATATTCCTGGAAGATCTCTTCGTTCGGCCGACATATCGGGGTACAGGGTTTGGGACGGCCTTGATTCAGGCGCTTGCACGGGAGTGTCAGCGCTTGAATTGCAGAAGATTGGAGTGGAACGTGTTGAAGTGGAATACGCCGAGTATTGACTTCTACCAGGGGGGGAGTATAGGTGCGCAAAGGATGGAGGAGTGGGTTGGCATGAGGGTTGAAGGAGAGGGACTTGAGAAGTTGGCCAGCAAGAGATGAAGCTGAAGGCGGAGGAGCAGAAGAGCTAGCCTGCTGGGCTGGGTTGCATACATGACTGGACGACGATGAAGATGCTGCGATTTTTGCATAGCATGATGCATGGCCAACAGAGCAATAAGTCTGTCCCGAGAGCGACGCAACTCAGGTGCACGTTCAGGGTAGACGCGGGTTTCAAGCATTTCAGCTTTGCTCTTGCTCCCTAATCGGTATATCAACGCCTCAACGCCTGCTCTTCTTTGGTCCTCATAACCTGCAATCCCTAAGCTAGAACGTTGCGTGGCAGGTCCAGCGCAGATGGTTGCGTCCTGTCGGGAATGATATTTGCAGAAACACCACCCGGTCATCAACGACCTATTCGCAGGGCAACCCAAACTCCCGCTTCCGTCAGTCCTGCTCAATCACATCACCACACAACAACTGTTCTGCTTCTTGGCCTGCTGGTAGAACATCTTACTCTGGGCGCTCAGCCCGTCACTCTTGGCCACGAGACTGTCGATCTTCTCGCCTCTCTCCAAGACGCTCTCGATTGTCTTGTGCAGCACGATTTTCGTCTCGTCCAGCTCCCTTTGCACCTTCATGATACTGTCCGCCTGCCCCGGGTCCTGGTACTTGACGATATACTCTTTCAGCTGGGTGTACGGCCGCGTCTGCGGGGGATTCGAGGAATAGGAACTGCGAGGGTTCTGGGATGTATACTCGTCGATGATCTTCGAGAGGAGCTGATGCGCCACGAGCGCGGGGTACTCGGCGTCAGATATGATGATGCCGCAGACACCCAAGGACGAGCCGTAGGCGTGGAACGTGTAGGATTTCTCTTCGATGTCCTGGCGGACGCCTGCCCGGGTGCGTTCGGCGACGGTTTTGGCAAACACGCTCATGAACTCGCCGTAGCTGCAGATATCGTACGTACTGTTAGAGATGGACGGCGAGGGTTGTTAGGCCCGGGTGTGGAAGGCGAGGAGCATACCTGTCTCGTGTGAAGCGGGAAAAGGACGAGAGGTCTCGCTCGACGGCGAGTTCGATGGCGGGGACGGATTCATTTCGGAGGACCTGGAGAGGTTGGGCGTCAGAGGGAATCCAACAGATATTGCCTGGGTTGGTTCGTCGCTTACTCCGATGTAGAAGATCTTCATATTGGCGGTGTGCGTGTGTGGTGGCAGAGGAGAGGAGTCGTAGAAGGCACACAGGGTTTTCTCGCAGGGTCCTACTGCGGTGTTCTGTCGTGGGTGTTGGCAAGGAAAGGGATTGAGAGACAAGTGCCAAAAGGACAGGAAGCAATAAGTGTGGTCAAGGGAGGATATGATACAGTATCGAATTCACAAAGTGCCTAGGCTGGAGTCCGGGGACGTCACAGGTTTGGTGGGCTGTCCTGGGAGGCGTCGGAGAAATCGTCCCTAAGCCGCCGCCCTCTCCCCCCCCTCCGGCTTCAGAGCGCCCGCACCACGTAAAGCATTAGGCGTCTGCATCATGGGCCAATCAAGTTCTGAGCCTTGCACCGGCTTTTGTAGGAGTCATTCATTTTCACCTGAGGGCTGGTACAAATTCTCCTTCGCCCCCGACCTCGTGTTTAGCACAGGCAGCTCAATTCCCAGGTCACAAGAGCGTCCTCGACAGAAGTGTTCTGCTATCCCCGCTAAGGTGGCCCCAACATGGCTGAGACAACTTTCCAGTCTGAGAAGCAATGGCTTGCTCAAATGACTGCCATGAAGCAGGCAATCGCCGACCTGAAGCTGCCGCCTCTCAGTGACGCCTCGCAGATGTATGGCGAGGATCTGGACCTCGACGAAGAACTGAGTGAGGATCTTGACGATGATATCTGGGACGTTGAGAGTGCTGCGGACGATACGCCTCATAGTGATTTCTTCGACGACACCACGAACGGCCTCAAGACTTCAGGTCTTGTGACTGACGGTGTGTTTGACAAAGCATGGCTGCGGTCGAGATGTGCAGCCTTTGCTCGGTCGAGATCTGGCATGGATGCCTCCGATCTCGAGCAGCAAATCACAGCTCTTCTGGTCTCAGACAGTTCTAATGATGAATTGCAGATGTCACTTGCCGACATCATTGGTTACGATGACTTGGACTTTGTTATTGAGCTCATTTCTCACCGCACTGAGATTTTGACAGCCTCGACAGCCTCTACTCGTCAGACAGATGGACTCTTTGAGGGCCTCGAGACCCATCAAGAGCGAGAAGCAAGGCTGCGGCGACAGGAATATGAACACAAACACGCCGCCCTTGCCCCAGCATATGATCGATCTGGACCTCAGTATCCCCATGTGTACAAATCTAGCTCTGCGGCAGCCGGCAACAGACTGGACGTATCTGGGAAGAAGTTAGCTTTGCCCGTCGGTAGCACTCACCATGATCATCCAAAGTACGAAGAATACTCCATTCCTGCCACCAAGGTCGGTTCTCTCGCGGCAGGGCAGAAATTGGTCAGCATCTCCGAAATGGATGGCCTGTGCCAGCGTACCTTCAAGGGGTACAAGAGCCTCAATCGCATGCAGAGCCTTCTTTACCCTGTGGCGTACACCACTTCTGAAAATATGCTGATCTGCGCCCCTACCGGCGCCGGTAAGACGGATGCTGCCATGCTCACTATCTTACACACGATCTCGAAGAATATTGTACCTAATCCGGTCGAAGAACCTACTGCAACCGACTTCGTCTTGATGGCGGACGACTTCAAGATTGTCTACGTCGCTCCAATGAAAGCTCTTGCAGCGGAAGTGACAGAGAAACTAGCCAGGCGTCTGGCCTGGTTGGGCGTTCAGGTCCGGGAGTATACTGGCGATATGCAGCTGACCAAACGAGAGATTGCCGCCACTCAGATCGTCGTGACAACTCCGGAGAAATGGGATGTCGTCACCCGGAAGAGTACTGGCGACACGGAACTCGTTCAGAAAGTGCGTCTTCTTATCATAGATGAAGTCCACATGCTTCACGATGAGCGCGGTGCTGTCATCGAGTCTTTGGTCGCCAGAACTGAGCGACAGGTGGAAAGCACGCAGTCTCTCATTCGCATTGTAGGGCTGTCGGCCACTCTTCCGAATTACGTCGATGTTTCCGACTTTCTGAAGGTCAACCGCATGACTGGCCTATTCTACTTCGATGCCTCGTTTCGTCCTGTCCCTCTCGAACAGCACTTCATCGGTGTCAAAGGCAAGCCGGGAAGCAAGACATCCCGCGACAATCTAGATCAGGTGACTTTCGAAAAGATCAAAGAGCTTCTGCAACAGGACAAGCAAGTCATGGTGTTCGTCCACTCAAGGAAAGACACTGTTTTGGCCGCTAGAACGCTCAACCAGCTGGCCATAGACGACGGCTGCCCGGAGCTCTTCCTGCCCGAGCCTAACAACCCGGCGTTTGTTAAGGCACTAGCAGATTTAAAGACAACCCGTGGTCGAGAGTTGCGGGAAATAGTTCCGAAGGGCTTCGGGTGTCACAATGCTGGAATGGCAAGATCGGACAGGAATTTCGTCGAGCGCATCTTCTCCGAAGGCGCCATCAGGGTTCTCTGCTGCACAGCCACCCTGGCTTGGGGTGTCAACTTGCCTGCAGCTGCCGTCATCATCAAAGGCACGCAGCTCTACAGCGCCGATGTGGGCAAATTCGTGGACGTGGGGATTCTTGACGTCCTGCAGATTTTTGGTCGTGCCGGGCGACCTCAATTTCAAGACAGCGGTATAGGCTACATTTGCACCACTCACGACAAGATCCAGCATTACCTGTCCGCTGTCACGCAGCAACAACCAATCGAGTCTAAATTTTCAAAAAAACTTGTTGACAACCTCAATGCTGAGATCAGTCTGGGCACAGTGACTTCTGTGCAAGAGGGAGTCACATGGCTAGGCTACTCATATCTTTTCGTCCGGATGAGGCGATCTCCACAAGCCTATGGCATAGATTGGAATGAGTACCAGGATGACCCTCAGCTTGGACAACGCCGTCGCAAGCTTATAATTGATGCGGCTAGGACACTGCATAGAAGTCAAATGATCATCTTCAATGAGAAGACAGAGGAGCTTCGAGCGAAGGATGTCGGCCGCATAGCGAGCCAGTATTACGTCCTACACAGCAGCATTGAGATCTTTAATACCATGATGCGACCACAGGCAACGGAGTCTGACGTCCTCAAAATGATCAGCATGAGTAGTGAATTCGACAACATCCAGTCTAGGGAGAACGAGGCGCAAGAACTACACCGTCTGAAACTGGAGGCTACGGCGTGCGAAGTCGAGGAGCGAAAAGTCGTCCCAAAAGGCTCCAAGGAGGACAATGAGAAAGAGCAAAAGGTCATCGAGAACCACGCGAAAGTCAATATCCTGCTACAATCATACATCTCTCGGGCAAGGTTAGAGGATTTTGCCCTCGTGTCCGATTCTGCCTACGTGGCCCAGAACGCTGCTCGAATCTGTCGGGCATTGTTCATGATTGCCCTAAACCGTGGCTGGGGCTATCAATGCGAGGTTCTGCTGTCCATGTGCAAAGCGATTGAGAAGCAGATCTGGCCGTACCAGCATCCCTTCCATCAATTCGATCTACCGCTTCCGGTCTTGAAGAACCTGGACGACAAAGCACCCTCGTCGAACATTGAGAGCCTCCGGGAAATGGAGCCCGCAGAGATTGGAAATCTAGTTAGGAACCAGAAGATGGGAAATACCATCACCAAATTACTTGACAACTTCCCGACCATGTCGGTAGAGGCGGAGTGTGCTCCACTCAATCGCGACGTTCTGCGCATGCGGCTGTATCTTTACCCCGACTTCGTCTGGAATGACCGTCACCACGGGACTTCCGAGTCTTACTGGGTCTGGGTCGAGAACTCGGAGACGTCGGAGATCTACCACCATGAATACTTCATCCTCAGCCGAAGGAAGATGCACGACAACCACGAACTGAACTTCACCATCCCCCTTGCCGATCCTCTACCGTCACAGATCTATGTCAAAGTCATCTCAGATCGCTGGCTTGGAGCGGAAACTGTACACCCTGTTTCGTTTCAACATCTGATCCGACCGGACACCGAGAGTGTCTACACCGATCTTCTGGACCTACAGCCGCTACCTATTTCCGCCCTAAAGAACCCAGCATTAGAAGAGCTTTACGGTCAGCGCTTCCAATTCTTCAATCCCATGCAGACTCAGATCTTCCACACTCTTTACCACACATCAAACAACGTTCTTCTGGGCTCGCCGACTGGTTCAGGCAAGACCGTCGCTGCCGAGTTGGCCATGTGGTGGGCATTCCGCGAGCGGCCTGGGAGCAAAGTTGTCTACATCGCGCCGATGAAAGCGCTTGTTCGGGAAAGAGTGCAAGACTGGCGCAAGCGACTGGTTGGTCCTATGGGACTCAAGCTCGTTGAGTTGACCGGCGACAACACCCCAGATACACGGACGATCCGAGACGCTGATATCATCATCACAACTCCCGAGAAGTGGGATGGTATCTCGAGATCGTGGCAAACAAGATCCTATGTCCGGCAAGTGTCTCTTGTGATAATCGACGAAATCCATTTGCTTGGTGGAGATCGTGGCCCCATCCTGGAGATCATCGTCTCACGAATGAACTATATCGCTTCGCAGGCAGAAAGTGGCTCGATTCGTCTCCTAGGAATGTCCACGGCTTGCGCCAACGCAACCGACCTAGGCAATTGGCTTGGTGTCAAACCTAGAAACAACCAAGGTTTATTCAACTTCCGCCACAGCGTGCGTCCAGTGCCTCTCGAGATTTACATTGATGGGTTTCCTGAGCAGAGGGGATTTTGCCCGCTGATGCAAAGCATGAACCGCCCGACGTTCTTAGCCATCAAGACTCACAGTCCGGACAAGCCCGTCATAGTCTTCGTGGCGTCGAGAAGACAGACACGCCTGACGGCCAAGGATCTGATCAACTTTTGCGGCATGGAAGAGAATCCGAGAAGGTTCTTGCATTTCGACAGTGAAGATGACCTCCAAGCTACCCTCTCCGTTGTCAAAGATGCCGCGCTGAAAGAAGCCTTGAGTTTCGGTATTGGGCTCCATCACGCTGGGCTCGTTGAGTCGGATCGAACGCTCTCTGAACAGCTTTTTGCGGCAAACAAGATCCAGATCCTTGTCGCAACGTCAACACTCGCCTGGGGTGTCAATCTACCCGCTCACCTCGTCGTCGTCAAGGGCACACAGTTCTTCGACGCCAAGATAGAGGGGTACAAGGATATGGACTTGACTGACGTGCTTCAGATGCTCGGGCGAGCCGGTCGACCCCAATTCGATACCTCTGGCATTGCCAGGATCTTCACCCAAGACGCGAAGAAGGCCTTTTACAAGCATTTCTTGCATACAGGCTTTCCTGTGGAGAGCTCTCTACACAAAGTCCTCGACAACCACTTGGGCGCCGAAGTCTCCGCCGGAGTCATCACCACCAAGCAAGACGCACTGGACTACCTGACATGGACGTTCTTCTTCCGGCGTCTGCACAAGAATCCTACCTACTACGGTCTTGAAATTTCGTCGGAAGAACAGCAGGAGAGCCAAATCACCGCAAGACAAGCCGCGGCAGATTACATGATCACCCTGGTGGACAAGTCACTGGACGATCTCGCGGAAAGCGATTGCGTCTCAGTCTACAACAACGGCGACGTGGACAGCACACCGTTCGGCAAGATCATGTCCTACTATTATCTCAGCCACTTGACGATTCGGAAATTCTTGTCCAAGGCACGAAAGACAACGTCCACGACGTTCGCGGACGCGCTGGCGTGGATCAGTCTCGCCTCGGAATTCGACGATCTTCCGGTTCGACACAACGAGGACCTCATCAACGCCGAGCTAGCCAAGAATTTGCCCTTGGACACGATCGGCTTGATGGACGACCTCCCGATGTGGGACCCTCATGTCAAAGCATTCCTCCTCATTCAAGCGTTCATGTCGCGCATCGACCTCCCCATCTCGGACTACGTCGGCGACCAGATCTCCGTGCTCGATCAAGGCGTCCGTATCATCCAGGCCGGCGTGGACGTCATGACGGAACTCAACCGCCTCGACGCCGTAGTTCAGATGGTTCGCCTCCTGCAGTCCATCAAGTCAGCCAGATGGCCTGAAGATTATCCACTCAGCATCTTCCCGAGCGTGCATGAGGTGCTCGACAGCAAAATCAAAGGCAAAGTTCCAAACGATCTAGTCACGACGGCCGTCCTGGCGAACAGACACGGCGGCAAGACGATTGACGGCCTGATGCACGTCCTGGGGATCAAAGCTCCGGGCCCTCGTGCCAATTTCGTCAAGGCAGTCAACGCACTTCCCGACATCACGCTCACAGCCAGCGGTGACTCGGAGAACCTGCAACTGACGATCAAGAGAGGGAACCGGTTCCTGGACCGCGAAGCACGGATCTATGCGCCAAGATTCCCCAAGCCGCAGACAGAAGGCTACTTCGTGCTTGCTCTCCCCTCTGGATCAGGGTCAGGGTCTGCGAGAGCCAACGGCGGCACGACAGATATCCTGGCCCTAAAGCGCGCGAACTGGTCGACCACCAAACAAGGCAACCAGAGCAAGGCCCTCGGAACCGCGGCCGTGAGGCTGAAGATCCCGGTCGCGCCGGGCTTGGACTCTAGCTCCAGCTCCAGCTCTAGCCCCGCTGAGGGCCAACAGGTCCAAGTCAAGGTCGATCTCCTTGTCATGAGCGATTCGTACCCGGGGATGGAGTGGCGGTTGGACAACGTCGACGTCCCGGTTGCGATGCCGAAGGCTGACAAGGTCGAGACTTTGGAGGTGGATGTTGATGAGAGCTTAAAGAAGGAGAAGAGCTAGGACAAGAGCTTGCAGGAGAGGATGGAGCTGAACCAGTTGAAGTGGAGATAGAGATAGAATATACATAGGGAAACCCCTCGATGAGTATTGTCGATGAGTAAGAGCGTTCGTTCCATGTCCTGTGTCATGGTAAATCCGAGCAAGATCTCAAGTGAGTGGGTTATCCTAAAGCATCGCCATGTCCGTACAATCTCGGATTCCTTAGATAGTTTACACACGTGGATGGCTGATGAGCTAGGTCTAGAGGTACTGTACAGGCGCTTTGCTTGTAATAGCCAAGTAGAACCCCCCCCCCCCCCCCCTCTTCCGATGTTCTACATTAAATGATCCAGAGATCAGACCTTGGGGTTCTCCACACCTCTCTATCTCCATCTCATCCATATACTATATCGACGGTCAAGACATCTCAAACCGGCACGAAATTAATCTCCCAGCCCTCCTCCTCCGGCCTCGCCACCCGCCCAACCACGACGCGGAATCGACCAACCATCTCCGCGTTAGGCCACCCTTCCTGCGGCCGATGGACACTCTCGAGATGCTGCATGAAGCTGGTGACACCTCCGAAAATAGGCGTTGCCTGCGCCCCGGCCGTGACATTGATCTTGACGCGGGAGTTCGCGGCCCGCCCAGATCCCGGCTTGACGCTCCAATTCGACCCGGCGACAGGACCGCCTACTACGCCCGCGGCGTTTGATATGTCCAGCCATCCGCGATTCTTTCCCTCAGCACAGCAGAAAATGCATCCGAAACTGCCGAAACTGCCGTCCTTGGGCGTGTCCAGGGAGAGGGAACCCTTCAGGGACACGTGGCACCGCGCGAGGAACGCCCAGCGGTAGCGGACCCCACCGGATCCGGAAACGCGGACTTTCGAATCGAATACCTTTTCAGGCTTGCCCTTTTTCCTCTTGTCGTCGGACGTTTTGACGGTCTGGTGCACGGGGCCTTCGAAATTGCATTTCTCGCACCGCCAGTAGGAACTCATGCCGGAGAAGCCGAGCGGTCGGTTGTAGATGGTGAATGCTTTGCGCTCCATGCCGGCTTGGAGGCGGATTGCGCCCTTGCAGAAACCTAAGAGGTTTTTGTCGGTGGGCAGGGTTAGCGGGCCAGTGTTTGGGAGAGGCATGGCGGAAATAGAGGGGGCCGTAGAGGATACAGTCTGGATTGATGGGGTTCGGTCAGATGGTGGGACGGATGTGGATGAAAGCTCTCTTGCGGAGACGGCATGGTGAGGTGAGGGTACTTGAGGTAGAGGGCCGGTAGGCGGCGGAGTACGAGATGGTTCGAACGGTATAGGGACAGAAATCGAAGGTCGCGAAAGGAGTTCTCGTGTCACTGCAGGGCCGTCGGTTTGTGTTCTAATAGGACGACGGGGAGTCTCTCGATCTGCTCGACTCGAGACACGGAGTGAATCAGACCGGGGTTCTCGTCGCGGGGCTCTGCTATTTTCCTGCAAATATCGTACGTGCTCCAGTGAGCTGTGGCTCGACGCGTGAGCTCTGGAAGAATAAGACGTTGAAGTCTTTCTTTCTGGGGACTTTGGAAGGTACAGGTCGTAGACGGTACTATTGCTAAATTGCCTCCCGTCTCCTCTCACTACCTGATCACCGTAATCATCCGGGCCAAATCGATCTCTTGAAGTTTGACTCCGATGGCCGGTTGAGGGTCTGGATAAGTCCGGTGGCGAATGGGCCTGGCTGCTTTGCCCAGATGACAAGTACGACTCCCGATCGATATCGCGTCCGGGAGTGGGAGGCGTCAGAATGGGCTGTCCGCCAGGTCGGGGAAACATCAGTAGGATATTGTCGTCTGACGCCAGGGCTTGAGACGACCTCCTGCGCATGCTCCTATCATCACTCTCGTCAATTCTGTGCACCCCCACAGAGGCTGGAATCATATGGGTCTCAGCAGCAGGCCGATATATGGCAGTGGATTGCGGACGGAAATGCTGCTCTTGCGAGGCTGCGGAGCTCATGGACATTTTGCGATCGTCGAACATCTGACGCTCCTCAAAAGTTGGGCGGAAGAATGACGGTGACATATTCAGCTGACCAAACTGTTCCGTCAGGGTGTCGGGTGTCCGAGGAGCTTGAAAGGCCGCTGACGAGTAAGTGCTGCGGCTACTAGAATACCCGAGAGACGGCGATAGGGGAGGTAAGAGCCCAGAGCCGCCCGACGAGTATGCCGATTGTTGAGGATAGAATGTCCGTGCCTTCGCAGCATCCGACAAGCGCTGAGACAGTTGGCCCAGACACACCCCAGCATTCACTCGGCTGTCGTCTGATGTGGTCTGGAGCGTGGGGAAGTCCAGCTCGATCCCGTCCATGTATACTGTCTTTAGATTGATTATCAAGGACATCTGGAGGTTGATTAAGACATCCTTCATTTGATCCCGTGCTTGTATATCCCCACACGCATATGGTTCTCCAAAGCGCTTGAGGTCGTGCTCATAGTGGCCGCGGACAATAGTAGGTCCCAACGCAAGTGATTCCAAGAGGCTGTGGGCAGCATCTTCAGGCAGTTGCATGCCAGTGCTGTTCGCCCGTTGTTCGTGAATGCGCTGAACCAACTTGGTGGCATCTTCGAAAGCTGCGATAACTGGGAGACTCGGTCAGAACCAGGTAGCAGCAGCGCACAAGTGCGCGACTTACCAGCTCTAACAAGCGAAGAGATGTCCATCCCTGCCTGATCCCGCAGAGCCAGGCTGCGCGACAATTGGCGTAAGTCAAGTCATTATGCAAGCCTGCGCCGCTGTTCAGGTTCGCACATACAGTCTTAGGGACCGGAAGGGCATGTGGGAGAGATGAGAAGCAACAGCAGCAGCACAGAATACGTATCAAAAGAACGACGATCACGCTCCTACCGTGGTCCGAGAAGCGCAGGCGCGACCGTCCTGCCATAGCAGCCTTACCGTTCGTAGATGCGGTGTTGCCACAAAAGAGAGCTGAGGCCAGCTCAATCAGTGATTGCGACCGTTGCACACAGCCAATTCCAGGCACGAGCAAGG
Organism: Phialophora chinensis; assembly: GCA_016109575.1. Lineage (NCBI taxonomy): Eukaryota > Fungi > Ascomycota > Eurotiomycetes > Chaetothyriales > Herpotrichiellaceae > Phialophora > Phialophora chinensis. Next base: position 424,780 of record JADWPU010000017.1, read on the forward strand.
GAAATGGTTGGGCGATGAAGCAGGAAGGCGTGGAGCACAGTGCTTGATACGTCTGGAGGTGCATTAGTGGCCATCGCAGGCAAACACAGACTGGGGATCAGAAACAAGGCGAAGAAAGATGTTTGGTGGGATGGAAGTTGACTGAAGTTGCTGCCCTGGCTCGTTAGCTCGCCCGGTCCCGGTCCGCGGAGGGAATGGACAGGCACCACAGGCACTACGGGCACCACCAGGCCGCTTCGGGAGGGAAGAAGGAACGCGCCATGGGGCAGCCGAGAACAGGCGAATTAGACACTTGGACTTGGTCTGCCCCTGATCCGTCCCCAGAACATGCTCTGTCGCTTCTCGAGCACCCTGGGTTTGGTCCCGAATAGTCGCTACTCTCTGCGTTGCACTGAACGTGTTCGATAGTTTCATCTGACCAGATATGGCGAACGGTTCGAGCATCGCAAGATCCCAGGCAGCTTAACAAGCCATCCCCCGCTGGGCTACGAAACGGTCCCAAGCCAGCCCGTTCTCCCTTTGTGTATCGAGCTCGTGGACTCCATGCTTGTCAAGCTTCTTCGGCTTGACTTTGCAGCTGCCGAACATATGTAGTAGCTGACCCCCCGGGTTGTGGAGATGAATATCATATCCGGCCTTGAAGTCATGCATGAGCCCTAGGCCCAGGAATAATCATTTGTTGGGTCCGATCAACATGTCTTCCTGACTCTGCTAAATTGCGTCGCACGAACGGGTTCATCACACCGCTCGGAAGACATAGTACAAGTCACATCGCGTAAATTTTAAAGCTTAGCGAGCGAAGCTCTCCTTCCGCCACAGGGACCTGAACTTGTCTCGAATCTCGCTTCATCAACGCCGACTGAGTGTAAGTGGGAACGCCCTGGAATCGCACAAGCCAAAAGAACAAAAGGAACAAAAGGAACAAAAGGAACAAAAGCAATTCGGTCTGAGGTAATGAATTGCCGCTTCATTATCTCAAGGCAGGGAGACGCCATGTGGTGTCATCGCCACTATCCGTACACAAAAAGAAAACGAAATCTAAATGCTACCTATGCTGGAACCATGCTGGCCAACGCTAAACTCAAGCTCCCACAACTCCCACAGATTGCTGTCCTCACTTCTCTTGGAAACCATGTCCTATTACCCCCATTATACCATTATGCCACTGTCGACGAAAGACGTCTGACGCCCGGATCTCCGGCATTCTCATACGAGTCCCAATCCTCCAAGATCTTCGCCAGACGAGGCGAGTTGGTCAGGCGGTAAACCTCCTCAAAGTACTCCTTGGAAATCTCAAACGGCTTGGCGGTTACATTCGGAATGTATTTGCCGATGAGTTTGGCCGGATCGATGCTGGTCTTGTTGATCTTCTTCAACAAGAAAGAGCGGAACGGCTTAACTCCAGAGCGCAAGAACGTACTGTGGAAGGGCACATCAATGCCCTTGAGAGGAATGACAGCAAAGCCACGCTCAAGTTCGATCGGTTGCGGCTTGGCTTCCGTTTTCTTGCGGCATTCGCCAATGATCTCGACTAGGTGAGCTTTCACGTCGTCGAGTGACATTTGTTGCATCAACGCCTGGATGTCAATCTTTTGCATCTTGAGAACATTGAGCACATTTGTCATGCAGTCGAGCGCCCGCAAGTCACCAGCGCACACATATTGCATGTTGGCGACGTTGTAGTTGACGATCTCCACTAGCCAGCCTGTCGATTCCGCAATGTTCTCCACAACGTACTGCAGGGCTTGTTCGTTAAAGGTCTTGGAGATGCGGCTAGGGTTGACTGCGCACATCGAGTAGTTGCTTCGTCCTTGCTCATCACGCTCGACAGCCACTTGCATGGTCAGGCCACGATAGAACACCACTGAGACCAAACTTTCGATCGGCATGACCTCGGCGATCGAAGCCAGAGCAGAGTATTCTCCTAGAGAATGGCCTGCGAAGCTGCTGTCGCGCTGGACGAGGCCCTTGGAGCGCATGTCTTCAAAAGCGGCTTTCTCCATCAAGGTCAATGCCGGCTGTGTGAATTGAGTGGCCGACAACAAACCAGTGGGTGAACGGTAGGTGTATGAACTGGTGTTTTCATTGATCTCCTTGAAGATCTTCTCGGATTTGACAGTGCCGTCAGCATTGATGGACTCGAAGGTCATGGCCATGTAGTTCTGGCGGATGGCTTTTCCACGAGGTCCACCAAAGTGAATGGTGAGTTCTTTGGGATTGTTCTTGACGATGTTGATGATGGACAGACCATAGTTGTCCATGAAATGACGGTCGGCACGATCCCACACCTCTTTGGCAACAGCACTTCGAGCGTACAGATCCATACCCATGCCTTGTTCCTGAGAACCTTGGCCAGTGAAGACATAAGATGAGACGGGTTGCTCGACTTCAGCCTCAGCAAGCAGAACTTTGTCGCCAGTCTCCTTGTTGGTGGTCTCAATCTTGATGATCTTGCGACCGGCGACCATACCGACGTGTTCAAGCTTGACTTCCAGGTCCTCGTTGGGCAGAACCATGCCTACGAGCGAGACATGGTAGCTGCGGACACGGCCAATATTGTTCTCTGCCGCCCAGGTCTCAACCAAACTTCGGACCGCGGCACTGGAGTACATGCCGTGCGTGATGGTGCCTGGCAAGTTGGCATAGCTTGCAAAGATGCGAGAGACGTGGATGGGATTGTAGTCGCCAGAGACACGGGCATAGGTCTCGTTCGAAGCCGGAGCCTTGAGGGACAGGGGAGTCTTGCCGCTCAGTGGAATTGCGTTCTCAAAGTTGACGGGCTGATCGATGGTTTGGCCATGTCTCTGCAAGTAATCGATGACCGGATTTCCGTGCGAGACACCTGCGTCGTATTCGACTGAAGCGACTTGAATGATCTCCTTGGTGGGCAGTTCAAGTTCGACCTGGCCAACGGTCTCCACACTTGAGAAAACAGTCTTGTTCTTGAAGCGGACCAAGCTCGAAAGGCGGAAGGTCAAGGTCTGACCGAGCAGGTCGATATCAGGCTCGTCGAGATGGAACCACTCCTTTGAACGGAGCACCGCAACATCTTTTGAGGTTGCCAGGGTTACCTGCATAGGCGTCTCCTGTTTGCGCTGGAACGTGTTCTCGAAGTCTGTGTATGTGCCTCTGTACAGGAATTGGCTGGTCACTTCCATCACCGGCTGTCCTCTGCGAGTGATGGTTCCGCAAACCTCCACCATCTTGCCGGCGTCTTGGTTGAGCACCGCATTGATGCGGGCAGATGTGTGAAGTTCGTCGCCGACTTTCAGGGGCTCGGCTCCAGGAAGCATGCGGTAGCCATTAGACAAGTGGAGGAGCTTGAGCAGATCACCGTCAATCGACCGGGGGAAGATGGGTTTAGTAATGGCCTTCCAGCCCACAACGATGGCGAAGTCCATGGGAGCAAACACTTCCTTGCCAGGACGGTCGACGAAAGCCTCACCAGTGTTCCCAACGGCATGCACGAAGTCTGCAACGTCCTGAGTGACGATGGTCGCCTTGCCGCCATCGAAGACATTGGTGGTGGGTGTGTCGAACGGCACCGTCTTTTCGCCAAACCAAATACGGTAGTAGAACTCCTTAATACGGTCGTTGCGGCCGTCCATGACCTCGTGAATTGGCGCATAGCCAGTCTCGGGGTGATAGGTAAACTTGAATGGCAATGCAACCGCTTCGCCCTCGGCGGTTCTCTCTTCCCACATGTTCATCAAGATCTCATTCTTGCCAGAGAGGCTGATGTCGAGGGTCTTGACCAACTTGCCGGACTGGCTAGGCTCCTTGACCACAATTGTGGTCTTGTAAGGGTCCTTTGGATGGGCGATCTCAACAGTCATGCCTCGAGTGGGAGCTAAGATGCGCTTGATGGGATTGTTCTGGTATCGAGCACCCTGGACGAAGACATCGGCTGTGAAGAAGGCATGGCGCCATGAGTAGTTCTTGCCAGCAAGAAGTTGGATCCAGGCGTCGGCCCCCGGGAGAGTGGCGGATGGTGATGCTGACAACCGGTAGGTAGTTCGAGAACCGTCCGGAATGACAGTGACGCCGTCAAGCTCGACCACACTTTCCGGGGAAGTGATGATTTTGCCACCGAAGTATTCGATGACGGGTACGGCAGATTCGCGACCACCATAGAAATCTCGCACGAGACCCTTGATATGATCTTGATGAATACCGTCCAAGATGTCTTTGATAGGCTCGTCAACCTTGGTTGAGTACTTCGCAGCCATAGGTCCCTGCAAGATACAAGTTCTGCCAACGTCTTGATCAACAACAGCATCCAGATCCTCAGACTGCCAGAGGGAGTCCTTTTTGAACCAGAACTCGAAATTCTCGTCCAACGATGGCACGAATGGCACCGGTTTCTGGCCACGACGCTGACACAGAAGCAGGAAATGTTGAACGTCTTGCGCGTTGATCAACTGAGTCTCTGCAGCAGGGTACGCGGCCAGCACCTTGTCCACGGCGGGGAATGGATTTTCGAGTTCCGCATAGCTCTGAATAAGAGACGGTTTGCCGGAACCAACAGTGAAGCGTTCCTCGACACGTCGGATGAAGTCAACGGTGAGGTTGCGAAGAGTGACTTCAATCCAGCGGGACTGATGCTTGACGTACATAAGCTCAACCATACGCCGAACAACTTCGGCGTAGGTCATGTCCTCGAGGTCAACCGTTTCACCTGCAGAGTTTTTGCCGAACCAGACTTTCTGGAAGTCGTCGTTCAGCTTCTTGATGATATACTCGCGCTGCTTCTTAAGCTCCGCGACTCGCTTCTTCTTGTCCAGACTGAAGATCTTCTGATCCATCTCAGCCCAAAACTTAACACCCCGAGTGGCGAGCTTGTGAATTGGCTCGCCCATCTCAGATCGGACGGTGATGACACCACCGGTGGGCCCTTTGTAGGTCTTCTCCCACTCACTGTCATCAACACCTTCAGCTTCGGCAATGGCCTTCTTTGCATTGGTAGAGGTGTGAGCCTCCTTCGCAGTCATCATTCGGCTACCAAAGAGAACACCGTCGAACGGCATGGGAGGATAGCCAAATTTGCGAGACCAGGTACCAGTCAAATACGGGTATGTGTCATCTGAGCCACCAAATCCACTACCTGCAACAAGGATAATGTTCTGGCATTTTCTGATGCGACCGTACATTTGGATGACCGGTTGATGGAAGTCTTCAAAGGAGTGATGGCCGCCACCACGGCCACCAGTCCACTGCAGAAGGACAGGGAAAGTCGGGTTGGCCTTTGCAATGTTAATGACCGATTGGATGGCATCCATGGAGCCCGGCTTGAAGGCAATGTGCTTGATACCGAGAGTATCAATGTACTCTTGGGCGACTTCGATTGACGGCACGCCGGCGCCAATGGTCAGACCCTCGATCGGGACCCCGTCGGCACGTAGCTGAGCGAGCAGTGGAATCTGCCAGCCCATGGCGCGAGGATTGACGTAGATCAAGTTGACAGTGATGCCTCGTCCGGGAGGAATAGCCTTTTCGATCTTGTTAAGTGCTTCGGTCATCTGCTTTGCGTTGTAGTAGCCACCGCCTGCCAATTCGATGTGGTAGCCAGCGTTCATGGTTGCAGCAACAAAATCCCAGGGGACTGTGCAGGGGGTCATGCCAGCAACCATCAGAGGCGGAACGCCCAGCAAGCGTGACATCTTCGTATCGACATAGGTCTGGCCGACCGAGGTTTTGACAAGCCTGGGGCCATGCTCCTTGACCCAATTTGTTGCGTACTTGACGGCATGCTCTTCGTCGCGATCAAAGAGCTCTGGCTTGTATCCGACCTCGGGATTGGTACCGTCCATAGCGCCAGCCAAAATGACCCGGACACCAGTGCCATCTTTGTTTCGGTTGGTAAGGACTCCCAGCCCGGAGATGCCTCCAGGGCCAAAATCAATAATGTGAGTGGCGCCTTCGAACACGGTGGCTTGTTCCCAATGAACAGGATCTTGGGTGATCATGCGCACGAGGTCCGGGACCACATCTTTATCTTGCTGGGCGCGAAGATCCTCGCCGGTATTTGTGTCGTAGACAGGAATGGTCAGACGAGAAGCAGGAATCTTGAGGTCGCTGAGATCTTCAAGAATAAGTTTGTAGGCTTCAGTCAATAGAGGGCTATGGAAGGGAGCAGTGATGGGAAGGAATCGATTCACAAAGCGTACTTTACGCTCAGTAAAGGGAATACGATTCTGATCGAGGCCAGTAGGGGCCTTAACCTTTCGCAGTCGGAGGTTGAGACCGTGGAGAGAGATGGGAGCCCCGGTGATAACGAAGTTGCGAGCACTGTTGACCAGAGAAATGGCAATGTGCCGATCTTTGGGCAGATGCTCGTTGGTGGCTTCAATATGCTCTTGGAGCTGTTTCTTAGACAGGTCCCGTACAGAGAGCATGGGCGTCGGGGCACCCTCGCCAGCCTCGAGAGAGTCCTGCAGAATGGACGGGGCAAGGCTGGTGCGAGGATAGGCCTGCTGGCTGCGCATACCAATCCAGAAGAGCATGGTGATGGCTTCTCTGGCGACCTTTGCAAAACTCTCCCATGACGTGGCTGTGGCAATGGCCGCGGCGGTGACAACTCCTTGGGAGTGACCAGTTGTACCATTGAGGCGCTCGTTAACCTCGCCAGGAGTCTTGCCTAGGACTTTGCAGGTAACTTGGTAATGAGCGAGTTGGACAAGACCGATCAAGGGCAAGCTAACAGGCGCAGAAACCAGGTAATCCGTGTCAGGCTGGGTTTCTCGGTCTGCCAACCAATTAAGGATGTCGAGTCCCTTTGTGTAGAATTTGTCTGCTTTCGGGCTCCTGGCGAGATTTTGGAGCAGTTCGGCCGAGGATTCCACCAAGTCCTTGGTGAAAGACGGGTATGTGGTGTAGACCTCGCGCAGCTCCTCAAAATATTCCTCAATGTTGCCCTGACCACCAAAGACGGTGAAAATGTTTGCTTCCTCGTCATCCGCGGCTCTCAGGAGTGCGGAATCGTGTGGTTTAATGGGTCGTGCCACAGCTGCGCGGCCAGCATAGTAGCATTGGACCACCAGGTTCTTCTTTGCAGTGATCCCGGGCAGTGTTGCAGCCAAGGCATGGACGTCGTTGGCATGCATAAATGCTCGCTCGAATTCGTTCAGAGCTACCTTGAGCACCTCAACGAAGCCAGCGGCCTCCTCGTCATCATCGACTTCAGCGGCAATGAAGCCAATGTAACGGGCGACCAATTCGGCGTTTGATGAAGGCTCGTCATCCTGAGCCAATTCATCTGTGGGTGCGGGTAGAGTGGTAACAAAGGCATCTTTCAGCTGTGACGCCTGGAAGTGAAGGCCGGTGGGTATCAGGAATGAGTATTCGAGAGAGCCATGTGTGAGGATGAGAGGTCGGAGGTTCTGGGATGATCGAGGAGTATGAGTGCCGGTTGCACCGCCGGAGTACATGGTTGCAGTCGTGATGAGAATGTGCTTGTAGGAGAGAGTTCGCTGTTGTGGTGTTGAAGTGAGCAAGCTAATGCCACTTGGAAACTGAGCAGTGCTAGAAAGTCAAGGAGAGTAGAGCTCTTGCACTGGCAACAATAATTCAATTGAGATGGGAGAGTGCAAAAGAGACGGCAGGATTAGTTATTGAGGGAAGGTCTAGATTATGCCGCTGGAGCAACGGAAGGCAGTCTGGTGAACCACAACTAGTGTCGAATCTTCTCTGTTGGATGCGATACGAATATGGCCGGAGTTGGAGCGTTGTTGAGAGCGTCAAGAAAGATTTTCCCGCGTCGCCGCTCGGAGTATCAGCACCCCAAGCGACCCATTCGAGCCAAGCCAGCCTCATGGCCCTCAACCACACTTGGGCCAATGGAAATCCCCGGATGGCAGGCTAGTTTCTGGTGGGCATCATCTACTGCAGGGACAGGTCGCAACGGCGTCATAGTTCCTCCCTCAACCCGCTGACGAAAAGACAGCTTGTCCACTGGCCATGGCATACGTGATAGTAATCAGGAACCTCCAATACAAGTCTGTTGGGCAGGCAGCACTCAAGGGCAGAAGTCTAGGGACTAATTGATGGTACTAACTTCGCGTTCTTCGTATAGTGTCAAACGCGATACGATATTGAAGAACACCGTGTTCGACTTGGGCACATACCTCGGCCGCGGCTCCAACATTTTTTGGGCAGGCTGCGAGCTGCAGCTTTACTCATAACAAATTTTGTGAAATCGTGGGGGAAGTCGCAGCGGCTAGAACTTCGGGATACCCACAGCGCAGCGGGTCCACCTCCCAACCAATGTTCGAGCTTATCAGGCTGATTCCTGCATTGGGCCAACAGCCAACAGAAGTCAAGGATTTGCTCTCCGGGGCTGGTAACAGGGCCGTCATTTTTTCATCATCTTTTTGCCCGCAACTCGATCGTCTGAGGCATCCCAACCAAACCGATTCGAATAGTGGCCATCACACGGTTCTCGCCGCTTTTCCTCTTCCGTCTTGATCCAGATCCAACCCTCTTGTCCGTGGTTGCGCCCATATTGTCGCCGATTACTTTTTGCCCCGATAATTGAACATTGGAAGCTGGAACCACACTTCATCACTTCCTTGTCCTCGTTCTTTCCCTCATACAACACAGCACAGTTCCTTCCCTCGTCAACCTGTGCTCACCACATACCATTGCCCCTGCTCTGATTCATTTCATCCAGCAACGGGCAAAAGGTCTGACCCCTTCTGAATCGACCTCCAATACCCTCTCATCTCCCATCTCCCACCTCCCGTCACAATGCGTCCCGAAGTCGAGCAAGAGCTCGCCCACACGCTCCTTGTTGAGCTACTGGCATATCAGTTTGCCTCGCCTGTGAGGTGGATTGAAACCCAAGATGTTGTCCTCGAGACGAACAGAACCGAGCGGATTGTCGAAATCGGTCCGGCGGATACCCTCGGCGGCATGGCCAAGAGGACATTGGCCTCCAAATACGAAACCTACGACGCGGCCACATCACTATCACGCCAAGTTCTGGCTTACAACAAGGACCTGAAAGAGATATACTATGATGTTGACCCTGTGGAAGAGGAGGCAGCTCCAGCAGCAGTTTCTTCATCTTCCGGTCCAACGCCGGCTCCCGCCGCAGCTCCTGCAGCAGCGCCAGCGGCTCCTCCTCCGGCGGCCAGCGCCGGCCCTGCGGCTGCTGTTGCTGATGCCCCAGTTGCAGCTGTGGACATTCTGCGAGCTCTGGTTGCTCAGAAGCTCAAGAAACCTCTTGCCGACATCCCCCTCAGCAAGGCCATCAAAGACTTGGTTGGTGGCAAGTCGACACTGCAAAATGAAATTCTGGGAGATTTGGGTAAAGAATTCGGATCAACACCTGAAAAACCGGAAGATACACCTCTTGATGAGTTGGGTGCTGCAATGCAGTCAACATTCAACGGCCAATTGGGCAAACAGTCACAATCCTTGATTGCCCGCTTGGTGGCTTCCAAGATGCCGGGTGGCTTCAACATTACAGCCGTCAGGAAGCATCTCGAGACCAGCTTCGGCCTTGGTCCTGGCAGACAAGATGGTGTTCTTTTGCTCGCCCTTACCATGGAGCCAGCTTCGCGGCTGGGCTCAGAAAACGACGCCAAGACGTATCTAGGTGACGTCGCCCAGAAATATGCTGCTGCTGCAGGAATTAGCCTTTCCTCGGCCTCATCTGGCGGCGCCGCTGCTGGTGCGGCTGGTGCTGGCATGATGATGGATCCTGCCGCCATTGATGCTCTCACCAAGGATCAGCGGGCGCTGTTCAAACAGCAACTCGAGCTGCTTGCTCGTTATCTCAAGATGGACCTGCGAGCTGGTGACAAGGCCTTCCTTGGCTCTCAAGAGGCCAACAAAGCCCTCCAAGCGCAGCTTGACCTGTGGAATACCGAGCATGGAGAATTCTACGCCCAAGGTATTGAGCCATCTTTCAGCCCTCTGAAAGCGCGTATCTACGACTCCTCCTGGAACTGGGCTAGACAAGACGCTCTCAGCATGTACTACGACATCATATTCGGCCGTCTGCAGGCTGTCGATCGAGAAATCGTCAGCCAGTGCATCCGTATTATGAACAGATCAAACCCCACCCTCATTGAGTACATGCAGTACCACATTGACAACTGCCCGACTGAGCGGGGCGAAACCTACAAGCTGGCCAAGGAGCTCGGCGAGCAGCTGATCGAGAACTGCAAGGATGTCCTGAACGAAGCACCGGTCTACAAAGACGTCATGATCCCTACAGGTCCACAGACAACCATTGATGCCCGAGGCAACCTCGACTACAAAGAGGTTCCTCGTCAAAGTGCTCGCAAGCTCGAACACTACGTCCGGGAGATGGCTGAGGGTGGTAAAATTTCGGAGTACAGCAACCGTACCAAGGTCCAAAACGACCTTCGCAATGTCTACAAGTTGATCCGAAAGCAGCATAAACTCTCCAAGGCCTCCCAGCTACAATTCAACAGTCTATACAAGGATGTCGTTCGCGCTCTGGCAATGAACGAAGCTCAGATTATGCCTCAGGAAAATGGAGATATCAAGAAACCTGGTCGCAATGGTTTGACACGAGCCACCGTGACTGGGACAGTTAAACAGGGCAAAACCGAGACGATTCCCTTCCTCCACCTGAAGAAGAAGGAAGAACACGGCTGGGATTACAGTAAGAAGTTGACTGGAGTCTACCTCGAAGGGCTCGAGAATGCTGCCAAATCCGGTCTTAGCTTCCAAGGCAAGATGGCACTGATGACCGGTGCTGGTGCCGGGTCTATCGGTGCCGAGGTTTTGCAAGGCCTCATCAGCGGTGGTGCCAAGGTGGTTGTTACAACCAGCCGTTACTCTCGCGAAGTTACCGAGTACTACCAGTCCATGTATGCTCGCTTCGGTGGCCGTGGGTCTCAGCTTGTCGTTGTGCCATTCAATCAAGGTAGTAAGCAAGATGTGGAAGCTCTCATCGACTACATCTACGACACCAAGAAGGGGCTCGGCTGGGATCTCGACTTCATCATTCCATTCGCTGCGATCCCCGAGAACGGTCGCGAGATTGACAGCATCGACTCCAAGTCCGAGCTTGCCCACCGTATTATGTTGACCAACCTTATCCGACTGCTTGGCTGCGTCAAGTCGAAGAAATTCGAGAGTGGATTCAATACCCGACCCGCCCAAGTCATGCTTCCTCTTTCCCCCAACCACGGGACCTTCGGTAACGACGGTCTCTATTCCGAGTCCAAACTTGCTCTGGAGACCTTGTTCAATCGTTGGTCTTCTGAAAGCTGGGGTGACTACCTCACTATCTGTGGCGCTGTCATTGGCTGGACCCGGGGCACTGGTCTAATGAGTGGCAACAACATTGTCGCAGACGGCGTTGAGAAATATGGTGTTCGAACCTTCTCACAGCAAGAAATGGCCTTCAACTTGCTTGGTTTGATGTCTCCTGCCATTGTCGATCTTTGCCAGGAGGAACCCGTCTTTGCCGACTTGAACGGCGGTCTTCAGTTCCTACCGGATCTCAAAGATCTCATGACCAAACTTCGAGCTGAGATCATGGAGACCAGTGCCATTCGCCAGGCCGTTACCAAGGAGACCGCTCTTGAGAACAAAGTCGTCAACGGTGAAGACAGCGAGGCTCTATACAAGAAGGTCACCATCGAGCCTAGAGCAAACCTCAAATTCGACTTCCCTGAGCTTCCTGACTGGAAGAAGGAAGTTGAGCCGCTCAACGGCAAGCTGAAGGGCATGGTCGACCTCGACAAGGTTGTTGTCGTCACCGGTTTCTCTGAAGTCGGCCCATGGGGTAACTCTCGTACCCGTTGGGAAATGGAAGCCTATGGGGAGTTCTCATTGGAAGGCTGCATTGAGATGGCATGGATGACGGGCCTCATCAAGAACCACAACGGTCCTTTGAAAGGCAAGTCCTACTCTGGCTGGGTCGATGCAAAGACAGGCGAGCCTGTCGATGACAAGGACGTCAAAGCCAAGTATGAGAAGCAGATCCTCGAGCACTCTGGTATCCGTCTCATCGAGCCTGAGCTGTTCAATGGCTACGACCCCAACAAGAAACAGCTCCTCCAGGAAATTCAAATTGAGGAAGATCTTGACCAGTTTGAGGCTTCCAAGGAGACTGCTGAAGAATTCAAGCGACAGCACGGTGCCAAGGTCGAGGTCTTCGAGCTCGAATCTGGAGAATATAGCGTTCGCCTAAAGAAGGGCGCGACTCTCCTCATTCCGAAGGCGCTTAGGTTTGACCGCCTGGTCGCTGGACAAATCCCGACCGGCTGGAACGCAAAGACCTACGGTATTCCTGACGACATCATCTCTCAAGTTGACCAGGTCACTCTGTTCGTCCTCGTCTGTACTGCGGAAGCACTTCTATCTGCTGGTATCACCGACCCCTACGAATTCTACAAGTATGTCCACCTGTCGGAAGTGGGCAACTGCGTCGGTTCCGGGATTGGTGGTACCACCGCACTCCGTGGCATGTACAAGGACAGATTTATGGACAAGCCTGTGCAGAAGGACATTCTTCAGGAGTCCTTCATCAACACCATGGCTGCTTGGGTGAACATGTTGCTCTTGTCGTCCACAGGCCCGATCAAGACACCAGTGGGTGCTTGCGCGACGGCGGTCGAGTCCATCGACATTGGCTACGAGACCATCATTGAAGGAAAAGCCCGTGTCTGCTTCGTCGGTGGCTTTGATGACTTCCAAGAAGAAGGTTCTTATGAATTCGCGAACATGAAGGCCACCAGTAATGCAGAAGACGAGTTTGCCCACGGCCGTACGCCCAGGGAAATGTCCCGCCCGACTACCACGACCCGAAACGGCTTCATGGAATCCCAAGGTTGCGGTATGCAAATTATCATGACGGCCCGTCTCGCGTTGGATATGGGTACCCCCATCTACGGCATCCTCGGCCTTGTCTCGACTGCAACCGACAAGATTGGGCGATCCGTGCCGGCTCCTGGTCAAGGCGTGTTGACTACGGCCCGTGAGAACCCAGGCAAGTTCCCGTCGCCTCTGCTCGACATCAATTACCGCAGAAGACAGCTCGATCTTCGACGACGTGCCATCAAGAACTGGCAAGAATCAGAGCTTTTGTACCTTCATGAAGAAGTCGCGGCAATGAAGGCACAAGCCGGCTTTGGCTTTAACGAAACCGAGTACATGGAAGAGCGTGCAGCTCACATTGAAAAGGAGGCCATCAGGCAGGAGAAGGAGGCTCAGTTCAGCCTGGGCAACAACTTCTGGAAGCAAGATTCTTCCATCGCTCCTCTCCGTGGTGCTCTTGCAACATGGGGTCTCACTATTGATGACCTTGATGTTGCTTCCTTCCATGGTACCTCCACGGTTGCCAACGACAAGAACGAATCAGAGGTCATCTGCAAGCAAATGGCTCACCTTGGCCGCAAGAAGGGCAATGCGCTACTCGGTATTTTCCAGAAGTATCTGACCGGCCATCCCAAGGGCGCCGCAGGTGCTTGGATGTTCAATGGTTGCTTGCAAGTCCTCAACAGCGGTCTGGTGCCAGGCAATCGCAACGCCGACAATGTCGATCAGGTCATGGAGAAATTCGACTACATCGTCTATCCGAGCCGCTCACTCCAGACCGATGGCATCAAGGCATTCTCAGTCACGTCTTTCGGCTTTGGCCAAAAGGGTGCTCAAGCCATTGGTATCCATCCAAGGTATCTGTATGCTGCCTTGGACGAGGCCGACTTTCAGCGCTACAAACTGAAGGTTGAAGCCAGACAGAAGAAGGCGTACAGATTCTTCCACAACGGCATGATCAACAACACCATCTTTGTCGCCAAGTCCAAAGCCCCTTATCCGGATGAGATCATGCAGAAGGTCTTCCTCAACCCCGATCAGCGTGTCTCTGCTGACAAGAAATCTGGCGAGCTCGTGTACACCCCTATCTCGCCTAAGAAGTCATTGAGCCGCACTGCATCGGAAACAAAGGCCATGCTCGAGTCTTTGACGAAGGCCAGCGCTACCGAGGGCTCCAAGGTCGGAGTTGACGTTGAGGACATCCGTGCTATCAACATTGAGAACGAGACGTTCGTCAAGAGGAACTTTACGGAGCAGGAGCAAGCCTACTGCAGCAAGGCCGCGTCTCCTCAAGCGTCATATGCCGGACGGTGGAGCGCCAAGGAAGCGGTGTTCAAGTCACTGGGGGTTTGCGGAAAGGGGGCCGGGGCTCCCTTGCACGACATTGAGATTCTCGCCGACGAGAACGGGGCACCAAAAGTTGAGCTCCACGGAGCTGCCCTTGAGGCTGCCAAGCAAGCTGGTGTCAAGAATGTGAATGTCAGCATCAGCCACAGCGAGAGCCAAGCCATCGCTGTAGCTGTTTCTGCATTTTGAGGATCCTCGGCATTGACTGACGGGTATTGTACAAATCTGGGCATGATTTTAGTCGCAGGGCCTGTGCATTGAGGTGGAAGCGTTTTCCTTTGTCCGTTGGGTCATAATGGGCGTTGTTCACTAGCGGGATGAGACGCTGCGGGTTCGTGGGAGGAGATACATTTTACATTCGTGTAAACAAGAGCTACCATCGCTCTCCATGAAGCATAATAGATTTCAACTTTGACTGAATCCGGCTTGTCACAGTTTTGCGTTCTGAATGTTAAAAGTCTGGTCGCGGGAAGGAGGCGAGCTCGGTGATTAAATCAGTCGCCGCCTAGTGTCGCCGCCGAAGATCTGCCGCTAGCCTCTTGCACGACGAAGCCTTCAAGTTTTCGTCTTCCTGCCCTCGTATGTACAATGGCGCAACCCTTTTGGGGGGGGCGCCATAGAGCTCAGGCATTCCTGGAGCCTCTAATACCTCAGGTTCGTATGTTGTAGGACCTAAAGCTCGACCTCGTCGATGCAATGGACCAGATGGATCGCTTCGCCGCTCGGCCCTTCTTGCAAGATCGATTTGGCCGAGAGAAGAGCCGGGTCAATGCAGGCTCAGCGTGGAGCAGTAATGACTGCTAAGTATCCCTTAACGCCCTTCAAATATCCTGACGGATCACATTGAACTGTTATCGAAGTTCTGTCTGTATGCACGCCCGAAGACACTAACGTGAACCCCACAATTCGCCCATTTCGTTCTCCCTTTACTGGTGGTGCAAACCCACGGTTTCCGGTTTCTTGCTGATTTGCCTACTATCATTGGCCCGCGCCGCCCAAGCCTGGATCGACAATGGTGAACAGTCTCTCTGTCGAGCAACAAGCGCGAGCCGCCAAAGCATATATACTACAGGAACTACGGGAGACGGAAGATGGTATCTCTGTACTCGAGGACAAGGACTTCCTTCGGAGGCTGGACATAAACTTCATCACCATTTTTGGCATTTTCGCCGAACTTTATGGCTATCGACACGACTGCCTGGATCAACTCGTGGATCTGATTACAATGTGTGGAAAGAGCTGGCAGAAGAGATCGCCGGGACTACGGGAAATCGACAAACAGCGTGAACTGGATCCTGAGTGGTATCTCTCAAATCAGATGTTGGGTGGTGTGTGCTATGTCGATCGGTATGCAGGCAATCTGGCGGGCATCAAGGAGCGAATACCGTATTTTAAAGAGCTGGGATTGACCTATCTGCATTTAATGCCCCTCTTCCTTGCACCTCAGCCTCTCAATGATGGCGGATACGCCGTGTCAAGCTATCGAGATGTCCAGCCTACACTAGGCACGATTGACGAGCTCAGAGATCTGGCTACCGAGTTGAGAGAAGCTGGTATCAGCCTGGTGCTGGATTTGGTTTTCAACCACACCTCGAATGAGCACCAGTGGGCAAAGAAAGCAGCCGAGGGAGACCCCGAGCATTCTGCCATGTACTGGGTGTTCCCCGACCGCACCGTCCCATCAGCGTTTGAGCGTTCAACTCGCGAGATCTTCCCAGATGATCATCCTGGGTCCTTCATCCAGCTACCGGACGGACGCTTTGTATGGTCCACCTTCTATCACTTCCAATGGGATCTGAACTATTCGAATCCCGCGGTATTCCGAGCGATGGCGGCCGAGATGCTCTACTTGGCCAATATCGGCGTCGACTTCTTTCGCATGGATGCTGTGGCGTTCATGTGGAAACAGATGAACACAGACTGCGAGAACCTTCCGGAAGTCCACAAGCTACTGCGAGCCTTCAACGCGCTCTGTCGCATCGCCGCCCCATCCGTGCTTTTCAAGTCTGAAGCAATCGTGCACCCCGACTTTGTGGTCCAATACATCGACAAGGATGAATGCCAGCTCTCTTACAATCCCCTCCAGATGGCCTTGACGTGGGAAGCGCTTGCGACAAGAGACATTTCCATGCTTTCCCAGGCGATCGAACGAAGACACAATATCGCACGCGGTTGTGCGTGGGTCAACTACGTTCGCTCCCACGACGACATTGGTTGGACCTTTTCCGACGAAGACGCCAGAGAACTCGGCAAAGAGGGTACCAGCCACAGGAGATTCCTGAATGCTTTCTTCGTCAATCGCCACCCCGGCAGTTTCGCCCGCGGCGTTCCCTTCCAAGATAACCCGCGAACAGGCGATTGCAGGATATCAGGCACGACGGCATCCCTGGCGGGGCTAGAGTCCATGCAAGGCCATGCGATCGAACGCATTCTCATGGCATACTCTATCGCCATGTCCACTGGCGGGATCCCGCTGATCTACCTAGGCGATGAAGTCGGCCAGCTCAACGATTACAGCTACCTCAACGACCCCGCGAAGATGGACGACTCCCGCTGGGTCAACCGTCCTTTCTACCCAGAAAGCCGTTACGCAGAGCGAAACGACCCGTCCACTATCCCTGGGAAGATCTACGCGGGTATCACACATCTCGTTCGACTGCGCAAGGAGACTGAGGAATTCAGCGGCGGAAGGGCAGTCGGCTTTTACACTGGCAACCCTACAATATTAGGGTACCAGAGGCCTGGGGCGAGTTCAAGCGTGCTTTGCTTGTGCAATTTCTCAGACGAAAGCCAGTGGATCGGCCGCGACAGGTTTCTGAGCATGCCGGTTGAGGCGACCGATTTGGTCAGTGGGTACGTGATCAACTTGAGGGAGGCAGGCATTCACTTGAAGCCGCACCAGTATATGTGGTTGAGATTCTGACCCGCAGATGGAGCATAGGATGGGGGCGTCGCATTGAATGTTTATCCTGCTTTATCACGTTCAAGTTGGCAGGTTCATGTTAGGCAGATAAAATGTATTCGTTGTTTGTATTGAGCAATGTGTGCCTCTCTAACATGCAGTCCTGTTGCGCAGGCCCTGAAGTCCCGCGATTACATGTTCCACACTGTCACTCAGTGAAGGACATGGCTGGACATGGTCGAGTACTCGTACGGAGCACTACATAGTATAGCCACTATGTACTCATCACAAGTCGCGTGTGTTGTCACGTGGGACGCTAATGTACCCGTTCCGTCACACGGAGGAGTTTTTGCTCACCTTGTGTCGCCAACAGAGGAATCGCCAGAAGTCGTCATCTCTCGTTCACCGGCATTATAGATTTCAAGAGTCGCCAGCTCCCTGCCTACGCACTGTTAAAGCCATTTTTGCCTCGAAGCATTTCGTCAAGCAACAGACTAGCCTGGGGTGATCCCAACGTGAACTACGGCGACAGCACTCCGTAACCAACAGAATCCACCAAGATCGCAGGGGCGAGCCATCGCGTCTCGAAAACATGCTTTCGAACAATATCATTCTGGGAACAGCTTGCACCGTGGGAATATGCGGAAACAGCCCCCTACTCTGCTGTCTTCGGCCGCAAGCTCACCTCCGCCTTCCAGTCGACGAGGACGTTATGAAGAGCTTGCTGATTCTGCGCACCATCGCCAGTTTCCGTCGCTGCCTCAGTCAACACGCTTCCAAGGTCATTTCCAAACTTGATGAACCCAGCGTCGTCGTCATCATGGTCGTGCTCCTCCTCCATGCCATTGTCTCCAACCTCGCCTGTTTCGGCATCTTCCTCTTCTACGTGGTCCTCGCCCCGTCTTGCTCCTTCGTCTCCGTCCGCTAAGGCAGCATCGTTCCCGTCGCCTGTCCTCAAACGCTTGTTGTCTCGTTCGGTGTTCTTCCGGCACCTTGTATGAAGGGCTTGAGCCCGCTTCGGCAACCACATTTCTGTAGAGGGCATTGGCTGACATTCAGCGGCAAGCATACACTCGACAACGTCCAGTTCAGAAATTTGACCGAGCGGGATATCGTTGAAGGGACGAAATCCCGTCAGGGCCAGCTTTGGCCTGGTGATCTGTCGGTATGTTTTCTTCAAGCTCGCTCCCACGACCCCACCGTTTCCTGCTTCCTTGGTCGCGGTATACCACCGTGCGTGCTCTTCAGTACTCGCCTCGTTGACATCCACCAGTATGTGCATCTCGATTTTCAGAGTTTGGAGCTCTTTTCTCGGACTGTTCAGCACATTGCGTTCATACCAATTCCAATATGATTGCTTATCCGTGGTATGTATTGTTGTGAATCGTCGGAGTGCCATCTTCTTATGGCCCGTTTCCTGGAGGAGAAGTACGATCTTCGCGACCGGTTTCCCGAAGAGTATCTTCTTCGCTGTAATTGGGACTTGACTGTGGATTGTCTCGAGAAATTGGTGGAGTGTTGAGGCTCGATCTGGAGGAACAACGCATAGCTGGGTGGAGGCTCGATGTTGGATGACGGTGCGTACAGTAAGGACCTTCTGTACAGGCCGTTGCTCACTGGCGTGTTCCACCTCGATGAAGATGTCGCTACCGCCTGTCGCCGACCCTCTCTGTCGCTTTCCCATCGTGGTTACTAAACACAGGATCTTGGCAAGTTGACGAAGGAGAAGAAAAATACCACGGACGTGGACCTCGACAAAGGTTATAACAATGCGATGTTCAAAATGACATTGAAGCAGTCACGTAGGCTTGGCGCCCTCGCCTCATCATTCACCGCCGTGAATCGCACGCACAAGGCCCAAGGCTGTGCATGATATGGCAGTAACAAGGCTGAGGTGTCCACTGTCGACAGTGAATTCCCTTAGGCAACAACCAGTGACTAACCAAAAGAAATCAGGGTATATTACATCAAAAAGCATGAAATTGTTCGCAAATCAGCCCAAGGATGTATCTGGTCTACCATCTCTCGAGACTTTTCTCCACGAATCGCGTTCGAGTATGGGGTTCTGCCCGGTGACTGTTGACAACGGAGCACACAGTTCTCGAACTAGCTCGCGGATCTGGCACTGTGATAGGGGAATCGCTGATCAGTATGTTTGAGGGCCAAAAAAAAATGTGCCATTCGAACCTCTATTCGAACCACAAGGCAATCATATGATTTGTGCAATTTTTTTGGTCTCAGATGAGGCTGTTTGTGCGAGGGCGGTGTGATGGCATGACACAACACTCCCACCCGAGCAGTTTTTTTCTTCTACGTGTCATTTCCACCATCTCTTCCCTATACCGACAGGGTACCGGGCAGACAAGGTCGCATTATTGCACTTCCCTGTTGATCTATCGCTTTACAGCGGCGGAGCAGCACCATCGGCCGGCAATCCTCCACGAACACCTCACGACAGCGATCAACGATTGGACTCACCCTGGGCCATCACCGTCCCTAGGTCGAAAGAAGCATCATCCTTACCTACCACCATCTACCGCACAGAGAGGAGGTCAGGATAAGATTGAAGAGATGGTCAATTGAGTAATCCTCCTCATGGCTGCCAAACGTACCCGCTCCAGCGTCTACCACTTCATAGAACCCAGTCCCTCCGCCTCCGAAATCTAATTCAATCGATCCGACAATGACTTGACCACTTGATCACTCGACCACTTGGTGGCAGAGGGGGAGACAGCAGAATAACGCGAAGCAGAGCAAACCAGGCGAGGCGAGGGCCAAGCTCGCTCGACATGCAGCGCCTGATGAAAGCGAGGGAAGTTCAGCCTGAGAGTATCATGGGATGTTGACGCTCTCGGGGAGGTCCCCTCTTCGACTACGCGAAAGAAGAGTGACACAGGCTGGGCAACAGGTTCGACGGAATAAATAATCTACCTCTTCGGGAAGTTGGAGTGAGTGTCAGGGTCATGGACAGGGTCTGAGTTCCATAGATTCATGATCCCCGAGTCGCGATGAGAACGCGCTCGTGACCTTTCATCTACACAGTCACACAGTATGCAGGAGTGCCTCCAGATCTCACTCCGTGACCGGCTTCATCCACACTGTCAGGTTGGGTCCTCGGTAGTATGGCCCGAAGACGTCTCGCCAGGGCAGGTGCTCCGTCCGCGGACTAATGGCCAGTGGAATCAAATTAGCTCAGATCGACTCATCTCGGCGAACGAAGTTCTCGGGGCGGACGGGACGTGACGAGATCAAACAGAAGGACAACGGAACTGGCCAGTAGCCGGGCGATAATTACCTCTCGTCGGCCAGTTCTAGAGTGAACTTCCGGTACGTGTGCGCGAAGATCATGCGCAGCTCGGCCCAACCCAGGTTGAAGCCAAGACACATTCTCAACCCTTTGCTGAAAGGCACGAGATATCTCTCCAGGTCCTTGGCCTGCTCGCCCTGCCAGCGTTCGGGCTTGAAGACGTCGGGCTCCGGGAAAATGGACGGGTCGTGGTGCACGAACCATGAGCTGGTGCTCACGACGGTCTGAGTTCGAGTCGAGTCGCTTTTGTCAGCATCAAATTCCAGGTTACGTGTGTTACAATGCGAGCAGAAGAAGTTGGGATGTGCTCACGCCGGCTGCGACCTGGTTTCCATCGATGATGGCACCGCCTTGAGGCACAATGCGAGGCAAGCCACTTGGGATGCCGGGCCCTATGCGAAGAGACTCCTTGATTACGGCATTCTGTTGCACCCTTGTTTTTAGCAGATGTGTGTGTGTGTGTGTGTGTGTGTGTGTGTGTCAAGATCGGGCATTTGACGAGGACTGCGCTGGAATGGACTCACCAGGAAGGGCATTTCTTCCAGAACGCTGAGCTTGGGTTCTTTGCCGGGCCCCAGCTCTGGCCAGTACTTCTTCAGTTCGTCCTTGAGCTTCTTCACCAGGTCGGGCCGCTTGAGGAGGTAGAATGTGCCGATCATGATGACGTTGGCTGTCGTGTCCCCGCCACCGAACATCAGCGCCTGGCTCTCTTCGTATAGCGATTTGGCGCTAGCGGGGCCTCGGGATTTGTGGGAGCTGGGATCGAGTAAGATGTGGTAGATTGTCGTCTTGTGAGGGAGTGCTTTGAGAGTTTCGGGGTCGTTGACGTGGCCGTCGATTTGCTTCCTGAGGAGCTAGACAAACATGGCTTGAATATCACCGCTACTCAGAGACTACGCGGAGTGACACACCTGCTGCATGTTGACCAGGCCTGCCGTCTCGGGGGCTGCCTTCTTGGCCATCTCCGGCGGCATTCCCATGACGAGCTTTCTGATGAGTTTGAAGTGGAAGAACACAGGCACAAGGGCAGTGGAGTTGTGCATCGCCTCGACGAGGGGGTCGTGGAAGTCCGGTTCGTCGACTGCGTTGCCGGACTGCCCAAAGCAGAGATATGTGATGACATCCATCGTCACGCACTGGAAGGCGAAAAGGAGGTCCGCGGGTTTGCCAGCCTTGTTTTGGCGAGTAAAGGCGGCGCATAGGTTGTTCACCTGTACGCCTTCAGTAATTCGTTGGAGAATATAACAGTATTCGGTGATGTCGTCGTGGAGAGGAGGACAGGTACCTTTGCACGGAGGATGTGTTCGGCTTCCTCGACGGCCTTGACGGAGAACAGTTTCGAAAGCACATCGCGGCGCTCTTTCGCTTCTTTGTAGGAGACGTATCCGAACGAGGATTCGTCTTCGCCGAACGAATGGTATAAGGCTGGGTCTTTGTCCCATCGGTTCTTGGTATTGTAGATGTCGAAGAACGCATCGGTGCTTTTGAAATGGAGCTGGGAGAACACTGTTATATGTTGTACTTGATATTATTGACAGAGTTCCGCTGGAGGAGTTGTGCGGTCGCAAATTGGTTGAACGAAACATCACCACAGCATGCATACCTCGTTGGGACGAATCCGGACCACAGGACCTAACAAGACCAGTCAGTCAGTCAGGCAGTCCATGCCAGGCTGACGAGGGTATTTGGCGATAGCTTTCTCACCATAGATCTCGTGCAACTTGATCAATTCATGGGTAAACGATTTCGTGCATTGGAAGTAAGCTTTCCAGAGGCCCGTAACAGCCGCGAGGCGGGGTCCCGGGAAGGTTGACAGGGGGTGCAACAAGAGGCGGTAGACGGCGACGGCTACAATGTAGACCGTGCTAAACACCAGTGCCAAACACAAGGTGTACAGGACCGAGTGCGTCACCTTCAGTGACGGAGGTAGAGAGTCCATGGCCGTTCAAACTGAGGTCGGCAACATGGGCGGTCGTGTTCACCTCTTTGTAAGTGGGCGGCAGAGACGATCCCAAGAGCTCCAAGAGCGTACACATACATAACACCCTCGAAGTTGGACCCCGCCACACATGTGTCTGGAGCCTTGGCTGCGTCCGAATTCATTGAACTGCTGATAAGCTCCATGTCGGCTATGCACCACGACGCGGCCTCATGTTCCTTCCACCACCCCCGGGCCTAGCATCAAATCACATATCTGCAGAGGATGGCCAATGATACCACAGGCCAGTCGGAAATGCCCACCACTGGCCACTAGCCTTTGGCTGAATGGCCAAAGAGCACAATACTCGTACAGCGTGCCGAACAGTGTCAAAGTTAGTTTCCGGCAGCTGTCCGCATTGATTTCCTTTCACCAAGGCGGGACTTGCGTCAGATACAAAATGCGAGGTCTGCCGGCTCGCTATTTTGGTGGCATGCCAGAGAGGGAGTGCTCTGTCCTGCAACTCTTCCACCTATCTGGATGCATCCGGTATCCCGCTCGCGTCAATGGCTGCCGTCGAGGACCAGATCCCCGTAGAAGACGGAAGTGACCTGGATTCTGCATATGAGGTCAACAATGACAACGAGTCGGAAACGTTCACTCTCCAGTCTAGTATCAAAGAGTATGTCTACGAGAATGGCCGGAGATACAACTCGTATCAAGCCGGAAAGTACTGGTAAGTTGTTTGCACTATCCACAGTGGTTGAGCTGGCGAATGGCTGATTCGGTGTCAAGGGGTCCCAACGACGATGCATTCCAGGAATCCCTCGACATCTCACATCATATATTTCGACTCACTCTTGACGGCGACCTGTTCATCGCTCCTATCGGATCCACACCCCAGCGAGTACTTGATCTCGGCACGGGCACGGGGATTTGGGCCATCGACTTCGCCGACATGTATCCTTCGGCGTCTGTCATCGGAACAGACCTCTCGCCCATCCAGCCGTCTCTCGTCCCGACGAACTTGCAGTTCGAAGTGGATGATTTCGAGCTGGAATGGACGTACACCAAAGAAAGCTTCGACTTCATCCACGCTCGGGCGCTGTACGGCAGTGTGTCTGATTTCGGTAGTCTGTATCGGCAGGTCATGGCTCATCTCAAGCCCGGAGGTTGGTTCGAAGAAACAGAGGTCGGAGTGGTGCCGTATAGCGATGATGGCAGCATCAGAGGAACGACATTGGAGGAGTGGGGTGAATTGAGCTTGAGCGCCGGAGAGAGATTCAGAAGGACTTTGCGGATTGTAGACCAGACCAGGGACTTCATGGAAGCTGCCGGCTTCATCAACATCACCTACAGGACCTTCAAGTGGCCGATGGGCCCTTGGGCAAAGGATCCTAAGCTTAAGAAAATCGGCTTGTACAATCGCATGAACTGGGAGGAGGGAATGGAGGGGTGGCTGATGTTCTTGTTCACCACTTTTCACCAGGTCGGTTCCCCCAGACTGCCCTGCTGCAGATGGATGCTTGCTAACACCGCGGTTAGTGGTCTCCTGATCAGGTTCGAGTATACATCGCCGAAACTCGACGACTGTTACGCTCTAAAGATATCCATTCTTACCAAATGGTTTCTTTTTGTTGTGGCCAGAAGCCCTACAGAGACGAAGGGAGGGACTAGGCACCGTGCCTGGACGCTGACAGATAATTCTGTACACCGGTTGGTGGTTGGTTGCTCATGCCCTCGCCATGCCGGGCACGATCTCACATCTGGAAAAGAGCAAAGAGAACCACAGGTGATTATTACGACGAGGTCAAACTGAAAGTTGCACAAGGTCCAAGATCGCCCGCCAACGGAGCGGGCCGCCCACAACCTACGATTCCTGGAAGGATTAGGCCTTTACTAGCTTGTCCATAAGCACGAGACGTAGCGGCGTTGACCCTTCCTGCGGCCTACGACAGGCAGGCTTCGCGGATGCATGATCGGGCATCCGGCTGCTGTTGGTGGTGGCGTGTCAATCTCTTGCCACGCCTTGCCGAGTCCAGAAATAAGGGCCCGCAAGCCGCAAGGTTAGCAGGTAGAGCCAAAGCAGCCTTCACTTCGACATCGCGACTTACTTTTCGTTCTTTTACATGCCATTCTCTAGGTTTCGACCAGGCCTTCTTTCAAACACATCGTACTGGTTATCCAAGGCAATGATCGACCGAGAGGTCCATGGCCTCACCACAAGACGAGATAGCATCCCTTGCTCGCCCAGGTGCCGCTCGACACGGCTCCTGCATGCTTTCTGACGTGGCATGGTCGTCTCCATCAAATCTCAAAGCCCGGCATCTCATGGATGTTTCTTCTTCCAATAACAAAAGGCAGAAGCCTCTTTTCGGCCTCTGAGGAGTGTTCCTTCCTTACATTTCTTCGGATGTACATCACGAGCCATGAGTCGTACCACAAATCGACATTTCTACCATCTAGTCATGTGGATGTTACTGGAAGCAGTCTGCGAAGCGCCAACCCACGCCGTATGGCTAGATGGGCTATCATGAACATGGCCTGCGTGTTTCGGCTGCTGTTCTGCACTAAATGAGAGTGACAACATAACTGCTCCCATATCCATCTTCGAAGGAATGGAATGGCACATCTTCAAGCTCTGGATCGAACTGCAGACAGGCTTGGTCAAAGCGGTCGCAGTCACCATCCATGATCATAAATGATCCACATCGCCGGAATGTCGCACGCCGATTCTGAACTGGGGCAAGGACAAGACATCGTGTGCGTGGACTGCGTCTCGGATCTTTCTGCCAGCTCCCCTGCCTGAATCGGAGGTCCGCCCTCTTCGCGTCTAGATGATTGAGCACAGCCAGCGTGTACAGCACTTCACGTGGCGACGAACGCCGCACAGCTTCAGATATCTCGGTTTCACCCCAGCTCAGGTCGAGAGAGGACCCTGATAGTGGTTTGTAATTTCCCGTCGAGTCAGGTAACAAAAGCTTCGGTTCGGTCGTCTGTTTGACTGGTCTTTCAAAAACTACTTTTGCCGTCGTCAGACGGCCGGCCACTCGCAGATAGCCCGCCTTGATCGCTCCGTAAAGGTTCGCTCCGACCAGATCAACGTGGCATTCCAGCACATCGAGTTGGCGCACAGTCTTGCTTGAATGCTGCGGAAGGAAGGCTTGGCTTACAGAACCTTCGGTCGAGGCCCATGACCAGCTGGGTGCAATATATTCAGATTGTGTTGCCGTCCTTCCTCTCCAACATAACTGGTACGCGATGTCGTCCAGCCAAAGTCCAGCAACATATCTTTTGCCAAGAAAGCCGGCGAAAATGCTTGCTATGCCAGAGACTGCTACCAGCTTGTCTTCGCGGCGGGTCAAGCCGAGCCTCGCATATCGAGAAATGAGGGCGTCCCAAGCATCGGTGGCGGTCTGGTCTTCCGTAAAAACACCGGCGAGCGCCGCAGAAATGATGTGCTTCAACGAGCGAGGTTCTTCCTTCAAGGTCATGACGTCTGGCAAGATCTCACAAAATCCCTTTTCTCGGCACTCCCAGACCAGCTGGTCGCGAGCAAAATGGATGTTGCGACGCGATAGCAACTGTTCCTGAAATACCCAGCCCCGGCTCAGGAGTGGTGCACCAGCTAGCCTCGAGTGCCACACCGAAGCGGGCCAGAAGTCGTACAGCGCTTCCGCCTTGTTGTCTATCGCAAAATGGGCCTTGACTGGCCTGGTGAAGACGGGATCGTGCTGAAGAAACAAGCCTTTCGTGCTGTCGGATGCTGCGGTAGCTGACAAGTTGCACGTGCTGTTTGTGTATACCTGGGCCATGAGCGCGGCTTCTTTCTGCCAGTCGTCATTGTCATCTTGAATGATGCAGAGTGAGTCTATCCAGAGATATCTGAAACCCAATCTCTGAGTGACCGTAATTGCGTCCTGAAATGTCTTCGGCAGATCATCAAATTGCATCGATTTCATCATGGACGATAGTTTGTCCTGGGTCAACTTCAAGCTCATGGCCACCTGTCCGGCCAATGGCCAGCGGTGACTTAGGGTCAGGTATCGTGTCCCGGGTGCAAGATCCTTCCCGTTACAGAGAACAGGCTTGACGAGTCGATGGAATGGACTCTTGTGACCTACATCAATGAGTCGAGTAGGCAAAAATTCGCCCGTGAGGTTGCTTTGACAGAAAGGATGAGAGACTTTGCAGCGTTGAATCCACCGTCGAGCAAGACAAATGCTTTTGTCAACTGGATCTGGCAATGACAAGGCATAGGTTTCTAGTGGCATGACTGTGCAAATTAGTCTAGGTGCCGATCCCATCACCGATGAGTGCATAACTCATCCGCCGACGGCTTGCAACCCATTGCTGTTTTGGCATACCACTCAGAAGGGAGACAGGACTTGTCGGCCTCATACTGGCAGAGGGAGAGAGTTGCCTGACCCTCGTCCATACCCTGAAGCTCGTACACGAAGAATAAGTTTGGGTTCGGTGCATTGTGCGCTTGGGGTGCCGGCATGCCATAGTGCACGAAAAAGGCACACATGTGGCAGCCCGCTCGACTTCGCACTTCCGGCGACACAGATGTTGTGATTGAATCGTCAGGCTTTCGCAGTGTTTGCAACACTAGGCGGCAAAACGAGCACAGAGGCGATTGCTCCGCGGACTCGGTAGTAACATCCCATTGGAGTTGGTCACCAAGATGGAATAACGGCTCAGGAGCAGCTGCTGGTCTGGAACCGAGGAGTATGAAGTCTGGAGTGACTATGTCGGGACGGTCGGGCCCAAGGCTCTCAATCAAGTCCGAAAAGACACACTTTGCTCTCGTCCAGGTGCATTTCCCAACCGGGCAGCTGTAATATTTCTGTCCATCTGCCATGAACTCTCGACTCGTGAAGTCGCAATCGCACGGTGGGTTTCCCTCCTTGATGCCCGTGTCGTCGTCCCAAGCGGAGAATTGCCAATGACCACGTCCGGTGCATGCATAATAAGCACGGCCTGCATTGCCGTTGCGGTTGGAGGCCGAGATGTTGCGAATGCAAGGCTGGCTGCACTCGTGGCACCTAGGAGGCTCTTCCAAGGGGAACTCTAACTCTAACTCTTGGGCCGTCTTCATGATGGATGAGAATGTCACGCGCTCGAAGCAGGCTTGGGTACGATTTTCCGGAGGAGTTGTGCTCTGTTCGAAGAGTCAATCTCTGAGATCCTTGAAGCTTCTGTTTCTCTTTCCTGTTAGGCGTTAAAACGGGGTGCCTGCACCCCTCGCCATGCGTACGGCATCCTTCAAGCGCCCATGGCAGGTCTCAGGACGATTGCAAGGGACTCTGATGTCTTAGCAATCCATCGTCACATGGGTATCGATATCAAGTGGACTGCTGGGTGACTTTAGACGGCATCCTCAGGAAGCTTGATACATCGAGATCATCATTCCTGTACAGCTGGCCACCGATCCGTCCTCGTGAGACCCCTGAAAAGCCAAGAGCGGCTACAAGCTGCTGTGGCGTTCTCATCACTGCAGGTGAAGGTTGGCGACAAATCATCTCGTCCCTTGTCCTCTTTTATTGAGCTCACGCAAGCTCTCATCCTGTTTCAGTGTATGCCTGGCCTTGGGTTTCGAATAGTCATCCTCCAAGCTGCTGAACGATTTGATCCGGCTTCCGTACCTGTTCTGTTAAGGCCAAGAGTCGCATTTAGCATTGTACCTTTCCAACTGGATGTGGCTATGATCGGAAATGGACTAATGGAAAATCCCAGCAGCTCAAGAGGAATGAGGAGTTATCCTGCTGGCGCGAGCCGTGGGTGAGTGCCGTGCGGCATTGCCCTCTTCCTCAGACATTGTAAGACCTGAAGGGGTTTTGATCTTCCGGCTACCTGTGCGCAAAAGACAGCACGATGAAGAGCGGTTTCTTGTCAAGATACTCCTCCACCAGTCAGAGACACGGGCACTTCATCCTTGTCATGGAGTACATGCGGTAGCGAATCGTCGACAACGACGTTCTGAGCGGCTTGAAGACGTATTCGAATTAGGTTGAACCACCATTTGTATCAACAAACGAAGC
Organism: Phialophora chinensis; assembly: GCA_016109575.1. Taxonomy (NCBI): domain Eukaryota; kingdom Fungi; phylum Ascomycota; class Eurotiomycetes; order Chaetothyriales; family Herpotrichiellaceae; genus Phialophora; species Phialophora chinensis. The sequence goes on from JADWPU010000017.1 coordinate 453,099, forward strand.
AGTGTCAAGTTGTCGGGATCACATCAAATCGATGTACAGATAGTTTGTAGAGGGATGAGGGTGCTATGCGCATATCAGTAGTTGCTCGTCTGAGAGGTTGAATATCGCAAGTGGTGGAGACGAGAGTCGCCGCTCCAAGAACTCCTCGCGCTGGATCACGTAGAATTGCTGGACGAAGACTGGAATATCCTAGGTCCCCGGATCTCCCGAGAGAGAGAAATTGCAAGAGCTTGTGGAATCCGACATCCACCTTCAAAACGAACCGCGCTATCATTGCGAGAAGACTGTATTGCGAATTTTGTATCAAGCTATGTCGCTGCATCGGCTTGGTGGTGGTTGCTGTATCAACTGCAAAGTCAACAATGACGTGCCCATCATCTATTTGTCCCTCACTGGACACTCACCTCGCCTTCTAGAAGCTGGAGCCTGGACCTGCCAACACAGATGGTGCGACCGCCTCACTGTCACTTCACCGCGCCATGCTGACCACGTCACAAAGTCTGCGGTAGCTTCGCGCCAGCAATCTCATCCCATATTCACAAATAACTCTTCTATTCCCTCGCCGCGATCACGCCGTCCTCCGCAGCTGACCGACCACCTCGCGCGACGACATGACTGTAGTCATGGAGTCCAATCTCATGCCAGGTACATTCCTGCCTGACAACGACTTCTCTCTCCGCTGCGCACAATTCAAAGCATCTCCCTTTCTGCCTCCTGATCGCGATAGTCCAAACGCTTCCTCGTGGCCACAAAAGTCCCAGCAAGTTCGTCCTCCATCGGACTCTGTCTCTGCCCCAGGCACAAAGGCATCTCACTTCTCCGAAGACCAACGCTACAGTCGCAAGCGACCACGGCTCCATACAAGATCACTTCACGATGAGCCTCACATCATCTCCAAGTCCACGTCGTGCGAAGTTCTGAGTCCGTCACCTCTAGTCAATACCAACTACCGCATCGCAGGCGGTCTCGATACACCTACTGCTTCAAGGGCGCAGCAAGAGGAAGATGCCTGTGAGTTTGATTATGAGATCGACTGCCGACCGAGCAGGTACAACTCTCAGAACTCAGTCAACACCTCAGACTCTTATTTCCCGAAGACACCGGCCCCGGACCAGAACCGGGGGACTAAGCGAAGATTATCGCCCCCTTCACCGCCAATGAAGGGTTGGGGGAAGACTGTGTGGGCTTTCACCGGCGGGTTTGCTGGTAAAGTCATCAACTTCTGCTGGAACAGCACTTTCAGCGGATTCTACGCCGGCGGCGGCGGAGGTTATAAATTCGAAACTGGCACACCTGGGTTAGCCTCAAGCACTTGGACCGAAGTCAACTCAAAAGATGATGTTTTCGACAACGTCAACGGCGCATCTTCGAGAAGAATGGTCCGAGAGACCACACCGCTGCCAGGGGGGTTTCCTGATGAGGAACCGGAATTCATCGAGGATTACATGTCCAAACTAACAGTCGGCCAGGAGCAGAACCATGACTTGACACCCTGTAAGAGTCGGCTGAAAGAGTCTCCGGCGATATCGCGCCACAATAGCTGGGTGTTAGTTGAGGACAGCCACGGTACTTCGAGATCGAGGGAATCAAGCCCAGTCCGGAAGAAGTCGAGAGCGAGCACTGCGAATCTTTACGCAGCACGAGTATCACATGCGCCGCGGCGTTCAAGTGTCACCCTGTCCCGTCCGTGTCTCACTCCCAGATCGTCGACGGGGAGACCATCAGCATCCTACGCCTCACCGCGCACTTCAACCGTCTCGATTTCCACAAAGCATCAACCTCGTCACTCAGTAGCCTCAATTCCAACAATCAGCTCTCAAGATAATCCGGGAAAGCTCCCACTAAAATGTCCTGGTAGTAGTCACGCAAATCGCGTCTCGCTCGCCTCTCCACGCCGACAATCCTCAATATCTCAAACAAGTCCCTCCCAAAAGCAGTCACCCGAAGTTCGAAAATTCGAGCAGAAGATGCGCAAGAAGGAAGCCAAGCAGGATCAAACCATGAATCACTTCAACGCTCGTCTGCAGGCGATGATCAGGGAGGGTCAGGCTGCGCTAGGAAGTCGAGTTGAGGTTGAGATGGGAGGTGATGGGTCCGACCAAGATGAGGGTTACTACGGGGATGGGGATGGGAAAGGGGGTGTTATTTGGGGAACCGAGGAACTCAGGCACTGGCCGCGGCCTTAGGAGGGTTGCCGGCCTGTACAGTCTGCTATCGACGGGACAGACGAGATTGAGGAGTCTAGTGAGGATGGGTGGTCCAATGTCTCGATCGATGAGGGGAGCTGAATCCAAATCTCGAGCAAGCGAACTTGCACACACCAAAAGCAGAGTGACGCACGGGCACGAAGCAAAGGCAGCCAGACCCGGAAGTGTGGCCATGCCCATGCCCATGAAAAGAGGGAAATCGAGTAAGTTGCTCGCCCAATTCTCTCTCTCTTCCCCGCCCTTTAAATCTGGATACTTTTCTTGGTCCATATGGGGGCTTTCTGGATGATACCCTGAATCATGATGACTTCTAATGAATTTGCTTCAAATCGAGCAACATTTTCCTAAGAACGTCTCTGCTTCTAAGTGACATTCCTCAATGTTTGTCCCGTAATGCTTCAATAAACAAGAACTGCAACGTCGGCCCGAGATGGTTGTCGGCCGTCAGGCGCTTAGCTGTAATCAATCAGAAGGACGGTGCTTTCGTGGCACGTCAAGGTCGCAGTGAATGCCACTGACGGCAAAAATCGGGTTACCCCAGTGTCAAGCAATAGCCAGAATTCGACGACAGCTACATCATACAAGGGTTAGGGCAGTGGAAGGGATCGTGGGAAATGGTGGTTTCCAAAGCCTCGACATTGTTGTCGATTCGACAGAAGGCGAATCGTGATCCATTGCACCACGCCCAAACGGCTGGCTGTGACGTTTGGAATTGGCCGAGACGGTTTGGCATCACACGTGTGGTTTGTGAAGGACTTGCGCGTTCAAAGTCAAATGCTGAGCGTGAGTTCCTGGTGTTTATTGAATCTCGGCTTCGAGGCACTAGACACAGCTTGTCCGAGCGGGGATGGGCGATGCGGAAGCTCAGCGATGGTGGGTTTGGATTGATCCGCTGCCGCGTTTTCTGGGTGGCTTTCGCATTCCGGGTGCGGGAGGAGAGTCTCTTGTAGTCGCGTTAGATGATCGAGCCTTTCTTGGTTTCGAGAGATCACGATCTGGAGCTGGCGCATCGGTTCGTCCGCTTCCCCGTCTGAATCACCTATGGCGATATCCGATGATGACTCGTCCCGCGCGATTGCAGTCCGCAGGTCCGGACCGGGCTGGGAGAATGGCCACTTCAGCAGTATCTTCTGCGTTGGTGCTGCGGAAGACCGGCCTGCAGAGCCTTCGAAGATATATCTCGCCCAACGTCTGTCGCTCGCAAAGGCCAAGTTGACCTGTTCTCGGAGCAGTTCGTACTCTCTCGCCGATAGTTTGTGCTCTGCACTGTCAGCGCTGTCGATTTGGGCCTGCAGATCCTGCAAGTCGGACGTGATTTCTTTCTGCAGTTGGGCCAGACGCTCCGAGCATGCCATTGCTTTGGCCCTCAGCTCTTGCCGTTCCCGCAACGACTCTTGAAGGGACGCTCGATGCGCCATGATCAACGGCACGAGGGTCCGCACATCCTGCTCAGTGACACGTCCTTCTCGCGTGCTTCTTTCCTGGGTCCCGCTCTGCAAGGTTTTCTTGAGCACGACCATGGCAAACTTCGCGAGCACCTCCTCGAACTTCTCGCCCTTGCATTCATCGAGCATCGTCTTTCTCAACACGATTTCCCTCGGCAGGACCCCGGTGGATTTCAACTCCGTAAGCCATTTATACAGCGCCGCACGGAGATTCTTGCTTTGCAAGGGTGTTGTAGGCGGGAAGTGCGGAGACAGCCTTAACTGCGTGTCTGTGGGAGAGTGGAGGCGGAAGAGATGATGGAGCGCCCATTCTGTGGACTTGACGCGTGCTTGGAGGTTCTGCACGGGTTTCGAGGTGAAGAGAGACTCTGAGATGGAGGGCCAGTCGGGGAGGAGATCGAGGTCGAGAAGGTGCAACGCATGGACGAAGATGGAGATGTTGCTTCGAGGACTCCATTGAAGATGGGGTGCAGGTGGTTGCTCCATGTCCGCAGGTTAATAACAAAATAGCACCCATGAGCATCGAGTCAAGCCCTGGGAGAGGGGGGTGGGGCCCTTTAGGCGGGTCGGTCCCTGTCGATCCTTTGAGCTAGCTCGCTAGCGTAGTTTAGGCCTCGTTAAGCATAAGGCCCATTCTCGTCGCGGCTGGGAGACTCGCGAGCCTCGCGGGGTGCCCCTTTTCTAGAGTGACAGTCAACCAGGGCTCATATCTGGCCACACGACGACGTGCATTTCTCGTATCGTTCTCGTTAGGACGTTTCATATACGTCGAAGCCTCGAATTCACATCCGAGCTCGAAGCTTGATCTGTATGGTCACTTCGAAGAAGCCGCTGCTCGAATTCTCCGAAAGGTGCAGATTGCAAAACTTGGGGGCTAATGGCTGGTAACCCTGGCCGCAGGATATTAAAAGAGATTCTCCTCCCAGACATGTGTTATGACAATTGTTCCGCATCTCTTTCAAGGTGCTAGAAGTCTACCGTTCTAGCACTACTCTCGACTGCGTTCTTCTCGACCAAAATGGCAGCCTACTTTGGAGCCAACTACGAACGCCACCCAATGGTTGCCCCAATCTGGCAGAAGTTGGAAACCATCGAACAGCAGCTCGACCAGCTTGACTCGGCCGTGAACGCCATCTTGAAGCATTTGAACATCACACTCCCTGGAGCAGAGTCAAATGCAGATCCAGATCCACACACCTCTACCAGATCGGAAACTGAAGGCCCGCCTGCCACTGAAGTCTCCGATGAGCCGTACGAATACAAATCGCTCGACATTGGGAAGGCCGAGATTCGTGTTCTTGCTCTGAACAATGCAAGCGAGGAAACCGATGTAATTACAGGCTCGTTGGTCCATCTCGGCTTGGAGGACCAGCACACCGCGGAATGGAAGCGGTACAATGCTCTTTCCTATACCTGGGGGGAACCAAAGATGGATCGTCGCATCGTCATCGACAACCATCCAGTCTTCATCACGCAGAATCTGGAAAGCGCTTTGCGGCAGATGAGGAAGACAGCGAGCAAGCCTGCTGCCACCACACCGCGATGGTCTGCGAAACAGACCTTCTGGTGGATAGACCAGATCTGTACGCACCTTCCCTCACAAGCCAAGTGTGCTCTTGAGTTAACCGTTTGATTCTTCGATAGGCATCAACCAGGCTGACATTGAAGAACGAGGCAGCCAGGTCTCATTGATGCGGCGTATCTACAAGAGCGCCTCATCTGTTCAGGTTTGGCTAGGAGATTCAGTGGAAGGTAGCGCACTCGCCATGGACCTCGCGGCGAAGATCGGCCGCCCTCCCATTCGAGGTCCCGGAGAGAAAGAAGTGGACTATCCAAGTTTCGGCGAAGAAGAGGTGCGCCAACATTGGCGAAGTCTTCGACTTCTGCTGAGCCAACCTTGGTGGGAGAGATGTTGGATCCGTCAAGAGGTCTCGCTTGGGTCCCGCGGACAGGTATTTTGGGGCGAGCACAGCGTAGGCTTGAATGCGATTTCCCAGGCTGCAATGGCTATCGAGTATGCCGATAGCCTTGGTCATGGCCTTCCCCTTGCCTTATCAGATGATCCAGGGCAAGATGCGGACGGCAAAGCGATCAAATTCGATTTCTACCACCAAGCCAAAGAGCTCCGTGCCTTGAGGAAGAACACGCATGCTGGTCATGCATTTCTCCCGCTACCGGAGCTACTGCTGCATGCGCGGTACTGCAACGCCACTGACTTACGAGACAAGGTCTACTCAATGCTCGGCCTGGCGGATCCGGAGATCTATCCTCTTCGTGCAGACTATCACCTCTCTCTTTCCGAGGTGTTGAAGTCAGCAGCGCGAGTAATCCTGCCAGTGAAGAAAGGCTTGCGCCTCCTAGGAACATGCCAGAATCCCGACAGACGTCACGACTTGCCTTCCTGGGTGCCCAATCTTATCGATGGGTGGAAGTATCACCCCTTCCAGCCTGACGATTCGAGACATTTTATATCAACTGCGGAGCCAAGTGTCGAGTTTGACGAGGACACCATGCTTGTCAAGGGCCTCATATTTGGCTCTGTGGACCAGATTTGCGAGACCGTCGCCCCTGGAAACCCAACAATAGACCAGCTTGACGAGGTATATAAAGCTTGGCAGAATTTTGCCGAAGAGGCACTTGACGCCGGTCACCTCGAAGAATCTCGCGGCGCGTTGTCGCATGGTGTCCGTAAAAGCAAAGACCTCTTCTGGCTGGACTTTCTGTCCACTGATCGCCTCGCCAGCAGATTTCTTCGCTATTCTGACGATGACAAGACCATGCTACTACCGGAGCGAGAAGAAGGACTGAAGCTGGAGTATATGGGACTGAACCTGAAATTGGCCCAGAGCTATCTCCTGTCCGAGTCGACGGACTCTAGCCTGCATCCCTTGCGACGAATCCGCGCAGCCCTGAAGAAGTACGGCATCGGCCGTCGGCTGGGACTCTGCACGGAAAGGAAGACGCTGGTGCTGCTCCCTGGCGACGCTCAATCTGGTGATGAGGTCGCGGTATTTAGGGGCGCCACCTTTCCGTACTTGCTGAGAAAAGTATCGAATGCTGATGGAGTGACCGAGCAGTATTCCACGGTACTGGTTGGAGAGGCGTTCTTGCCTGAAGAGGGTGTGAACCAGGCTATAAGCTTAGCCTACAGCACGCCATCAACAAATGTGATAGCTATTGTTTAAGAGTGGAAGGCATCCCACCTAGGTCAATAGCCACTGGCCTCGTTCAAATTTCTCAAACTTCCATTCAGACGCTGTTTCTGCCCCTGATGTCCCTCCCGAAATATTGATCTTGCCTAGATCGTTAACACTCAATTCAGGCTTCGCATCGTGGTCTTCTTTGAGTGAAATTTCGGAAATTGCTTCATCAAAGCTTCGTATGTGACCACCGAGTCCTTCAGACTGTATTCAGATACAACAAGGGGCCTTCGAATGGACGTGTCTTTTCAAACTCCACTGGATCGGAAAATCGCATTACGGAGCCATAGCTGATGTATATGAATGGCATGATTTCCTCATTTCCTGCTGACTTGCGGCATTCTGCTTTCCCTATGATAGCAGGAAAATATGAAATGCCACGATCAATGGACGGAAGCCAATAACGAGTATCGTCCATCGCCCAGGCTTCCTCAATGCGTCTGATGATGGCACAGCCTCTTCAATGGTTGTAGAGTGGTAGGCCTTTCTCTTCGGAACAGGGACGAGGAAAAACATAAAAGGCTGACCCAGCTGTTCGATAAACTCCAGCAGGGAAATCTGCATGGTCTGCGTGAGCTCTGAGATGTGAGAGTTGCCGATGAAGCCTGTGAGTTCCGCTTGCAGTCCGCGTTCGGTCATCTTCCCCAGTGGATTGAGGGATTTCTTGGCCCACGAGCCATCACTATGACTGCCCTCAGGCCCAACATAAAAGTTATGACCAAATATGGTAACCGGTGCCCAGTGGTAAACGTCATGCGGGAGTTTCGGAGTTACGTCAAAGACAACATCCAGTGGGATGTTCGATATTTGGTGCCACAGCTCCTTCATCCTATCTTCAACCTCCTGCTTCCAGATATCGTCAACATTTAGGTCAAGCAGGATGCCGAGACAAATAGGTTCGTCCCCTTCCCAACTCGTGGATCGGAACTGAAGGGAGTTTGAGAATCCGACCAGTCTGGTCTGCATGTCCAGATTTCGCCGAACGTTGTTGGATCAACATCATGCCGCGTACATATCGCGATGATCTTTGACTTCACTTTCTCTGGCAATGGGTCTTGGCCCTCCTTTGGGTAGAGACGCTTTAGGATGGGACTTCCATAGATGACACAGGATTGAAATGATGGGATCGGATTCCATGAACTCTGGACCACTGCATTGGCCGACGTAACTTTTCGTACAAAAGGCATATGGAGAGGTGAATAGTTGGATGCAGTGAGTTGTTTTCCGGTAGCTGAGAAAGGACCTCCGCCGTCTGATCTAAACAAGCAGATCTCTGCAGGCATCTCTCCATTCTAGCCTGTTCTGGTAAGTCAGACTCCATGTTGATGAAGTCTTCTAACACCGCATTCAGTTCTGTTGTGGTGACCAGCGACGGATTTGTGCCAGTCCCTGCTCTTATGAAATCGGATCTTGCGTATCTTTCTCGCAAAAATGCCTGGAGCAGACCGAAGAATAGCCAATTCTGTAGGAATACTGAAAGCGTGTTCCATTCTGAGGTGCTGTATTTGTATGCACCCCGGAATAATTCACTGAGACGCGTGTCCCATCTTGATGTTCTCGGCGCTTCCGAGAACTCGGACGGTGGCATCGGCTCCAGAGCAAGGAGTGGAACGACGCTAGGAGGATGCACAGAGTCCGGCGGGATGGGGGCGTGCTCCATGATGTCGTATGCGAAGCACTGTGGTTTCACTCCCTGTTGTGTCAAACCAGGCGACCTAGAGTAGTCCTCGACATTGTCTGAAACACCTTCCCAGAGACTCCTGATGTCGCTTTTGTGAGATGAGGAACGTAGCCCATTCTTAGCGCCATGCAGGGTCACTCAGCCTTAATGCCCAGCGTTTGCCTTGGGAGTGCTCAGCTGCTTCATCAGTATCTCTCTGGAGACCTACCAATATACGCGGACTCGCCAATCCAGGTCTGGCAGATTCATCGAATATTTCGTACAGTATTAATTGGCAGACAATGAGCGAAGGCCATGAAGCTTGGATCCTGAAGCAGAGATTCGATCAAGGACGGAGTACAGATGTCTATGATTGTCCTCCGTTCCTTGTAACTGTCAAACGAAACTCAGTCTGAAGAGACGAATTAGAAATAAAGCCGATGAGGTTGGCCTATTGTGATGGTGCCATGGAATGACGTCTCCCTTGCGGCGGGCGCCGGGCCGAATGTTTGGGTTGCGGGGCATTGCAGGTAAACATTGAACCAACAAAGTCAGTCGCCTTTTTCAATTCTCACTCAGTGTTTGCTCACCAACCATGTTCAGCCTTCCCTTCTATGTCCTGCATGTTTGCCTGTATATAAGCGCTTTAGACATACGGAAGTATAAAATTGGGAGTTCTTTTTAGAGTTATTGTTTTTCTTCCTATCCTCTCACATCGTTCCACTTCACATTGAGTTCTCAACACACCGGGCCGAACATCACATCCACAACAGAACAATATGGCCGACAGACCTGAAAGTAAGTTGTCCCTTTCGAGGAGCTTGTTTTGGTGCTGACCGCACCAAGTACCACCCACACAACCTCTATACACGCTCCGATCCTCACACACATCATCTCTCCCTAAACCGAACCCCTGGTCTGTCCGCGCCGTCTTGAAAGACCTACCCAACCCGTCGACCGAGAACTCATCCTCGCCAATACCCTTCTTCCACTACCTCGAACGTCTGAAACTCGAAAAGCGCGAAGGATGGCGAAGGTTTGGCATCGACAAGGGCGAATCGATAGCAGACCATATGTACCGCATGTCAATGATCACCATGCTCGCACCGCCTGAACTGAGTTCGCGGCTAGATATCCCACGGTGCACGAGGATGGCGCTGGTTCATGATATGGCTGAGGGGCTGGTTGGAGATCTGACGCCCGTGGACGGTGTGCCGAAGGTGGAGAAGAACCGACGCGAAGCTGAGACCATGGATTGGGTGGCTCAGTCACTACTGGGGAAAGTCCATGGTGGGATCCCGGGGAAGGATATCCGCGCGGCGTGGCAAGAGTACGAAGACAGCGAGACATTGGAGTCAAAGTTCGTCCACGATGTCGACAAGATAGAACTCATCTTGCAAATGGTGGAATATGAACGAGCGAACGACTGCACCATCGATCTTAGTGAGTTCAGCTGGGTAGCCAAGAAGATCGCCTTGGAAGAGATGAAGACTTGGGCACAAGAGATTCTGAACGAGAGGACGGAATTGTGGAAGAGCAAGGACTTGGCACCGAGGGAACCGACTCGGGCAGCAACAATCAAGGAACAACAAGACGAGTACTACGGCAACAGCAATGGGAAAGCTCAGCCTTTGGGTAATGGAGTCACGGACACGGAGATGAATGGGCAGGCACAGTAATGAGAGCGCGTTGAGCCGATATGGACAAGGGTGCAATGAGATGTCAGTCACGCAACCAAGATACCCAGATAACGATAGATGGAGTTTTACGTCCTTCACGTGGTGTCTGTCTTCTGGACCTGGATCTAGATTTGCTTGCTTGTAGCCCATGTCTACAACTCCCAGCGCAATGCCAATGTGAAGGAGATGGTACAGCCATCATGTAGAGATGGCTATGCCTCATCCTCTCCCTCTGCCCGATCCTTGTCAATCTCATTTCTCAACCATTCCGCCTCCCTCTTCATCTCATCGTCACTCCTAGCTTTCCGATCGCTGTCCGGCCCACCCACAAAATCCCTCCTCCCATTCTTCGCCCTCTCGTCCCTCATCCTCTGCATTTCAAGGAAGGCTTTGCCAATGTCCCCTTCGTCTCCATCCATGGCATCATAGATCCGGTCGCCGCCGCCTCTATCATCATAATCCCCTTTCTGCCGCGGGATCACATGGACATGAACATGTGGGACTGACTGTCCAGCATCTACTCCGTCTTGAACAGCAACGTTAAATGATGTCGCGTGGTATACGCGCTGAAGGGTCCGCGAGACAGTCCGTACGGTGTTGAACAAGTCCGCCGTTTCCGTGTCGCTGAGCTGTGAAAGTCGAGGGACATTCCGTACTGGACATACGAGGATGTGTCCCGGAAGTAGTGGTTTGAGGTTCACCAAGCCGTATGAAAGGCGTGAGGGTGAGAGATGAAAGACTTGCGAAGAGACGGCGAAAGGGCCAAACTTGAGATTAGGCGGCAATTGCAGTGGAGGCATTTGTGAGTTGGGCGGCGTAGTTAGATCTTGATCGACGACCAGGTGATGGTGCATGGCGGTCTTCTGATAGTCGAAACACAATCATCCCCTGGTAAAGACAAAATGCCAATCAAAGTGTTGCGGTCGATGCGAAACGCGACGTCACCGCACGAGGGATATTACTCGTACTCCCAGACTCGATCGTCTAATCTAAGAGGGTAGGAACCTGTGCTATGTAGGTATGTGGAGACACTGAACATGCTGCTTGAAAACGCGTAGGGCAGAGCATCTGAAGACTCATGCGTGCCCAAACGTTAGTAAAGCAGAGGCTCTCCTCGAATCACAACATGCTGCTGGTCCGCGGTCGGCCAAAACCGAATCTTCCACTTCCCCAGGTGGGACTGCATCCTGTCGTCACATCCGTTAAAGTTTACCACTCCGCTCGACTTGATAACCCTGGGGCATTTGCTGTATCGAGATGAGGACAGAGGTAGGCTCAATGCTTGATACAAATACTAGCCTTTCGGCCATGTTGAGGGGCTCTCCGCACAAGTTTTGTTCACACCCAAAAAATGGAAGACCTCGGAGTACGCCTTGACATCCTCGGCCAACAAGGAGGACTGTTCAAGTTATACACCCAGCTGTGTTTATGCTTTCGAACCAGCGATATTACCTCACAACGAGACATTACCGACACACTGACCAAAGGTCTTGCTCGACTGGCCGCTAGCTACCCATGGGTGGCAGGTCAGGTCATCAACGAAGAAGCTAATAGCTACAAGATCGTACAGTATGAAGAGGTTCCGGGTCTTATCGTCAAAGACCTCAGGCATGATCCCGAAATACCGACGATGGACACGCTTAGACGGGCCAAATTCCCTTTCAGTATGCTGGACGAAGCCATAATTGCACCGATCAACACTCTTGCGGCAGGCACCGAAGGCCCAGCACCGGTTTTCCTTCTGCAAGCCAACTTCATAAAGGGCGGCCTCCTGCTCACCTTTGCCGCTCAGCATAACACGATGGATATGACGGGGATGGCCCAGATGATGCACTTGTTATCCAAGGCATGCCACGAAGAAAGTTTCACGCCCGAAGAACTCCGGATAGGAAACCTTGAGCGAAGCAAGCTCATTCCTTTGCTCGACGATTCCTACACCCCCGGACCGGAGCTAGCTCATCAGATTGGAAGACGTGCTGCGCACGAATCTATATCAACAGACAAAGGCACCGAGCCTACGGTCTCTTCAAGCCCTGAGTGCACCTGGTCATTTTTCAATTTCTCCGCCGAATCTCTCAGGGATCTTAAGACACTCGCTATGAAGTCTGTCAAGGATCCATCCAGCTACATCTCCACTGATGACGCCCTGAGCGCTTTCATTTTACAAGCGGTTTCCAGAGCGCGTCTTCCCCGGCTAGAGCCCAATCAAGAGGCTATATTCGCCCGCGCCGTCGACCCGCGCCGTTACTTGGACATCCCGACCACCTATCCCGGCCTCGTTCAGAACATGACCTACACGGTCTATGGATTAGACGAAGTCGTCAAGCAACCGGTAGGAATTATCGCGTCCGAGCTTCGGCGGGCGGTCGACCCGAAAACATCGAACCTCGCCTACGCCACTCGCGCACTTACAACGTGGTTCCTCCGCGCCGAAGACAAAAGCAATATCAACGTCACCGCTACATTAGACCTCTCAAAGGACATAATGCTCAGTTCTTGGGTGAAATATAATTGCTACGACCTCGATTTCAACCTCGGACTGGGTAAGGCAGAGGCTGTGCGAAGGCCGCAGTTCACTCCCGTAGAGAGCTTGTTCTATCTCATGCCCAAGAGGCCGGACGGGGAGATAGCAGCTGGGCTGTGTCTAAGACAAGAGGATCTCGAGAGATTGAGAAAGGACGAGGAGTTCATGAAATACGCTGTCTATGTCGGATAACGAAGTCTCTAAATATAATGTATCGTTACTGAGGAACACCCCAAACCCTGTACAAGAATTAGGATCCCCAGGCCGCCCTCTCCCCTTCTCCCATCTCTCTCACCATCTTCTCCGTGACATGGTCGTCCGTCTCCGTCGCTTCCGCCTCGACATAGCCGTCGTCCGTGCCCACATAGCCGTGGTCATCAACGTAGATGCCCGGTGGGATGAACTTCCTCATCACATTGTCCACCCACGACTGCGGCAACCCGAGGCTCACGGACTCTTCGATCCCACGGTTCATCCGTCCGATATATTCGTGTACGATCTTGCCCGGCGCGGTCCGAAACTCGTCGACATAAACTAGCGCTCGGACCGTGGTGTTATGCGCTCCCGCCGGATTTGATAGATCCCCATTCACCTGCTGAGCATCCCACCCAGGCACATCGACACCGTACTCACGCGGGTCCCTCAACCACTTCGTCACAGTAATAGGCAAGTAGTGCTTATTGTAATCCCACCCGCCTTGCTCGAACCGCTTGATCATCTGCGTCTGGGGATCCTTGTTCCTTACCGGATTCGGATTCCTCGCCTCGTTGTGTCCCTCGTAGAGATCCAGCCGCGCCTCGTCCACGGGATGCATGTTGTACAGAACTCCCCAGACGGTGTTGTCGTCCGAGGCGGCGTTGGATTGTGGCAATGCGACGACGTTGGCGTAACCCCTTTCGCAGATGATCCAGGCGTGTGAGTCCAGCCGGCCTATGGCCACGGGGATGCTGGATGAGGGAGAGTGCTGGAGGCGGATGGACATCTGGTGCGCGGAGAGGTTGGAGCCGAATGCGAAGTAGAAGGTGCCGGTTTTGGACGAAGTGGCGGTCGGATCGAAGGTCGATTGTTCTTGGTCTTGAGTCATACTTGCGGAATGGTGGGCTGGGATTGAACCCAGCTGAGTTTGAATAGATGTTGATTAGGACTCGACGTAACTAGGGTGTAGAATTTTCGAAGATCCGGATCAAAATTCCAATTCTTGGACCGGTCGGATTTTAATAGCGATGGTTCTGCTGGAGACGCTTGCTTTGCTAACTCGAACGAGGGGACATATTCGCTTTTCTACAATCTAAAAACTTGAAGTTACAAGCATAAAATAGTCCCGAGTCTGTTTCAGAGAACCCTAGGAAGCAAGCCCGGGATATCAGGGACGAGTCACTTGAACATGGAGATGTGCGTTTCTTCATGGGGGAATGTCGATGTTATTAAGGAGAGCGAGGCTGAGGATGCGATCTCGCTCCGATTGGCTGAGTTGTCCCTAACCAAGCACGTGCTTGAGCACGTGCCGAGCTAGCTTAGCAGGTGCCACAAGTCGCACTTTTGCGTGTGACAACGCGACTTGTTCATGCGAGTAACGAATTGCATTAAACATTTATCTATTAACTTTCGAGTGTATGCACGGTACTATGCGGCTCCCCGCCTATGCGTCCTACGACACCGTGTCAATCGTGGTTGGCGCGACCTTCGCGTCGATCATTCGCTTCTCAATGTCGCCGTCTGCCTTGTAGCCAGTGCTCGACGCGGACTCGCTGGTCGGTTCCAGACCATCAATCAGATACAACTTTCCGTAATCCTCCTCTTCGGTCCTGACCGGGATGGGCGAAAGAGTAGTGCAGATGAAATACACGAGTCCGGAGAAAACGACCACAAGGACGTAATTCCACGAGTACATGTTGAGGATGCCTCGGTTGGGAATGGGGACTCCCATGCTGTACAACATGCCCGGGAAGAGCGGCGCGATCGCCACGAACCACGCAACAAATGCTCGCCAGTTGCAGCCAAAGGTGTACCAGTAGATACCGCGAGGCTTGAAGAGGTGCGAAATGTTGATGCCGTATCCTCGGCGGACCCAGAAGTAGTCCACCATGATCACACCAGTGGTGGAACCCAGAAATAAGGTATATGCTCCCAAGAAGGCCAAGAAGGTCGTCGCTTTGGCTTGAATCTCCCACGGGCATATGGCGAACGAGATGATAGCACAGATAAACTGCCCGCGCCGGATGTTAATGTACTTGGGGAACAATCCGGTCAAGTCATTTGCCAGGGGTACCGAATTGCCGGTGACGTTGGTCATGATGTTGAAGAAAATGAAGCAGGCACCTGCGAAAAACTTGCCGGCTCGGTTGTCGAAGTGGTTGATCACAGACAGTGGATTCCATTCGACCGATCCATAGACAACCGACGAAGCGACAGCCATCGTACAGCCCAGGAACTCGGTCAAGGTCACCAGGACAGGCAAGGCAAACAGCTGCGTCGCCCATGCCGCTGTGTCATTCTTGGAATGTCGTGAAATATCCATGATGTTGACCGCAAACGTTGCGTTGCCCGAAATGGCTGCGTTAACACAAATTCCAAAGAGGTAGCCGACGGACCATCCATCGAGTGGCTTGCTAGGTTCCCTCCAAACTTTGGGCCATCCTCCAGCGGCGGTAATTGACCAGGTGAACAGTGCCGTCCAGAATAAAGGCACCAGAACGCTTTTGACGACAAATAGATATCGCAGCGTCTTAATCGGCAGGTAGAGGAACGGCAACGACAATAGCCAGAAGATGGTGAAGGACAAAAGCTGAGGGGGAGTGATGTTTGCCGATTTTGGAAAAGCGTCGATGTTCCAGTGAGCAAAAGAAGGCCAGATTGCTGTAGTGCAAGCTTGCACCGCCTGACCAGCCAGACTGCACTGGATGCCATAGTAGATGATACAGGGCACACCTCTGACGATCATCGCCCATTTTGATCCGATCATCCCGAACGACGCTCTGACAGTTCCGGGAAAGTTCGTTCCGAGTTTACTACCCAGGTAGCCAGATGCTGCACAGGGGATGGAGACAATAATGTTGCCGACCAGGCAGGCCACGACACAGAGTCCGGGATTCAGACCGAGCGAGAATGCCGAACTCGAGACCTCAAGCTGAGCCGCATTGAAGCCTTCAGCAATCCAGAATAGACCCATCTGGTACCAAGCGTAGGTACGGTCCTTCCTCTTGATAGGATCCATGTCCTCATTGGTGTACTTCATCGCAGCAGGATCATTTGCGCCGAACGAGCCTGGGTGTGGCTTCAGCACCACGTGCTCATCCCAAAACTGCTTGAAAGCCATGGCTGACGATGGTAGGACTCCGGGTGCTTGTAAGTCCGTCTTCGGGGCGATGCAGCTTTGAGCAGGATGTCCTCCGGACGCACAACGAGGCCGGCCCTCATATACATACCCTCGCTGTCAAAAGGCTGTGGAGCCAACTTCCTACCTTATCTACTAGCCATTGTCGAGAACTCAGATTGATGGGACGAAGCCGGACAAGGGAGCTACGAGAGACCGGCGTGGCCATGGTCTGATGATTTGCACATTGATTGACAGAAAGATAAGCTGGCCGACTGCTCCCCGTGCACGCCGTGAGTCGCTGCTCAGGTCTATCGCGAGCCTAGAAGCGGAAGGTGAGTGGCGGCTAAGGAACCTTTGCTGCATATCTTCCACAGTGGAGCCAGTCTATTATCGTTGTGCTCTCTGGCCTCATGGCGACATAAATTCAAGTCTAGGAGATACTCGACATGCAATCGGCGCCGCACGGTGCATTGACGCTGGGATGCCAGTCGGTATCCAAGACTTATGTGGATGCATTGGTGTTAATCTACGGAGTAAGGCCGCCCCATATCCGGGATCAGGGTTTCCCACTACCCACGTGGGAATTGAATGCCGTGTGCGGTGGAAGTCAGATGGACAAATCCGCGATAACGGCCAACCTTGAATTGCTGCCACAGGTATGTTCTCTCCAAAATGCGTCGGAGTAAAGCGCCGACTTGCCCGGAGTGTCGCCGCTGGCTCTTCGCTGACCCCCTGCATCCGATACGGAGCGCAGCCTTGCCCAATGGGAATTAAGCCTGCCGTTTTCAGTCAATATCACGTACCCAGTACAGTCAATATCAGGGAAGATACTTCGGGGCGGAGACCTCGATACCAGATTCGAAGAGGTCTTGGCATCTAGAACCACTTGGAGCAATAGCTCCCGGCAACGGACGAGCCGGCGGGAATTGTACATCGATATCGCAGACGACAAACTGGAATTACCTATTAGACTTTCGTCACTGAATGTGCCCGAGATTGACGTTCATTCCCGTCATCTGCTCGACTACATCTCGCAGCCCATCAGCGAAGGAACTTGGATTGGTGTATTCATTATCTTCCCTCACGACTCCTTGCTACAATGGGCAGCTACGCTCCATCCGCATTAGAGTGCGATCTCTTGGTCACAAACGGTATCATCGTGAGCTATGCGCTGGCCGAACACGTTGTGAGACACTAACCACGGTCAGGTTTCGCCTAGTGATCTGATCTACCCGCCCGCGTCAGACATTGCCGTTAAGAATGGCAAGATCCTGTGCATCGGGGCCCTTCAGGGCATATTCACCGCGCAAAAGGTGGTCGATGCCCAAGGCGCGTACGTGACACCTGGCGGCGTCGACACTCATGTCCACCTCGACCAGCACATCAATGGCGCTTTGGGCGACAACTTCGAGAACGGCTCAAGGAGCGCCATTGCCGGCGGCACCACTACTATCGTCACATTTGCCTTTCAAGCCAAAACCGACGACAGCGTCTTGCCTGTAGTCGAGGCCTACCACAAAAAGGTAAGCCTGACAGACCCCTTCCGGGATACAGACTCGACAAGATCTAACGCGCAATGAAGGCGGCGGGGTTGACTTACTGTGACTATGGCTTTCATCTGATTCTGACCAACCCGACACGACCAATCGTGGAGCAAGAACTTCCCATCATGGTCGAACAAGGTATAACCTCTGTCAAATTGTACATGACATACGACCCGCTCAAGCTCAAGGATCGCGAGATCTTGAACATCATGCTCGCCACCCGGGCCCTGGGCATGACGACCATGATCCACGCCGAGAACAGTGATATGATCGACCTGATCATTGAGCAGCTGTACGAGCAGAAGCTGGGAGACCCGTACTATCATTCGGTCGCGCGCCCCAAGGTCGCCGAAGATGAAGCGACCTACCGAGCCATCAGCCTCGCCCGATTAATGGACACGCCAATCCTACTGGTCCACATCTCCAGCGCCGTTGCGGCGCGCCATATCCGCGACGCGCAGACCAAATTACTGCCCATCCACGCAGAGACGTGCCCGCAGTATCTCTATCTCCTCAGGGACCGACTCAAGGGCGAGAACTTTGAGGGCGCCAAGTGCGTATGTTCGCCGCCTCTACGGGACAGCCAAGCCGATCTGGACGCTCTCTGGGAAGCCATTGCCAACGGCACCTTCACAACCATCTCGAGCGACCACTGTCCATTCAGCTTCAACCACCCTCTCGGCAAGCAAATGGGCTTGAAGAACGGCGTCTCCCGCTTCACCGACATCCCGAATGGTCTGCCGGGCGTCGAGACACGGCTGCCGCTGATATACAAGGGCGCGCAGGAGGGACGGATCAACATGCAGAAATTCGTCGAAGTCACGGCTTCCAACCCCGCCAGACTGTACGGGCTCAATACCAAGGGGAGCTTGGCCGCAGGGTACGACGCCGACATCGTCGTGTGGTATCCTGACGGGGCGGTCTCGTTCGACCTGACGAACGAGATGCTCCATCACACGTGCGACTATACGCCGTTTGAAGGGGTCAAGTTCGGCAACTGGCCGCGGTACACGATCAGCAGGGGTGAAGTCGTCTGGTCGCGAGACGAGGGCGGCGTGTTGGGCAATAAATCGCATGGCCAGTTCGTGCGGAGAGTCAAGACCGGATTGAGGCAGCCGAGGGGGAAGTTCGAGAACGAGTGGATTCCGCAGTACAAGGGCCGAATCCCCGGCGTTACGGCGGTCAAGGGCCATCCTCACGTCGAGGGAGCTTCGCAGAAGGTGGTGGGCAACTAAATTCAAACCTGCATTAGTTGGATCGGCTGTAACGTTGTTGCTTTAACCCTAGCTATACAGTTCTAGCTCCAGATCCAGCGCCGGATCCAGCTCTAGCTTCAGGGTACATGCGCAACAACCTCAATCTCAACCCTCATGCCCTCCAATCCCAGCTTAGGCACCTCGACACACGTCCAGATCGGTCGATGGTCCGGCCCCATCCACTTCTCGAATTCAGCCTTCATCTTCGCAAGTACGCTGTCGTCAAGCGGGATATGATAGCTGTTCACGCGGAAGACCTGGGTCCAGCCCCCCGAGGCGCCCGCGTGGCGTAGCGCGATATCGACGTTCTTGAACGCCTGTTCGATTTGTGTTGCCGCGGGGATGTCGGTGGGCATGGAGCCGGTCACGGGATCCCAGCCGCCTAGATAGATACACGTACATCAGTAGGAGAGATATAGATCGGCGGATGGAACGAAAGAAATGCCAAGTGTCGTACAAATCAACACGGGGGGGGGGGTGGATGGCTCCGTATCTAGAATCAATCCGACTACTACCAGGCCACGTGGGCTCATCGTCTCGTACATCCACACGTGTGTCTGCGTTACGTACCTTGTCCGGCTACTTCGATCCGGTCCCCGACGCGGACGGCTTGGCTGTACATATCCGCGTTCTGCTCCCCCCAGCCGGGATAGTTGAAGTACTTGAGATGGGACATTTTCCGGATTGTGTGTCCAGTTCTCGCTGATTGCTTAGTGTGATGTTCGTTGGACTGCAAAGCAGTAGAAGGGACGGGGTGGTTTGAGTGATATGTTTTTTTTTCTGAACTGGATTGGACTAGGATAATCGATGAAGGCCCGGAACGACACTTGAAGGTACTGATTGTTCGGGAACACGCAGCAGAAGGGCGGTTTTCTCGCTTTATATCCTTGACGACCTTGTTATCTTTTCTTGCACTCTAGCGGGTGTAGTGGTTGATACGAACAGAGAGAACCTGTAGAGGAGAGCCCCAAAAATGTGCCAAGTGATTGCAAATCCACGGCGGGTGATGATACTCGTCTGTTGATTTCTCCCTCTCTCTCCTTCCAAAAGAGGGTATCTGCCCAAAACGGGATATTCGTCCAGAAGGGGGTTTACTCCGCACTCCGCTGCCTGTCGTTCTGAACAAACTATCGAGCTGCGCAGATGCCCTCACGTGGGGATGTCCGGATCCGATCTCAGCACCGGGTCTGTGTTGGTACGAGTACGGACTTGCTGGTCTTGCTAAGGAACTGAATGGCTCCCAGCTGAAGCGACGTACAGAGCACAGAGTACGAGTACTCCATACACAATCCTCTCGGGCATTGCGGAGAAGCCTGATTTCTGCGCACGTCATGGGCTCTTTGGCAATGCGGCGCTGCGTTCACCTAACGTCATTGAATTTACTACTCTTCACTCTTCATTCTTCGGAGCTACAGACCGTACCCTGGCACGCACGCCTAAGGCGTTCAATCCAGACGGAGAGGATTTCGTCATGTCGACTAGTGAGGGATAATTGCTGTTTCTGGCCGTTTAGGCTTCTACCGAGAAGAGTCAGGAGAGTCATTTTCGAAACGGGAATTAGTAATGTCGTGGTCTGCTCGACTTCCTCCATTTCAAACCTACTGCCATCCATCGCAACAGTAGTAGCAAGGTCAAGACCGCCTCTTTCTCAAAATACAGTCCGAAACACTCTGGATGTGCGATGACAAGGCTGAGAGCGATGGCTAGGGCGTTTGGCCGATTACTCATGCGTTGTTCGACTTTAGCTCAACAGTCGAGGAGGGGCATGAGCTTCTCCGAAAAAGGCCAAAGTTGCAACAGATTCAAAATTATCGCCGACTTGACGTTCTGGAGTGCCGAAATCAGAAAATGTCACTATCAGGATATATCCTAATGGATTGTGATTCCGCAAGCGGATCACCTCAGTCTGACTTAATACAGGGGGGTTCAACGGAGTATGTTACCACGCCGTTATTCGGGACCTGCTTCTGTGATGAGGTGATTGTGGCACAAAGCGATTGCAGATTCAGCTGAACTCTTACTTCCGAATTGAATGGTGCCTCCCGTCACGTCTGGGTTGAAAGGGCGCAACGGACAGCAAGACCCTGGCATTGAAAGGTAAGAACGTAGAAGAAGAGGCTTTCAAGGCCTGCGGAAATATCGCGCTAATCCCTCGCTTACCTCTGATAGCGCCAGAAAAAGTCTAAATCTCAAAACCCACTCGTCCTCCGAATGTCATTTCGGATTTTATTTGTGCGATCGATATTTAGGAGGCAAAAAACAATCAACAGTCCGGATTCCCAAGTGGTCACCCACCTTAGTACTAACGAACCGGCATGTGGCTTAAGTACGGCTGAGCGAACGGGAAGCCCTGTTTTCCACATCCTATGGTCGATTGCGAGAGGAAGTGTAACTGTGCACCATATATACTTTGGCTTTCACCTTTTCGGTCTGCTGTGAGTTATCTTCTACAATAAATTTGATAGTGCCTCCCAGATTCTGCAGAGATGAGGCAAATTTTCATTAGGTTGGGAAGTCAACGAGCATAGATTACATGGTTCTCTCTTCTTTGGAGCGAGAGTGGCCAATATCGGTAATGGCAAAAGCTTTTGTCACGCTTGCCTTGTGCTGCACCCTCGCTACCCAGGCGTGTCAGCAAATCCCACAGACGAGACTCGGGGGCCATCTGCAACGCCTCTTGCCAAAAGGTAGGAACTTCGCTTTTTGGGACTCAAAAGTCAACATCGTACGAGCCTGAGTAAATATGCTGAGGCACGTAACACGCACACGTTCAATGAAGGCATGCTTGGTTTTGAAGAAGACCTTAAGTTGGCATAGAAGATGGAGGCATTCATGACCTTGTCGATACAGGGCCTACGAATCGAAAAGGGCCTGATGACAGGATGCGTCAAGGTTGTACCTCTCATATGTCGCCATTAGTTTGACGGACCCCGGAATCTTCGAAACCAGCCTTGTCTTCCATTGAGTTTTCACATCGCTTGCCACAAGCACCAGTTCAGTCCGATTTTCATAACGCTTGGAGTACAACAAGGTCTACAGAGCTAGTGAGACCGCTCAAGCAATAGCCGATCGCACAAGGGGTCGGTGGCTGATTATTGCTGCGGATACTCGGGTCTCTGATTCGCCATAACTGTCAACACCATGGTGAAACACATGAAAGCGAGATGCGCAAGGCCTCCTGCATAGCAATGATATGTTCCGGAGCCTGGACCCTCGTTCATGCAGTGCGAGGAAGCATTTCGCCTTCACTGTAGTCAGCACGAGAACATGCTCTGTTCGCCATTTTCAAGGTCCGCCTTGCGCGCATTGCATGGGCAATGCATGGCCCTTGCCGTCGATGGTTTCGCAACAAAGTGTTAGCCTGAGCTCTTCCGTTCGGATGCCAGAAAACTCCGTGTCAAAGGTCACCATCCCAGTTCCATCACTTGTCTCTCATGCGGGGATGTCGGCACCTCTTGCCTTGGGCTATCGATAAACCCTTCTACCCATCCAAGGCCAGATCAGGATCTTGGTGCTCTATCCCGAATTGACCATTGTCCATCTTCCATGCAGTCCAGAGGCCCAAAATCTCCAAGACGCAGCTGCATCCGGGTTCGAAACATTTTCTTACGTTTGGAGTGTCGGTAATGTCGATGCAATTCGGGTGAATTGTGATGGCCGAGTCATCTGCGTCGGCGAGTGTCTAGTCTGCGCATTGAAGCCTGTACATCAGTGGGAACAAGATCAGATATCACCAGGTGGGCACCGTATTGTCGCAACTAAGGGAATATAGAAGAGCGGCCCGACCAAGTAAGTCTTGAGCAGTATGCGTTCTACGAATTATCACCGACGCGTTCCAGAAGTCTGGCAGTTTTGACACCACTCTTAGGCGCAGCAGATGCGCGAGATGCTGATCGTGTCATCCTCTGGACAGGACCAGACGTTAGGAACGAAGCGAATGAAGAGGCACCAAAGGAAACCGTTGTGTACTGTTATGTGACTGTCAGTGACTGTCATCGGGAGCCTAGTTAATGACTAAGCGAGTCACATGATTTAGCCAAGGCCACTTTCCCCATTCGGGGGTGTAAACAATCGGACCAAACTTCTGAGCGTCCGGCACTCTTGTCCAACCCTTGCATTACTGTAACACCTCAATTCGGAGAATGAAAAGTTTATGACAGTGGATGTTACTGCTCCTAACATACTATGGACTCGGTAACAGCTGTCGATGATGCCATGGAAGACCACCATTCACACATCAGTGCCAATCCCCTTCAATGTCCTCCACCTCCGACACCTCTGCATCAGCTATCACCCGAGCGTATGAACCAGCAAAGAATTCCTCAGTCGCCCTCTCTACACAGCTACCTTGTTGACCATGACCGCCCCCGTACCCGCGACTCTATGACATCGGATGTTCAGACGAAAGTTGCGTTCCTGAACAGTCTCGCAAGTGGCAGCACCCAATCCTCGCCGACCCGTCCCAGAAGACTCGCTGTACCTTCAGAGAATGGCGCTTCTCCCACCAAGGACGATGCCAGCGGCAGTAATGCAGCGTTCCAACGAGCCATAATGGGCTACGAAGAATCTCAAGCAAGCCTCGCAACTCTAACCGCTGAGCTCGAGCGCGCAAGAGAAGAACTCGCCTTTCGCAAGAAGCGCGAACGAATGCTCTCCCAACGCGTCGAAGACCTGCTCGAAGAAATCCAAGCTGACAAAGAAAAGCGAATTCGCGACCAAGAATCCTACACGAAGGAAATCAAACGCTGTCGTAAAGAGGCATACCGGGCTGAGCTGGCGGTTGTGGAAGCCAGACAGGACCTTCAGGAAACGAGGGCGGAGTTGAAGAAAAGCCAGGCGGAAGTCCAGCATGAGAAGGGTGAAAAGGAGAAGTCGAGGCAGGAGAGTTTCGAGAGGGCGTATGCCCTGGCAGGGACGGTGGGAGAATTAGAGCAGGTCAAAGACCGGTTGAAGGTGGTCGAGAGAGAGAGGGATGCGGCGCTCGTGGAAGCGAAGACGAGCGCTGTTGAGAAGAGTACGACCGTCGAGAGGGGAGTTCAGACCGACTCTGTGCCAGAAACTGAGCCGGAGAACAACGAAGAACAGGACGACGGATCCGGAGCGGTTATGGCGGTAAGAGAGGCGATAAAGAATCAGTGGGCTCATCACGCACACAACATAAACGACGGCCGGCCCGGTTCTTCTCACAGCACAGCATCTGGGAGCCGCATCACGACCGGGAGACCACCCAAACTGCGCGCTGCAAAGGTCCCAGATTTCTCCTCTGTGATCTCGCATCTGAATTATTTCAGTAAGCAGTCGGAAGGAGTCAAGATGACGCCTGAAGAGGAGGTCCAGTTTTTAAAGCAAGAACTCGCCTGGGCAAAACGGAAACATACCGAAGATGCCGACTTGATCCATCTGATGCACATGCAATGCCAATTCAAGGCTTGCCCTTGCCGGCTAGCAGAGTCGAATGGCGAGAGATTTGTTCATGACACGGTGTATGATGCCAAGATGCAGCAGCAACGAGCTTCGAAGAAAAGAAAGATCGGGAAGGAAACAGACGAAGGTGTGGTCAGGGACAGCTCATCCGAAGACACACCAAAGGCACAACACATCGCACAGATAATGTCCGAGACAGCCAGACTGCCTCCGGAACCGACCCCAGAGCTGGTTTCTCGAGCTCTAGAGTCGCCTTTGGTTCTCGAACAAGCGATCGAAATCCCCCTTCCCGAGCCTGAACCAATGGAGTTGGACGCTATCAATAATACACCAGAAGCCACCACCCAACTGGAGGAGATCACACAGGTCCTGGTCGAACCTGCCACAGGTTCAAAAGCTTTCGCATTCTCAACTTCAACCACAAGCCATGCCGACCTGAGAGCCACGGCTCCAGCTCTCCGGCACACGGAAAGCGCGTCAGCTGCTCTCGAGACAGATCTGTTCGACCTTTCCCCTCCGAAACAACTTCCGCCCAGACGTCCTTCTACCGCAATGGGTATTTTCAGCACAGCCTCACCCATTCGTCTGGTCCCAGAATCGCCTCGTTCGGCCAGGTCGTCTCGCGACAGCATCCGATCGGCCGCCAGAGGTCACACCCAGACCATACCTAAATCATCAATGACAACAACCATCACCAAAGTAGCGCTCAAAGACTCACCACCACGGACGACCCTGCACAGACGAGCTCAATCAAAGCCTAATCTCCGGAGCCACTCACCCTTGGTGACCTCGACAGTGATGTCTCACCACAACGACTCAGACATGGAATCTGCTTTCGTCAAGGACACATCCGCGTCGCCAGCAGCAAGCACCATCTTTCCCATGACACCCGTACACAAGCACTCCAGATCGGTGCATACTCTAGCGCAAGTGCAGCAAACCTGCAAGGAAACTCAGATGACAAGCCCACCCCAAACCGTGGCCACAACAACCACGACGAGGGTGCCTCTCCGCGGTTCCACTGAAGCAGACGACGTCTTCAGCCCGGAGCGCCCACCCCGCTCGACCCTCCCCGAGCATGCGCAGACCGAAGTCCTCAACGTTTGCACCGACAACATCCCCCGTTCAACCAGTGCCTATCCCCAGTCCGCATCCCGGCCAACCTTTGTCTCCTCCCAAGCAATGCTCAGCAACGTCCCCGGCACGCCTATCAGTCGCGAAGCCGCACTCGCGCAGATCCGCGCACGACGGGATCGGGCCCGAAGCGTCAACTTGAAGAGATCGGTCGAAGGCGGCAATTCTGGAAAGGAAAACGCGGGAGCGAGAAGTCCGACCAAGGGGAGGCCTCTGGTCGTCAACGGAATAGGCAAGGAGAATGCGGGCCTCGGTGGTGTCCGGACCGTGAGGGAGATCAGCCAAGCGAGTGCGCCGGGGAGGTTTGCTTTTTGAACGCTGTTCAACATCCATTACCAGAATCCGGTAATGAAGTGTTTGGAGAGAAACGTGTACATGAGTACCAGAGATGGGAGACGAGGGCGAGTATGCCAACCCATCCTAGGGTAGGCACTTGGATAAAATGCACACCCGAATGTAATGCAACGCGATGTAATTACTGTACAAGACGCAGAAGCAGAAACCACCAGTGGCAGTGGCACCAGAAGTTTTGAGAAGAAAAGACCTGCGTGGGTTTGCTTCGACATGCCGGTCCTGGAGAACGTTACGTTGCTCTGGATACGAGGTACATATTCCGTAGTGGATGCTGGATCCTGTGCGGTACCTGTGTACATAGTATAGTATGCTGAACTCGGCACCTATTGAAAAGGAGCAATGTACGAGGTATGTACATACCGTATTCAGTGGGATTGGATAGGTATCCTGTCACCGTCGCCAAACAGAGATCCGTTCACACTTTCACTTTCGTATGTACATGGTACAGAGCATGAATGGCACCTTGAGTGCGTGGACGAGGGAGAAGTTATGTTGCTGACTCTGGGGCTGACAGCTTCATTCCTGGTCCGCAATACGCCGTACCCTGTGTGCCTGTGTTGCCCTTGGTCAGTGCCACCTCGCTGAGCACCAAGAAAAACAATGTACCTCGTACTGGGGTGCGAGTAAGGATAGAAGTCGGCTCTTCTCAATTTACCCTGATAATTTCATTCTTTATTATCTAACTAACGTCGATTTTTTTTTGATCATGCGATGATGCATAACATGAGCATGTAAGCGTTCCATGCAGTTGCACTGTGCGCCGATTCCTGCAAAACGTCCAGTTGATTTGCGGACTCGGGGCACACCAACCTGTGCTGAATGCTGGCATCTTCAACCCAGCAACCCAGGATGACCGTTACATACAATGTCCCCTCCCCAATGTTTCCATGATGATCCCATCTTGCAATAATGTACAATAATCTCCCGAGAGCGCTGGTTCTTCATAGTTCAGCTCTGGCGCCCTTCCGACCCTTCCGCGCCTCGTCGAACCGCAATATCCAATGCCTTTTCAGGTCATGTCGCGGTTCGGTCAAGCAATGCCTCTGGATGCGCTCGATGCTTTCCTGAATTCATAAAATCAATGCAATGCGTAATAATAACACCATCGTCAAAAAACTTGGATTTAAACTGGGATCTTGGGTTGCTTAAGAGCAGTCCATCTCGACATCTTCGCGTCGTTGCAAGAAGGGAGCTTCGCCGAAATCCATGGCGGCTTCCATACCGCAGCTCATCATTCGCTTGTGGCCGAAATGCCCGCCAAACTGAGGCCCCTGTTGTGGAGCCATAAAATTCGCAAAAGGGTTGACTGTAGAGGTAGGAGGCATTTGCGGCTCGGATTGAGGGTGGAATCGGCTGCGCGACTTGGGCATGGCCATGCGTCGGCCGTTGAAGTGCTGTCTGGTCTGCTCGCCAATCTGGGTCATGGGGCTAACATCACTCATAGTGTCCATGTCGATGGCGAAATAGTCGACCGGCATGTGCCTTCCTGCGTCAGCAACGAGGTTGGGTGTGCGAGGTTGCCAGTCCTGGCTCTCGTCGCTGTCCGAGTCGGTCTCGTATGAGCGCTTGTGGCTGGTAGAATAAGACCAGAGAGATTGTTGAGAGACGGACGGACTGGCCCAATCATCACCATAGTGAGAAAGGTAAGCCAAGCTGATACCGCAAAACGTAGCAGTGCTTAGATTCTGAGATGCAGCAGCAGCAGGAGGCGCCTGCTCGTTGAAGCTGGTAGGATTGCCACCGGCAAGCGCAGCTTGAGTTTCAGGAGAAAGTCGCCTTGCGTCAAAAAAAGGCCGCGGAGTGAACTTCTTTTGCTGGGTTTTGTATCCTTCAGCGACCGATTTCCTGACCTTCATGCCCACCTGGAGAAGGCCTGCTTCGATTTCCGCCTGGTCTGGCGCTTGCTCACAAAGCTGCAAGAGCAGCGGCGAGTCGAAGGTATGCTGCTCGATGTCCGAGTTGTCCGACACAGGGATGATGGGAGGGAGGGACATGGGTGTGAACCGACGACGCTTGGAATGAGGCGAGTCTGATTCAATCGAGGGAATGGGGACAGAAAAGTCTTGCGGGAGACCCATGATGATGGCCTTGGAAGGAATGTAATAGCAGCGATGAGAATCGAATTAGTGAGGGATTGAGCTGCTGGAGCTCAGGTTCAATAAGAATAAAGTGCTTGCTTGCTGATCCGTGCTGGATCGCAGGTGAGGGTCAAAGTGAATGTGAATGCGACGAGAATGTTCCCCTACTAACTCAATAGCAAGGTCTGAAGGTCGAGATGTTGATGCTGTGAAATGAGAGAGTCGAGCTGATGGTCTGAGAATCAGGGTGAAAGTGAGAGTAGTCAGAGCGCAGACCAGGAAAAGGGAGAAGCAGCTCCTCAAAAGGAAGGGCAGTCAGCTAAGTTTAAACGAGAGATGCGCACTTCTGAACTTTGGAGTCCGGCAAGTCACGCCGTGTGGCAATTGGGTCTTGGTGTAGAACAGGGAGACGGGAGTGCGCGGTGGGATGGAGAGTCAGTCCTTATCCTTATCAAGTTTCCGGAGCGACTGGATCCTCAAGCGAGAAATGCGAGACGAGAGACTGTCAAAAAGCCACACGCTTTCCTCACTTTGCCGTTTTCTCTGCTGGGAGTTGGCCTGAAAATCAGCGCCAGCCGGTGCACCAGCCAACCAGCTACCGGAGCCCCAGCCTCCCTTGCGGCCCCCTGTCATGCATGCATGGCGATATTAATAGCGGCTTCGCTTCCGCCACTAGAGGTGCCAGTTTCAGTCTTAGGCGACGGACTCTGACCCAGAAAGTCCGGGGCTGGGAGCAGACGAGGCCGCTCAATTGGCCAGAGCGCTCTTCAGGGCCGAACTCGTGTTCCCTGTTCCTGAGAAGCCTGCATGATCACACGAAACTGACGCGAGGCTTCCTATTCACGCGTGCGCTTTTAATTGGGCGGGGTCGTTGGGGCTGGACGAGTGGGCTGAGCCGCAGGAAAAGGGTTGAGAGGAGATTGCAGCTTAACGCCTACGTTGTTCGCTCCATACTACAAGTACAAAGTACACAGCACGCAGTGATCGTGCTCGTACGAATCCGTTGCACAGCACAGATCCATCGCTGCTGACTGCGACAGGACGACAGGGCGACTCGAGCAAGCACCGTCGCAAGCAACTTACTCAGCTTCTTTGGCACGGCGATGAGCAAATAAGAAACGATCAAGATGGGCATGGACACAACACCTAGGTATTCAGCGTATCGCCAATCTGTGAAAAGACAGATCTACCCTCTGTTGCCTCTCCTCCCGCCCTTTTTCCCTCTCTCAGCATGCGCTTTCAAAATCTTCCGATGCTCAACAAGACTCCTCTTGCCTTTAGATTTAGCCTTGCCCAACATCATGAGAAAGTTCTTCTTCCGCGCCTTCTCCTTGTTCGTGGTGCTCTTGCCCTCGGATTCTTTGCGCTCCTTCTTCCTTGCCGCCTTGGATTTATGCTCCTCACGATCGGCTTTGTGTTCTTCCAACAGAGCTAGCTTTTGAGCACGGGTCGCTTTGCCTCGTGAGAGGGATGCTAAACCTTCGATCTCGGCGGCTGTCAGGGGGTCATCCATATGGCGTTGCGAATTCGTCTGTCGTGCAGTCTGTGATGCGTGATGGGTCTTCTTCATCAGTGATGATACTGATGCCGTGGTGCGGAGTTCTTGCAATTTGGCAAGGTCAGCCGGTGTCAGGATGCGAGACGTTGCAAGGTTCGTCTTCGGTTGTGTGGTATTTTCTTCTCCTTCAACAGGTTTCTCTGCGACCCCATTCTCTTTGTCGTCGGACACTTGAGCTTCGAACCGCACCTTCTTTGTCGCCGGTTGATCGTCCTCGCTGTCACTGATGTTGATCTCGTCGTCACTCTCGACGTTGATCCATCCACCGGAGTCGTCGCTGTCTTCGTCTTCTTGTATATTCCAGGCATTCCAGTCTTCTTCGTCATCATCTTCGCCTTCTTCGTCAGATCCATCTGGCGGAAGACCTTTCTCAAGTCTCTTTTTCTGCCGCTCTTCTTCTTTCCATTTCTCAAGCAGTTCTAAGCCTTCAATCTCTCCGACGGCTTCCTCACCGAATCGCTGCTGTTTCTGCTCGCCAGACTTCAGGCCAAGCGTCGCATCCCGGCCACGGTCTTTCTTTCTGAGCATCTCAGCACCAACCTGCCTGTATAGGCCCAATAGACCCTTGGCCGCCATCATGACCCCCTTGTCCTTGCTCTTCCTGTACATGACCAGATCCTGCAACAAGGTATCATTCATCGCCAAAGGTTGTCGCACACAAATCTCTCGAATAGCATTCAACCCGGCTGCCGCCACCTCTCCAGCAGCAGCTTCCGAAATAAACTCGTTGGCAATCTTCTGCACCAATGGCTCCAGTATGTCCGGCGGTACCAGATTATGCGTCGACTGCGCTAGCGATGCCAGAAACGACGTGACCGACGGCTGTCGAGGAGTGAGGTATTTCAGGAAATAGGAGTAAAAACTGATCACAGTCAACTTGTGCAGGCCGATCAACCGTGACACAAGTTGCAAGACCAGCAACTTCTGTTCCAGATTCAACTTCGACTTCGTGTTCTGTAGATGCTTCGAGAACAACTCCTCCGCAAAGCCCTGCGGATCATGCAACAAGTGTAGAGCCGAGAAGTTCAGCGGATGGGGTTGGCTCTTCTTCTTCTCCTTCTTCTTCACCGTCGCAGCGGCCTTCTCAAGCCTGCGCTCCGCCTTCTTACTCTTCTTATTGACGCCGACCTGATGCCGCAGTTTGCCCATATCAACAGCGCCGTCGTCGTCGTCAGAACTCTCATCTTCGAGTTCTTCTCGCTCCTTATCGCCGCCCAGAAAGAAGCGCACCCCTCCAACGATGCACTTCTCATTATCCGCCAGCGCGGCCTCCTTCATGATCTCCACAGCCTTGGCGTCCGTCCAGATCTGCCTCTTCCACATCTCACTCGTGAGCTTGACCGCCCACAGCGCCTTCGATGCCGCCCGATCCTCCGTCACGAGATTATGCAACGTTGTCTGCACGCTCCTGTTCAGCTTGTGGTTGGTGGTCTTCGCATTCGCACCCCGCAAATCACTCAGGATCTTCTGGAACAGCAAGGCCCTCAGCGATTTGCTCCGCGTGCCCGTCAAGACCGGGAAGAAACACCGCAGCAGGGCATTCGAATCGATGATCTCCTTCTTCCTCAACAGCACCAGACTCCCCACGATCTTCTCGCGCAGCTCGTTCTCCAACCGTGCATGATGCGCCGACAATATCTCCACCAACTGCCGCGGAAACTCCCTTGTGTCCTCCTTGTAACAGTCCGCCACGTGCGCGACAAAGTCGATCAACTCGCGGAACGAGACAAGTCCGCCATCCCTCGCGGACGCAGAGGGCGCTTGGAGGAAGATCTGCCTCTGGTTCTCGTACTGGATGTACTGGTGCAGGAAGTCGGTGTGGTAGGATTGCGGATCTCGTTTGATTTTGTTCTGCAGGTTCGCGAGGTCGGCGTCGACCTTTTCGAGGGCCCCGAGTTTGCGCTTGCCCATGTTCACGGCCACGGCGAAGGAGGTCCTCTTCTTTGCTCGCTGGCGCGCTTGCGTGTATAAAGTATGGATGGGTGCGAGCAATCCGGCGGTGGGGCTCAGAAAAACTGGAAGTTCTGGACTTTTTTCCAGATCAGATCTTATCTTGATTAGATTGCACCGAGACACCGAAGCAAGAGTCTTTCCGTCTGACAAAGCAGTCTAGATATAAATGGGAGTGGACTAGCATGTCATTACAAATAAATCATTTCATCGCCCCATCTCACATCGGGCTTCGTCTTTCATGTTGGCTCTAGCTATGTACAGTATTGTACAGTAGCAACAAAGAACTCCTTGAATCGTGCCAGATAGTCTTCTCTGAGCACAATGGATACGCTCGATCAGTGGCGTCCTCGTCATCTGTGCAGAGGTGGAGGGTCACAGCCTAGAAGGTCTTGCGGTTCGTTGTGTTGGGCCCCAAATGGACGGCCAAATACTCAGACGACGGAGGCCAAAACTCGTTTCGTCACTTTGGTACTTCCAGCAGGGATAGCATTGGTCCTGTTTCCGTGGTGAGGCCATTATTGGATTCAGGAATGGCTTACCGGATTGCACCTGAGCGTTGCGACAGCATTCAAGAGCTCACAATCCAGCGTGATTCTTTGCTTCTCTGACCGTGGCCGGAAATCCGGATAGATTATGCTCTCCGAGTGACCAATTCGCCAGGTGCGGTGCCGCGCAATCTCGTGGCAGAAAAGGAAGAAATCTCCAGATTAGCGTCTTAATCCCAGAGTCCGGACCAGTCGATTCAGTTTCTTCGAAGAGTAAGAATGCCGGTCCGTTGTCTATCACAGTCGGTGCCTTACCGGGTGCAAGGCGTTGTCTATAGGCGGTGTGTCTAATTTGTAGCCATGCTGCAAGGGCCAGATGAGCACCGCGAGGAGGGAGCTTGGGTTGCTGATGGGAAGTCCACGCACAAGGCTTCGTTGAAGTCGCGAGCTATTGCTTGCACAGAAACTTCCAAGCCGACCTCCAAGGCAGGTTCTCTGTGCACTCCTCCACCCATACCTCTTCATGCACCATCCTCAACGAGCCGTCTGGATCCACCGCACCCTTGGTCAGCTGAACTTTGAGGCGGCGACGGCCATTGCTATCCGCACCTTTGACAATCGCGACGTGATGTATTCGTCGCTCCTCCGGCGGTAGGCCCATGTGGAGCGATGGAACAGGATATGCTGAGAATTGCTCGTCGCCTTCTTCGACGGCAATAATTTTTTCGACAAGGCTAGGTGCTGCTACCGAAGACCAAAGACCATCTCGGTACGGTGCCTCCCTTAGTAATTGCAAAGCTGTCCGCCGCAGAGTAGGATGGCGACACTTGGTTGCCGTGAAGAGAAGTGGTGGCACGACGTCGCCATCACATG
The DNA here is from genome assembly GCA_016109575.1 of Phialophora chinensis. Taxonomy (NCBI): domain Eukaryota; kingdom Fungi; phylum Ascomycota; class Eurotiomycetes; order Chaetothyriales; family Herpotrichiellaceae; genus Phialophora; species Phialophora chinensis. The sequence continues at coordinate 485,789 of JADWPU010000017.1, forward strand.
TGAATAGGCGACCTCCATTATTGGATGAAGTGATGCACTGAAGGATAACTCGGGCGTTGTCAACGATGGCCGCGAAATCGTCCACATGTTTGTCAAAAGCCGTCTGTAAGGGACTGGTGCAGGCGGCCAGCCAGACGTAGCACATGCCCCAGTACATAAGGAGAGTGGACCCGATGCAACCCATCTCACCATCTTGCCCATTTCTGCAAAGGTGGAGGAATTTGTCCTTCCATTGCTGCACTTCTTCGAGACGTTGCTCTTGTCTTGGCTTCAACTTCTGCATTTCATAGCCGTCGTGGTACAACAGATGTCCCACCCGAACCACTTCGTACGCTTGGTACATGAGGCTTTCCAACTGCACCTTCGCGTCTGTGAGCAAGGCCAAGTAGGACTTCGTTGAAGGCGTCAATGGGTCTCCGGTGGGCTGGACGTTCCACTTGAGAGGTATCGGTTTCCCAAGAGGGCCCATCAAGACTGCTTTTCGAGAAAAGAATGCAGTGACGAATTCGTAGAGGCTCGGGTCCTTCAGCTTCGCCGCCTGCGTCTGGGACATGGAGAGATTCTGGTCGAGGAGTGCAAATGCGGTATCTATGAGGCGCCATGCGTTGCCCACCTGCCTCCTGTTTTCCGTCAGCCTTGAAACAGTCTCAGTGCGACAGACATCAAAGTGGTGCACAACAACGCACTGCTGTGCTGTCGGGGGGACTCACTGCTGGAACTCTAGACCAGCGAAGAGGATGCAACTCAAGAGGATGTAACCGTTGTCCGCCTCACCGCGTTCTAGAAGGCGACGGAAGTCGACAAGAGCTCTTTGATACCATTTCAACGCCTTCCGGTGCTGTGTATCGATGATGACAGTACTTGCGTCACAAGGCGTGTAGGAGGTTTCGAGGTCGCTGTATTGCACGTGCTCGAACATCCAGCTGCAGGAAATCACCACATTCCAAACAAAGGCATGAGATTGTGCGAGGCGGGGGACCAACTCCAGCCAAAAGGGGCCGTCGACAACGCCGGCAAAGATCGGGGCAGCGCGATGGAGGAAATAGTTGAAGGCCCATCTTTCGTCGTCGTTATGCTGCGGCGCCAACAGGTTTACGTCCGGTAACAGGATTGAGTCGCTCGGCGTAACAGTCGCATCCCCAAAAAATCGAATGCGTCGAGGTACCGGGCCTTCGCATTTTCGGCCAGTGTCTAGGCACCTAGCGAAGCAACGAATGAGCAACGAGAGGATTGAATCCCATGATCAAACACACCTTTTACACTGAGGAAGTGTCTGGTCGCATTTCACTTTCCCTATACGGGATCGTTAGACCATGCGACGGAATGGCAGCTGTACTGGCCGATGATGTCTTGACCGTTTACAGTCTTTAAAAAGAAGAGAAACTTACGAATTCTGAGCGATATCAGCAGGTTAGCTCGCACAGTCATGGGAGATAACTCACTTGCAGGTTAGGCACCCGAATTTAGAGCGCTCCCTCCCAGGTCGGCCAGTACGCATGAAGGCGACTTTCAGTCATTGATATTGGCGCTTTTCAGACGTTGGCCCCGTATCGAAAAGGATAAGCAGGGAGAGATCCAGATGGGTGTTGAAAGTATCCCGTCGTCTGACTCGTTAAGAATTGATGGTAGTCGTCAGTTTGGGGGAGCGAACCTTCACGTCAGACTCTCCCATCTTCGCATTGACGCGCTCGGCGGAGCAATCATTCCGCCGTCCAGATTCCTTGGTCGGACGGGGGCGATCTAGCTTTGTCCCAGGGGTGACTATCCGAGACGTTTGGTGGAGCTCAAGTATTGGTCCCATGTGTATTGATTGGACTCGTTCGCCAAAGTGCTACAATGCGGTTAGCGTGGCTGCTGTGCGGCTTTCTATTCCAGGACATTCATGTCGACTTTGCCAGTGTCGCGCTCGCAGGCGACAGTGACATAGAAAGCCTTTAATCTGAGTTCGCGCAATCATTGCATGGTTCGGCAGAGATAGGAATCCACATACGTTGGCTTGTCTCGCATTTGACATTAGTGACTTTGTCGCTGTGCTTCCTCAATGGGCAGGGATCCATCTGTTTTGTACGCAGCCGTCCGCTTGATCAGGTATATGTACTATGTTCACCCAGGAGGCACGCCGCACTCGACCTTGTCCACAGCAACCTACTAGTTCTCTTCATCTAATCATCTGTTTTTTGTCTCTGCCGTTAGAGCGGGGGCTTTGACATCGTTTGCGCGACCCAAATCACCGTGTGAAGCCTCTCCCGCTGGTACAAGTGCCGTCCCAGCCCTGCACAGCCTCCAAACACCCGACTCCCACCTCACAGCACACTTACAGTAACCACCATGACTTCTCTCTCGCCTACAGTCATTGTCTTGGTGGTCATAATAGCAGCTGCGGCTTCAGTTGTCGTGGGCTTTGCCACCCAAAAATTGTTCGGCAAAGCAGATCCTGCCGCCGACAACTTCAACCAGACGAAACCGGAACAAGTAGCATACATGAGGGAGGTTCGTGAAAGGAACATGATGGAGGCGTTTGGGGACACAAGACCTCCGCCTCCTCGTGGAAATGAGATATGATAGTGGCCCTCGGAGCAGCGAACTGCAGAGAATTCAGCAGCCATGGCCAACCACACAAGATGTTCCTCAGGAAACACCTTCGAGACAGCACGGTTCGTCGTGTACATACATGGAAGAGGAGAGCAGCCGCAGGCGGTGGGGCAGGAAACACTGGATTAGATACTTGGGTGATTTGAGGAAGGCTCGTGGTATCAGAAGGAGGTGCTGTCGATGATGGAAATGGCGATTAAATCTGACGTCGGTCGTGGGACAAACCCAACTTGCGATTCAAGGCCACCCTGACCCAGTGGTTACTGGTGGCAACCAAGTGGGATCTACACTGGGTTGTTTGCCCATCAGCAGTATGACACAGCCCGAGCTTACACCGTGCATTGTCGGCTCTTGATCAAGGATGTTTGCATGGGAAGAAATAAACATACTGTTCGGATTGTTGGGGGTCGGTGATGGGTTCCTGAAGGTCTCTGGGTCAGAAGTGGGATCTGTTTGTAAACTTGGTCGACCTTGTCCTGAAGATACACGCCGCTTCCTCGCTCTTGCCTCCTGCACATAAAAACACCGATCATAATCCGCCTCACACTCATCTCGTGATAATGCAGCGGCCACGGAGGGAACCATACCTTGTATAGTAGCCCGGACGAGAGAACTGGTGCTATATCCCTGTATTAGCTTCCGTCGTCAACAGGGTATTCGCCACCGTCCGAATACTGGGTCAACTCTGGCAGGCTCATAGGATGGAAGGTGTTTCAAGTTCATGCCATTTTGGATTTGGTAAGATTCGGCCTCAACTGAGCGCCGAATTCTGCTGGCCGTTTACCACCACTTATGCATCTGCCTTGCCTAGAAGCTCTTCTTGACCGTGATGATCTTCAACTGAACCATCCATATGTCACAATCGACTGCCACAGATGCAGGTCACGCCATGCCCGATACCAACAACACCATAATCTAGTGGTCACTTTACCGATTGCTCTTGGCGACACGCTCCAACTCATCCTTCTTCTTGATGGCGTAGGAGTTGCTGCTTCCCTTTGCAGCGTTAATCAGTTCTTCCGCCAGGCATTCGGCAATGCTCTTGACGTTCCGGAAAGCAGCCTCACGGGCACCAATTGTGAGAAGGGCAATGGCCTGGTTGACACGGCGGAGGGGGGAGACATCGACGGCTTGTCTTCGGACAGTACCGGCGCTTCCAATTCTGGTGCTGTCTTCACGGGGACCACAGTTGACAATAGCATCGACTGCAATCTGGATGGGGTTTTGGTCGGTCATAATGTGGATCTAGAGACAACTGTCAGTCCTTCTTCTCGCTGTCTCCGCTTGCCCGCCGCATGACCTACAATCTCGAAAGAATGTGCCACAATCCGGATAGCCATCAACTTCTTGCCGTTGTTGCGGCCGTTCATCATAAGAGAGTTGGTCAACCGCTCAATGATAGGGCATTGCGCCTTTCGGAACCGCTTTGCGGCATAACGACCGGCCGAGTGGGAGATGTAGACAGGCGATCGAATTTGGATGTAATCGCTACAAAACTGATCAGTCTTTGAACATTTGCGAAAAATCGGCCGCGGCGCACGTCAATGAGATGTCTCTGACTTCAACGTCCTCATAGCTCCATTCTAACCTTGTGCGTTAGCCTCTGCCGCCGGTCTATGTAAATATTAGCAGGGACAATGGACGCACTGTTGAAGAGCTTGATGCTGCCGAGTTCTGCAGTGACATCTTTGGGCAGCACTGGCCAGCTGCTGACTGGGTTTTCGACCTCGACCTCGCCGTTGTCCGACATGATTGCGATTCGGCGTTGGCGACGTGGTGTATGCGAGTGTCAATACAATGTTCGAGGTGTGTCGGCCTGCGATTTCGAGGTTTGTGGGATAGTGTTTTCGCGCTACTGCCGCCAAGCCTTTCACGTGACCCAACATCGCCGAAGTTCAGCCGGCACAGTAGTCGATTTCAGTCTTCAAATCTAGGTCCTTGAGCTCTTTGCTTGACATGTCCAATTTACGAATAAGCCCTGATGATGCGTCTCCTTTGCACTCGTACGGCGTCTGATGACACTGCATGAGTTATAAAAGTCTGCGAAGCTCTCAATGGATCTACCGGCGAACTATAACTGCATTGCCACGGGGGAATCTCGCCTTGGTCCGTCACCATTCCAACTATTCCTTGACCCTGATAGTACAAATGCAAGACGTTATCCGCAATATTTAATACAGCGCTCTCTTGCCACCTCACGAACCCCGTTTTCCATACATTCAGGCCCATTCCTACCCTGGGAGACCCAGTAACTCAACACTAGCGTACACAAATCTATGCCGAAGCACGCTTCTCTATGATACTTGGTTTTCTCATATGCTCCACTGCCGAGTCGATGCCACCAGCCAGCTTAGGTCCGACATATCCTTTTCTCGCGCCTATCAGCCACCAGACCGTCACAAAGATGGTCAAGCCGCCCCAAATCAGGCATGCGTAGTTCATTGTCTCGGCGTCCGTCGGAAGAGCGAACGGGAAACAGTAAATGACAAACCAGACAATCATGTATCCGCAGGCAATGAAATTCATCACCATGCCGAATTTGCCCAAGGTGAACGGCCCGAACACAACGTTCTTGCGGCGGGTCAAGAGGTGAGGGAGTATCGCTGCGATGTAGCTATTCTTCGGTTAGCTCTGCTCGCAATTCTAACGTGCAACGGCAATTACCTTGCTGAAGACATAAGCACGAATGACCCAACAAAGGCATTGAAGGCGGTTTCACTCCCGACGTAAATACTGCATCATTGTCAACGTTTTGCAGGCCGGCTGTAGTTTGCAACTCACCATCCAAGAACGGTCACAAGACAGCCGCACGCCAGCGTCGCGATGAGCGGCATCCCCAAGGTAGGTGACACCTTGCTGACGTATTGGGAAAACGGGGTTGCCTTGTCCCGGCCCAACGTCCACAGTGTCCGGCCTGCCGTGATGTAGACGCCTACCATACATGTTGTTATGCACAGGAGGAAGGGAATCAGCAAGCCAATAGCACCGCCGGCTGATCCTGTCGCCTGACGATAGATCTCAGCAAGTGGAAAACCTGCATCGAAGAGCGCATCATAGTCGTTGATGGCGTACATCTAGCATTACCCTTGAATTAGCATCGTTGCGAGGAGAAGATCCGCGACAGTTATTTCATGGTTAATGTGGCACTGTTCGCGACGAACAAATCCCTAGTCGTTCAAGAGAGGCTCAAGATTGCGGGTGCACTTACAATGGCGATGATGTATACGAGGCCCGTGACAAATCCAATGCTCATCTGCAGCCCTATGGCGATCGGAATATTTCTGGCAGGATTTGGAACCTCCTCAGCAATATGGCTGTCAGGAACACAATCAGCATCGAAGTCTACAACTGCAAGCGAGAATATGATCTTACCTTACAGCGTCCGGCGTACCGACCGAGTATGCGCCGTTGAGCATTCCCGCAACGAAGACGAATCTGTAAAGGTCATTTCGTCAACGTGTTTCAATCTTTCCAGGAGGTCCAAGACTCACCCGTTCGGGTATCCTATATCTGCGCTCCATTCAGTCCAGACGAAGCTGGACGAAGCATGTGGTGGACGGCCGCCCGAGCCGGGTATGGCAGCACTAGGGTCCGTCAATGTCTTCACTCGTCGCAATATCAGTGGTACCCTTACACAACAATTACCGTCACCAACAGCCCAACCAAGATGAGGATGATTCCGACGGTATTGAGGTAAGGCATTGCGCGATTAAAGAAACAGACGGACAGGCAACCAAGCCAGGTCACAATCTCGAAGCTGGTCAGCAAAGCCGTCGCGTCGAGATAATAGTGCTGTGAGTAGGATGGCGCGCTCTTACCAGATAGGTGACGAAGACGTGCCATCGATGCACTTCCAGATCTTTGTGTTCGAGGGCATACATCTGCACAAAGGTGTTTGCTGGCGACATCAGCATCTGGTAGCAAGACGTGGGGAAAGTGACAAACCCAGGATGAAACTCATCGAGGCTGCTCCGAATACCCATGCCAACCAATTCCAATATCCAGCATAGAAGCTAAGGCTGATATCAGCAGTGCACACACCAAAGCGGCATCCGAGGAGGAGCGTACCCAACAATGCGACCCCATTTTTTACCGGGGGTCACCGACGCCCAGTGGTACTGAGTTGTTGTTAGCATCGCGGGCCTGTTGGAGACGACTAGACGCGAAGGCTTTGATCGAATCGCCTCAGATTCCAGGGCAAAACTCACCACTCCGGCGCTGGAGGGAATGGCCGATGCCAATTCAGCCAGACTGGCTGCTATTATCCAATAGAAGACCGAAACCGCGATGAACTCGTAGATGACCCCAGGGGGACCGCCATTGAAGATGGCGAGCAGAATTGAGCCTCCTACAGCAGGCCATACATCTACATATCGGTCAGTCTCGTTCATCAATATAGGTGCAATATGTCGTCAACGCACTTCCGACGACGAGACCAACACCGGCGGCTGAGAGCAGATTGAAGTTTCTCTCGAGCTCTTGCACGTGGCCAGAGGCGTTGATGAGTTCCGAGATGCCCGTGTCGGGCGGAGCTTCAGTCGCATCGGCACCCGGAAGAGGGTCTTTCTTGTCATCCGCAGTCGCTGGTGCCGCCATTTCTTGCAATTCTACGAAGCGAAAAATTACCTTGAGCAAGGCTACCGCAGAAGGGAGATTAGAAGAGGAACATCAAGACTCATATATGGCGATAGTCTCCATTTCCATTCTTTGATGATGGTCAGATAGCACGAGTCTCGCCTGGGAGATAGGGCATATCCAGCGCGAATAGTACCGGGTAGGGACCTGTCTCTGATATCGAGGACGCCAGCCAGTCACAGTGAAGATCATGATCCTTCACGAATTTAATCACTCGCTTACCGGGCACATTTTCCCTTGCCTGGGCGCCGTACCAGCATAAAATGTCTGGGAGGCAACTAGCATAACACGAACTCAGATGAGCACTCTGATAGGGAAGCCGGCGGGCAGAGATAGCTGACAACAAATGTCAAGTCAGAGCTCGAGCTCCAGGTAATTACCGCGCGTCAGCTTCTGGAAGCTTGATCAATTGAGCTAAATGTAATCAGGCAGGACCGAACCCAAAGAGTCTGGGCATGGCCAGCAACTGAGAATAACGCGGATCTCCGCTCCCGACACGCCACCACCTAAGAAAAGGGGGGGAGGGGCACTGGGGCACTCGGGTTATCAGAAAGAATGGAAGCGTAATCCGTGCTCCGTCCTAATCGTACGAGTACGAGCACCACTGCTGCAAAGTTTAGATTCCACGTGTCGCTCGCATCTCAGCCTCGGGACCTGCGTGGACCTTGTGACGGAGATCTCCAGGCTATATCGAAAATACGTGCGTTGCCAAAAATTGATCTTCAAGAGGACTACCCATTTGAATTATCCAGGATCTCCTACACGTGCCCTGTCTTGCTCAAGATAACCTGAACTCAATGTCGTTCCTTGGACTCGAAGGGTTTCATGTCTTCATCACCGGCGCCGCTGGGGGGATTGCAACAGCTGCGGTGAAGGAATTTCTTGGTACGCCCACAACCTTGGCACCGCAATTCAGGAGCAGAATCTGATCATTGCTCTCAAGCTGCCGGATGTCGTGTTACAGCTTTTGACCGTAGACGGATCGAGGCTTCCAAGCTGTGCTCGACCCCGGATCAGTCATCCAGGCTTTTCACCACACAAGGCGATCTAACCTCGGAAACGTCCCTTGCCGAAGCCTTTCAGGCCGCCACGAAGAAATTTGGCCCGTTGAACATCCTGGTTGCCAATGCGGGAATCACGGATGAAAGCTCACATCCGCCAATATGGGAGATTGAGGAGAGTCTTTGGGACAGGGTCTTTCACACGCTCTCATTGGATCTTCACCGACTTACTTACATACTCAGGTAAACACGAACAATGTCAAAGGGACGTTCTTGACCGTCAAGCACTTCTTACTGTCCGTGAAAAAGGCGCAAGAATCCCAAGGTAGCGAGCTTGAAAATGTTGCCATTGTCATTACAGGCTCCGAGACTGGCAAGTTTGGTCAGGAAGGACATGCAGAGTCAGTCACGACGCAACATGACGAAGCTGTTAAGCAAAATGCTAAACTGGGGCAGATATGCATCCGGCAAGGCTGGTCTCCAGTATGGTCTTGTCCGCACCGTAAAGAATGAAATCGTGCGTCTGAACTCGAAAGCCCGAATTAATGCAGTGGCTCCTGGATGGGTCAACACAGCCCTCATCGGTGACCGCTTGGATGATCCATATGAGATGTGGGCGGAGTGCCAGTCCACCGTTGCCCTGAAGAAGATTGCACAGCCTGAAGATGTCGCTCGCGCAATGGCATTTCTGGCTAGCCATCGCGCTGCTGGACACATATCTGGGGAGTGTATCTCTGTTGACGGCGGAATGGAAGGTCGATTGATCTGGCGACAGGACCAGATACTGAAAACCGGGGAGAAGCAAGTTTCGCTGCAAAGTGCATCCATCCCCACTTCTTTGATTGCGCCTACGAGGAAGCGACGGTTGCGGATATGTCTCTCCGTCGACTTTGACGCAATTTCAGGATACCTGGGAACTGGCCATGATCCGAATAATACCCTATCGGATTATTCTGCCGGTATTTTCAGCGCCAACGTTGGCGTCGGCAGGTTGCTGCGTCTCTTCAAGAAACATGGCATCTCTGATAAGCTTACCTGGTTTGTGCCCGGCCACAGTCTGGAGACTTTCCCAGCACAAGCACAGGAGATTGCAGAGAGTGGAGCGGAAATCGGTCTTCATGGCTACAGCCACGAAGGAGCATATGCCATGACAGTCGAGCAAGAAAAGGACGTACTTCAGAAGTGCATCGGTCTCATAACACAGCTGAAGCACGGTAAGAAACCGGCAGGATACCGAGCGCCTCTGTACCAGATCCGAGAGACGACAGTCCAACTCCTCCAGGACCACGGCTTTCTTTATGACAGCAGTATGAACGCCCATGACTCATTACCTTACTTCTTGGTGAATCCATTCCCGCAGGAAACCCCCCATGTCCCAGATTACAAGAAAGAAGCGAAGAGTTGGATGGTCCCGACACCAGTATTCGAGCAACCGCAGCCTGGTACGGCCGAAGCTGACAAGGCTCTGGTGGAAATCCCCGGCAGCTGGTATACCGAGGACATGACGCCGGTAGGTCATCCGAGACAACTGCGTTAATAATCTCCCTTCTGACTCTCGCCAGCTCGGCTTTTATCCCTATGCGGCCAACACGCAAGGCTATGTTGGCGTCGATTCTGTTGAGAAGATGTGGTGGGATAGATTCGACTGGCTTTGGGAGAATGAAAGCTGGTTGGACGAAGGGCCGGGAAAGGGTTATGGCTCCGTATATCCGTGAGTGCTTGACACTAATGCAGCTTCCATAAGAAACGCTTGCTCACCCGAGACCGTCAATTTAGGATGATCTGGCACCCAGAGAGCGCAGGTCGGGCTCACATCGTCGGCATGATTGACCGCTTCATCGCAAAGTTGGTAGCCCGGAAGAACGCGGCGGCAGACGGCGAAATTACGTTTGAGACGTTTGAAACCGTGGCACAGAGTTGGAAGCACGGGAGATGACGACAGACGACGGCTCTTGCTATTAGCCAGATCGATGTTGAACGAGTAAAATAAGGACAAGATTACCTACGATTACCTCAGCTCTGACCTGACGAAGCGAGTAGTGGCGGCGCTCAAGGCTACCGAATGAGGAGCTGGGGATTGACCTGAAGTTTCTTTCAGCCTTGCATGACCTGCTCTTCTGGTTAGAAGATCGAGGCCGTTCATCTGAATCCCTTCTGCGTGAACCTTATTAATAGTACCCCGAAAAGGCATAAAGAGGTGGCCGACGTTGAGAAAATGCGCCCAGGGCTGATGCTAGCAATGCTGATTCAGCTTTGGCGGAGAGAATGCGAGCGCCTGGATGGAGTCGCCGCGGTGGACCCTTTCACCTTTCCGGGCAGGTCCCATGCACGATCGCTGGGCAAAAGACGTTCCTTAGCGCCCTGTGTCGTGTGGAGGGGCATGCCTAAAGTCTAGCTGTTGTGTGCAGCTGGCGAGAGCGGCCTAGTTCGGTATCTTGTTTCTCTGGTTCAGACTTGACAGTCGACGGCATGACAACCATGTCGATTGTCGCCACCAGAGAATTGGCGCGGCACAAATGGGGTCCCCATTAGCGGCAGGTTAAACAATGGACAGTTCAAGACGTATCCATCCTGGTCTGCATCTCACACTCTTGAAGTTCACCTTCGAGTGACAAGGTCGTGACATCCTCGTGGACCCTCTACCTTGCCACCCCTCTCACGGCTGCCTGTGCACAGAACCCCCTTGTTCTCCTGTTCCTCGACCTCTGTTGCCTTCTCTCGATCACCCCCATCTCGTCGCCAATGCTCGTCGGGCGCAAGAATGTCTAATCCAGATCCTCCCGCTACCCCGCCGAGACAGGCCGAAGCGATCCCCGAGATTATCTTACAGGAAGCGCAGGCTGCCGCTGCCGCAGCTCAGGAGGATGAAGCCCGCGGCCACAAAGAGCCTACAACCTCGAACGCTTCTCCTGAAGGTCATGTCCGACACCATGGCGGTGTTTCTCCCCACCTCGACGAGGTGCCTCCCCCAGCCTACAACGGTGCGAATTATGGAGAGCTGGACATCGATCAAAATGGCCTGAACACTGGCGCACAAGTAGCCAGCGACGGCAGAGTCAACATCAATATCAACCAGCACAAGGGGAAGCTCACAAACCTACTTCTGCCCGCTCTGCGGCATCAGCTCGATTTGTCGAAACGCAAACCCTCAGCCGAACCTCAGATTCCTGAAGGGCTCGGGGAAATAGACGGGCTCCCCCCACCACCTATGAACATTGTGATCCAAATCGTGGGCAGCAGAGGGGACGTCCAACCATTTGTAGCGTTGGGCCAGGTACTGAAGAACAAGTACAACCATCGTGTGCGAATAGCAACCCATCCGACTTTCAAGCAATTCGTTACAGAGAACGGTCTAGAGTTCTTCAGCATCGGAGGGGACCCTGCCGAGCTCATGGCTTTCATGGTCAAGAACCCTGGCCTCATGCCAGGTATGGACTCGCTGAAGAGCGGAGATGTCGGCAAACGAAGGAGAGGTATCTATGAAATCATCACGGGTTGTTGGAGGTCCTGCATCGAGGCGGGCGACGGCATGGGAACGCCGATGAACGATGACAACATGGACACCCGCAGTTTCGATAGCGCCTTATCTATGCGCATGGACCCGGCACTGAAACCTTTCGTGGCGGATGCTATCATCGCCAACCCACCAAGCTTCGCACACGTCCATCTCGCGGAGAAGCTTGGTATTCCCCTGCATCTGATGTTTACCATGCCCTGGTCACCGACCCAATCTTTCCCACATCCCCTCGCAAACATTATATCCTCAAACACAGACCCTACCGTGACCAATTTTGTCACCTATGCCCTAGTGGATATGCTAACCTGGCAGGGTTTGGGCGATGTGATCAACAAATTCCGGGAAAGGAGTCTCGGCCTGGAACCAGTCAGCATTATGTGGGCTCCCGGCATGGTCAGTCGATTGCGTGTTCCCTGGACTTATTGCTGGTCTCCTGCTCTGATCCCGAAGCCGGCAGACTGGGGTAGTTACATCGATATCTCAGGCTTCTTCTTCCTCAACTTGTCGACGAACTATACACCCCCACAGGATTTGGCGGATTTCTTGGAGGCCGGACCACCTCCGGTGTATATCGGATTCGGTTCAATTGTGGTGGACGACCCGAACGCCATGACCAAGATGATATTCGAGGCTATCAAAAAGACCGGCAAGCGAGCGATCGTCTCCAAGGGCTGGGGCGGACTGGGTGCCAGTGAGTTGGGGATTCCGGAAGGTGTATTCATGATCGGCAATTGTCCTCACGATTGGCTGTTCCAGCATGTCTCCTGCGTTGTGCATCACGGTGGCGCTGGCACGACAGCTGCTGGTATTTTGGCAGGTAGGCCAACAGTGGTAGTGCCGTTTTTTGGTGATCAACCCTTTTGGGGTTCTATGACCGCTAGAGCTGGTGCGGGTCCAGTACCCATTGCCTATAAGAATCTGGACGCCGACAAACTCGCACATTCGATTCTGGAAGCCCTTAAGCCCGAATCCCTTGAACGAGCAAAGGATCTGAGTGCAAAGATCAAGGCGGAAAGGGGAACTGAGGCCGGTGCAGAGTCTTTCCACAAGCAGTTACATATGTCCAACCTCAGGTGCTCCTTAGACCCTTCTCGAATTGCCGTCTGGCGCGTGAAGCGGACCGACATTCGTCTGTCGGCGCTTGCAGCTACGGTGCTCGGCACTGAGGGACTTCTGGATTTCTCCGATCTGAAACTGTACCGACCTCGAGAATACGAGACAGAAGATGGGCCTTGGGAACCGATTTCTGGAGGTGCAGCTGCCCTGATTGGTACTTTAGGAAACCTTTCAATGGGCATCGCGGACTTCCCAGTCGAGATTCTTAAATCTTTCAAGACTGCCCACGGGGAGCTGAAGGAGATCCACGAGAGGAAACGCAGTGGCGCGAACACACCAACGGGGCCGTCAGAACGTACTTCTTCTGACAATGTCTCCAATACGCCAACAAGCACCGTTACGCCGGTTCAATCACCGCCTCTCCCGCCGTCGGGCGCCGCTTCGCCGCCAAATGAGCCTTCCATACCCTCATCCATCTCCTCTGTGCTGAAAGCTGATGGATCTGCGAAACCCCATCACCGACATGGGAGTTGGTCCCATCATCGATCACGTTCTCGCTCTCATTCTCGGTCAGCCAGTAGACATCGCGATTCGACGGGCGAAGAGGTTGGTCAGGTCACGCTGGATACCGCGCTGTCTGGTGCGAAGGCCGCCGGCAAGATCATCTCGGCGGGTGTCAAGTCGCCGATGGAGTTCACTTTATCATTGGCGAAAGGATTTCACAACGCGCCAAAGCTATATGGTGATGATACGGTCCGACAGAACGAGAAGATTGTGGGCCTTCACTCTGGCTTGAAAGTCGCCGGTAGAGAATTCGGATACGGATTCTACGATGGTATAACTGGCCTTGTGACTCAGCCTCTGCAAGGGGCCAAGAAAGAGGGAGCTGCCGGCTTCTTCAAGGGCGCCGCGAAAGGCATCGGTGGTTTGGTACTTAAACCAGCAGCCGGCATCTGGGGTCTCCCAGGATACACCGCCAAAGGCATCTACAGCGAAATTTCAAAGCACTTTGGAAGCTCAGTGCAGAATTACATTATTGCTGCCCGAACAGCGCAAGGCTTCGAGGACTGGAAGAACAGCGGCCCAGAGGAAAGGCAGAGAATTGTAGCGGCCTGGAAAGACAGCCAGCTCGAGACGCGGAAACGTGGGCAACTCTACGGAGCTGATCGCAAGGAGGCGATTGAAAGTCACATCCTGTCGAAGTCAAACACGGATTCCATCGAACTGGTGCACGGATTCCACAGTACGCGACACCTCAGCTGGGATGAACGAAAAGCTCTTGCTGAGAGGCGGGATCAACTCAGGAAGGAGAAGAAAGAACTTGAGCGCCAGGAGAAAGAGATAAGCAGAGATGAGAGAAGGAAGAGCAAGAGTGGTGGCAAGGTCAAGAGTCGCTGCAAGTTCTGTCCGTTTGATCACGACAGCAGCCACCACATCACGCATACCCAGTCCCTCTCTAACCTGGACCCTTCGTTTGGCAAGACACACACTCAATCGTCGATGGCAGGCGGTGGGGCTGTGGACGACTATGAGCACGCCATCAAACATTCAGTGACGTCCACCAGCAGAGGCAATCCTGAAGAGGATGCCATAGTTGAAAGAGCACTGAGAGCGAGCCTGCGAGAACTGCATGGTGTAGGCGACAGCCACAAGCACCCCGACAAAGCTTATCAACAAGCAATCCAAGCCAGCATCAGAGAGTTCAAGAAAGCCCAAGAAGAACATGCTCAGCAGACAGGCGTAGTCTCAACAGTGGCCGAACAGCCGGAAGAGGAGCACGACGCGGAACTCCACCGAGTATTGACAGAAAGCATGGCGGAGTATAAAGCCGCGCAGGCTGCGAGCGATCAAGGTGTTCTGCCCAAGCATGCGCAGCACCGTCATTTAGACGACAGCGACTCGGGCATCGACACCGAATACGACGAGGAGTTCAAGCGCACTATCGAGGAGAGCAAGAGGCTTCACACGGTGAACGAGTTGAAGAAGAAAGAACAGGAGCTTGCAGCGGTAGAGGCCGCGCTCGCCAGTACTAACGTTGCTACCCAGACAGCCACGGTCGCTACTGAGGAAGCAGTCGACGATGATGATACCGAGCTGAAGAAGGCAATCACCGCATCCGAGCAAGACGAAAAGAAGCGTCAAGAGGAGCTAACGAGGCAGAAGACAGAGGAAGAGATTGTGCTCGAGTATGTCAAGAAGCAGAGTCTGCTGGAGGAGGAGCTCAAGAGTCAGAAGCCTGTCGGGTCCGCTACGACGTGATGTAGCCGTCCTTCCGCCCCGGCTGTGACCTACGCGGCTACAGAATCGTGAGCAGGCTGAAGGATTTCTTGTCCCGGACGCCATCCACACAGGGAACATCGGCATGATCAAGAACGAGGACAGGATCTCTGCTGCTTACACGGTGTGGTGGCTGTGTCATCGAGCCTGGGTTGAGTAGGGTGGATTCAAGGATAGACAGAGCCATGACGGGATGCCCATCCACACGACAGATACTACGACGTTTACGCACGTACATGACTAGCGTTAATGAGGAATGAACTGTTACTATGTTACGCTATCCAGTGTTCTCGCGAGCCAGTCGGTCTCAAGAGCATATATTATCTAGACAGTCTATTGATTATGCTTTTTCAATCAAGACTTGGACTACGCACACACCGTGACGAACGATCCATGAAGTGCGAGTTTCGTTATTTACTTTCATACTCAGTTGGGGCTATTTACAATCCCGGTTCTTCACCTGTACGTGCCGGTCATAACGCGCGCGCGGGTGTGTGGTGAGTGGCCAGAGCGAAATGTCGTCCAGCCACCCTGTTTGACGTTCATCCCGCGCCCCACGCTGGATCAGTACACACCCAGCGGATACGCACTGGGGATGTTCTTCGCGCCCAGCGGTGTCATTCTTGGCACTTGGGCATACGCGGACGTGAGTTCGACGGTGCCGTTCAGGCCGGCCGTCACGGGCATTTTGCGCGCGTGCAACACGTCGTCAATGCCCTTTGCGACCTGGAGTAGTGTCCCCTCCGACCAGGGGAGTCCCAGGAGTTCCATGCCGATGGGGATGCCGATCGGGGCGGTCCTACTGGGAGGAGAGAAGCCGATGGGCATGGTGATGACGGGGGATCCCGTCAGGGCGGCGAGGATGCCGTTCCTCCCGGATTGGGAGGCCGAGCCGATGGGCACGACCAGGTTCTTCTGCTCCGGGTAGATGAGGCAGGTGAGCTCGTTGGAGAGGATGGTGGCTTGCAGGGCGCGGGTAAGGTTCGCGATCAGGGCCTGCTTCAGGTAGTACGACGAGTTGGAGGTGGACGAGCGGAGCGCCGTCTCGATGTAGCTGTACTGGGATGGGATGACGAGGAACTCCGGGTGCGTCTGGTTGGGCGTGTATAGCTGGGGCATGGACCGGGGGTGCGGGCCCGTGAGGGTGTCGGACGAGAGGTAGTGGGTCAGCGCTTCCCGATACTCGGATTGTTGGACGTCCATCTGCGCCGAGATGCTCGTTGCGTTGTAGGTTGTCGTGTCGTTGATGGGGACTATGATGGCGCCCTTTTGACGCAGGATGGAGAGCACGTTGTCTATTGCGTCGTTGACCGGGGTCGTTTCGTTGCTGGACATGCGGTTGAAGAAGCCTTCGATCACGCCGATGCGGACGCCACTGAGGTTGGAAGATGACCCCGGGGAGAGGAAGGTGGTGTAGTCTGTCCCCAGGACAGAGGCAGGGATCGCCGCGCTGACGTTGTCGGCGGGGTCGTAGCCCGAGGACGACATGACCGTCAGTGCTGTTGCGATGTCCGGGAGGCTGCGGCCTATTGCTCCGATGGTGTCCTGGGTGTAGGAGATGGGAATGACGCCCGTGCGCGAGATCAAGCCACGCGTTGGGCGGAAGCTGAACAGGCTGTTCGCGCTGGCTGGGCTTCTGAGGGAGTTGACCGTGTCGCTTCCGGTGCCGAATACCGCGAAGGAGGCGGCGATGGCGGCTCCCGTACCGCCTGAACTTCCTCCGGGCGTCCTCGTGAAGTCGTACGGGTTGATCGTCTGGCCACCGAGACTCGAGACGGATAGACCTTCGAGAGCCAACTCGTGAAGGTTGGATTTTCCTAGGATCACGGCCCCGGCGTTGCGGAGTGCTCGCACGGCAGGCCCATCCCGGGTTGGCTTCGACGAGTTCAGGGCCAGACACCCGCCCGTCGTGATCATCGGTACAGCATCGTAGTTGTCCTTGAGCAGGACGGGGATACAGAACAGTGATCCCGTAGCATTCCCCTGTGAGAGCGCGTCGTCCAAATTGTCGGCTATGGAGAGAGCCTCGGGGTTCAGGGTTATGATGGCATTGATGTCCGGATTGAAGTGCTCGATGCGGGCGATGAAGGCGCTGACAATGCCACGGCAAGTGGTCAAGCCGGAGAAGAGGGCGCTGTGGAGACTGGCAACGGTTGCTTCGCGCACATCAATGGGCGTTGTTTGTGCGTGCGAGGAACTGGCAAGGGCCAATGAGATGGCGAAAATGTTGAAGACGTACATCTTCTTGCCTTTCGACCTGTAGGAGTTGCGCACTGGGAAACTGGACCTATCCTACCTTGCTACCTCCCTCTCCCGCTCCCATGTCGCTCCTTGTTCATATATGGCCCTGGAAATCTCTGTCGCCAGTGTACTTGACGCCGGTGTTTGGAATATGCCACCGGTGTGAAATGCCGGTCGGCGAGAGCGCGAGGAGATAGCCACCTTATCGGGGAACGAATCCTTCTGACCTGCCGGATCCGGGCCTTCCAAGAGGTTAGCCTATTGCATATAACTAGGAGATCTCCTATAGATATCCGATTCATAATGCAGTCCAGGAGATACCGAGTACCGACTGCATAAAGAGCCCGGCAGAGAGCTGATAAGGCTGTATACGAAAGGAGAAAGAATACGGAGTATTACTACTTGTGGTTGACAGATATGTCAGCGTCGGTACGAGGATGGGTGTCAGATGCTTGTACCGGGAGTATCCTGCAAGCCAGTCTTGTCGAAGGGGGGGAAGGTGGAGGGCTGACCGAGATTTTTGGTGGATGATGTCATTGCTGGCTGTCAGAACAAGCCTTGCGGGCTTCTTGGGCGTCCTGGGGCGTCGGCGGGCGGCTTGGGCGCCTAACGCAACCAGATGTTAGGCCTAGGGCGGCTGGCCCGAGCCTGGATACGAAAAACACGAAGAATCCGGTCAACCAAAAACACCGTCTTCCATTCCCACCACCTACAATGCCATCACGACCCTCGACCGTCTTTCAGTACCTCGGCATGCATGACATCGAGATGATTCAAGACGCCTTACCTGGTTAAAATTCTCGCTGAAATGGCATTGCAGCCCCTCCCTGCCCTTCAACGTCAATGGGCGGCGCTCGATGTCACCGCTTGGCATGATACCTCCCAACGTCACTCTGTGCCTCCGCAGTCTTACTGCTTTGGACTGTTCCCTCGTGTGATGAGGGCTTCGGAGAGCTTCTAGTCAGGAACTACATCCGCTCCATTGGCTGTTTGCCTGGATTTCCCCAGACTTCAGTTCCACCCCGTCATTCCGCGCCGCCCGGTTCGACGCTGATTGGAATACTACTCCGTGGGGAGAGCTGGAGCTCTACTGGAGCTCCCTTGCTCTAAGCTGCGTCTGTCCCCGCGGTATCGTGTCGAGCTCTGTCTCTGCACGCAGCGACTGGTCGAATGCTCGTGGCAAGATGCAGAAAACAGGACTCCACCGAGCAAAATATCCTTCCGAACCGCAGGTGGGCATGTGGTCAAGCAAGATTTTCTGGGCTTCTTAAGCAGCACGTCCGCATCCCTCGGAAGGAGATGAACTTCTTCCATCGACCGCCATCTGGGTTGACACAGTGGCCACCATGGTGTTGATTACTGCTCTGTTCGGCCTTTTGGCCTCAGGCTTGGCAATTGCTCAGAAGACTTGTCCAGGCTACCGTGCCAGCAATGTCCAGCAGACTTCGAATGGCCTTGTTGCCAATCTCAATCTTGCAGGACCGGCCTGCAACATCTATGGCACTGACCTACGGAATCTGACACTCACTGTGGAGTATCAGTCTGGTAAGCCGAGTGCTTGAGAGCCACCTTGCTCGGCTGCTGATGAGTGGCCAGCTTCGAGACTCCATGTCATCATTCAGGACTTGAACCAGACTGTTTACCAAGTTCCCGAGTCGGTCTTCCCTCGACCCACCGCGACCGAAGGCGTCATTGCCGCTGATTCTCAGCTTGTCTTCAATTACACTGAGAATCCCTTCACCTTCTCTGTCTCTCGTCCCGGTGGAGAAGTGCTCTTCAACACCTCCGGATCCGCTTTGGTGTTTGAGTCGCAATATCTCAGACTTCGGACCTCTCTGCCCAGTCACCCGAACCTGTACGGCCTCGGCGAGCACTCTGACCACTTCAGATTGAATACCTCCAATTACACCAGGACCTTGTGGTCTCGCGATGCCTACGGTATTCCACAGGGCACCAACCTGTACGGAAATCACCCCGTCTACATAGATCACCGAGGAGCGAACGGTACGCACGGCGTTCTCTTCCTGAACTCCAATGGCATGGATATCAAGATCAATGACACTGCCGGCCAATACCTCGAGTACAACACTCTCGGCGGTGTTCTCGACTTCTACTTCCTTGCAGGACCTTCACCTATCGAGGTGTCTCAGCAAATCTCCGAAGTTGTTGGAAAGCCTGCCATGATGGCATACTGGACGTTTGGGTACCACCAGTGTAGATACGGATATCAAGATGTCTATCAGGTTGCTGAGGTTGTCCACAATTACAGTGCTGCTAACATCCCGTTGGAGGTACGCCAGCCTACCACTCGTGAAAGCTCTTACTAACGATAATAGACGATGTGGACCGACATTGACTACATGGTGAGTAACTGCGATCTCTCAGCTGAATTGTGACTGAGATGAGATAGGATGCTCGAAAAGTCTTTACGCTGGACCCGCAACGCTTCCCCCTAGCCAAGATGCGCGAACTCGTCGCGTACCTCCATGCCCACCAGCAACACTATATCGTCATGGTCGACCCAGCTGTGGCAGCCCAGAATTACTCGGCCTTCAACAACGGCAATAGTCCGGATATCTTCATGAAGAGGGCCGATGGTTCCAATTTTGAGGGCGTCGTCTGGCCAGGGCCCACCGTGTTCCCTGACTGGTTCCATCCAGATACCCAAGGCTACTGGAACGACGAGTTTGCAACCTTCTTCAGTCCGGAGACAGGCGTCGACATTTCCGGGCTCTGGATTGACATGAACGAAGCTGCAAAGTACGGATCCCATTGTCATTTCCGAACATTCTGCTAACGGCCATTAGCTTCTGTAACTACCCCTGCTCCGACCCAGCCGCATTTGCGAAAGCCCAAGGATTCCCTCCAAAGCCGCCGCCGGTGAGAGACGGGCCGGCCGTGGCTTTGCCCGGTTTCCCAGCAGACTTCCAGCCACCGACCAAGCGACAAACCATGGCCACTGGTAACAAGACAGGCCTGCCAGGACGAAAGCTGATCACTCCACCTTACACCATCCGAAATGCCGCAGGCAGCCTGTCTAATAAGACCATTGACACGAACCTTGTCCACTACAATGGTCTTGTCGAGTACGATACACATAATCTTTACGGCACTATGATGTCTTCCGCTTCCCGCAATGCTTTGCTCAATCGTCGTCCCGGTGAGCGACCTCTGGTCATCACACGAAGCACATTCCTTGGAGCAGGTGCACATGTCGGCCACTGGACTGGCGACAACCATGCAGATTGGAGTCAGTATGAGATCAGCATTTCTGACATGTTAAATTTTGCAAGCATCTTCCAACTGCCGATGGTCGGCTCCGGTATGTTCCCCTTGAACGTATGAAGCATACCGTTAACCCACACCCTTAGATGTCTGTGGTTTCGGGGGAAACACTACTGAAAGACTTTGCGCCCGATGGATGATGCTAGGAGCTTTCCAAACCTTCTACCGGAACCATAATGAGTGAGTATCAAACATCTCGTTGCCAAGTGGTGCACGCAACTAATGGAAATCTGTAGACTCGGGAACAGGCCGCAAGAAGCCTACCGCTGGCCGCTCACCGCGCAGGCAGCACGAAATGCCATTGACATCCGCTACCGCGCTCTGGACTATCTGTATACGGCTTTCTACGCTCAGAACCAGACGGGCAAGCCCGTCCTGAACCCCCTGTTCTACATCTACCCAGAGGACTCGAAGACATTTGGTATTGACGCGCAATTCTTCTTCGGCGACTCACTTCTGGTGTCCCCTGTTCTGGCCGAGAATAAGACGTCTGTGAGTATTTATCTACCCAACGATACTTTCTACGACTGGAATGCCGGCTTCGCCCCAATTCAGGGCAATGGCACGCTGGTCAACTTGACGAACGTCAACTTCACGACCATCCCGCTACATGTTCGCGGTGGTGCCATCCTCCCTCTCCGTGTCGAAAGCGCCAATACGACTGCACAGCTTCGTACCAAGGGATTCAACCTCTTGATCGCCCCAGGACAAGACGGATCCGCCAATGGCTCCCTCTACCTTGACGATGGCGTCTCTATTGAGCAGGCCAGCACCACGTTTATCAATTTCACGTATGCTGGTGGAGATTTCTCCATGTCTGGGGACTACAGCTACCCAGCAAACGTCAGCATCGAGAGAATCACCGTGCTGAACGTTGCTTCCGCTCCTCAAGGCATCAACATCCCCGGGGCTCCCCAGTCTAACTTTACCTACAATGGAGCAAGCAAGGCGGTCATAATCAACACGAATCTTCCTCTGACGCAGGATGCTAGTTTCCAGTTGCCATGATATTCAGATTGGGTTGTCTACGAAGGAAAGCAGGAATTCGGAATGCCAGCGAAAAGCTAGGACAAGAAGCAGAGAGGCCGTATGTGAGCATCTTGGTAATAGTGACTACTAGTTCGCAATTCTAATGCGCTTTCGACGTGCAATGGCCTGTACTAATGACAAACTGGATCGATCCTGGGCTACGCAGCTGTGAGCCTCGGGACGGGCCTGCCGTACGAAGGAAGAAGCGGTGAAGGAGGATGCATGTCTGAGCCTCCCTTCCTTGACTTCCGTGTAGGGTCTGGTAAGGAAATCTGGTAGCAACCTTGTTTGAACAACAAGACTGATATCTGGCGCCATATCCTGCCTCTTTGCACGGTTTCCTGAATCTGAGAGGTGAGGCTGTGTAGGCCAGGATGCCTTTTGAGTCCCCACGAAGCTTGAGGGCTGACAGCCCCACACGTTCTGCCGTGAGCGTCCGAGCGAACATCTGATTTCCTGCTCATACCCACCCCTTGCGGGATCGTTTATCTGGTCTGTAGGGTGTCAAGGTACTTACTCGAGGTCCATCGCAGTCCCGCGCCAGGCTACGGCCACCGATGACGCTTGCTCCCCGGTAGACTGGGCTGGCACGCGTGCCTCTCGCAGGCCAGCCAGGAGGGACAACCGCGAGCTTGCGGCGTCAGATATCGCGTAAACGCAGGCCAAACGGTGGGTAGATTTAGTCGTCGTCTGCGAGCAGGCAGCGGTGGTACGCGGAGGACCTCGCACCCGAGGGTGACATTTTGGAAAGCGAATCGACCGTGTTGTGGACACGCTTGGAGAAGCGACAGGTGAGAAAAGCTACAAAGGCACGCATGGCGGCGGGGTAAACAGGCTGGACCTGCAATCATGTGTTCTTCCTGGAGGAGCCTCTTTCGCGCCGTTTCATTTGTTCTCGAGCTGGAGGCCAGTTCCGTGTCGTTTTCTTCCTCACTAATGCACGGTGGGATCGTTCGCTCTCGTTAGCCATGCTGCCAGCTCATCCAGTCCCGCTGCACATGCCTGCGAACCAGCGCGATTGACCATCTGCCACACTGGGTCGGCTGCGGCTGCACATCTGAATTGCCGCAATCAGGATCAGGACTCATCTCGTCACCCTCTGTCTTTCAGGTCAAACCATCTGGATCATCGAGTCTGGACGCAGCCTCATTTCTTCAAGCATGCTCATTCGATTTCCCATCGTCTTCTCCCTTGGACCGCTAGTCTGTGTTGCGACCGAGGTCCATCACATCCCGGAAGCCTGCCGCTAACGGCCTCTCCCCGTGACCCGTGCGTCGAGTCAAGCCTGCTCACCTCGATCCGACTATCGCGATGCCGAAACAGTCATCAAAATCAGGAAAGAGACAGAAGCGAGACGAAGACAATGATTCTGACGACAGCGCCGACGACGACATTCAGCCCATACATTTCTTCGTTCCGGGCGAAAACATCAATGCCGCGGTTCTGGTGGAATATATTAACCGTTATGTGGATCGGACCGCAAAGATCACATCGGCTCAGCATCCAACAGTACGAGAGACGGCTCGCGCCATATTGAATTGGTCCCGGCTGACTATTTTCAGGACAAAAACCGGACAGGCTTCAATGTGTCCGCAAAGAGATCCCTCAATGCCGTAAGACCCTCCATCAATCGACCCCCGCTTTCGCTGACCATGTCGTGTCTAGGTTAGCATCCGCGATCTCATAAACGATTCTAAAGACTGGGATTTGGAAACACAAAGCCGTGAGCACAATCTCTGGCGCGACATGGTGATTGGAGTTGACGTCGGCCATAGGAGAGTACCGAAGAAATCCGTACGACTACCGAGAGTCAGATACCGCCAAACGTCGAGCCAAAAAGGGCCCCTCGGAAGGCGGCACAAACCGTCCTCAGCAACCACGAGGAAAGCGAGAAACCACGGCCGAACCGCAAGATGCTGGGCGACAAGAGAGGCCGCCCATCGTGACGAGCACGAGTGGTGGCGCTTCACAACCTCATTACCAGGCCCAATATTCCCAATATTCCTCACAGTCCCAGCCTCATAATGTCCAGGCAAGCTCGTATGGGTATGCCCAACCCATGAGCCCGGGCCAGGGGTCCACCAATATCAATATCACCATGAATGCGGCAGCATTTGCGCCTGGCAGAGCCGGACAGCCAGGGCAATACCCCGCAACGACTTACAGCGCTACTGGGTATGCGCACCCAACACAGCAGGAATCCGAGCCTCCACCAGCTTATCAGCCTTCCATAACAAGCCGCGGAGGAGGCTCAGGCCCGCAACCACCGGCGCAGCCCGGCCCCGACACGTTCGACGCCGACAAGCCACCGATAAGTCGATCACAGAGTTCCCAACAACAGGAGCGTCGAGGTTCCACCTATGACCAGTCGGGCCGAAGATCTGCTCGTTAATTCCCGGTTCGCAGGGACCAAGGGACTCGCTCATTTGGAGAATTGGGGTCTGAGTTGCCGGACACGAAGACCGACCCTGGGAGTGAATGCTATTGCCTTGGTGAGGACGGCATTCGCAAGTATGCGCATGACCACGGGCGAGGCCGACGATATGCAGCCCACACCGTGCCGCTGGGAGAGATGCTGTTGAGAGTGGGCGAGTTCATCGTCCCTATGTTCTTGTTGGCTAGCCTTGGCTGACAATTTCTTGTTCTGTCCAATCTCTGGCAGTCTTGTCCTGGACATTTTGTCACCGGTATGTGCCAGCCCCGATCGGCGTGTTGGTACAATGGAATCTAGGCATTTCCCCGCAGGTCGAAGTTGGCGTGGTCATTTCAGCCACCTGGTTGACCGCTTTCGTTGCATGTGGCGCCCTTTAGATTGCGGTTCGACCCCTTTGGATGATCAACAGAGCGTCTATTTAGATGCACGCGCTTGGGAGGCTTTGTCTGGAAATTTGGTGCACATGGCATCATGTGCCCGCAGCTGTTTTGGGAAATTTGCATCGAGCGAGGTGGTTGAACAGCATGTTTATGCGGTCATCGACGGGTCAATTGATGGTACGAGTAGTTAGATGACGGGGAGGCACAGACGCCGGCACCAGGAATGTCGTCTGGGGGGCGCGCCACCGACACCCCTTGCTGCAGCTATGGCATCATCGCACATCCTGCCCTGCTCCCCTGCCTGGCCTTGCATATCAACTGTATATAGATACGCAGTAATCTCCATTGCCAACGGGTGCTCGATCGCGGCGCTCGGAGGTAGAGGGACGTGGAAGACGGACGTTGTAACTAGAGGCGCGTGCGAGATTAAGTTTTGTCCAGCTCGGAGCGACTGCTTTCCTGGCCGCGCACCGATTCGAAGGTGGCTCGTGTCGGGCTCTTCGGTGCACCCCCAATTGACAGTCCATCCAGGCGGCGGTCAAGAGAAAACAAGACAGGCGCTTGTGAATGGCTCGAGCCTGACGTCGGGCGTGGCCCGATAGACTGTGACGAGTGACGCACCACAAGTATTTAAGAGATCAAGTCATCCCCTCGTCTCACAAGCAGCCCTGATTCATGACGATCCCACCTCGCCGCAGGTGGGTAAGGACTGAGTTACTGCCGTTGAGGGGCAATGGGTTCCAGGGTTTCAGAGTTTGTTTGCCCGCAATCTTACTCTGTCGGCTACGTGTCAAGCTAGAACCACGCCGCTCCCACCGGAGGCCCCCCTGATTGGGCCCCAGAAGGACTTTGCATATGCGCCGGGCACGGAAAACTGGGACCGTAACGTTGGGATGCATGTCTCATCGAGTTCCACGACAGACGAAGACGAGCCAGCCTGCCCACGGGCCACCAGAGTTACCCCTCCTCCTCGACTTTCCTTCGTGAGAGGCCGCTCTCGCAAGGCAGCACACCCCGTCCTATCGACACTCAAAGCGCGCGTCCAGGGCGAAGCCTGAAAGCGTTGAGAGCTTTCTGCCTTTTTTTTTGCTTTCCGCTTTCTTCGCTGAATTAGCTTCGGCATTCTAATTCTAACCTCGTTTCAGGCAGTGATGAGCACTGGTCAGCGCACGACAACACCGGGTCAATGGCCTCGAGCCTGGGTAGCTATCCCCATGGATGGACCGTCAACACCAACAACGTTACTCAAGCTCCAGCTCCAGCTCCAGCTCCAGCTCCCGCAACGGCATCAGCCCAAGCGCCGCCGCCGCCGCTCGCTCCTTCGCAGCTCGAGGCGCGAGAGGGCCCCGCTCCCGCTCAATGGCAGGCGGTGAAGGACGAAATCCGCGTTCTGTACGAAAAGAACCCCTTGCGAGATGTCCGCAAGATCATGGAGAGAAAGTACGGCTTTAAAGCGACGTGAGTGTACCTTTCTCGGCCCTGCCTGCCTGCATGCCGGTCTGTCAGTCTGTCTGCAAACTGCCGCCAAAAAAGACCCCCCTCCTCCCAGCCCAGCCATTTCAATTAGTTCGCCCGCCCGGCTTATCACCTCCCCAAATTTAATT
Organism: Phialophora chinensis; assembly: GCA_016109575.1. Taxonomy (NCBI): domain Eukaryota; kingdom Fungi; phylum Ascomycota; class Eurotiomycetes; order Chaetothyriales; family Herpotrichiellaceae; genus Phialophora; species Phialophora chinensis. Next base: position 511,840 of record JADWPU010000017.1, read on the forward strand.
GGCATGATGCTGATTTGAACCCCCTTGTCCTCGCCCGTCGATAGTGAGCGTATGTATAAAGCCCGACTCTCGCAGTGGGGAATCAGCAAAAACTACTCCGACAAGGACTATCAGATATGCTCGGTGCTCAACCACTACCGCCAGAAGAGCGGTAAGCGGTCGACGGCCTTCATGATCCATGGCCACAAACGCTCCCTCAAAGACCTTCACAAATACGTCAAGGGCCGGAAGATGACCGAAGAGGATTTCCTCGCATCGGCTCTCGCCAATGTCGACTGTAAAAGCGGAGACCAGCAACAGCAGCCGGAGCAGTACGCCCATGTTCGAGCGTACACTCCGGAGCCTGAGGCTGCCGAGGGAGAAGACGGGACGCCATCCTCGTCGTCGGCGCCAGCGAGGGTCCGACCGGCAGAGCTGGTCGCCAACCTCCATCTCGGTCTCAATGCAAACATCAACGCCGCACAATTCTCGCCGACTGCTGCGCATGACTCGGTGGCCTCCGGAGCAACCTCGTGTTCCACCGCCCCCACCTCCACCTCCACCTCCCTGTCCATGTCCGCGTTCACTTCCACCACCACTCACCACGATTCGCCCACCTCACAGCAGAAGCACCGATCACCCCGCGCCAAAGCCTCGTCGTCCATTCCCCTGACGCTTGCCACGCAAGTGACACCATCTGCCCAGCACCAGCACCAGCACCGGCACAAGCACCACCAGCGACAAGGTAGTCGGTTCCCGCCAAAAGAAAGCACCGTCACGTGGCCGCCACCGTCGAATTCCCCCGTCTCGTCACGCAGCGGGTTCTTCGTGTCTTCACCGCAAGGCACGCCCTCATCCTACACCTTCTCCACGGCCAACGAACCGCCTCCCCCCTTCGAGGATCAGGTCCGCCATGCTGGCAGCTTCTACGACTCCTCCAGTCCGACGATGCCCTGCCAGCGGCTCGGCCGCGACGTTGAGTTCATGGCGCTGCAGATCATCGACGCGCCGCCGCTGCGATCGCTGTGCGGCCACGACGATATCCGCGCCTGGTCCCTCATGATGACGGACAGCAGCAGCACCACGAGCAGCGGCGGTGGCGGTGGCGGCGGCTCCTCCCCCGACGGCGACGGCATGGACTACGAGCAGATCTGCCCGACGTGCCACGAGTCGACGCGTGAACACTTCATCAGCCTGCCCAACCTGGAGTTGGCGCCGGTGCCGGCACGCAACATCCTCAATGCGACGCACGACCTCGGCCAACCCCAGCCCGCCATGTCCCTGCCCGCCAGCTCGCGCGGCCACGACCACTCGTGGCGGTGGGTGGCACGGTGCTTCGCTGCGTGCATCTACCTCCGTCGGGGGAACCATACGTTATCGCGGCACAGCCTGGCGGACGCGGACGCCGAGTTCGAACGCATGCTCTCCCCGCGCCAGGACCCCAAGGTCCTCCTGGCCCTCAACCAGACGGTGCAGATCCTCCAGATGCACGACCAGGGCGACCTGACCAAGACGATCATGACCAGCGCGTACTACGTCGCCCTGCGGACCCTGGGGCCCGACGACCCGCTGACCACCATGGTGCGCTGGATGGTCTACGTGGCGGACGGACAGATGCGGGACCGCGACATCACGAGCGCGACGCTGCGCGGGCTGCACGAGCGCTTCGTCCACCGCCACGGCGCCGAGGACCCCCGCGCCATCGCCTCGCTGTACTGCTACGGGTTCATGCTGAACGTGGAGGCCCAGCCCCAGCACGCCGAGCACGTGTTGCGCGAGGTCTACGACGTGTCGGCCCGGATCCTGGGCCCGCGGCATCTCCAGTCCATCTCGGCGCTCACGAACCTGCACCGCGCCCTGCACCGGCAGGACCGGCTGGACGAGGCTGTCGCCGTGCTGTCCCGCGCGATCCACGACTCCAGAGACACGCTGGGCGAGAACCACCCCCGGCGGCTGGAGAGCATCCGCCTCCTCGCCCTGCTGTACAAGCAGCAGGGCCGCCTCCACCTGACCGAGCAGCTGTACTGGCAAGTCCTGGAGGGGCGGGTCAAAATGCTCGGCAAGAACCACGCCTACACGCAGGGCATGAAAGTGGACCTGGAGGCCCTGTTGAAGGAAATGGGCAAATGGACCGTGAGGAAGAGGGTCCAGCGGCGGAGAAGTAGGAGCAGGAGTAGAAGTACGAACAGGGATGGGGATAGGAAGCGCAACAGGGGTCAGGCGGCCACGACGACCAGTGCTGCTCAGGGCTACTCTGGGAGTGGAGACGCGCAACTCGTCGACGACGTCGAGATCGAAGTCGAGAGTGAGGCCCAACTCCGCATGCAGGATATCTTCGAGTGGGATCCCCACGAACAGTGGGACGAGTCACGGAGCGATGGCGGCGACAGCGACGGGACAGGAAGTCAGCACGAAGCATTCTAGCTCGCTGGCAGCAGCGTTGATTACGCGCACCGGGAGGACTAGCGTGAGTGTCAGTGCGAGGACGAGTGCTCACCCCGCGGGACGATTTTCATTCTCATTGATTCGGGACAGTACGAAAGATCAGAATTGAGTCTGAAATGTGGTGGGGATTGTGTGGAACGGGCGGGGGGGGCCGTTGCCGCGCTCGAGACCGGCGCCTCTATTCACAGAACAAAACAAAACAGAAAGAAAGAAAGTGTGGATGATGTGTGTGAGATAGCAGGGCGGTGCTTTGCTTTGCTTTGCTGTGTGGTGTGGTGGTCTGACCTTTAAGCCAACGATACTACGAGGTGCATTTCTCGTATCCTTGTATCCTTTCTAACTCGTTATACGTGTCGTGTAACGTATCATATCATATCATATGTGACCTTATATCCTTGTTGTATCACAACAAATCCTATCGTATGCAATGCTGCCCAGTCAAGACGTATGCTGTGATATGCAATACATCCTCTCGGCTCGACCCACTCCACTGCAGTCCGACTTCGAGGAGAGCGTTGGTCAAAGTCAATTACTCGTACGAGTAGTAGTTGATGGTCAACATGTTCTCCGTCCACGTATCACGGCAGCAAACGCAGAGCATGCATGTTCTTCTGTCCTTCCTGCATCCCGTGCTTTGCAAGTATTAAGCCCCATCCCGTCCCTTACCTCTCAACAAACTCCTCGGACGAACAGAATTGCCATGCCGGATTCCGAAGTGGAAAAGAACCATGCATTGCGTTGCATTGCATTGCATAACATGATGCAGTGTGCAGTCCGCCCTGTCCCCTGCGTGCCCTGCGTGCTCGGCGATGGGTTGGAAGGGGGAGAAACGGATCGGCTTGTCGATCGCCATCACCCATCCACCATTAACCGAAGGGATTTTTATCCGGAAGATACAGATACATTCAGTGGGCTGCTAGTGGTGGAGGGCCATTACTTTCTTCTGCTCGTCCTGTCCGATTGATTTGCTGCCTTGCTGCCCTGCCGCCTGCTGGTTTGCCCGAGTGACACTATTAGTACATTGCAGGAGATGGCTTTGGCGAAGGAATAGTGTGACAGTGAAGGAAGGCCGCATGATGTGAAGCAGAAGTACGTACGTACTCCGTACGCTCTCACAAAACGGGGTGGATCAGACCCTGTTGGAAAGATGACGGTTCCTTCTTTTGCAGGAAATAAACCTTGAGTCCGTGTCATGCGCAGGATGTTGCATATGCATCCCACGCTCTTGTTTCTGTGCTATGGACTTTCTGCGTCGAATTAGGAGGCCTTGTCTGTTAGGGCATTGCTTCACTGAAGGCGAGACGCCTTGCTCGAGCTTATTGGTTGTCAAACGGCAGACCGCCCTGCATCCTTACCGCGCCGTAAATGCCGGCGATATCGCCCTTCTCGCCCTTTTGCTCCTTCACAGTCTTCAAGTACGAATCGGCCAACTCAACCTGCCTCATCCGACAGCCACTCTTTTCAGCCAAGTTCATTGCGTGTCTGGCATCCTTTCGTGCCAAGTCAACGGCAAACAGAGGCTCCGGGCGAGTATAGTAGTCCCCAGTCTTTAATCTGCTTGAATAAGCTGTATATGGACCCGGGAACATGACTTCAATGAATTTGTGCAGTTCTTCAACGCCCAGGCCAGACTTCTCTGCCACGACGTGGCCCTCTGAGAGCGCCGTTACCATGCCCACAATAAATGTGTTGCCGATCACCTTGAGCAAGGTGGCCTTGCTGGGTTCTTGACCAGAGAAGTCGATGTTCGCCCGACCTATCACACCTTTGGTGTAGGGTATCACTTTCTGCACTGCTTCTGCTTTGCCCGCGAGGACGCAGATCAGCTGGCCTGCATCCGCCATTGCTGGCGCGCCGAATACAGGGCATGCGACAAAGTCGCCGCCTTTTTCTTCAACCAGTTTGGCTTCTTTTGCGGTTGTGTCTGGATGGACAGTGCTGCAGTCCACGATGATCTTTCCCTTCACATCCACCTTGAGGATCTCTTCAAGTGTCTCGAGCACCGATGGGTCTTCGCCTAGGCAGTAGAAGATAATGTCTGCTTTAGAGGCGGCCTCTTGGATGGAGGAAGCGACTGTCGAGTTGCCGACTTTGGCCGAGTAGTCGTGGGCTTTCTGAATGGTGCGGTTGTAGAGGATCAGAGGCTTGTCAAGGTTGCCCTTTTCTACGATGTTCTTGGACATGCCCTTGAGCAGATGGTTAGACGAACTCAACGTTGCATTGAGTGCGAGGTACTCACCCTGCCCATGTTCCCTAGACCCAGCCATGCCAATTGAGGTGCCATCTTTGCAGAATCCGCAAGGTACAAATTGAGAGTGAAGTGTGGTCAGGCTAAGAGAAGACGTAGGTTGCCAGTAGACTTCTGTCACTGCTCTCTGTTAACTTGCTGAGGCTTTGCGAGCATTTATATTCTAATGGTCATTGAAGTTGATCGTACAAGAAGCCAGCCTCATCCGTTTCTCCCCGTGTCCCATCATGACGTTAATCGTCGTACTTTCGACATTGCGGGGAGATTCCGAAAGCTGACAAAATTTCATGTCAACACATAAGATGTACTCGTACCTTGTCCTCTCGTACACGAGGCTGGAATCCCACCAGTCCCGGGAAAACACGGGTCGTTTGCTATATGTTGCAAGTCGTCAGCAATTTGCAATGATGACCGCGGGTCGATGCGTCGTGAAAAGAGCGACGCGCGAGACTGGGCTTCGACACTACGACCGAGAAAGTTATCACCGAGTAACGTCGGAATTGGAGAATATGCCCCTCCCGACACCGGGGCTAGGCACGCCTGAGGGTTTCCCATGCCCCTGCCAAGGGTAATGATAGTGCCGGCTGTAAGCGCCAATGACGCCCCAGGGTTTGCGGGCGGTGAAGCTGCGCCGGTGAGGTGCAGCTGCTCCTCGCTTGTCTGCATGTGCGTCACAAAATTTTTCTGCAGGTCGATGAAGGCTGCGTGACTCGAATTCCATGAGGGGCTGCTGTTCTTGAATTCTTTCATTGACATCTATTCTTCCGTCCTGGGTCTTCAATCTTGTCCGCCGGAAGCATGAGCCTGACAGCCATGACACATGGTCGAACCCACTACCTACCCACCACCAATGTTGCCGCTGAGACCTTGAGAGCATACCTCCTATCCCACCCGGCCCGTTGTCGTCCTCGGTTTTACTCTACTCAACCCACGCAACGCGCTGAAGACGGTCCGTCGTACGAGAACCAGGGTTCCTTAGAGCAAGATAAGAAGAGCTCTTTTAGCGAGAGAGCTAGACAGCGTCTGGCAAACAGAGAGTTCTTTACCAGCCTGTTAAGCTCCGCCGCCACGAAGAGAGATGCAAAGGCGTATATTTCCCGCCTGAAGAGCCCTGCGAAGACAACTGGGGAGCAGAAGCCCGCCGCGCGGGATCCACACGCTCAGGTAGAAGCCGGAGAGCTGCTTGGTCGAACTCGAGCCTCCGAGGCGAGCCCAGTCTTCACTCAATACGCAAACGAGCAGGAGGGGGCAATTGAAGAGCAAGAGCTTCTACACGTTGCACTAGTCAAGATCAGCAATGTCGCCACCATGGCCGACGATCTCGTGAAGGGGATTGCTCAGACCCTGTCTTCCCTCTCACGACTGAGTATCGCGCCCTGTGTTGTCTTGGAGGAGCCTCTACAGAATGATCCACAGGCGAGCCGACAGCGACTGGTCCTGGCCGCGAACAAATTAGTCGCTGCTATTGACTCCTTACACGCGTCTGGGGCCAGAATCCTGGACAATGTGCTGAGTTTGGGTCCGGATGGTCGACCCCAAGTCTTCCTTCGAAAACTCTTAACTCGTCCCTTGAGGCGAGGCCGAATACCCATAATCTTGCCTATCGCTTACTCTTCCGAGCAATCACGGGCCGTTTCAATCAGCGCCGATGAAGCAGCCATAGCATTGACCAAGGAACTCGCAGGTGTCATGGTAAAATCCCAGGTGGGTGAGCAGCAAGGATATAAGAATATTTCATTGGACAGGATCATCGTTGTGGACGAAATTGGTCCAATCCCGAGCACAAAAGCCATGGATAAGAAGCACGTCTTTGTCAACTTGGAGCAAGAATACTCAGGTCTGCAGGAGGAGCTGCGAAGCTCAACAGACGATGCTGTGTCACATAAGCATGCCTCCAACCTGAAAATGTTTAAAGAAGCGCTGAGGCTGCTCCCGGCTTCGTCCTCGGCACTGCTGACGACTCCGCTCGAAGCTGCGAATTCAGCAAGGTTGGCTGATGATGGAGTCTCCAGTGTTGGAACGCGAAGACAGAAAAACCCTCTAATCCACAACCTCCTAACAGACAAGCCGGCATATTCTTCCTCTCTTCCGGCAGGCCGGTTGGGACAAGATGCTTCGGCAATGCCTCTCATCACATCGACAGTTGTGAAGCGAGGTATGCCCGTGACCATGCTACCCAATCCCGAAGCACAGACCTGGACAGCCACGTCAAAGCCTCGATTGCAATTGACTGATCCGAGGATCGACCTCGACCGACTCACACATCTGATCGATGACTCTTTCAACAGGAAACTCGACGTCGAAGCCTATTTAAAACGAGTTAATGACCGCATCGCCGGTGTTATAATTGCAGGCGAGTACGAAGGCGGCGCAATCCTCACCTGGGAAACTCCTCCCGGATGCTCGGACAGCGACACCGACCGACTTGTTCCCTACCTCGACAAATTCGCCGTCCTGAAAAGATCTCAGGGAGCGGGTGGCGTGGCGGATCTACTTTTCAACGCAATGGTACGAGGCTGCTTTCCCAACGGGGTCTGCTGGCGGAGTCGAAAAGATAATCCTGTCAACAAATGGTACTTTGAGCGCTCGAGAGGGACGTGGAAGATCCCGGGCACGAACTGGACTATGTTCTGGACCACGCCTGGCATTTTGGTCCGCGAAGGGAACAAAAGTCAAACCTTTCTTGATTACGAGGGGGTCTGTCGGACGGTGAAGCCGACCTGGGCGGATGGGCAAAAAATTGCAGATTAGACACGAGGAATGAATTGATATGTGAAAAGACTGCGAGTCCAACGACTCAAACGTGGTTTACAAGCCGTTGCAAATCTAAAATCTATATAATACACAAGATCATGCTAATGACGAAGAAGGCTACTTGCTCTCTAGAACAGTGGTACCCGCGTCGTGCAACCTTGTCTGCAGATGTGTCCCTTCTCCGCTTGATGCCTGAACCGCGGGCACCCTCGCCTCTGCGGCGCCTCTCCTCTTTAAGCGCATGACATCCCCTCTCATCACAGCGAGAAGGTACACCTCGCTCACAAACTCGACTTCGTTTCTCTGCTCCTCAGCCGCCGCGTCTGGTGCTGCACCGTCGGTCCCGGTAGCAGTAACAGCAGCAGCATCAGCATGCCTCTTACACAGCCCATCATGCGTGGTCGCGGTTGCTTCTGGCTTCTCAGCAGCACGCTCTTCGGTTTCAATGTCGCTCTTCTTGTTCTTGTTCTTGTTCTCTTTCTTGCTGATCCACACATTCCCCAGGAACAGACTGGCCAGCAGACTCAATGCCAGGATCGGCAATATGGAGATAAACGCCCACATGGTCGCAGTGGCGCCCTGCGAGCGAATGGCCTCCTGTGTCGCGGGGGGCAAATCGCCGATCAAGTCAAGCGAGGCTTGAGAGTGCAGGTTGAATGTCCCGCCCGTGGCGTTTGATGTTCCGTTGTTGGTGGTGATGACGACGGCATCAGCGCCGAAATACTCGCTCATCTGGTTCTGGAACACCGAGCCCATGATCGTGAGGGCCAAGGTGCCGCCGAAGGGCATGGCGAAGCGCAGGACCGAATACACCGGGGCGAGGCGGTCGCGGAACATGCCCGCCAGGTGGAGATTGGAGGGCATGAAGCGCATCCCTGTCCCCGCGCCGGCGATGCCCATCATGACGTTGACGAGTGTTTCGTCGCGAGCTTTGACTGCGTACGCGAGGGCCGAAATGCCGGCCGTCTCGACGATCGTGCCGAGGAGTAAGGGGGGGAATGTCTGCCGGGGGTAGACGTTGCAGATGAAGATGGCGAGATAGACGCCCACGCCGATGCCGGGGACGTAGTACAGGAGTTGGGTACCCGCGTGGGATGCCTCGTAAGCTTCCACGAGCGTGAAGTAGATGCCGATGAAGTAGAAGACGCTGTAAATGGCGGAGCCGGTGGAGAAGGCAATCGCGCAAACGAGGCTGACGTCCTTGGAGCGGAGGATCGATGAGGGGATCATCGGGGTGGTGCCGCGCGGGAGAAGGCGGGAGAGGAAGCCAGAATCGTTGGAGAGAAGCATTTCATAGACGAGGAAGAGGATGACGAGGATGGAGCCGAGGATCAAGGATGAGAGCACCGCACCTGATGCCCACGGGTAGGTAGAACCGCCCCAGGCGGTGCCGAGAATGACGAGCCCGACGCCGAGGATGAAGAGGGCGATTCCGCCGTAATCGAGCGTTGAAAGGCCAGATGCCAGTGCTTGGAGACGAGATTGACCGACTGGTGGACGAGACACAGAGACCTTGCCGGGCTTGAGGTCGCTGCGAAGGAAGAATATGGAGACAATGCTCAAAACAGAGACACCTGCGCAGAGGACGAAGCAGTATCGCCAATTCGAATTGGTTAGGTAGCCGCCAATGACGGGGCCAACGCCTAGGAAATATCCATGTTAGGAGTCGTGTTCAGGTGGTTGATGGGCAGGACAGCGCAGGCCAAGGGCCAGAGGCACACAGACGAAAAGGTAATACTTACTGTACCCGATCCCATTCAACAATTGGAAGATACTGGTGTTGACAGCCTGCTCCCTGAGGGAGACCAAGTCGGCAAGAATAATCATGACCACGTTTGAAACGCCCGCCGTTCCTATTCCTTGCAGCGCCCTTCCAAGCAACAAGACGGCCCAATCCGGGGCGGCTGCGCAGAGCACGCTTCCAATGGTCAGAAGCACCACAGCGGATTGGAGGGCGGCATGGCGTCCGAAGATATCTGCCAGTTGTCCAAATACGGGTATGAAGGCCGTGGACGTCAGGGTGAATGCGGTGACGATCCAGTTGAGCTGGTTAAATCTGTTGAAATGTGATGCTATTTGGGGCAGGGCTGTTGCCACGATTGTCAAGTCGAGGCTGGCGACTAAGAACGCAGGTGTCAGACAGAGAAGGAGCTTCCATCGGTATTTGCGGGCCCTGCTCTTCTCATGTGTGCACTGTGGACATGGCTTTGCTTTCGGAGACTCTGTTGAGGAGGAAGTGTCGCGTGTGGTAGCGGACGAATCTACACCTGCAATTGGTCCCGCTTGTACTTGTTCTTGCTCCTTGGCTTCAGCAGCCTTCCGGGCACGGTATGCTCTGATCTTGCGATATGTATAGATGATCATGGTGAATTGCGCAAAGTCGTCGAGATTCACAATCGGCCTCTGAAGAGCGAGAGGATGCTGGAAGAGACGAGCGGGAGTACGGGCATGGGAGGGTTGGCAAGGGTGATAGAAGTGAAGACATGATATACTTTTCCTACCGTCCCAGCCATGATATACTTTTCCTTCCCTCCTAGCCATGATATACTTTTCCTACCCTACCTCCTAGCAATAATACGAGAGGAAATACGATACCCTGTTCGTGCTAGGGCCATATCACAGCCTCATCGCTTGGGGTTTTGCCCGCGAAACTTTTCGCGAATTGAGCCGAAAATGGTATGGTCGATTTCGCGATTGCTTTGGTCAAGACGAGGCTAAACCCAGCATGGAGCATTCGTCGAAGAATGAAGAAACTTTGAGTGTTGCAGGTCTAACCGATTTTTCTGCCGCCGGCTTGGCCTCTGATTGGGTGAGTCGATGCAGCCTCACCAGGCAGACGAGTTTATTCTGTTTCAAGAGCATATTGCGAACAACAGATCTTGAGATGAGAGAAGGTGTATAAGAAACAGTGCGAGAAATTACAGAGTGGCCGGCAAAGTTTCCTCCATCGTCGTCCTCGAGAAATCGTTGCCGATTGGCCAGTCTCTAAACCAATGACGCCGCTTGTCTCTTCTCCACTTTACAAAGGTCTTTCCTCGTCTCCCTCATCTCCCTTACTTCGCATCGCATCGTCGGATGAAATAGAGTCGCATCGAGGCAGGCATGCCGATATGTATCACATGCAGCACTCCTGTCAAGGAGCTGTACACCGTGTACAGTAAAGCCGACGATCGAACTCTCGGGAAAGGAGTCCGTCTCACACAATGCCCCAACTGCAAGCGATTCGCCGACAAATATGTCGAGCACGACTTTGTCGTCCTGTTTATTGACTTGGTCTTGATCAAGCCCCAAGTACGTACACCATGTGTCTGTTCGAATGCGGGATTTTGATCGGAGACTAGGTCTACCGCCACCTTCTCTTCAATCGGCTCGGGCGCTCAGACGACAAATTCGACCCGAGCATCTTGAGACTCGGCACGTTGCTTGTCCTCTTCGACGTGTACATTACTTGGGCACGCGTCGAGAAGTCCAATGCAGGGAACGGCGGGCGACCCGTCGACTCACGGCTCAGTGAAATGCCAATCCTGGCACAATATCTCTTCTTCCTGACCATGAATGTCCTGGCGACATTTGCCCAGCATGGGATCATCCGCGCTTTGACGAGAGTCCTGGTCTCTCATCAGTCAAGGCAGAGTCAGGCACCTGAGGACGCGACGCCCACGACAGCTTCTAACGCGACCACAGAGGCCAGGATAGCGGTTGCACCGAGCCACGCGAACCCCAGCGCCATCAGCACCGCCCTACTCGTCTCAAGCTGTACCAAGCTGTTTCCTATTTTGCTAGTCATATGGCCAACAGAGGCCAAGGAGGGTGACTCGTTTGGGTTTGCTTTTCGGGCGACGAACTACGTGGGCTGGGCAGTGCTTCTCAACAACATCGAGGCATTGTTGATTCTTCTCGACTGCGGGTATGCCATTGCGACTACTCTAGCAGTCTCCGGATCCCTCGCAAGGTGGATGGTGGAAGGGTGGTTCTTGAGCTTCGTAGGGTCAGCGCGAGACACTGGACCAGTGGGAGACCTTCTCGCCGCCTACCGCTTCATGAGAGCTTGGCTCGGTAAAGGTTGACAACGAATAACTCTCTAAACAATGGATTTTATCGGTTCTTTCATGTTTCGTAATACAAGTCCAGCAGTCATTGGCGGTTCTAAGTGCCACTGAAGATTTGAACTGAACGGAATGGGGTCACGGTAAAGCAGGCCTTTTGAGCATCCACATCTCCGTGATTCTGGTTCGTGATCAAACAGCGCCATGCTGGCTTTGCTAGCCTCAGGCTGGCACAATCGAGGATGGTCCATTGACGCTTGGTTCATCATCCTCGTCAGAGCTTCCAGTGGCTTCCATTCTGATGCTTTGCCTCGCTCTGCATTTTTCCTTGCCTTGCCTGTTCTACAATACCCGGAAGACAAAATGCATATAACTGCACTTTCCAAGCCTCCCACGCCTACCCTCCCAAACCGCGCCCATAGAGCGCAAATCCCAAGGACCCTTGATTGAATGGCAGAACAAAACCCTACATAGCACACTCATGGATTCCACTCGGGCCCAACTCGTTATACTCACTTCGACTCAGAAAGCCTTTACTGTTGCCCTGGTCCACGATAAACACCACCTTCGCCGCCACCTGCGCGCCCAAGAAACTCGCTTCTTCCATGCCTGCCACGGCCGGGTTCTTCCACTCGGGGAAGTACTCGGGTGGCTTGACAGTTTTTATACTCGTGGGTGTTTGGCTGTGGCCGCGGTGGTGGTGCGAAGAGAATGGGCTATTGGGGTCTAGGGCGGCGGGTGTGCCGATGCCGGTGGCCGTGCCAGGAACAGCCAAGTGTTGTGAGTTGGGTTGCATCATGTTCTTCGTTGCGGCTACCAGTAATGGGTTTACACCGTGACCGGCGGGATGATGGAGAGGATGGTTTCCCTGGCCTGGGACGGGGGTGTTCGTGCCGGGGGTGGCGACGGGAGTGGTGAAATTGGAGGGCAGTTCGGAGGTGAAGATTGTGGCGGTGGAAGGGGAGAGGATGTAGCGTGAGTTGAGCGCAGCTAATAGGGCGGGTGTGAAGCCTAGTAAATCCGTCAGTTAGCGCGAGTATCATGGGAGATGGGCGGAGGGATTTGTGGTACCTTTGATGCGGCTTCCGTTGCCGAGGATGATTAGGTTGTCCCAGAGGTTGGGTCGCTGAGAGATATCAGGCACGCTTAAGACAGCATGATGGATCGCTTCCGTAATAACATCGATAATACCATCAGACGTGCCAGGTGGAGGATTTGCTGCCATAAAACGCTCCACGCCAACTTCAATCTCTCGCTTCCGTTTCCGGCTCAAGGGCTGCTCAGTCGCAGATTCTTCATCAAGTGGAATGTAGTCGACATAGGTGAAGGTGGCTCGCTCTCTCTCAGAGTTTCGTAGTCGAATTGGTCTGGGCCCTTCAGCAGCAGAGCCTTTCTTTGCTGCTGCTTTCTCGGCCTTTTCGCGTTCCCGCTTGGCAAGGACTTCTGCGGCGTTGTCGCGGGCTACGATAGCCGCCACGTCAAGGACTCCCTCATTATCCTCGTCCTCGCCATTGGCACCTTCTTCACCGACAGTTGTGCCAACGCCAGGTCCTCGAGGCGCCTGCCCCGGTCTCAGCCCCTCCCCATCTTTTGCGCCGGCTCCGGAATCCAATGCTCCTGTGGAAGCGGCTGCAGCAGGGTTAACAGCGGGAGCAGCCTTGTCATTTGGCGTAGCCTTGGGATACGGAGTCCCGAGAGGTAAGATTTCGCAAATGGGACTCTTCTTCAACTGCTCGGCCATATCCTCGTCAAACCCCTGTTTTTCCAGCGCCTGCAGCAGTCGCATGGTCATAGACCGACCCCCACATTCGGCAAGAGCAGGGCCCCGTCCGATATCATTGACTTGGAATTCTGTGACAGCACTGACATCGCATTTCTCATGGCCGACATCCACTACCAATGCGGTGGGCACCCCATACGCGTAACAAGCCGTCAAGGCCGAATCCATCAGACAGAATGCGGGAATTTTCCAGTTCTCGAACACATACTGGGTAATCATCTCGTGATCACGGGCTGACCAACACGGTTGGGCAACGAATAAAACCGGCATATGGAAAGGCGGGGAGATCATGTTGTAGATATGGCTGAGAAGGGCGAAGAAGCAGGACCAGTTCTCTATGCGGCCTGCGACTATTGGGTAAACAGCTCCTTCCGTGGACCAGTGGTCGTCTTCGAATGACTCAGTGGTTTCTTCGTCGATGATGGTTGTCATAGAGGGCTCTTCTTGACCTGGTTCTGCCTGGGGCTGGGATTGTTCATCAGGGACTTGATCCATTTCTGTGTCTTGTGTTTCTGGTCTTGGAGCTTCTTCGGCGGGAGGTGCTTCTTTCATCTCGACATCTTCCCCTGTAACTGGAGCGCCGTTCGACTCGTCGCCGCTGGGCTTGTTGCCATCTTGCTGCTCGGCTTTAGGTTGCTCGCCGTTCGGCTGCTCAACCTTTGGTGCCAGGTCCGCATTGGCCTGCTCAGCCTTTGGTGGTTCGTCCGCATTAGCCAGCTCAGCCTTTGGTGCTTCGTCCGCATTGGCCTGCTCAACCTTTGATAGTTCGTCCGCATTAGCCTGCTCGACCTTGGGCTGTTCTCCGTTTTCCCGCTGAGCTATTGACCCGACCTCTTGCGATTCTCCATCTATCGGAGCTTCAGGCTTCGAGTCGACTTCAATCGGCACCGGTTCGACAGGCTCGATTGTAGGGATGGCTTCAACCATTTTCGGCTTCGTCGTAACCTTCGTTCGTATCTTAACTGGTTCCCATTCCCCGGGGTTGGCGCCAGGGAACATGCGCGTAGGGAATCGATACCTTGGAGGCGTAAATGACTCCGGTAGCCCAAGTTGAGCCGCGGTCATCTGCGACCCGGGCGCAATGATCTGAGTGAAGGGGTTAGTGAAGGTGATACTGGTGATGCGCGGCTCGCAAACAAAAGACTTACGAGCACATGCTCATCCTTGAATGGAGGCATTGCTGCGTCGTGCAGGCACAGCTACTGCGTCTCACCCCTCGTCAAGTTTTCTAGCCCCGCTGGTCGCACTTCTCGAAGGCCGCTTGTGTTCGCGTTCATCACTTCCACAGGGTGCGACGCGACCGTATTTTCGCCAAGGACAAGAGCACGGCGGAGCACTATCGACTATGGGCAATTCGCACGTGAGAAGCTTAAAGCTTAAAGAGAGGAAATGACGAATCAGGACTTGGAACTACACACGACTAGTACTCTCGCACAGGGGAATGTACATAGACAGATTGATTGAAACGCTTTTGATTGACTTCGTCTCATCTATCAGAACTTCATTATCAATCTCAGTGGACCTCTTGTGCTGGTACCCAGCTGTTACCACCATCCTCGCGACTAGTGATACAATTTCCCTGCCAAAGCTGTGAACTTCTGGCAACGGCTCCAAAATCCACACCAGGCATGACCTTCAACTCCGGAACGCCTGTCTCTTCTTGTACTCCATTCTCCCACACTTGACGTCGGATTTTGCGATGTTCTCTCTCCAACCGTAGGATGACCCACTTGATCGTCATCAGACTCGACCACGTCCACCTCCGGTCAGGATCCGCCGCAAAACCCTCCTCGCTAACCACTTGCTGCAAAGCCCGGTCTGTCGCAGTCAGTAAGAGACGCGCCATGTGTGGGCTGCAAGCTAGTAGTCGGCTCAGAAGCTTCATACGGAAGACCGCTGGTCTGGTCGGTGTCGAAGGCATCGAAATCAAAGAATGAATTAGTGGGAAGTTGGTCAGGATGGAGGAGAAATCCTGCTCCGTCGAGGTCATTGACAATCGCTGCGCCAAAATCTGGAAGAGCTGACACATGGGTAAGAGCGTTGTCGTCGAGAAGGAGTGAAATATCGTCAAAGTCTGGAAGACCTGAAGCAGGTAGCTGATCCCAAGATTGGTCTTGGTGGTCGAAGGGAACGCTGGCAGGCTGATAGCCCAAGTCTCCGGCTGACACTGCAGGTCACACAATACCACAGCAGGATATTGTGTCAGGCCGGAGACGTTGGGAAAGCCAGGAAGCGACGTCATCGAGTGTGAGTTTGTCTGCTCTGCTTCAGGACGGGCGTTGATGAGGTTGAGTTGAGGAGCAAGAACCGGTGATTCGGTCTTGATAGGTGTCGAATGTTCAGATTGAACCAGTGTAGGCTGGGTTGATTCGGCTTCATTGGCGTCGTTGAACGAAGATGGTGTCAAGGGTGCTGGGGTGGATGTTGACCCCAGGTCCATTGGAGATTGGGCTGACTCGAGATCCACTAGAGGAGGTTCGGCGGGGAGAGGTATGGGAAAGTCTGCTTGAACACCGAACCTTGACTGATAACGATCAAGCAGTTCCCGTAGGGCAGCGTTTTCCTTTTCTATGCGGATTTGTCGAACCTCCAGCTCAGCGACAGCAGCTTTTTGGCGCTGTCGGGACTTGTCTGCTGCTCTGCGATTCCGTAGAATCCTTTCATTCTTTCTCTGCTCCTTCTCCTCTGCTGTCTTTGCTCGTTTCCGAGGCGGGAGGATCTGTTTGATCTCTGGAACAGGTTGACCCCAGGCCTTCCGCTTCTTCTTCGTTGTTTGCTCAGAGGCTGGTAGGCTGGTCTCTCGCCCATCGTCTGACATGGGTGGTGTCGATGGGTATGTCTGACTATAGCCAGCTACGCTGAGAGCGGAAGGGTCGATAACGTCTGATGGGCCAGCCATGGTGTTATGATAGACGATGTGTCCGGGCGAATGAGGTGGTGCACAGGTGAGGGTAGGTGTCAAGTTGGTATGAGGACTATGCGGTGTTTTTGATACGTAGGCCAAAGAGACCACCTGTCCTCACAGCAGGCTCATGGTGACACGGGCCCGCAGGCACCAACATATAAATTGGAAGGAACCATCAAAAGTGAAGAGGGACCAAAGGAAAATCGTGAAGGCTGTTTCTGGGTGATGAAATTGAGACTGGGTGCGAGTGGGAGCAGGCAGCGCAATAAATAAAGGACAAGGTGTCAAGAATTCCGGTGCCACTGGCAGTGCCATGCAGGGGGCCAAGGGATGACTGGGGCTCGGATAGGGGCATCACCAAATCACAGTCCTGATCCTATTCTTGCCCGCCAGTCAGACCACGAGCCTGAAACCGAGATGCTCGTTGTCGCCATCATCCTAACTCAACCCTTGCCTCACCCCTCGCATCCCTCCACGCTCAGCTCGGCTTCCTCAGCCTCAGACTCGTCAGCTCCAACTCCTTGTCCCACTTCTTCGCGCGGTGAACCTCGAGTCCTGCCGTTTCCGTATAGGAGTGCTTCAGGAGAGGTGCGACATGTACCACCTCTCTTCGGTATGCCTTATGCGACGCAGGGGGAATTCTCCACTGTCTCCAATGGTAGATGGGCTTCGCTGGCTTTCTAAGTTCACCATGAGTACTGGGTACTACATACGGAGGACACAGTACTCGTATTGGTATGACTCAAGGTCAACATCTCGGATTGCCTCGCTCTCGCTAAACAAACAATCATGTCGCATCCTCGGTGATCAGGACGGGCCACTCGGTATCGAGGACTGCTCTATCGGGCAATATCACAGTTCCAAACTCTGTAGAGCACAAAAGGCACCACACGCGAGAGTTGCTGACATGCAGATATTCGCTGCCCGTGTACTCTCGATAATCTTACGCCTTGCATGCGCCCTAGGCTTCGGTGTCCTTCTGCGAATCAAGGCGATTTCGAGATTGTCTCGATGGATTATGTTATCTCGTTGCTATTCCTCACCTCTCCCTTACGGAGGACGCGGAAATGGGGTATCTCTCTAATTCGACTTTTCCGACCATGACCGCTCGTGCACATCAGCTGCCCAAGTTTTGCATTTCATTTCCCAAGTCCATGAGCATGCCATATCCTGCCCCATTGGGAAGCGTGTGTCACTGCATGCATCAAAACCCCGTAACACCATGCTATGCGTAATGCCGCCGTAAAGTAGTCGTGTCGAAGAACTCCAAGACCGATCGCTAAAGCCTGACTCAGCTGTGCTGGTGATTCACTGGTGCATTCAACACCCGCTTCTTCATCCACTCTGAATCGCCGTGGAGCTTTTCTTGGTAGATCTCATCAACAAGGTCGCTCACCATGTCTTCGACGATTTGCTCCTTGTACCGGTCACCAATGGGACGAGCATCTGGACGTGGTGGGCCATCTCTGTCGTACCCATACCACCAGGGTCCATCGAATTTGCATTCAATGGCGCCGCCAGTGTAGTGACTAATCGCCGGATAGTACCCAAGCAAGCCGTCATCCACGTCGCTCTGACCTGCAACGGCCACCCGGCTCCCTTTGTCAAGGTAAGATGCGGGCGGGAGAAAGGCGAAAAGATGCTCCCAGACCACACCGTGATATTTGCCGTTGACCCAAAGTTCGATCTTGCTGCCAGGGAGAGTTCGCAGATGAGGAAGGTCGTGGTTAGGATGAGGTTCGGTCAAGAGGTCGTATCTCTTGCCAGTCTCGGGGTTGATGGACTTGTTCTTAGCGTTCAAGGTCGGGCGACTCAAATCAGGATTCGGACTGTATTCTGGACATTCGAAGTAGGTCATGCCCTTGTGTAGAAAGGGGTTACGGTCGCGGATGATGTCGTGATCGGAGGGAACGTTGCACCCATACGCTGCAGAAAGCGTGGCGCGAATCTCTGCGCGAGCATTGGTGGCCTTCTTACCCGTGTCATCTTTGGTCTTAGCACCGTCGACACCATCCTTGGGCTTCAAGCCGCTCTTAGAAGCCTTCTTCCCAGCACCCTGCTTCTTCTTGATGATGGCCGGGCCGCACTTGAGATCGGGATACTCTGCCGGATTGAACGTGCCGTCAACCACCTTCTTATGCACCTCAAGCGGCGGTAGGGTGATCATGAGGCCAACAACATCACCAGGCGACAGGTCATCGAAATCTTGCCCGCCTTCTCCCTGCATGTGGTGCATGGCGGTATTGAACCGCACACTCCCATACTCTTTCGCTCTGCCACTTCTTAAGACGACAGCGTAGGAGTACGCATTGGTTCCCATATTCTCGCTCCAATGGTGTTCGCGCCTACAGAGCCCAACTCTCAGGCCGCCACGATTGGTTGCGGTTCGATCAGGGGTCTGTGTCTCGGCGAGTGCGCGGTTTGGGTCTTCCCTCCCAGGAGGGGCAATGCTGATGACCTTGGCCTCGAAGAAGAACTGACCTTCTCTCGCAAAGACATTGGCTCTTGTGGTGTAGCTGCCGTACTCTCCGCTCTTTCCCAGCATATCCCTCGTGAATACATTCTTCAGGTTCTCGACGCCGCATTGAGGATGGTTCTCGTCGCTGAGGCGGGCGTAGTGTGGGGGAGCCTCATCGGTATGGAAGTAGAATGTTTTCGGGTCTCGTTTCGCGCGGATGTAGTACCGCTTCTCCTTGCTCTCGACGCTGCATTGTCCACATATCAGCTATAGTTCCTGTTTGACTGAAAGCTGGTCGCATACTGTGTGCCTAGTGTGCAGAAATCAATCTTGTCGCCATTCGGAGAGACCTTGGTGTGATCCAAGAACTTGGGAATCTCCTTTTGATCCTGCAGGAACTTGGTATCGTTGGGTGCAATGTACGTGGGAAGAACGACTGGCCTCTCGTCTTCAATCTTGTCAATCTTGCCAGAGACTTGCTCCTTGACCTTTTCGCTCGGCTTTTTCTCGCGGTGCCCGCGACCGGAAGACTCGTCCATGGCAGGCTCTGGATCCGGGGACGTTAGCGCAGGTTTGGGCTCGGTCTTCGACTGGAGCCTCTAGCTACGACGAGTAGAGGGGATCTTGAAGGAGATTCTATTGCGCGTACTGCCGTCCATTGTCGCGTCTGCGTAGAGAAGAGTTGCCTGTGCTCCACCGTAGCGGCTAAACTTCGGCCCTACTCAGTTCATTTGAAGCAGGAGATTTTGAGATTTATTTCACTTTGATCTTCAAGCTACTGCCACTGGCACGTCCTTTTATTCACACTGTATGCTGCCAGCCAATATTGTCAGCGTTGTTTCATTGTTCTAATCTTCATTCTCTACAACTCATTGTACTTTCCTCGCCATGCCGGGGAACATATGCCCACAGGTAAACTGCGCGTTTTCAACCTCATCTAGGGCACATCTCCTGGAACGTTCCCCCCTTCTGCCCATGTTGTTTCCTCATCTGTAGTATCTCCAGTGAGGATGTTTCTCCATCAACCCATCCTCGTCAAAGTTGATCACAAGATTTGTCGGAGGTGGTCCAGATAACGCGTCTCTCCTCTTATTCTCGCGCACATTGATGAACGTCATGATCGCGGAACCTGTACCTGTGAAGCATGTGCATGCGAACAGGACCCAGAAGCCCATCTTATACTCTGGAGCATCTTTCGCTGGGAAAAGATAGCCGGTTGCGACACCCATGGTCGATCCAAAAGCTTGGAACAACCCTGTTGCAATTCCTTTCTTGATGTCTCCGCAGCAGTTGCTTGTGATGTTGCCGACTGACAGCGTCACCCCGGAAAGGATCCCGGTAAGGACCAAGAAGGTGGCCCCATAACGGGCGTGGTTGTTGTCCTTGGGAAGGAGGGCAAGCATCAGGTCGCCGGTTGCCGCAACGATCGAGTTGATGACTAGCAAGCCAGAGCATGACTTGAAGCGGTCGGAGAGATAACCGACCACAAATACCATCACAAAGGCAACACAGTATGGTGGTGCGACCATCAATTGAGCCTTGACCTTGTCGAATCCCATCGTGTTCACTATGATTGGCGTGAACGTTGCAATGGTGTATGTGGATATGACCTGACACATGTAAATGGCGATGTTCATCCACATCCGCCAGTCCGTGAGCTGCTTGAGGACGGTGGACCACAGGATCTTGCCATGTGTGCGATTGCCATCACGCATCATGCGCCAGTCGGCCACATCGCGCTCACGGGGCGTAAGCCATTTGGTATTGTGTGGTCGGTCGGGAAGGACCCATATGCAGACGATTCCAAAGGCAATGGTGAGCAGACCTTCAAGAATAAAGAGCACCTGCCAGTTCTCAATGTTGGGGTTCTTGATGTGTGCGACGCCGTACGCGATCCAGCCTCCAAAAGCGCCGGCGATGGGAGTCGCAGACAGATAAACACAGATACGTTTCCCCCACTCATCTCGAGGGTACATCTAACCGCTACCATCAGTATTGACTTTGCTAAAATGAGGGTTCAACGACATACCACTGTGGTCAAGTAAGGAGCACCTGAAATGAAGGCCGCTTCGAAGACACCAAGGAAGAATCTAATCGCAAACATGCCTGCTGGTCCGCCTGCAACTGCTTGGAGGGTGGCCACGATGCCCCAGATGATCTGCGACACCGTCAAAATCTGTCACGTCGCAAATGGCCACTGGGCTATGACCTACCATCGCACCTGCAAGGTACAGACTCGGACGAATATATCTCATTCCGATGTTAGTGAATAGGTCGGCCACGCATGTTCCAACGAAAAACATGCTAACTGCAAGACTAAATTGAGGTCCGGAGATGTTGAGGTCGGTCTTGATGTCCATCAACGCAGCGTTCCCTGATTCGGCGACTTAGCATTTCGGTCTTCCAGTCGAAGTTGGACAGACTTACCGAGGGCGCCTCTGTCTAGCCAAGTGAAGATGTACAAGACCAACAGAAATGGTGGCAGGCGAAGGTCAATCTTCCTCCTCACACGCCGCACTTCTTCTGGTGTCACTGGGGGATCGAGGTTGTTCAATCTGTCGACTAGCTGTTCATGCTCTGCCACTTTCTCCACATGGACGCCCTCGGCATGAATGGTCACCCCTTTCGACATAGTAATGGGCTCCGGAAGGGTTGCCACGCCAGCCATCGTGGATTGTGATATTGTAAAGCTTGAGAAGGTATGGAGTGTGGGAGGAGAAATGGACGCGCTCTTCAATTCAAAGCAGAGGGCGGTGAGTTAAAAGAATGAGCTCACGCTGGAGCAATGCCGATCTTTTCGTGGCTTGCAACGATATTTCAACTCCCTTCCATTCTGCCAACCCTTCGCAGCATCGGCGTAGATACCGTCGGCTCCTTGGGTACTTCTGCCGCTCGCCAAGGTGGTGGCTTTTTGTCATGAGGTTTCGCCATGACAAGTTAGATGGCTGACATATCCTTACGGCCAGTGAGGAAACGGTGGGCTGCATCAGGCAAGACCCGAACCATGCCAGTGGTCCTTGACTAGGGAGACGAGATGTCTATCATTCTCCGCATGGGGGAGTGGACATCAAGCTCTCCGCACGCCCAGAACGTGGCAAGACGATGAAGGAGCCGGTGGATGTGATTTCTGGGGTACGTGGCGGAAAACATCTTCTCAAGGTGCCAAAAAGATCATCCAGCCCAGACGCCGATCCGAATTGGTCTCAGGCTCGATCGTCGGTGCTCACACCAAAAAGCTCCAAGCTGCAAGCTGCAACTTCCTCCCATCCTCCCTGTGAGCCTTCAGCGGGCGAGAGACAACAAGTAGCCATGACGCTTCATATGCCACACGTCGGGATCTCTGAGAACAACAATGTCAATCCTATCGTGAGAAACAAGCACCGCGAAGCAAGGATGGCACACCCGTGCCGTGCTATCCATACGAAGTGCAGTAGCTCGGCTTGTTTTCGTATGTTGCGCACCCCAAGCATTTGAAGCCCTCGCTCGGCCTTGGGGATCCCGGGACATTGAAGACCGAGCCGTCATTTCGTCTCTCATCTGGCACCGCTTCAATGCTGCTTGGCCAGGTCTGATAGCTCTTTCTCATAGCGAGATCAAAACGCCGGAGACCACCCCGCAAATTCTGAGTCCTGTTCACCCTGTCCACCTCTCCACAGCCATGGGGGCGCTGCCCCTTTTCCCACCTAGCCTCGGTTACCGCCTACCCCGCGGGGGAATATCGAAGGTCGTCCAAACTTGGCTTCCTGTGGATTCTTAACAACAGTTCGTCGAGCTATATACGACAAACCATAGAAGGGCCCAATGTCTTATCGGCAAGCCAGAAGAACGTGCTGAGAGACTGTGGCGGGAAAATCCGCCATCATCTGCCACCCAACGCCGCTTATCTTGCTGAGATCGGGGTCTTCGCCCGCGGGGGCGGCATTAAATGATCGTACATCTTCCGCTAAGTCGTCCTGAGTTGCCAAAAGGGACACGCTCACCTCGGGTGATGTCGAACCTTGGTTCATGACGGTCCTTACGCAACACATCAGAAATTGAAAGGTTACAAATATTTGTACCATCACGTCTGAGAACCTGCTTGCATATTCAGCCGGGAGTCTGAGCTTCGGTTTTGCGAAAGTCGTCTGGCCGCCGCCCGCTATACACCATGCCTCACGCCACAAATACCGAGTATCACCACATTCAGCTCAAGAAGCTTGCGCCGACCTTCGCTGCCGAGGTCACCGGCGTCGATTTCTCCAAGCCAGTTGAGAAGGAAGTCTTTGATGAGGTACACCGGGCAATTGTGGATGTAAGTAAGGTGTCACTCGCACTCTTTCCTCGTCCTCGATCTCATACTGCCAGAGCTAACATAATTTCGGCAGTACGGGGTGCTAGTCTTCCGCAATGCGGGTCTCGACGACGCCCACCATGTTGCCTTTGCGGCCTTATTCGGCGAGCTAGACGATGTCAAGCCGTACCTGGTATTAGGCCGCAAGAACAGATTTCCTTTCGACGAACTGTTCGACGTGTCCAACCAGGAAGATGACGGCTCGCTTGTCAAGCTCGGCACCAAAAGGCACCACATGGGATTGGTAAGCTTAGCAATCCGAGGTTGCGCTGTGAAACGCAAGGGAAGCTCACTGGGAGAATAGGGCAACTCGATATTCCACGTTGATTCGAGTTTCAACCCGCGGCGGGCAGGCTACAGTCTCCTGCGCGCCCACCAACTCCCACCGAGGGGCAACGGCGGCAACACGGACTTTGCAGACACTAGAACAGCCTTTGACGAATTACCCGAAGACCTGAGGACAGACCTCCTCGAGAACGAATACATTGGCGCCCACAGCTTGATGCATTCCAGGAAGAAAGCCGCGCCCAAAGACAGCGAATGGCTCCGAGACATCGATCCAGAAAAATTCCCTTTCGGGCGTCACGACGTCGTCCAGACCCATTGGCCCAGCGGCCGCACGAACCTCTACATCGCCAACCACATGCACCACTTGGAGTACAAGAAGCCCAAATCTCCAGACTTCGTTCCTACGAAAGAGCAGCCATACGAGCGTGTGCCGGAGCCACAGGGCACGGAACTCATTGAGCGATTGCTCGCGCATGCTTCGCAGCCAAAGTATGTCCTCAGCGTGGAGTGGGAGAATGAAGGAGATCTCGTCGTTTGGGACAATACCTGTGTCATGCACAAGGCCGGTGAGGGCACTTTTATGGAGAAATATGCCCGCGACATGAGAAGATGTACAGTTCACGACGGGAGTATCGATGCTTGGGGTCATAATGAGAGGACGACGAAGAGGATGGGGCTGCCGTGAGCGCGAGCTCCAGTACCAGCATCAGCATGCAAAGTAGTGTTATGCTTTGAAGACCCAGAAGGATCAATGATAGCTTAGGCAGTTTCTGAGCACAATTGACGGCTACGCCGTGTATGCACTACATCTATAGCCATATAGAGAGGTCTCGGTCTCGATTCATCAGAATGCCTGATGGGCTTACAGGCGTACATGTACCCCTGTTCCCTCCACTCGGCACCAGATCAATACCCGAAGTTGCATGCGACGTCGGGGCCGAAGTCAAAGTCGAAGTCGGAGTCAAACCGGCGCAACTCCGTTCACAGTACACATCGACTGCCTTCTCTGTACGCCTGCCAACATTTAGAACCTGGAGCTTAACAAAGCGAAGCAGTCAACTAGTTATGCTATATCGAGTGAGCTGAGACAAGAGTCTTTGGCGTCTCTTCTGTAATAGACACCCTGCAACGCGGCAGCACCCCAATACACACGAAGTACTGTACCTGGTTCGCCGCCGTCACTCACCACCTAGGGTGCTTCTGGTGCGGCGACAATGTCTTTGCTGCTGGAGGCGTCGTCCTGCCTGAAGGAGGCCAGGCTTTGGGGAACGCTACGTCAAGGCGCCATAGCTCCAGCCCCAGCCGCAGCATCTAGACGGCGCAGAGTTGTCTCATGGGGGACGTATGTGATCTCGACACAGGAGAGGCAGAAGCGGCCGTTCAGCTTCAGTTCAAGGAGGGAACGAGAGCGTGTCGACACGGGCACTTTTGGTCAAGGTTCTTCAAAAGTCTACAAGAGCGCCGACGACGCGATTGCCGATCTCCAGGACGGGAGTGTCATTTTGTCAGCTGGGTTCGGGCTCTCCGGCGTGGCGGGTATGTGTTTCTTGATCTTACATGCCTGCATCTGGATCTGGATCGGGATCGGGATTGGGATTGGGATTCTCGTTTCTAGTTCTACTTTTCTGAACATACTCCCCTCAGCCCTCCACTTGAGGTAGTACTCAACGATCTGACCAACATCACAACGCACAGAAACCCTCATCGACGCCATTCGCCGCAAAGGCACGCGCAACCTGACGGTCGTATCCAACAACGCCGGCGCCGGCGAGTACGGGCTCGCCAAACTCAGCCCGACCGGCCAAGTCTCACGCTGGATCGTCTCCTTCATCGGCAACAACAAGCCCCTCGGCAAACAGTACCACGAGGGCAAAGTCGCGGTGGAGCTGTGCCCGCAGGGGACCATAGCCGAGCGCCTGCGCGCCGCGGGGGCCGGCATCCCGGCCTTCTTCACGGCCACGGGGGCGCGCACGCTGATCGAGACGGGCGGCATCCCCCACCGCCTAGGGCCCCGCGATGCAGCGACGGGCAAACACGCGATCGCGGAGCCGGGCCGCCCGCGCGAGACCCGCATCTTCGACGGGCGCACGTACCTGCTCGAAACGGCGCTGAGGGGCGACGTGGCGATCGTGCGCGCCTGGAAGGCCGACACGGCGGGCAACTGCATCTTCCGGTCGACGACCAAGACGTACGGCGTGCTGATGCCCAAGGCCGCGCGCCTGGCCATCGTCGAGGCCGAGCACGTCGTGCCCGTGGGCAGTCTGCATCCCGACCACATCGACCTGCCGGGCATTTATATCGATCGCATCTGCCCGGCCACGTCGGCCAAGCATATCGAGAAGATTGTGTTGGCACAGCCGCCCACCAGCACCGACGCCGACAGTACGAGTTCGAGTACTCGGACGCAGAGCGCCGCCGGTGCCGACGAGGAAGCACGCAAACGCACGCGCATCGCGCGCCGCGCGGCCCGCGAACTGCGAGACGGCGCCTACGTCAATCTCGGCGTCGGGATCCCGACGCTGGCGCCCTCTTTCCTCGCCCCGTCCACAAAGGTGTGGCTGCAGTCGGAGAACGGGATCGTGGGAATGGGCCCGTATCCTCGCACCGTCGAGGAGGCCGACCCGGACACCATCAACGCGGGCAAGGAGGCCGTCACGCTCGTTCCGGGCGCCAGCACGTTCGACAGCGCCGAGTCCTTCGCCATGATCCGCGGCGGGCACGTCGACGTGTCCCTCCTGGGCGCCTTGCAGGTGAGTGCCTCGGGCGACCTGGCCAACTATATCATCCCCGGAAAGGCGTTCAACGGCATGGGCGGCGCCATGGATCTCGTGTCCAACCCGGACAAGACCAAGATCATCGTCTGCACGTACCATGCTGACAGGGACGGGAGGAGCAAGATCGTAGACGAGTGTGAGTTGCCGTTGACGGGGAAGGGCGTGGTCAGTCTGATCATTACCGAGCTGGCCGTCTTTGAGGTCGACAGGGTCGGTGGGACCGGGTTGGTGCTGAAGGAGGTGGCTGAGGGGGTGAGCGTTGAGGAGGTGAGGAAGAGGACGAGCGCGAGGTTCACTGTTGCTGAGGAGGTCGGGACCTTTTGAACGGGACGGGACGAGATGAGGAAAGTATACTAGATTAGACGAGGCAAGGCGAGGCGGAGAGGAAGTGGTCGAACTACAATTATGCCACGGTGATAGACATCCGTGCAAATAGACCGACTGGATAGATCTGGAGGCCTCACATCAGGAAATATATCGTACGTCACATATCATATATCGTATTGTTTATCGAAGATGCAGCAGCAGCTTGAGGCATGGTCTTAGCGTCGCTCCTTGAATTCGAGAGCAGGACAGCAAGCAGCCCACCCCGAAGCTGGAACTCCTTGTTTTCGACCATTGTCTTCAGCCTAGACTATGCACCTCAAAGAGCATCGATCCTCCCCAACAGCCACTGCATGTGCCTGTACGAGCTCCTGGGCTGGAACTGAGGCTGCATGTGCCCACTGAGATAAGTCTCCGCCCACATCAGCCCGCGCTCGAAATGTTGAATGCCCATGATTCCTTGGGGCGAGTCTATTGCGCCAAACCCGCTGTCAATGAAGACTTCTTGATACTGGATGTCCGGGATTTTGATGGAGATGGTTGTGTTGGGCGCGCTCTGGAAACCCTGCATCCCGTTCCACGTCATATTCTGGATTGCGAGCATTGTGCCGTTGCCGAGGACGTCGAGGTCGAACGCGCCATTGGATCTGTATGAGCGGTTAGCTTGACTGGGTCTGTGTGTCACGGCGACAATAGGGTGAAAAACAACACGTACACCAAGACACGGTTCGTCGCCTCGATGACTCTTGGCAAGACGGCTTGGATGGGGTCGAGACTCAAATCGCCCAAGTCCTCCGGGCCGCCCTCGCCCACGAATACTGGGCCCGTGCACAGCGCCCAGTCACTGTCGACGGGGACGTGCAGGGCCTTCTTCACATCGGTGCGGTTAAAGTAAGGTGGAAGGCCTGGGTACGAGTAAATCAAATCACTCGGAAATCCGAGAGGATCGGACAGGAGAGGACATTGCAGGTTCGGTTCGTAGACATTGAAGCATGGATTGACGCTATACGCCGTGTCGTACACCAGGTCCCAAAGATCGCAATCCGGATCTTCTGTCGCATTGAAGAAGAGAGGCGGCTGCGTGCCGTTGGGTGGGAAGTGCATGAAGTCTTGACGGTATTGCGCATATCCGCACTTCTGGTCTTGGTCGGCGAGATTCGCAAGGAAAGAGTCGTTGAAGCCCATTATGTTGTTATACTGTTCGATCCACGGATAGACTTGGATGGCGTTGAGATAGTCGTAGGAGCCAATACAGGGGTCGTAAACGAGAGCGCCTGGGATGGTGGATTAATTCATGTTTGAGGATCGCTTCTTGATTCTAAGACGCCAAGTACCTGAGAGGTTGAAATGTGTGGTGTCATTCTGGTCAAGCATTGCATTTGCCACGTATGGCACATATCGGCCTATCGAGCCCTTATTACTACTGGTGCACTCTGGTCGGAAGTCCTTGCACGTACCTGCATAGCTTTCTCCGGTCACGTAAATCTTGTGGTCGCTGATATTGAAAATGGTCTAGGAGCTTGAGTTAAGATGGGCCTTCTCCAAGTCATTATCTCTTGGTCCTACCTGGAAGTTGCGGAAGAACTCAATGAACTCGGCAGCGGGGTCTTCCTCGTTCGTGGCCGTCGGTTCACCTCGAGAGAAACCTACGCCGATGGGATACTCGACCCAAAGCATATTGGTCAAGTTGACCCACGAATAGGGATTGATACCAGGCGAATACTGGCCCCAGGACCATTGGATTCGGCCATTCTCCTGGAGGAAGCCTTCGAGAGAGCTGCAGCCTGGGATTTAATGAGCTTGACAGCTTAGGCTTCGCAAAATAAATGCAGCTGCTTACCTGGCCCGCCATTGAACCAAATGGTGATCTCATCGACTGGTGGTCCGACACGAGGTTGGAAAATAAAGAACATGCCACGGGAATCATCCGACATGTTGAGGGGAATGACACCAGAGTACATCTCTGTCATGAAGCTGCTCGGCACTTCCGGTAGTGCATCAACGTAGTACTCTAGTTTGGAGTGTGAGCACGTCGGGTATCAATTGGCTGGTAGAGAGCGTGACCAAACTCACTTTTGGTAGAGTTGGTATAGTACAGTCGATCGTTTGGCGGAGTATTTCGAGCCATCAATGCTCTTGCTTCCATGTCCCTGATCGCCCCCGGGGTAAATCCACGATTGTGAGCAACATCTCGGCGGTGTGCAGATGTAGCCGCCAGCAAGAAGTTCACCACAAGGAGAAGTCTATGCCAATTGGTGACAGCCATCTTGTTCCTTGGGTCTCGGTGGGCCAGGATAGTGGTTGAAGTTGGACTAAAGGTGCAGCTACCGCATAGATATAAGTTCTAGCGAGGACAATATGACGTTGCACCAGGAACAGGGTTCGGGAAAAGCAACTTAGTTGAGCATGGGACCTTCTATCGATCTCGCTTCGAAGCTCTCAGACTGACTGGATCGGGCTGTAGCTCGCCTGGTCACCTTCGAGATATGCTTCCTGTGGGATGATGAGAAACCCGCACATCAGAGCCATTGGCCGATCAAGCATGACGTCCCGCGTGGTATGACCGAGTGGCCCATTAGCACTCAACTTCGGATCTAGAATGGCATCGACATGGGTCCACAGGCGGAGGTTCCGGGTGAGCGCCCACATGAGCTCGTCCATCAAGGAGGCCGAGGATGGTCGACAATTGGTTGACATATTGCTTGGGTGACACCTGACATCTGGAGCTTCGACAGAGCTTCAAGAGCTTGATCGGCAGAAGCATCGAAAAAGGCAAAGTAGGAGGAGGCCTGATCGGAGATGGCCTAGGCAGACATCGGGTCTGGTAGCTGGACAGCGTAGCACCCTATTCCTGAGCAGCGTTGTGGTTGAAGTTAATCATACTTGCAAGGATCATTTAGCTTTACCTTGGGTAGCACTTGATGCTGAATCATGCGGGGGTGAGTAACTCGACCGTCAGGAACAGGAATGGGCCTCTCAAAGATAAGAAACTGACTGTTGCGGTTGGCTGCGGACGTCATAGCAGCGTCCAAGAAACTCTCACGAAGCTCGACAAACCTGAGGACTTCTAGAGCCTCACATCTCAGAGCTGGATCACGACGTGGTGCGAAGACGCCACATTCCCCGGGTCGGCAAGAGGCGAAAAGCCTCACATCCCATCCGATAAAGGAAGGATGTAGCACAGTAAGGGTGGCGGATAAGCGCTTGACGATTCTGCGTATTCGTCCTTCTCTTATCGCGCATTGCCATCACTGTGGAGTAAGCTACTAGTACTGTACAAGGAGCTGGGAAAGTCGAATATGAAAGACCAGGAAAAAGTGGCCGGGCGGTGCCGAAGCGCGGAGAGTTTGAGGCTTCTTTCTTGGCACGTTTTGTCGCACAATCAGTGCTTGGCATATTTGGTCGCAAGGCTTGCTCAGAGCCTTCCCCATTCCTCGTGCTTCGCGGCCTCCAATCAGCCACTCAATTTTTGCCCTTCGCCTCATCTATCGTCATGGAAACAGCACATTCGAGCGCAAATCCGAAGACGCGCAACAGAAATCCCGAACACTGATGGCCAAATTCAATGCAATGTGGCGCGTTCTTCATCAACCTGCTTTCCACCCACGGCGACGACGTGAAAGCCTCGGTAAACTCCTGCATAGTCCTCGCATTCAAATGCCAAAGATTGTCAAACTCGCCCATCGAATAGAGGACCTGGACTCGAACTTCCTTGGCATATGACCTCCAATACATCGGCCACTGCATATTGATGTCGTAGATCTCCTCGACCGAAGTCGGATGGTGGCACGTGCTGGCAATCCAAACTGCAGCGTCGGCTACGTTTTGGTCGTCCGCGACAGCAAGCGGCGCCGATATTTCCTTCGGAATCGACAACTGCTTCCCCTTCATACTTTCATCCTCAAACAACGGCTTCAAGGGCTCGGTCTTCGGCGCTGAACCCATAGCCGAGAGAACCAACCCGGCCAGCTTATATTGCGCTGGGTCTTTCGAGTGAATGCCTGCTGCGACGGTGCAGACCGCGCCGCCGATCGACTCGCCGTACAGCACGACGGAGGAGACGTTCAGGGAGGCAGAGTACTCTTTCCATATCGCCGGTAGGGCCAGCTCATGCACCCATCGACCATGGCGTTGGATGAAGGTCCTAGAGTCGTCTGTCTCGTCGCCCGCAAGAGGCAGAGTCCCGCCATATCCCGGTCGGTTGATAGTGACGACTGGGACGCCTAGAACTTCGCTGAAACGACGGACCGAATGTTTCGAGTCGATGTCAAAGAAGTCGCACGTACAGCCACCGCCATGCACTAGAACGAGCAGTGGGACAGAGGGGGACGAGAGTTCAAACGCAGGCTGGAGCGTGAGATAGGTCTTGCCCGTGACGAGTGACCCGTCGGCTAGTTTCAAGGACAGCTCGGCCATGAGCGTGGCCTAGATCGATGTCAGCTTCGCTTGCTTCGGGAAAGGGGCCTTGCACAGGCTGTTGCTGGGGGACAAGTTTGTTGGACGTGGCGGTCTGTATGCTTTCTAACACACGGATCGATGAGGTTGAGGGGCCCTAATTATGTATACCGAAGGCCGCAGCACGCATACTCCGATGCAGACCCGGCACACTTGGTCAGCTGTTTAGGGCCGACCTGCAATGCGCGCGTGGAGAAGCGAGAGCCAATCTACACAGTACGAGGTAGGACAAGATCGAGCTCTGACAACGTGATGAATTACTGGGTACAGCGTTGTTCGTGGGCCCCATGCTTAGGCCAAGACTGTCACAACAAGAACGGTCGAGTCTATTGATTTTACGGCCTGCATCTGCGGGGCAAGGTCGGGGTGCCAAGGGCGAGTTCAAGAAATCCTCAGAACTCGGGAATGTCCAATTCGCCGACCGTTGGTGCCTCACTTTGACAATCAGACAGCAGACGTAGCGAGTGGCAGTGACAAGTTGTGGGAATGGTGGACATGCCGAAAGTCTGAATTCCGTCCCGCTGCACAACTTTGCGGGCCGCTACAAACTGGCGTGGTAGCTTTGCGGGACTTTGCATGCGGGGTGCGGGATTACCTTGTGATAGTTGAGGGCCAAATTTGGCGGCAGGCGAGTTGGGAAGTCTCCAGTCGTCCCTGAGATTAAGGAGAGGATGTGCAAGCTGGCATGAAATACACATCGCACGAGGATAGAAGGGACCGCGAGCGATGAAGTGCTCTGCTGTGGGCCATAAACAGCCTGACAATATCGCTCAATTGCGGTTTCGTTGAACATCCTGTATACCGTTCGCCGGCATTTGCATATCTATCTATATTCATGGTCTGCCACATGTGACATGCATCAATTAGTGTATCCCGCAACTTTCAAGAATGGCGAATAGCAGTCGTTGACTCTAGAGCTCTTCCCACTCGTGTCATCCAACACCGAGCCATATCAACATCAATCTTCGTGCGAGCAATTGCTACGCAGCTCGATTTTCAGGGGTCGGAAAGAGATATGCGCCGACCGCAATGATGAAATAGCAAGCGAAGAGCAAGCTTCCCTCCAAGAAATTGGATTTGCCGTACACAATGAGGACGTTCACAAGGAATGTCGTTGCGAAGAGCGCCACGGTCCCGAAAAGGTCAAAGTACATGGTCATGTCTCGTTGCAGAATCCATCCAGCAATAACGATGAGCGGAGTGACAAGGAGAGAGATCTGGACCGAGGACCCGACGGAGACACCAATCGCTAGGTCGAAGTTGCCGTTGGCTGCAACATAGGTGGCGGTGAAGAGCTCAGCACAATTGCCCGCTATGGGAAGGATGATCAACCCGATGAAAGTCTGAGGAAACGGCCCTGACTCGACCATATCGTCAAGGGTGTCCACCATGAATTCGGCGCAGACAGCCACAAGGAGGGAAGAAATGACAAGAAGCAAGCTTGATGCTACACGCCCGATCTTGGGGGGGGATTCGGTCGGCGCGTAGACGTCACAAAGGTTCTCAGTACTGGACCTCGAGCTGCCCACCAGCAGGCGAGGGAGACTGGTGCTGGAGCCCGAGAACGATAAGTGATGCCGGCTACGCTGCTCTCCCGGGGCGGTATGTCGATGTCTTGATTGAAGCGATTCAGATCGCCGTCTGCCAGGGGGATACCGATAGATCGAGTTTCTGGATTCCCGATTCTTATCAGGTTGGAGTGGCGGCTCGAGATCCTCGCCGGAAGTTGAGGATTCAAAGACGAAGCGGTCGTGCGGCTCTCCAGCGTCGACGTGTGACTCCTCTGAGCCGCCGAGGGCTGACATCTCTAGACTATCTCTGCGGCTGCGATTTTTCGTAGGGTGACTTTGACCGGCTTCCTCATCCTGGAACCTGATTGAACGAGGGAGGTGTAGTGTACCGGAGGACCTGGCGTCCTGATTTGGTCCGGTCGCAGTAGATAATTCGTCGAAGTTCATCACATCAATGGATGGTTGGTTCTGAGGAATCTTTCTAATCTGGAGGAAGATATAGAGCAGATATACCACCAAAAGCGTCAGGGACGATACCCGACTCAAGGTTAGCACGGCTGCGGAGGCGGTCTTCGCATCCTGAAACGAATGGTAGAAGGCGTTCTGCAAAGCGATTAGTCGACAACGGTGCCGTATGCCAGCAATACCTTACTGGGATGAGCAAGCTTAAGACGGAGAAGCTTAGAAGACAAGCCAGTGTTTGCGCGTCCTCCTTGTTCTGAGCGAGCTGATGATGACGGAGACTTCCAGCTAGGATCGCGATGCCGAGAATGAGCAGCAAGTTGACTAAGATGGAGCCTAGTAGTGATGCCTGTACTACTTCAAGTCGATTGTGGTAGAGAGCAATCCTGTAGGCATCAGTCAGGTGCCGACAGAAAGACAACAGCAACGAGGTGCGTACAAACTTGTGAATGTTAGCAACAGCACTGGTTCGCCGGGTCGGATAACTCACAAGATCACAATCTCCACGAGGTTACCAAAAGTCACGTTGACAAGGGCGCCAACGACATCGCCTGATTCTCGAGCAATGTTCTCCGTGGCGCACGTAAGCAGGCTGGAGAGCGGAACGACAGCGATGAGATTCGCCGCAAAGACCAAGATTCGGTTCGTATGTATCAGATAGCTGGCGATGGCGAGCGGAACAATAATGAGAAGAAGGTTGAGCTT
This sequence comes from Phialophora chinensis, assembly GCA_016109575.1. Classification (NCBI taxonomy): domain Eukaryota; kingdom Fungi; phylum Ascomycota; class Eurotiomycetes; order Chaetothyriales; family Herpotrichiellaceae; genus Phialophora; species Phialophora chinensis. Next base: position 545,304 of record JADWPU010000017.1, read on the forward strand.
CGAGTAGAACAAAATGTCGCGAGTGGTGCCGAATACTTCTGCTAGATAACGCGAATACCATTTTCGTTCTGCCTTGGAAACTGCTGACTCTTCAGGCGAGCCACGAACATGACGATGGACTGCCGCTCTACTGCGTGACGAGCGCTGGAGGAGGCGAGGGATCCATTCGGCTGGTCTCGTTAGACATACATGTCGAGAACGCACAGCGTGTGGTACTTACTCAACACCCTTGAACGGGATCTGGATGTGACGGTTAACTCAGACCATAGGCAACGCGCGAGAGCAGAGAGTAATACCTAGGAACCAGGCGGCTAGCTTCTCCCGCGTCATCATCATCGCCAGCATTATCTGATTCATCTTCTCTCGATATGCTGCCGTCGATAGAGCAGTCCCCGTCTGTGGTCATTGATCGAAGGCTGCAAAGCAGACCGCCAAAGCGAGAGTGATGAGAACAGCAGCAGCGAGCGAGAGTGTAGTGAGAGTTTAGCGACCGAGGAGCCAAGAAACCAACGTTGTTCCGTCTTACCGAAGAGGCGTCCATCCCATTTCCCCTCCTCGCAGTATGCAACCAAGCGGAGATGGCTCTCGAAGGAGCCTAATTAATGGCAGCACTGCCCTGACCACTTGCTCATGCGCCATGGCATATCAGCGTTGAAGAAACCCCAACGTTCTTTCCCTAGCTGAGCTCGCGACACTCAACATGAGGCATTTTCGTTAGCCAAATGTGGCTGTTTCTTGGATCTGACTGCTCTGACGATGCCCCTACCTGAGCTTCTGTTGACTCCACTCGGGAATCCAGCGCCAGCTGCTGTGGACATGCACGCTTGCTCCAGTGTTGGGCCCTCTATTGTGTACATAGGCCCGGCCGCCTGATCTCCGCAACTGTCTTGGTTATCGAATTCGAGACCGCAGCAAGATCAGAGCCCCAACTAGCCACGACTTGATCGTACTGGCATGCGGTAGTCCAAGCGCTCATGTCCTTGGTTTGGGGAGTCCTGACACGGTATGGATGTGTATTTTCTATAGGTAATTTGATATGTACGAATCACATGCCTAAGATTGCGACTACCGCTACATTGCATCTGTTTCCACAGCCGCGGCACTCCCAATCCTCACAGTAGGCATGCATCTGTCCATTTGTCACCCGGAAAGGTCATCGCTCTCTGTAAACCTCTGATTCGGATGATTCGGAGCGGCGACGAGGCTGAAGCTGGAAGGCCGCTTCGATATTTGCAGCCCCGATAGAGATATGGAAAGTCGATGCGAGGTAGGCCGCATAGCGAAGACGGTATGCGTCCATGATCTGGTCAGTAGGACGAGTAGCCGAGGATGATGCTGGAGTGACTGATTGCAGGTTAGAATTCCGTTCTTCTGTGGCACACGGATGTCATTAACCTGTGACCTTGGAGACATTCGTCCCTGATTTGGCGGTCGAGGGCTCCCATATTGTTCTAGGCGCAATAGCACCTGCCGGCCCGGAAATGGTCGACCTCATGTTGCTTGGACGAAATTGCAGGGCGCCCGCTGCTCCGCTATCAAGCAGAATTGAGAGAAGAAGAAGAATGGTCCTGCAGCGAGGTAGGTTGTATCCTTCTCCAGACTTATCTATGTCACGCCAGGAGCCACGTCCCAGTTTTCCAGGAAAACAAAACGTACAAAAATGCCACTACAAAGAACGTGATTGGGGAAAGGATGTATGCGAGGAAAACACAGAGGATCAGAGGCATTCGCAAAACTGTACCTTCGATCCTTCGTCCAAGGAGGTTGCGGCATGTGATGAGCGTTACTTCCCTTCCAGCATGTTTTACACGGGCGAATCTGACATCTGGGAGTGTTTGATCTCCTATTCCCTCGCTAGCAATCAGAGCGACATTTGTATGAGTCATTTAAAATGTGTATGATCTCAGAGTAGGTCGCGAGAAGCCCCAGCCGGATTTCTCAAGATCCACAGCCCCAGCAACCGCTTTCATGTCCGCATTCAAGCATAGCCTCCGCAAGCAGCTTGTGGGGTAGGCAGGACTCATGCAATGTTGATATACCCAGCCAATGAGGGAAAAAAGGGCGCTGTCCCGTCCTCCCGACACATGACCAGCATCTTTGTCAAGCTTGGCGGTGAAACGGGGATCGGCATAGGAATTTGGAACAGCAATGCAGGGCGGCAGGCCACGGCAGAACCGCAGACGAATCCAAAATGGCTCATCTTAACCCAGCCTGTATTTTGTCGTAGGCAACCGAGCCTAGGAGGAGGGTTGGCACGTGCGACACCAGGCCCGCCCGAATGTCCGGCGCAGCTAAGACCTCGATAGAACACGGAGCACGCGGCCTCAAGCAACCCCCGACGGTGCCAGCTGTCATATGTTAGTGAATGGGAAGACTTCGTGTCCATACAGTCGCGTTGGTCGGAAGGAGAGGTGATGTGCTTGGAGGGAGCTTCGCCACTTTCTGTCCCTGAATACCTCAAAGCAGCACGTACAACAGATCATGTTGGTATGCTAATGATGATTCTACTCTCATCCCGTCCCTTCTTACACTCTGCGCATTCCTTCTTCCCTTCACACACAGTTTGGAATTAGGGCCGTGTACAACGGGCAGTGATGGTGAGGACGCCCCATGCCAATGTAACTTACATATCGATCTCGGGGCAGTGCCTAGCCTGTTCAAATAGGGCTTAAAGCTGCCCTCCACTCGGAAAGCTCCACGTCGGTCCGTCCAGTCATGAAGCGAATGCTGCTCTGCAAGATTTTTCGTACGACCTCGATCTCCTCTTCGTTCCGCGGTCCGTAGATCAGAATGTACGTGTCAGCGACGTGGTATCTTTTGAACTTGAATAATGAGTTTTCCGGCTTCGACAACCGGTGCTTTTCGCCCCAACCCTTTTCAATAACGAGCCGAGCGTCCGCAGGAGATAGATATACGTGAAGCGAGTACTAAATGGCCCCGAGCCTAAATCAGCAACTAGAACAGATTTGAGATAGCCTCGGTCGCATAGGATACATCTTCCAGACGTCGTGGCTAGAGAATATGTAGAACTCACATCGGGGTGGACGTGGCCGACCTCGCCTCGAGAAATCCGTGCTGTCTCTGGCACGGTGGGGTCGTTGCTCGATAGAATATCCTCGCGCACGAAAAGGGCTGGATTGTGCTTTTCGTACAAAGAAAGACGCTCCTCCAAGGCGTCACTGTTCTGGGCGATAGCATTCTTGAACAGGTTCGTGATATACTGAGAATTCGGTTAACATCCATTTGGCCTTCATGCACCGAAAGCGAAGTGTACCTGCTTCATCTCCTCGGGTGGATTCTGTGAGAGCTGGCGGTGCGGGACAATTCCTCCCACGGAGGCACGTAAGCCCGCTCTTGTCGGAAGATCTCTGATATCCTCATCAGCACCCTCGGTGGGATAGCTTGACACCTGTTTTGCACCACGCTTGGACAAGGCGAATGGCCTAATCATTGTCATAATTGCCCACCCCTTTATGTTGTATGGGGCACCGCCAGGGCCTAAGGCCAGAAACTCATGATAATCTCGAATGCACCAGAGGAGGGCACTCAGCGCAGTGACCGCTGCGGCGGCACTGAGCACCAATTCTCGAGGTAGCAGCTTCGGTAGCTGCCTAAGGCGATCCATCGCAGTTGGCATAATTCGATGGCAGTCTTCGGACTTTGACGCACTGCGCTCCTGTGTGCCTAGATATGATGTGAAGGGCCAACTGATGCGAAGGCTTCATCTTTGTATTACGAGAATGAGTTCAGGCGTCCTGTTAAGCTGGCGACCACCAGTGACTGCCTCGGCCGGCATTTATTCGGTTCAATGTACACCACATTACCACGCTTTGATCCCAAATTTGTTTACCCATCGATTTCTCTCGAGTCTCGGCCGTACTCTGGCTACAGATCCTGGTGTCACCAACAGGCTGGCTACTGACGCTCTGTGCCATGATTAGTCGCTCGTCCGTGCCAGAGCAAAAAGATGCCTCAGCTTTGTGCCGGTCTCCCGATTGGGCTTACCATGGCCCATGCATGACGCGTTCTGAACTGGGATGTTTCTCCTCTCGGATGCGGATTGTAGGTGAATACCCATGTTTCTTCTGTAGGCAATATCTGCAAACACAACTCACAATGTACGAGAACAGGAGGGGCATAAGTCACGTTGCAGGAGCATCTCCGATTCTAATGTTCCTCCTACTCTTTAAGGCGTTCGACGTAGAAGTATTGTCACTTTGTGCGAGCCAGAGTGATCTTACACAGTATGCCCTCGAAATAAACCATTCGCAAACAATGATGGAATAGCCACATGGTCTGAGACTCACAAGGAAGATCCCGAAGCAAAGACCGAAACAGTCTGCTCCGTGAGTTTCAGTTAATTCATCTCTGCGTATAAACGCCTTTCGCTCCGGGTCTTCCCCCCACAATGTTGAAGGTATAAAGGCCAACAGCCATTCATTATGGGCATGGGTGCAGCTGAGTTGGAGAAAATGGCGGCTTAGTGATACTTTGTCAAACATGTTTCGTGCCTCTTCGCCTTTCGCGTTTTCATGCACAGGTATACGTCCATAATAAAATGAGATCAAGTTTCGAGCTAGAAGGAGGTCCTCAAGGGCATTCCGGGGCATGTTGGTTACGGTCGATCAGATCACGCAATACGCCGGAACGTGCGCTATGATGGCAATGGCTGGCCGTACATAAAGTGCGCTCAGATCAATTGACATGTGTCCCCAGGATCCAGGTTGGTAGGGACAACTTGAATATCGTGATTCCTACGATTCCACGACTGCCATGAATGAATGATATGGAATTCGGTTGTCGGTCTCCTTATCGTTGCTGTCACTCCTCAACCACGCCATATTTTTCCTCCTCTGCTACTCTGCGGCCCACGAATATCTTGGGATAACTTTGGTCGCTTGATGCCACAATGCGGTTAGACGTCAAGCGACAACTTTTTGCTCGTAGGTGGCACTGTTACCGACTTTTTATGCCCTTCGGTTAACCCTGTACAGGCTCAGAGCGAGTGAAGGGCATTGATTTCCACAGGCAAGTCTCCAATTCCAATAAGCAGCGCAATTCTAACGGACAATAGCACTGAACCATGGGTATAGTTCAATCCCACGTTTCTATGTCCTCCGCATGCTGACTCGCGGCTAAGATCCTCACGACACTGTACAACGGCCATGCGCACATCTGGTCTTACGAAACACAGTCCATCATCAAAACCTTCGAACTCACCGACGTCCCAGTCCGGGCTGGAAGGTTCATTGAAAGGAAGAACTGGATAGTCTGTGGCAGCGATGACTTCCAACTTAGAGTGGTCAACTGGAATACCAGTGAAAAGGTCAAGTCGTTTGAGGCGTAAGCGCATTCCCAACCATAGGAGATATCAAACATGGGCTTACAATGAGGGCGGCAGGCATCCAGACTACATCCGCGCAATCGTGGTACATCCAGTTCTCAGCGTTGTATTGACAGCCTCGGACGACATGACCATCCGCATGTTCGACTGGGAGAAAGACTGGCGCTGTGTGCGTGAATTTGTTGGCCACCAACACTATGTAATGGGCTTGTCAATCAACCCGAAGGACACCAACGTCTTTGCATCTGCATGTTTGGACCGCACAATCAAAATCTGGAGTATCGACAATGCCACTGCGAAGCAGACGATAGAAGCCCACGAGAAGGGTGTGAACCATATCGACTACTACCCGCACAGCGACAAGCCCTACTTGCTCAGTACTTCAGATGACAAGACAGTCAAAGTATGGGACTACACCACAAAGGCCCTCATCGCAACCCTTGAAGGTCACACCAGCAATGTCAGCTTTGCTTGCTACCACCCTGAATTACCCGTCATTATCTCCGGCTCAGAAGACGGCACCGTCAAGATATGGCATGCCAATACATATCGGTTAGAGCAGTCGCTGAGCTATGGACTGGAAAGAGCATGGTGTGTTTCATACCAGAGAGGCAAACAAGGGGTGGCTATGGGCTTCGACGATGGTGCCGTGGTTGTAAAGATGGGAAGAGAGGAGCCAGCTGTGTCCATGGACGGAACTGGCAAGCTCGTCTGGGCACGGCACAACGAGGTGGTATCTGCAATCGTGAAGGGAGGTGACGCGTCTGTTAAAGACGGCGCACCTATTGCTCTGCCGAGCAAGGAAATGGGCACCACCGAAATGTGAGTATGTTCACGGAACCAAGCACCTAAAGCTAACTTGAGCCCTAGCTATCCGACGACGCTGACACATTCGCCCAACGGCCGCTTTGTCAGTGTCTGCGGCGATGGAGAATTCATCATTGTAAGCATGCTGCCAATATCCGCTGTGGCACGCTCTTTGCTCATCAATCACAGTACACAGCCCTCGCGTGGAGAAATCAAGCCTTTGGCTCAGCACTTGACTTTGCATGGGCATCACACCAAAACCCCACAGACTACGCGATCCGAGAATCCAGCACCAGTGTCAAACTATTCAAGAAACTGAAAGAAAGCGGCTCCCTTGATGTCGGTTTCCAAGCAGAGGGACTCGCTGGCGGTATCTTGCTTGGCGTCAAAGGCCAGGGAGGCATCGGCATGTTTGATTGGGAAACAGGAACCTTGGTCCGACGAATCGAAGTAGAGCCGAGAGAAGTATACAGCCCCAGACTCTCACTACTTCGGTAAGCTATACTGACTTCACGCACAGGTCTACTGGTCCGAATCCGGCGAACTCGTGGCTCTCGCCTGCGCCGACACAACCTACGTCCTCCGCTTCGATCGCGAGGCCTACCTCGATGGCCTGAACTCAGGCCAAGTAGACGAAGATGGCGTTGAAGCAGCCTTTTCCGTTGTCACCGATCTCCAGGAATCCGTCAAATCAGGCGAATGGGTTGGCGATGCATTCCTCTTCACTACCACCACTCGTCTGAGCTACTTGCTAGGCGAGCAAGTTGTGCACATTGCACAGTTCGACCAGCCCATGTATCTATTACGGTATCTTCAGAGGGACGAGAAAGTTTACCTCTGCGACAAGGACGTCGGCGTGGTATCCTACCGTCTCTCAACAGCGCTTTTATCCTACCAAACGCTCGTTCTGCGAGGCGACCTCGACTCCGCACAAGATCTCCTACCTGAAATCCCCGCCGATCAAATGAACAAGATCGCGCGATTCCTCGAAGCCCAAGGGCACAAAGATCTCGCTCTTGAGGTTGCAACAGATCCGGAACATCGATTTGAACTCGCGCTGGGGTTGAATAACCTGCAAGTCGCTCTGAGTATTGCGCGGGAGTCAGACTCGCAAGCGAGATGGGCGAGTGTGGCTGATAAGGCGCTGGAGGCGTGGGATGTTAAGCTTGCGGAGGAGTGTTTCCTGCATGCTAAAGACCTTGGTTCTTTGCTTCTGCTGTACTCCAGCGGCGGCAACAAGGACGGACTCTTACGCCTCGCGACACAGGCCGAAGAAAGCGGTGCGAATAACGTTGCATTTGCGGCGTTGTGGAGCACAGGCGATGTTTCGAGGTGTGTGGATCTTCTGAAGCGAACCGGACGCATCAGTGAAGCCGTGCTGTTCAGTCAGACGTATCAGCCCTCGCTCACCCAGAATCTGGCGATGGAGTGGAAGGAAGGGCTGGAAAAGCAGGGAAAGGGCAAGGTCGCGCGATTGCTCGCTGTCCCAGGACAGGAAGGGGACGAAGAACTATTCCCTGAGTGGGACGAATATCTTCGGTTGGAGGAGGAGAGGGCGACTGCAGTTTCGGCGGAGGCGAAAGGCGATTTGGTCAATGTCAATGGAGATGGCGACGAGGGTGGTGAGACAATCGAGGCGGAGACGAACGGTGCTACTGCGAAGGAGGATGAAGATGAGGCCGAGGCTGCTGCGTAGATCGGACTCGTGTGTGGGAAATATTCACGCGCTCACCGAGTCAGGGGACAAAATGGCGGAAGTCAAAAGCCTCAGACACACAGCCCGGGTGTACATCACGCAGGAAGGAAAGCGAATCAGTCGAATTCACGTGCATCCCAGGCTTATGATTAATTTCCCGCCGGACTTCTAAGGTCGTCGGCCAAGACCATGGTCCTTGCTTATACAGTATGTGCGTGGTTGTCTTGGATCGACTCTGCTCTCTGTGTCGAAGTCTGTGTCGGCGCTCAAAATGCCTCGTTTCCAGCCTCCCGCATCTACCTAAGTTCATCCACTTTATGTACAAACTGCCTCTTCCCGGGTTGGAGTTGCTGTTGTCCTGTCCTGTCTCGTCCTTCTTTTATAGTGGTGTCTTGGAGTGCGCCGGGCTGGGCAGGGGAGAATAAATGGCGATGGCTCCTCTGTCTGTCACTCTGCTCCCAATTCACGATACAGGGGAGCAGCACCGTTGTTGCGGCTTTTGATTCTTCCTTCCTGGCCCTGCGGCATTTTTCCTGGGGACTATGGCATGCGAATCTCAACGTCGTGGAGTAAGTAGCTTACTGTGTTTCACCACCACCGATGACAGGTTCGGACACTCAGTTAGAGGCGCATGATGCAAACAACCATATGGCCTGGGGTATCTTATCACGGCCGTCTGCCTTTCACCCCGTCTTGACGTTCCCCTTCACCCCCGTGACATGCATGACTTGATGCCAGTGCTCGACGCGTCCCTCCAACGAGCGTGGCACAATGAAGTACAATTTCTGGGGGTCATCGAGTCCTTGGAATTCGTAGTTTCCGAGCTCGCGGATTTGGAAGTTCTGGGTCGTCACGTTCCTTTGACCGGCTTTGGAACGGAGAATGCTAAGGTCGGGAGAAGGTGACTGTTGTGCTGTGGTGCTTGTGTTTGTGTTTGTGTTTGTGTTTGTGTTTGTGGTCGCCTCTGAGGAGGGAGGCTGAGTCTGGGTCTGATTTTGAGATGTCTGCGAAGGATCCTTGTCGCCGCGCTCTGTCCTTTGCATTTCGCTCTGGAGTTGCACGAGGAAGTCTTCGGACACTACGATTTGTCCTCCCTCTGTGACTTGGACGAACCGGGCGGCGCGATTGACGACCGGTCCCAGGTAGTCCATCCTTTGGATGACTTCGTTCCATTTACTGACGGGTTCGCCCCAGTGGGCGCTCATTCGGAGCTGCAAGCCGCGGAACAGGACGTGGCCCTCCTCATCCGTCGTTTCCTGTCCGGGCCCAAGTTTCAGGAGCGCCTTGGGCCATGCTTCGTCCAGCAGCTTTTCCTGGACGTCCAGACAGAACTGGACCGCCGAGGTCGCGGTGGGGAACGCGATCATGAAGCCATCTCCGTTTTGCTTCACTTCATACCCGTTGTTGGAGAGCGTGAGGGAGCGCACTGTGTCGTCGTGGAGTTTCATTGCTGCGATCATGGCGTCGGTGTCCTTTTCCCAGATGTTGGTGGATTTCACGATGTCGGTAAAAACGATCCCGATGGGGCCCAGAGGCGGTGGTATGGCTCTGGCGGGAAGGTCGTTAGTAACCATCGCGGCTGCTGTGGTGGTAGGAACTTTCTTGGGCAAGACACTGTCGGTGCCAATGGGGTTACGCTTGGGCTGATATGGTCGGCTTGTCGACGACAGATTGCGTCGCGAATGATGGGTGTTAGCGACCCGAGTGGCAAGGTTGGACCACCCCGTTGAGATGGTCAGCAGGATGCCATGTTGCTGGCGAACTGACATCGAAGCGAGAATTGCTCGGGCGCTTCTCAGTTCTCGGAGCCCAGGTTTAGGCATCCGGCCTGCAAATGCAGGTAGGCGATCGATCTGCGGGAGAATCTTCCTGTATGCGCCTTGCCCGAAAGCTGTGCGAGCCGTCTTTCACGAGTCAGAGAGCTCCCTGTGCCGCGTGGTTGACATGAGCCTGTCTGAACTTTGAAATGCCACTACGGATTCTCCCTGTGGATTGCGTAGGTGTCCTCGTGGTCGAGATGCACAGGTTTTGTACCGCCCTTCCTTGGAGCTCAGTAGTTACGACTGTGGCGCTGACATGCAGGCCCCTTATTCGCCCATCTCAGATCTTGGTTGATTGGAGACGCCGAGTCGCACGCTGATCTTCGCTTCGAGGCCGAGGGTCTGATTGGATGGAGAATTACATGCTTCCCGCCGAGTACGGAGTACTTTTGTTTGGGCTTCGCGACTTTGGTTGCGGGCGGAGAAGATATCATGCAGAGAGTCATTCAGCTATAAGTGCAACAAGAGGATAGGAGCGTGTCACATTGTAGGATATTAGCCCGTTCACGTCAATGACACGTACGTCTTTTTAAGAGCTGCCCCTGTGAAAAGAGGCCTCCCTGACATAGTTTCTGGCTTTCGCGTCCGGCAGCCTTTTCGACCTATTTACTGCCTCACTCACCGCACTGCCAAGCAAGCAACATTCACTTTCCCAATAAATCAGGCATATAACTCGAGTCCGCTCAAATTTGCATCGAAATAGCTCGAAAGAAGACTCGGTCTGCAGGGGGAGGGGTGATTCCCGGCCCCTTGTTGCCAGGCAGTGAGATGGTATGGGTAGATTCAACATCCCCATTCCACCTTGCTGTCCGGCGCTTGCCTGATCAACATGAGACTGAGACCCCTACATCTTCTGCTTGAAAGTAGGGCTATACCTGGGGGCGGTACCTTGTGTACCAAACGTGGTTCGGTTGGTTGGGCCTTTTCTAAAGGTATGCGTGAGCAGTTTGGGGTCTTGCGTGTATCGTCCGCTGTTCGCTTTGTGGCTGTTGTAAGATTGCTCTTAACGCCCTCCTGCGGGGAGGATGCGGAGCCGCGACACCTGCTTAGTGGAGGGGGAAAGGTATAAGAGAAGCTGAACGAACCACTTGGATATTTTTTGGGGGCTGAGGAGTCGTGTTCGATCCCGGCGGGTGTTCCGTTACTTTTTATCACTAGTATTGATTCCGTAGGGGGCGAAGAATTCACTTCGTATGGTGAGAGAATTCACTTACCACCGTAGGCATTAGCAAGGGATGTAATTATCAAGTAAGGCTAAGCCCAACAATATATTCGGCCCTCATATATTTAAATAAGTCTTAGCTAGTTAGACGGAGCAGCCACTGTTTCCACAAGAACCAATCATAGTCGTTGTGAAGTCATCCTTTCAGTCCGACATCGGCACCCCACAATTTGGATTCCCTCCTTCCAGTCTTTTGCTTATAATGCAGGCTCTACTATTGGAATGTCCTCTCCAGCAGACAATCTCTCGGCCTTAGTTTCGAAAGGGTGTAATTGCTACAGCAGACAAGATGCCTTCAATCGAGTCCACACCAAGAACACTGTACGACAAGGTCTTTCAAGACCACATTGTCACTGAAGAAGCAGACGGCACTACCCTCCTCTACATCGGTGCGCCACACTTTGACGTCGATCCAGAACAATGCTAACAAGGTCGCAGACCGACATCTTGTCCACGAAGTCACATCCCCCCAGGCCTTTGAAGGTCTGAAGAACGCAAAGCGGAAAGTGCGTCGACCTGACTGCACCCTCGCCACCACCGATCACAATGTCCCCACGACCCCAAGAAAGAATTTCAAGAACATCGCCGAGTTTGTCAAGGAAGACGACAGCCGCTTACAGTGCATGACCCTCGAGGACAACGTCAAGGAATTCGGCCTGACCTACTTTGGCCTGGGCGACAAGAACCAGGGTATCGTCCACATCATCGGCCCCGAGCAAGGCTTTACTCTGCCCGGCACGACCGTGGTCTGCGGCGACAGCCATACCGCCACCCATGGCGCTTTCGGTGCTTTGGCCTTTGGCATTGGCACCAGCGAGGTGGAACATGTTCTGGCCACTCAGTGCTTGATCACAAAGAAGAGCAAGAACATGCGCATACAGGTCGAGGGCCAGCTGGCACCCGGGGTCAGCAGCAAGGACGTCATTCTGCACATTATCGGCGTCATCGGCACTGCTGGTGGTACGGGCGCAGTCATTGAATACAGCGGCTCGGCAATCCGAAGCCTGAGCATGGAGGCTCGTATGTCCATCTGCAACATGTCCATTGAGGCTGGTGCCAGAGCTGGCATGATTGCCCCGGATCAGATTACCTTCGACTATCTGAAAGGCCGACCGTTGGCACCCAAAGTTGACAGCAACGAGTGGAAGAAGGCCATCAAGTACTGGTCAAGTCTGAAGTCAGATGAGGGTGCCAAGTACGATCTCGAGGTCTTTATCGATGCAAAGGATATCGCGCCAACAGTGTCTTGGGGTACATCTCCACAGGATGTGGTGCCCATAACGGGTGTTGTCCCAGGACCTGACGACTTCGAAGACCCCAACAAGAAAGCCAGCTGCAAACGTGCTCTCGAGTATATGGGCCTAACGGCTGGCACCAAGATGGAAGACATCGAGCTGGACAAGATCTTCATCGGTTCATGTACAAACGCTCGGATTGAGGATCTTCGCGCTGCCGCCAAGATCGTCGAGGGGAAGAAAGTTGCTCCTAACATCAAGCGGGCTATGGTCGTCCCTGGCTCCGGCAATGTCAAAATCCAGGCCGAGCGTGAAGGTCTTGACAAAATCTTCGAAGACGCTGGCTTCGAATGGCGGGAAGCAGGCTGCTCGATGTGCTTAGGCATGAACCCTGACATCTTATCCCCCCGAGAGCGCTGTGCCAGCACGTCAAACCGCAATTTCGAGGGCCGACAAGGCGCCCTGGGCCGCACGCATCTCGTGTCCCCAGTCATGGCCGCCGCCGCCGCAATCGTCGGCAAACTCGCCGACGTACGGAAACTCACCGACAATGCCACTCCAGTGAAAGCCTCCCCGAAGCTCGACGTTGCTCCTGAGTTCGCAGAAGTCGACTCCGAGGAAGAACTCGACCGCATCCTTGATATCCCGACCGACGCAACAGAATCATCAACAAATCTACACGCTGAACCCAAAGCAGCAGCTGGATCAGGCGGCTTGCCCAAATTCACAGTCCTGAAGGGCATCGCTGCGCCACTGGACAAAGCCAACATCGACACTGACGCCATCATCCCGAAACAATTCCTCAAGACTATCAAGCGTACGGGTCTTGGGTCTGCACTCTTCCATCCTCTCCGGTATAACGAAGATGGCAGCGAGAACCCCTCTTTCGTGCTCAACCAGGAACCTTATCGGAGTTCGAAGATCTTGGTCGTCACGGGCCCCAACTTCGGCTGTGGGTCCTCACGAGAGCACGCACCCTGGGCTCTTCTTGATTTCGGCATCAAATGCGTGATCGCCCCGTCGTATGCCGATATCTTCTTCAACAATACTTTCAAAAACGGCATGCTTCCTCTCATCATGCCCGACCAGCAGAAGTTGGAAAAGATTGCCGCCGAAGCCCGCGCCGGTCGCGAGATTGAAGTCGACCTCCCCAACCAGGTCATCCGCGACGCGGATGGCAACGAACTCGCTAAGTTCGACGTGGAGGAGTTTAGAAAACACTGCCTGGTCGAGGGGTTGGATGATATTGGGCTGACGATGCAGCAGGAAGAGGCCATAAGGAAGTTCGAAGAGAAGCGAACGCTGGACACGCCGTGGTTGGACGGCAGTGGGTACCTTAAGAAATGGAGGAAAGGCCCCGTCAAGGTCGAGGCCGTGCCGGTGCCCAAGACGAATCGGGGAGAGGTCAAGACCGATCCGGTGGAGTGGTAGGATGGAAGGATAGGAGACTGGCATACTCAAGCCGACATCCTGAGGGACGGAAAAGTGTTACGACGAGCTACGTATGTAGATATGAAGTTCTACTTATGGATAATGTTTGTGTTTGACCTTTGTGTTTTGACCTCTACATGCCGTGTGAGCTGCCCTCCCATGATCGTGCTCGACGGTGACACATTCGAATAGCGAAAAATGTAACGAATCGCGGAATCGATGACTTCGAAAGCCCATGACAGATGCGCATTAGTTCTTCTCCATCCCATTGATTGCAGGACATCGCTGCCGGGACATTTGCTCTACTCTGTGCGGTTCGGGTTTGTATAATCTAGACATGAAACGCGCGTGGTGCTGTATGTACGTCGTACAGTAACCAGCCCGCCCCCCCGGGCCCCGTAGACGTCCGACACGACGCACCGACCGTGGACGGTGCCGACTGTTTCATTGAACTGAGAAACAAGTGTGGGATTTAGGATGTATCATTGGAGCGAGAACGAATCTGGGATCTGGGATGTTCCGTTGAATATAAAACATGTGTGGGATCTGGGATGTATGTACTTGTACCGTTGAATATGAAACCAGTGCGGGCTTTGGGATGTTACTCAGACGGGCTAGATGTCCAATGAAATGTTGAGGGACGGATGATTCACGATTGCCTAGAACCTATCGACCTGCCTACCTACCTACCTTACTTACCGACTACCTGCCTGCTGTTAGTCGATTGGAAACGTGCTGAATTAGTCCCCTTTCTTCGCGAAGCGAGTGGCGCTCGGTCGAGCAAGACGCTGCCTCCGGCGGTGACATTGCGGGTAGACTCCATACCTGTACCTGTACCTGTACCCAGTACCGAGTACCGAGTACTGTATCCTGGATTGATGTCCAGGGCGGCTATTTCGCCCGTTCGTGGGTTGATGAACTGAACTGACTCTGACCGGATCCTGCATCGCTGGTGAAAGCGAACTGGGTGGATTGCATGGAGCGACCTTGAGGTTACAAAGCGAGGTATGCCTAGACACGCTGGATGCTGGATGCTGGATGCTGGATGCTGGATGCTGGATGCTGGACTTGATATTGAGCTAGCGAGTTCTGAATTGATATTCATTCGGGTGGAGTCCTGGGAAGGGACTGAGATCGAGTAACGGAGCTGTCTCTACTGGCAGGTAGTAGAAAGCTGCAAGAAGATGGTACTGGATTCGCTTAAAGCCCTGGTACTTGTCAGGTCGGTCTGCTATGGACCTGATACTCTGGATTTAAGACATGTTGAGCTCCGTGGTGGGAACATCGCTGTCCTTAACTGTCACGTCTGGACCGACCCATCGCAACAGGAATGTCATGTCCACCTACTTTGTAGTAATGCCAGTCCTCTTGACACTGCCCCACACTTGCCTGTCCTGAAGAAAACCAAAAGCCAGGACCAGTTGTCGAGTCTGCAGACAGCTGGCCGGTTTGGCAATGGCAAATGCCGGCGCAGGTAACGTTGTGCAGCCAGGAGCGCCGGGCCGTGGGATCTGGTGTCCTATCAATAGTCTTTCCGATGAGCATGTGCAATTGCACAACGAACGTTGCAGTAATGTTGCGTAACCTCTCACAACAGAGGGCCACGTGGCAGCGGCATGTTGAGGCCGGTGGACGCATCCTCCACCGCTGCTTACTGCCCCCATGCATCCGTCATCGCCGGACACGCGACGGGAGAAGTGTCAACTTTGAAATCCATCTGCAGCCAGAGTCAACGATGCGGACAGCTGCATGATCTTGGCTGGTCGTGCCACGTGGTTGTTTCAATCTTCACAGGTTTCGGGTGTTGTACCCACAAGGACATAGGGTCAGCTATCCGCCATCACTCTCAAACTGCGCACTAAGAATGAGACCTCGCAGGAAAAAGTCGCAGTTAGTCGGTGAGCACCCAATGCCTGGGTCATACTAGAATGGTAGGAGCCCTTTTCCTTCCACAGGTGCCACGTGGTTGAGCGAAAATTCTCTAGCTTTGGCTGCTCTGGCCGCCCAGGCTGCCCAGGAGGTGAGAAAGACCCAGACCGCCTGAGAAAAACGGTTTGATGTACGAGTACGAGCAAAGATCCTCCTGCTGGGGCTCATACTCCACAGACACAACGTGGAAGAACATTCTGGCATTCGAATTTCAAGCGAACTGTCCGGAAAGTATCAGGCGGATTCGGAAGTACGGGCGTTGATTTGGCGATAGTTCGACCCTGGTTCCCGCATTTGTAGGAGGGAGTCCATCGTCCGATGAATTTTGACTCTCTATTCGGTACACGCGTTCGAACCGGAGTGACCCATGGCACCGGCATACCAGGTTCGTTGAGTTTCAAACACGGCGATGAGCCAGTCTCAAACTCTCAAAATCGCGAAATGCGGAGCTGGAATCCGTCAGCAGGAACAGAACAACTTCCACGTGGTCCAAGAGTAGAATAGCTGTGGAATCTCTGCAACGTCGAGTCATCTTTTGTGAGGGACTCCTGGGCGCTGTCTAGCGTCCTCTCCGAGTAAGCCTCGTAGTAAGAAGGCGTACAAAAGAGGAAGCTGAAAAGGAAGTCGACCAGCCAAGGACAAATGTGCCGTGGCTGTGCCCAGAGAAAGTTGACCAACCAAGCCCTACCCATGTCCTACAGCAACCTCGTGGCAGCCACAAGCACGGTTCTTCAGCTCCGGCCACGTGGAAAGGATGAAGACAGTGGGACTATTTGCTGCTAGTGGTAGCAGCAAATTAAACTCGTTTTGTTTGACAATACGAGAATAGGCCCAGAGGTTACACAAAAAGTGGGAAGTAGTTGGGAGCGGGAAGTAGAGCGGGAAGCGAAGCGGGCTGGCCCAGACGTCAATTGGAGGGGTGGCTGCATGCATCACAAAGCATGTGCAGAGCTGAGTTGCAGACACGGGGACTCAGGTGAAACCGATTCAGTTTGCCGACGAATGAGTGAACTGTATGCTTGGTAGACCAAACGGGCTCTGTATGTAATAGATGTGAGGCCAAGACCTACCTCCCACCCATCTGCGCTTGGGGTTTTGAAGAGTGAAGCATGTTGGTGTTCTGCCAGGTTTCCGATATCAGCTTGGCCCCAGGGTGGCCTTCACACTGGGCTGTTGCTGCGCACACCTCTTTCCCACGCCGTACGTTCTGATCGGTCCTGAAGCCGTCACAGCCGCCTGAGCCGCCTGATGCTGTATCCTGGCAGCGCATAATTAAGTTCAGGTGGTGTATTTGACCATGGCCACTGGGGCGTGCCGTCGGGAAAGTCTGCCACTTTCTGCGACCTTGCCGCCCAGAAAGCGAGTTACGTGGTTGCACGCTGCCGAGTCGCGGGCAAGGCTGGAAGAAAAGCGACTTTGTTGGTACATCTTCATAGAACAAACTCCAATAGTCGATGGTCACCACCTTGGCGTCGAGACGAGTACTCAGTCCAGTCAGACTGGACTGACTGGAGCGAGGACAGCAAGACCGACACTTCTTCTGAGTGCTCCTCGGAAATCTGAAGCCAAGCCAGTGCCACCGGAAGCGGTAAATGGACTCATACCGCAGAGGCAAATAAGAAGAGTCCAAGGACAAGATATCTGCCTGGGGCGCCTGATGAAGCAAAGTGCAGTGCGGACTTCAGCGCTAGACTGTCACGGCTCGCGCTCGGCCCGGCGAATTTCTGTTGCAAGGTGGGACCAAGTGAATAATGAGTGACCGTGGTTGTCACTCGGAAGTGAATTATTGGCGAATGCAAAACGAGATGCAGTAGCAATGTCGAGTTTCTATCTGCATCCCTTTCTGCGCCTCGGGCGTACTAGCCTTGATGGGCGGCTGCTGGCCAAACACCGGGTCTGCCATCTCCTGCACGTTTGATTCTCAATTTCCCCCTTCCCAGTTTGACATCATCGTCCCATCATGCTGGCTCTCTTCAGCCCTGTCGAGGTCCGTTGGCAAACTCGGCAGTGCGACGTTGACGGCGGGGTGGACCCGGGTGAAATTAAACTGCTTCGATTGTGGACCTGGAAGGTTTCTCGAAGCGCACTCGAAGGAAGCCCAGCTCAGCCATGGAGACAATGCCTTGTTTGATTGCGATAAGGCTGCAGCGTGATTCGCCATCAGTCGAGATGCGAGACCCAGCGGCCCCTGACAAGTGGTCTTCGTCTTCCACGTGGCCTCCCTGGTCGAGGCGGCCTGCTTAGCTGCGAATGTCTTCACCCCCTCCCTAGCTCACTGGGTCCTGACAAGGTCCGGCCAGGGCTAGGCTAAAAGTGCCCTCTTGGCGTGACCAGGCTCTCAAAACTGAAGCTTGTCGTCTGCTCGACCCCAAGCATTAGGCAAGCCCCATTGGTTTGAGATTGGGAACACCTCCGTTAGTTCGTTTCACCTTGGGCTGACGATCGCAACGTCTGGCATGACCTCAGACTGTTCAACCTCGCGACTACGGCTATGACTTCCTTCAACCGGAAATTGACAATTCCTCAGACACTGCGCCTCGTTAGAGCGTCGTCATGATCTGTCAATCTGGCCACCAAATGCCAGATTGACAAGGAATGACGCTTTCTTGTAGGCTAGTTGACCTATCAGGTCGGGATTTTCATGGTCTGTGTGGTGCGATTGAGACCTTGATTTCTTGATGCGCCATCCCTGCGTTTTCTGTAGGAACGAACGACGGCGAGAAGTCAAAGGGCATCTCAACCCGGGCGCCGGAAAGTGCCCGGTGGCCTTCCCACAACTCGACAAGCCTGGAAGGTTCCGGGCCATCCAACTGGGCGTTCTATGAGGCTTCTACCCCTGCCACCCCTGCATGCACTCCGCGACTCGGAGGATATCTCAGAAGCTTGTGAAGGGAGGGGTACGTTTTCCAATGTTCGACGGCGAACCGGCACTGAGAGTTTTCGATGTCGTCAAATCATAACGACAATCCTGTCTGATGACAGCTTTCTGGATCGCGATGCATGCCCACACAGTAGATCCGACTAGTACTTGCTCACGAAATGTAGTCGCGTATCAGCCAACATTCGATGTGCAGGAGGGGGGGACTGTTCAGCCTACTCCGCAGGTGGTACCGACATGGGTCTGTCCCATGATCAAGTTGGCATGTCCGGACCTGTGGAAGAACAGGTACGAGCACTCGTAATAGCCACTCGAGTGACAGCGCGATCATCCTCGCTAAGGGTGGTAAGAATACGTCGAGAGAGCCTCACAGGCAGGGTGCCGCACATCGGTTGATCATGATCGTCAAGGAAGAGGGGCAAGCTCACCGCGTAAACATGCTGAATTTCCCGGTCAAGTCAGTCTGTGCTGTGGGCAAGCTGATCGAATTATCGGAGCTTTTACGGAGTACAGTAGACTGATTTGGACTTTGCAGAAGTCATTCTAAGTCCTTGACTTCCTCAGTCATAGAAATGGGTTGCTCGATGACTTGTCACCTTCTAATGCGAAAGCCGCTCTGTCCTCGATGCTTTCACGTGTGTTGCCAAAGACAACTGGGACCTCATCGAGGGAACACTATCAATGCGCATTGCTCATTCCCATCGAGCGGTCTGCACAAGTTGTCCTTGCAACCCCACGCCTAGGAATAATTCATTCCAATCGAGGGTGCCGCTAAAACCCAACATGCAGCTGGATTAGGCACCGAGAAAGAAGCAGCGTATAGTGAATTGAGAAGTGGATTTAGCCGCAGCGATGCCATGTGGAGATGGAAACATTTCTCGAGGCAACTATTGTGACAAAGTGATCCTGGGGAACAAGGCTCTGACATGCTGCCGGACCCTACTGTGGCATGACTGAGGCAGACAGCAATGCGGTGTGAACATCTCTGATCATCGTTGAGACATCTCTCCCTTGAATAATGAACAGATCATAACACATGCTGATTATGGTACTGAATAATGCGCATCTCTGGGCTCCAAACGTCCAGGGCGTCTAGGTAAGCCTGAGGTGTGTCGCAAGGCCTGCCACGTCTGCTTCGCCCGCGCCCAAAGCCCGTGGCTCCCGGGTTTGATTTGGCGGCTGTTGCGGGATGTTTCTTGCTGTCACGATTGCCCGGAATGGCTCAGCAGAAAGCCACGTTATTGGGGACAGGAGCAAGGCGGTTTCTCCGTGTCCAACTGTCACCCCAAGCTTCTGTCCTTCAATCCCTTCACATTGATTCTTCAATCCCTTATATCGTCCGGGGCGTCGGCGTCCATCGACGTTATTGAATACTTGCGTCTTACCACACACAAAGTACCTCGTATTCTTTTCAGTACAGGCATCCCGGCAGATCCTGATTTACGTTACGTTTACCCGACTCACACTGAAGAAAAATTTCATCGAGTGCGTGTCCGTCCGCGCCCACGCACTCCGTCACCCTTGCCACCTCAGCTAAATCGCCTCGGCTTCAGTCATCACGGAGTGCCGCATCACTCCTCACGTACTGAACGGCCCCCTTCTCGAAGCAGACAGCAAACCCTGTCGGACCACCAAAGCGTCTGAGCAGGGCTCCGTTTGTGCTCAAAGGAGTGACAAACCCAGGCATTAGCTTTACCCTGAGCCCACAACTTGGCCACCTAGAAATCTGAGACGAGAGCAGTGGGAGATCACTTCCAGTTCAAACCATCGCTCAAGGCCTCCGGTGTGCTCGCCAAAGCGTGCGCCTAACTTTATCTGCGTCGACTGCCCTGTCAGCAAGCTCCTGGCGGGCCTTGCTCAGGACCTCTTGGGTATTTGGTCGACTGGGGCCCAAGTCGCAACCGACCCAAGTGGCCCGGAACGAACTTTTCTCGAATTGCAATCCATACCCACTTTTGACCCCCCTGCCAGTGCCACTTCTGGCACTTGGCCAGGATCTTGCTTAGCTTGCGGCTTAAGTGGCTCCACTGTCCTCGTGGTCTCGTGGTGAAGCAATCCCGGCTCTTCGTGGGTTGTGGGCTTGCGCCCCGTTGGTGCTTCTGGCACACTACTACCGTCGACCGCCAGTCCTGCTTTTCTGGCCCTCAGCGAGTCGCCCAGTACGAGTGCGATGCTGTGCGGAACCTGTCCAAATCCTGAGCATCTTTACCCGCTTGATTTCCAGTCCTCTCCATGTCCGAACCAAACGATGTGACAGTTGACGAGCCCATGACTTCGGCGACTCCTCCAAATTTACCTGCCCAAGTTATCTCGTCCGGCACCGCTCAAGACTCTCCCACCATCTCGACTTCGCCTCGTACCGACTTTATCCGCCCACCTCATCACCACCATTCAAGTTCGACCAGTCTCACCCAAAGCAAAAGTAGACGATCGCTGGCATCGCTGGCGCGTGAGAAGACTTCCAACGCTTTCGCCAACTTGGCTTCCCTGGGCACCAGTTCGACGCCCAGTCTGCGCTCCGCCACCTCATCGGGGAGCCTGTCCAAACAATCCGCTCATCCCGGCGGCCTACGACCAACCCTGCCGCGCTCACCAACCTCTCCCGAAGTGCAAGCTGCAGCACAATCGCGGAGAACGAGCGGAGTGCCACTGCTTGCCGGTCAGGATTTAAGAAACAGTATCGCCACCGCCCCTTCAATGCCGAACCCGGACAGGAGAGATGGCAAGATGCACCAGACATCTTCCAAGATCCTGCGAATGACTGACGACGAGAGACCTTTCACTAGAGATTTCCAAGACTTGTTCGCAACTCTGATCACCAGTCTTCCGCTTACACCCCATCGTGTAAGGTTCTCTCGGGTCGAAGAAACGTTCTTGTCGGAAGAGGCAATCACCAACCTGGGCTCCCTCAAATTTTCTCAGTCTAATCGCATCCCCGACCCCAAGAATCCCTCCAGATGGGTCGTTACCACTACAACAACTACCTTCTCCATGGCCAAGGAAATGGCACGTTCGGTCTGCCAGCGCTTCGTAGACGCACGGCTGATAGAGTCTGCCGAGTCGAAGACCAACACGGGCTTTGTGACGAAAGGTGGTGTGTGGCAACTAACCCCCAAAGGTTCAGCAACCTTGTACCGCTTCTGCAGTCGCAATGGTATCAATGCACGACACATTGAACCGATACTTCGACGCAGCCAGATGCAGATGGTTTCTTTGGAACGAGACCCTGCTACGGACAAGCTTGTACAAGACAGACCCACGATTGAGATCATCTTCCGCCGATTCATGGGCTCGGAAGGTCCTAATCTCAAGAGCTCTACCTCTCTGTCTGACTCCGACTCGGTGTCAGAGTATGCTACCGGGCTGGTGGGTATCAAGATGGCCAAAGAGAGGAGGGTGTTGGACAAGCTGGTGAACAACACCTTCACTGGCAAAGCAGCCTCCGACTGGTTACTGGACTGCTGTACCACCATTGATCGAAGAGAAACATACGAGATGGCAGAACTGTTCGTCAAGTGGCAATTGATGGTTCCCGTGGTGGAGGACAGGGCGTACGTCCGAGCGAACCCAATGGCAACGTACTTCCAACCGACCAAGCACGCTATCTACACCATTACCGAGAGAGGCCAACGGGTTTGTGGTTGGCTTGCACGTCCTCCGAGCATTGACAGCGAAGACAGCCGGGACACGAAAGACCCCAAGACCCGGCTTGCAAAGGATTCCAACGTCAACCGGCTCAATGTCATCCTCCAGGATGCGGCTCTTCGGCTATTGTTCAGGGAATTTCTTCGACAGTCCCTCTGCGAGGAGAACTTGCAATTCTATTTCGACGTCTCGGATTTCACCAGCAATTATCGTGCTCTTGAGAAGTCGGGAAAGCTGGAGCGGCCCGAGGCCGTCAGGGAGACGCTAGCTGCGGCTTATGGTGAGTGCGTCCGCGCCCTTTTCCGAACTGCGCTGATGATGTATAGGCCTATACAACTCGTTCCTTGCCTCTGGAGCGCCCTCTGAACTTAACATCGACCATTCGCTCCGCAACCGCCTCGACAGCCGAATGATCCGTACCAACACTGATGAGGAATCCATGCGTGGCAGTCTCGAAGAGGTTGTGGACTTGTTTGAGCTGGCCCAGAATGTCGTTTTCAAGCTCATGGCCAGCGTCAGTTTCAGTACCCTTCCCGTCAGGTGATCGTTTGACTAACCATGCGCAGGATTCCGTCCCCAAATTCCTGCGAGACCCCAGGCACGCCTCCGTCCTTCGAGACCACGAAATAGATTTGATTGGCTCAAACCGGACGCTTTCACCTGGCCCCGAACGAACAATCAGTCGATCGAACACACGATCGTGACCTCCTCTCTGGACCTCCTCCTAGGATGACTGCGAAGAGACGATTTCACCGGCCGACTCCTCACTTCATCAGCACCACCTTTCATTTCCACATTTTAATGTGATGAATAAACGAATTCAGAGTCCGGCTCACGGAATCTGTGTATAAAATGGCATTATCTCATTGCTGGCGAACTTTAGCGGCTTCGACGAGCATGCCGACGACTCTCGCAGCATTCAGCATTGCGAGGATAGAATGATTTTCAATTGGCGGGATCCTGCCGCATCTAGTGCATACAAGTCATGTACAGGTGTTCTGCATAGCGTGGTCAGGCGGTGGCTGGGTGTTTTCTGTTACGACTGGCATAGCTTAGGGAAATGCGCAATCCATTCAGCATTTGCATTGGAAAGATACCCCTGTGGAGGATGCAATACACTGTGGACAAGAGGGGAGAGGCCCCGGCATTAGGATCGCTGGTGATGCAGAGGAGGAGACGTCAGACTGTCAGCAACCCAGATGTGGACGTGTTGAGAATACTGTGTACAGGGTACTGTGGTAGCCTCTGTTGGAAAGGGGACATAGCAATACGATGGCTTGACCTTCCGAGTGCTGTTCCCAATCTGCTTCTGCGTGTACTGGCCAACGAGTAGGGAGGATTGCATTCTGGCTCATGCCCGTCAGAGGAGTACGAGTACCAACTGGCTTCACAAGCGACCAGGCAATGAAAGGGTGGTCCCAGGCTTCCGCCCTAACAAGCTCCACCTGCCCCTGAAAGGGGAATCTTCGAGAACATGGGCTCGAAGGGGAAGCGAGATGACGGCGCTGAAGATCGTGTTCCTGCAATTCCGACGCATATTGAATGGCACGCTGACCGGTGAGGAAGGCCTCGCATGTAACATGAGTCGGAGGACGCGTGGTTGGTAAGAATCCTCTGGCAAGCCTGAGCGTTGGGCTAGCCTGTCATTCTGAGGAGAGCGCGAGCGCCCGGTGAGGCTGATGAGGTGGTCAGGCAGTTCACGCTTGGTGGAAAGGGGCGGCGGCTTGGCGGTGAGGGAAGAAACCGTGGCGTTGTACCAGGCTGGTCACGTGGATTGTCACATTGTGCTCTCTGCGCGTGAAGTGAAGGCTTGCTCAAGCCTCGTCCAACAACAACAGAGGCTTCCATGCCACTGTTGCGCCTCGCTTCCTCCGAACCTGCAGCCAAACAACGATCCTCGTGTACGCTGATGTCCTGAAGACTGCCCCTGCAGGAAGAAAGATGGCGAACCCGGATGCGCTGCAGCTTTTGCGTTCCTCCATCGCAGCCGCAAAAACTCCCCTCCTCACCACGGCATCAAATCCTTCTGAAGCAGACGCCAACCAGACAGATTCGCTGGTCGAAGCGACGCATTTGTACTTCACGCACCCCTCTCCGCAATGTCTGCCTTTAGACACAAAAACTCGGTTCGAATCAACAAATCCAGACACCGCCCGAGTCGACCTACGAAGCATCTTCTTTGCGTGGCAGCAAAAGGATGTGCCTGTACCAGAGTACATTTCCCGGGCGGCCGAGCTTGACAAGCAGTTACCTGAGGGACAGAAAGTGCGGAACCTGGTCTTCGTCGAGCGCCTGGACCTGATCACTTGGCTAGAAGGCGCCTCAGAAGAGTCGGAGTACATCAAGCCCATCGAAGGAGCTGCCGCGTTGGGAGATGCTGTCAACAGAGCGGCAGAGGTAGCGAGCGGCGCTGCCGTGCCTACAGTCGGCGGATCTGGCGTCGGTGTTGCTCAGACTGCTGGTGGCAGACCCGTCAAGGTCATTGATGCCAGGCTTCAAGCCATCTACAGTGGAGAACGAAAGATGGGAGATCACAATACTGTGCTGAGGGGGATCAAGCCTACAGTGGGAGATCAAAATTCAGCTGTTAGAAATCTCCCCATGCTAACACTTCGCAGGACTTCTCGCACGTCCGCAAGCACGCGGAGATCTTCCTTGGCCGGCGAAAAGGCATTTCCGCCTCTTCACGAACGGGCGGCCTTCCCGCAAAACCAGCTTCCCTAGCAGCTCGCCCTGCCGCGAATATGTCCAAACCGCTCTCCTCGGCCGTGTCGTCGAAACGTTCCGATCCCATCATCCTCCTCTCACCCTCGGCGTCGTCCCTGCTCCGCATGTCCAACATCAAAACATTCCTCGACACAGGGCTATTCGTCCCGCCCGATCACCCTACCTTGTCTACTCAAACAACTGCCAACCTTCTTCACATTACTCGCACAATGCCTTCTCTGGGTGAAAAGCCCTTCCGCTTCATCCTTGTTGACTCCCCCGAACACTTCAAGCCAGATTACTGGTCGCGTGTTGTTGCTGTATTCACAACAGGCCAGGTATGGCAGTTCAGAGGGTACAAATGGCGAGAGCCGCAGGAATTGTTCGGTCACGTGCTGGGCGTTTATGTGGGCGAAAAAGGGCTACCCATTCCCCCGGAAGTAAAAGGCTGGGGCAGCAGTGTCAAGAGCTTCGCTGTAGAGAGATGGGACGAAAGGGCACATGGTACAAATGTCGAACAGGAGACCAGGATGTCTCGGCGATGGAGGGATAGGGAGATCGTGGAAGAGGTCTGGCGGAGCATCGAAGGATACATGAGAGGAAGGGGAGAATGGAAGCGGTAACGCCCAAGCCACGTCATCTGGGCATTTAATACGCTTCCACCATTGCCATAAGTTGAAAAGTGCGCGGTGCGCTGATTTTGCGAGAAGAACCTGACGGGATACCTTTGGGTCAGTCGCTCTACCTACCTACAGCCGGCCATGAGTCCGACAGGGATAATTGCTCTCAGGATAAGCAGTTTCGGCGATGGACCACAGAACTGGAGTCGGCGTTGTGACGGCTATCATCCAGTCGCATATAGCTAGAATCATTTTCGCAGCCGTCCCATGTTGGCGGACATGGGGTGTAGCGGAACCCTTGGACCGAGAGGGTGTGGTTCGCACTCGCACGCTTCGAACACAACCAAGATGGAGACGCGAGCCTACTACGCGGGCTAGACTTGGTAAACAGGCAACAGTCACCGGACCCAGTGGTGAGCCAACAACATCACGCATATCCATTTCCCCCGAGTCTCGGTTCCGAGCCACGATATTTTCGCCGTGCTCAAGGAGAACAGCAAGCAAGCAAAATCCAACATCGAGAAAAGGTATGCAGACTTGCAATAAAGGCAGACCACACGAGATGGCGTGTTGCAGCGGGTATGTCGACAATACATTCCATCAAGTCAGAGCGTTGGCTGGCTTGTTTTATCGAGTTGCTACAACTCCCAGACTACTTGCTAGCAGCTGCGTCCAACTTGTTCCCATTCGAGCGAGTTGCATGCCTTGCATATTGCCCGCCAGCAAGCAGTACTGTGGTGAATATCGACATGTCTCCGCCAGTCCAAGAGAGGGGCTGGTGCTGGGACTGCAGGGGTTGCGTTCAAGGCCGCATTCGTGCCTCCATGGATGGAAGTTGGCGAGGAGCATTCGTCAATCCTGTCCTGTCCTGCGCTTCAAGGGTGCTTCCAGAATCACCATCCAGTAATAACAGCACCGTTGTGTTAGCCAGCCTTTGCCGGAGCAGAAGACGGACGTTACAAGAAGGGACGCCAAAAAAATGGCCATGACCACGGCCACCATCCATAAGGGCGAGAGCAACGTTTCCAACTCGGTCGTCTGAGAATGGAAATTGTCGATTTCAATACGCACGGGATACGCCTACGCCAGGCTACTTCGCCGCCAGCCCGGAACCCGGAAAGCTGGGACGCAATGCCTGCTGCGCCAGGGCAGCTGAATCTGTTCTCTTGTGTATTTGAAGCATTTTCTTGCAAATCTGTTCTCTACGGTACAGAGATTTGCCACTTTTCATGAAGCCTGTGATTTCCTTTCCTCAACTTCCATCCCTCCTATCACGACAGCAACACGCATTGTGGCGAGGATATTCCGTGCGGCATTCGAATGGTTGTACACCCCGCCGTTGAACAGGGCAGTCGCATCGCCTCCGAGATTCGAAGTAACGAATGCCTTACCCCCAGGATGTTCCTGCCAGAACCTCGACACATCATGTACGACACCTTCTATCAGAAGCAGCATTTCCCCCTCGGCGACCCGTCTCCGGTATTCCTCCCACTCGATGACGGGGAGCTGCGCGATCGGCGTCCCCCAGTCGAGCCTGCTGCCCCGTTCGTCCAGGCGTTTCCGCGACTGCTGGATGCGGCCCTTTTCGATCTCCGTGTGTCGGAAGCGTTTGAGGTCATACGCCAGCCCGAACCAACTACACAGCCAAATCATCCACTTCGTCGGGTCCAGCTGATGCCACTCGATCCCATTGCGGTAGTCCGACGGAAATTCGTGATGGAAGTTATGATACCCCTCGCCGAGCGTGATGATCGCGGTGATGAGGTGGTTCCGCGGCGTGCGGCGGTCATCATATGGCTGATCACCCAGGTAATGCGCTAGGGAGTTGACGCAAAACGTGGCCTGGTTGACGAGGAACGTGCGGATGATGCCGCCGTAGATGAAGCCGCCGTACCAGTCCCGCCAACCTATGCCCGCCACCGCGGCGGGGAAGAGCCAGCCCATGCCCAGCGCGAGGATCACGTAGTTGTCGTGCTGCCATATGACGACGCCGTCGTGCTTGAGATCCGATATGTCGACGCGGTTGTCGCGCTTGGGCTGCTCAAGGATCGTCCACAGGATGTGTGCGTGCCAGAACCCCTCGCGGATATTATGCGGGTCCTTGTCCGTGTCGGTGAAGCGGTGGTGGGCGCGATGTTCGCGCACCCAGAACTTGATCGACCCCTGGATCGACCCGGCCCCGAAGAGCGCGAGCAAGATTTTCAGCGTCGGAGAGCCACAATACGCTCGGTGCGCCCATAAGCGATGGTAGCCTGGTCAACTTTCTCAGCCTTTCGAACGTCTCCGAGAGTCGTTTTCGACCCTGAATGTGACGTCGATTTTGCGCGCCTCACTTACCTGTTGTGATCGACCCGGCCGTCAGGACATAGTATACCGCCGACCAGAGAAGTGTCTGCCATCGAAGCGGCACCCACAGCGCCTGTGTGAACCCCGCAAGCGGAACAAGCACCAAGAAGGTGAAATTGAACCAGCGAATCCGGCGGACAAAGCTCTGTAGTCTCCTCGGCACAGTCTTCAGAGCGCTCGAGTTGCTGTTGACAGGGGCTGTCGCCATCGCGCAAGACCGCTTGTATTTCGAGTGTCGAGAGAGTAATGGAAGACACTCGGCAGCGGATGGGGTTGGCGTGTCTGCTGTGTCCTGACACTGGCACTGGGGGTGCTCCCCAGTTATATGTCTATCCACGATACACAGCGCACGGACAGGATAGGATGGGACAAGCAGTGTGTGTTTACGAGGTCTTGGTTTCTTCCAGATCTTGACGCAATCGAACCTCCTTTCTGGGATGGGAACCCTCCGACCTACATACCTACAAATTTACTTACTCTATTTCGGTTTCCTCATCAGTGAATGGATGAACGAATGCATGCAATGCCATGTGCGTCAGCCCACGTTGGACCAGGGCCGCGGACACGAATCCCAAGACTTTGTCGACCGATGCTAATATTAAGACCAATACTCATAGTAGTACTCGGACGCAGACGCGCGAATGGGACCTTGAAACAAGCAGTTACACTCACACTACCACTCGATTGAGTGAGCTGAGCTCATTCGCTCTAGTCTCGTGCGGTTCAGCTCCATATGTATATTCTGTCCTGTCCACCACCCGTTTGTTGGCAACGTCCCACTCTGTGAAACTCACACCTCCACCGTCAGTCAGTCAGCCTGAAGCTTCAAAGCCATCGGAATCAGGATCAAGGATGTGGAATGCGAACAACTATGTACTGTGGAGGTGGTACTGTAGCATTGCGTTTTCGTACTGCCATGCCGGTGGGGTGGGCGAGCCCATGGTTTTCTAGCTTGGTTGCTGTTCTCACGTAAGGCTCATGCAGCCTGTGAGTGAGATGGCGGGCAGATCAGGCTGATGTGCTGGTACATACACTAGTACTACAGGTGACTGAGGTTACTAGGTGATGACAATGCTATGACTTGCGAGATACAAGGCTTGCGGGTGCCCGATTCTGCTCAAGCTGACCCGCTGACGCCCCAATCCCGTCTGGACGCGGGAGTCGGGAACTCTAATCTGCCAGGGCCTTACAGACAAGGGGAGTTCCTGAGAATGGCTCGGGCTGGGCATCATGCCGTGCACTACTGTGTACGAACTGCACTAAGTTACTGTGTACTGTACATACTGTACTGTATAAGCAGATCACAAAGTGCCTGTCAGCGTGGCAGCTCGCGTGGTCAGCCTCGGCGAGAAAGTACAGTATGACCTCCACAAGCCCAGTGTTGGTCGTATGCCACGATCACAGAGAGAGCGAACAGACATACACACTCACATCCGACATAAGAGAAACGGTCCAGTTCTTCGGATGTCAGTGCCAAAACAGGCATTGTTCGCTGTGTCCATCTTTTCCCTTTCATCGTCAACGCAGGCTCGGCGGCGCTCCCCTCAGGCACGAGAAATCCAACAGTCCTGTAATTTTATTCCCTGATCTGCCATCCGTCCACGGCACTCGCTCCGTGCCGACGTGTCTGTGTGCCTGAACCGACTACCGCACACTACAGGACAGTTTCAGATCAAGTTGCTGGCCCTGCTCCTCCTTCCTTCCAGTCCAGAGAAGACCTTACGTTACTGTGGCAGTTAGACCTGCTCAATTCCCACGACGGCACTGCATACTCCGTACACACCGGCAATGGACCAATCCTCCAGCACTACTAGCACTCCCACGACGCAAATCTACGCCCTCGTCCAAACAGCATGCGAGGCGTTGAATCTGCCCCTCCTGCCGACCTACCTGCCGGGAATCGTGCTAACATTCTCGGCATACCACTTGTTCTTCACGTCCGTGGGACCCTGGCTGTCGACCACGCTGTTCCCAAAAGTCTACCCCACGCTTCGGGGCAAGGCGAAACTCAACTGGGATGAGAACGTCGTGTCGTTCGTGCAGGCGATCGTGCTGTGCGTGCTCGCGGGCCAGGTTGTGCTGTTCGATCGCGCGAGGCAGCGCATGACCTGGCAGGAGCGCGTGTGGGGGTACACGGAGCCGACGGCCGTGGTGTTGACCGTCGGCAACGGCTACTTCTACTGGCATCTGATGATGATGGTGCGGCATCGGAGGGTGTTTGGCTGGGCGATGGTCGCGCATGCGTTGGCCGTCTCGTTCCTCATGACGAATGGATACGTGAGTTCTCTCTGACTCCCCCCCCAATCAGTCTCAATCTCAATCTCAAGTCTCGGCCGGCCGCGTGAGACGTGAGAGATGGGAAGAACGCAAGACGCAAGATGCGACACGCGAGGCGGGCAACTTTCTGACGCGAACACACACCCACAGCGTCCTGCATTTATGACATATTCGCCCGCGTCGTTCCTGTACGAGTTCTCGACCATCTTTCTGGACATCCAGTCGACGCTGCGGTCGTTGCAGATGGAGGGCACGACCCTGCAGATCGTCAACGGGGTGGCCTTCTTTGTCTCGTTTTTCCTGTCCAGGATCCTGTATGGGAATTATCTCCAATCGTGGTTCTACGTCGACCTCTGGCGCGCGTATGTCGTCGGGGACGCCGAGATCCCCGCGGGCCATCAACGCATCCCGACGTGGTTGCTGGCGGGCCATGCTCTCTCGGCTGTAGTGCTACAGGTGCTGAATTACATGTGGTTCTACAAGATTGGGAGGATGGTGTATCGCAAGTTGTTTGCGGAGAAGGTCGCCAAGGCGTGAGGGATGTGGGAAGAGAAGGGGGGAACGGTCGCGGTGGGAGAAGGGGTCGTACATATTACCTTCTGATAGATTGCGATACTGCGTAGATCTGTATAGTAGAGAAACATTGGAATTGTGCTATGCTACGTACTCGGGCTGGTGCCCTTATTCATCACCTCCAGCGACAAGGCTGGAAGGTGAAAGACATGGCGGTAGCAAGGCTGAGTGAGGCAACCGGTTTAAAAGCGAATCCCTGGGCAAAAGCAGTATATTCATCATTATTATCACACGCAAAACTATTCGCAAATCAACCTCCTGTAAGAAAATATCTGGCCCAACCATCTCTGGGTCCCTTCGGTTCAGTTGTGGGATCTGATTTGCGCAAACTTTTGGACTAGAATGAGGCTGTTTGTGCGCGAGCGGTGTGATAGAGAGGGTGGTCTCCATCCTCAAAGAGCAAACAGCGCTGTGTATACTATGGAATCGTATCGCCAGGCCAATAAGGGGTGAGACAGTACGGTACGTGCTATCG
Organism: Phialophora chinensis; assembly: GCA_016109575.1. Lineage (NCBI taxonomy): Eukaryota > Fungi > Ascomycota > Eurotiomycetes > Chaetothyriales > Herpotrichiellaceae > Phialophora > Phialophora chinensis. Next base: position 576,308 of record JADWPU010000017.1, read on the forward strand.
GTGAACTGTGTAAGGAGTATTTCCTGCGTCATCCTTCACCGCGGGAATGGTTCACATTTGAGGAACGACAGTCTGGACATTAACCTGACTCAGAAATGGATGGCTGGTATGATATTGACGAAGCTCTGACAGCAACCTTAGTGCGGAACGCTCGATGTAATGTTCGGTTCCGGTGTTCAAACCGCCGAAATAATGTAGTCGCCTAGAATGCGTTTGCGGAATCCAGCCTCGCAGTACATGAAGTAGTACCCGAGAGGTGCCACTATTAGTATAGGGGACTTCTGAGCCAGGAAACAAACGCCTCGCCAACCATCCTCGACGGTAGAACTCGACGGCATCCTCGGTTGCGTCTTTTGTGCTTCTTTATAAAACTCTTCGGAATGGTATCCCAGTTCGCATTGAAACTCTCGCGCCAGCACTACAGCGTGCGAATGTAGTGCGGGCCTATATTCTGGACCGTTTCCACTTCCAGAGCTCCCTTTGACTCGGCATGGATGACCGAAAGGAGTTGTTTCATGGTCGGACGGTAGCCGCCAGGGAACATGTACCGGTCGATGAAAGTGTCGACCTTGGGGTTATTACCATGGATCTTGCAGGTCTGTCAAATTCCACTCCGTCGGGGGCAGATGCTCAAATGATACTCACGTAGTTGATGTTTGTGATGCCCTGGACAAGAGTGATGCCGCCTTCGGGCTTGAGAACTTTGGAAATGGTCGCAAGGTAGCTTTTCAAGTACTTCTCACCATCACATCCTCAGCCATCTCCACCGATGCGGCTATCATAGCCACCCTTGGGGATCGGAGCCTCTCGGTAGTCGCATAGCAGGATGTCGATCTTATTCTCCAGACCGGCGGCTCGGATTCGTTGCTCCACGGGTGCCTTTCAGTGTCAGTTCTGTCACACGGCCCCCCGTCGTCTTTGCCGCCTTCATCGCAAGGTAGCCCCATCCACAGCGCCGCAGGGTAGTTCATGTCTGGTGACAGGAAAACTTGAAAGAGATCGTTGGGACGTGTCAATGAAAGTTGGCATGCTCGCGGGCTTTCGCATTGTGGTTCTTGGGCCGAAACAGAAAGCGTGTGATTCGTGTGACCAACTAGGAAAGCAGAGCAAATTACCTCCCGAAACCCCCAGAGCATCACGATTAGAGATTTAGATCTGTAGCCACACAAGATCAGCCTCTCATCATATGGAGATAACCGTCTCCTTCTACAAGGTCAAATGCCTGACACAATCGCGTCCACACGTTGGCGTCTTTACCACCATCGTGATTCACTCTTTCTCACTTGGAGCTCTCTCCGCCGCTTGGCCGAACATGATCTTTCTCGTTCTGATAATTCATTATCGCGCTCGGTCACCCATGCGGAATTCGCTTCAACGCCCGAAGCACGAATGCTGGGCGTAGAACTGCAGCCGGTTGTCTAACATTGTGGAACCGGCCTTAGTATGCACTGTGCTGTGTAACTCGTAGAGATGTAGTCATTTTGGCGAGAAGAAAGGTTCAGCTAACAGTAAATTGGAGCTTAGGGGATGGGGACATCTCACGGGGCCGCGGGACTGATGCTCGATCTCGCCTAGGCGAGGGCTAAGTGGCCCGAGGCGCTTAGCTAAAAATTGGGGCCAGCCGAGAGTTCTTCTTAGCTGGCGAATGTCCGGAGAGTTCCGTGTCCTCCTCGTGTTGTATCTTCTCCTACGTCTTCGCACACACTCTTTGCACACAGTCTTCTTGGTCTTGCAGAGCCGGTGCAGAACGAATTTTGGCTGCAGTGAATCCAAAACGTATTGAAAGTTATCAAGCCACATTGAAAATGCTCGGTGCACTGGCCAAGTCATCACTAGAGCGCAGGCACCTTGGATCTTGAATCCTGTTGGTTCACGCATCCGCCAGTTTGGATGACGAGCCTTACTAGCCGGAGGGTGAAGTCGCCGATCCCATTTTGGTATTCGTACGATTCATGTCTTACCGTGGCACTGCAGCTACATGAATCTGTCTCTGTCGCAAGAAGCTGGACGTGGCTGAGATTCCTTGCAAGAAGATATTGCAGCTGGATCCTTGAGTGGGGGTGTTACATCAGGCTAAGAGACGGATCGAGGATGTCCTTTTGGCTTTCAAGCACCCTCTGTTGGGCTAAACGGCGCAGGCTTGACAACACGCTTCACCATCACCCTGGTTCCTCAAGAAGGAAGTTGGAACAATGCCAAACCAGTACAGGAGCGCATGGTAAGTGTTTCAGAAAGCGACTACTATGCACAACGTGGTCGTGCCCTGACAAGGGTGCCTCGTGCCGTTGCGGGGGAAAGGTACGAATCAAGTCCCTGCTGCAAGAAGCAGTAGCGCAGCCGCATGCCGTCCTCGCATCCACTCGGAGACCGGTTGATTCGCTATTCCTTCAAGCGTACAGTGCTGAAGAGACTTCTGATGCTCAAAATATGCACGCAGACTTATCACATGAGGCAGAACCCCCGTCCAAACACTCCCCTGAACGCCTACATACCTTAGTGCGCCTGGCGTCTATGGGAACCTACAAAGCAACAATATCATTGGCTTCGAGGATCCTTCGCGTGATTGAGCAAGTCTTGCAAGCCTCAGCGGACACGGCACAGCAACCGAGATCAACCACATGGATCGATAACAAGCCAGCCATATGTGGTATAGGACGAAGACTTTGATCCTTGCAATGGAACATTCTCTGACGCGTGAATGTTTGCTCTTCCACTTTGGTTCTATGGCCCGAGTCCGCGAATTAGCGACCAGCCATGGACCCGAAAGCTGGATTGTTATCTGGGGCGGAGCATCCTTTCCCGCAGGAGTTACCTGGGGTTAGGCGCAAGATAACGCGCGCTTAAGGGGCCTCCATCCAATCTCAAGCCGTGGTTGTGTATCAACATGGCGTTCCTAGTGCTTCCAGCCGACAAGCCTACCTTTTGCTCTCCGGTCCGCTCAGCAGGACCCCCATAGCAACTCATTGCCCTGCTAGGGTGGTACAAAGTACGAAGCACGAGCCCAAGAACCCGAGTCACCAGGCCAGATTTCAGAGTTGAAGCAGCTGGCCTTTAAGAACATGTACCACCCAACTTTCACCACTTGTAGCAGGACCTATGGTGAGTTTTCCGTGGTGGGTGTACCAGAGCATAAGTCATGGATCCTGTCTCTGGCGCGCTGGGGGTGGTAGCAGGTGTTACAAGTATAGTGTCCGTCATTGGCAAGTCAATTGTTGCCTTGAATCAACTCCGCCAGAGGTATCGAGACGCAGAACTCAATATCACACTCCTAACCGGTCAGCTGCGAATCGTCCAAAGAGCACTACTTCAGGTCCAAGGGTGGGCGGAAAGTTTACAGGGCGATTCTCAACACTACCAGCTCTTGATCGACCTTGAAGATGCAATTACTCATTGCAAGCTCCTTGTCGAGTATATCCACAACCAGATCTCGAAGTTTCAGTGGGGCGACGACATGTTGCTCGGAGCTGGAAGCAAAGTCATCTACTTGCTCGAGGACCAAGCGACCAAAGATTGCCTTACCCGACTACACCATCAGATCGGCGCTCTCAACCTGTGCCTGACGGCCACTCAATGGTACGTGTGAGTCGATTTTCTTGAAGAAACCATCGCTGATCAAAGCAGCCGAACTCCAAACGACCAGAAACAGCTACTGGAAAGGAAAGAGAGCAGAAAAGTCTTCAATCGGGCAAAAGATGATGCTACGTCCCTCATCGGCTTCCGTGATTCCGCCTCCTTTGCCACGTTCCGGACGGGCTTGTCGACGGATACGAAACTGTCAAGGACGTTCGACTTCGATGGCCTGCTATTGAGACACAAGATCTATCAGAACACTTTCAGGTCCATGCTGAGACGTGCTACCTCTCCTACGGAAGAGCGCACCGTCGAGAGAGGACAACGACGGGCACTCTCCGACACGCCCGTTCTTCAGCTTCAGAGCACGGCGAGGAACTCCGCCAAAATTGACATGGCGCTGAAAGCAGATGCTCGTAAACTGAGCAAAGAAGTAAAAATCCTGGCAGTTGGTGACAAGCACGGCAGATCTATCATAGTCAAGCAGATGAGACAGCGATATGGCCAACCATTCTCAGATGCCGAAATCGAAGACTACAGAAAGGCCATCACTTCCCTGGCCATCAAGGCGCTCGTTGCTATTCTGGACTATGTCACAGATCTTGGAACCGGGTTTGTCAGACAAGCCAGCAGAGATCATGCCGACATTATTCTGGAATTTGCCAAATCTGGAGCGCCAGAATGGAAAGTGCCGGCGGGAGTTGCAGCCTCTGTGAAGCACATTTGGAGGAATTGGCATGTCCAACAAGCCTTTTCGGTCATGCGACAAGATGGGCAAACTGCATTGTGAGTCGTACGGCTCCGAAACGTGACATTCGCTAATAGTGCCGCAGCTACCTCAACGCAATTGAAAGGATCTGTCGGCCTGACTACACCCCTAGCAACACCGATATCATACGAGCGCCAGAGAACTTCGAGACAATGCGAGAAACCGAATTGATCATGCCGTCCTCTACACTGCGCGTGGTCGAACTGCGGGAAAAGCACGCGATGAAGATCATTTCGCAGTTTGCCGATATTCAGTTCTGCCTCTTTACCATCGACCTGACATGCTATGACCGGTATCACGATGACACCGATCGGACCAACGAGCTTCGAGAAAGACTATCGTACCTCAAAGGCATCTGTCAGTCCAACTACTTCTCCAAGAGCATAATCCTACTCGTTTTCACCAACGCGACGGCGTTCAGAGACCGGATTGCCGTCTCGCCCATGAAGAGTCATTTTGAGGACTATACGGCTGGCAATGACTTCGATGCGGCAACGAAGTATATCCTGAAGAGATGCAGACAAGTCAATCGACTAGGGCTGCCACTGTTCTGGCATATCCACGATTTCAACGAAGGTGAGGCTGAGGCCATCGATCAATTCTTCAGGCATTCTGCTGCCAGCTTCACTGCGGTGTCGTGGTTGAGGGACGTTGGCATTAGTGGAACATGAGTCCAGGAATCTGGTCCGGGAAGAGGGATGTAGAAGAAGATGGTCATGACCGTGTACAAGAGATTCATACCCAAGTCTGTATCAAAGTTACATACGCTACTCGTAATGAAGGAGGGGCTGAGGGGCGTATCGACGAGGCTACGACGCGAGGCTGTGGCCGATAGCGGGCATGGCGTCATTGGTAAAATACAGTACACCATCACGCCTCTGTTTCGAGCAATTACTAAACTTTCACAGCCAACTGCTGTTTCACCACCTGCTTCTTTTCTGCCTCTTCTTCTTCCCGCTTGTTCGATCCTACTACTGCTCCTCCGGCTCCTGAACTCTGGCCGCACAAGATAGCCGCCATGGCGACACTTAGCCTCCAAGAAATCACATCCGAAGAGCAATTCAACTCGCTCACCTCCTCCTCCCCCTCCTCGGTCTTCATCCTCTACTTCCACACCCCCTGGGCCGCACCATGCGCGCAGATGACCACCATCCTGTCCACCCTCGCAAGCACATACCCGTCCTCCCGCTCCTCGGACCTCTCCTTCCTGAGCATCAACGCCGAAGAGATACCTGAAATCTCCGAGACCTACGACGTGACAGCCGTTCCCTTCACGGTCATCGTCCGGGGTGGCAAAGTGTTAGAGAGCGTATCCGGCTCCGATGCGACCAAAGTGCGGACTGCGGTGGAGAGATACGCCGGCACGGGCGCCATTCCCGCAACCGCAAACGGTGGCGCGAGCATCCCGCCCGCTCTGAAAGCCGAGCCCCAGACGCAGAGCACGCCGGGGCAGCCGAACGGCGTGAACGGCACAGCCACCAAAGATCTCAGTGGGTATGCGCCCAGGGACAGCGATCCGCAGACCGCGCCCGCATACTCCGGCGGAGCGGAGCAAAGCGACGAGTTGAACGAACGGCTGGGCAAACTAGTCAAGGCTGCGTAAGTGACCTGAGGAGAGCAGAGCGATGAATAGATGAAAGAGTCTCACTGACGATACGCTCTCACAGACCAGTCATGCTGTTCATGAAGGGGACACCCTCGGCGCCACAATGCGGCTTTAGTCGCCAGCTCGTCAGTATACTGCGCGAAAACCAGGTGAAATACGGGTACGTGACGTTAGGGACGGTGGCCTGGTCATATCTCTACCTACCTATGTAGCCGAGAGATTGAATGACTGAGTGACTGACGGGCCCCAGATTCTTCAACATCCTCGCCGACGACGAGGTCCGCCAGGGCCTCAAGGCCTTCTCCGACTGGCCCACCTTTCCACAACTATACACCAACGGGGAACTGGTTGGTGGGTTGGACATCGTATGTTCTTCTTCTTCTTCCGTCCCGGTGCGGGTTTCACAAGGTGTCGCTTTGCTAACGGCCACGTCCGCGCAGGTTCGAGAAGAGTTAGAATCCGATCCAGACTTTTTCACGCCATTCAGAGCGAGTGCGACGGCGTGAGGAGAGGCCTGATGTATTGAATTTTGATAATTCCTGAGCCACGCGTCTAATGAAAAGGAAAATATATTTGCATGATCTGACATGGCTATCCCACCCCGCGGCGTATGAGAGATTGCGAATCACATGAGAGAGAGTTTCTTGCGACACTGCGCAGGAAAGCAGCCAGCTAGACCTCAGAGTGTTGCTGTACGGAGTATTTTCTATTCATATCGACAAAGGGCGGCAACCACGTTTTCTATGCGCGTCTTTTTCTCTCCCCACGTAACTACCTGACGCGTTGTCCTGCCGCTTAGGTACAGGTACCGTATGTACAATCTATCTCTCGACAGGCTGCCTTTTAACAATCCGAGCAATGCCTATCATCTATTACAATGGTGAAATCTGGAGTTGGTCGTCGAGCTTTCAATTTACAATGTCGCTCGCGAGGGGAAATTGCACCCTGCGCCGCCTGGCACTGTATTGTGATTTCACCTGGTTGTCGCTTTCACTTGCTCCAGCGTTGAGCATGTACAGTACAGAGACATGTATGGCATGGCATGGCATGGCCTGCGCTGGCATTTCTCTTCCCGCCCTGCCCGGTGGGCGATGATCCGCCGAAGTTGATGTCTCGTCAAGTCCGGAGATGGTATGCGGATCATGTCTGCCAGTGCTTCGTACAGGGAAATGGCTGCGTAGAAGGCGTGTATAGTTGACGGCCACAGTGTGTCATGTCATGCCGTGCCATGGGGTGGTGATTGGTCTTGTCGACCTTGTTGGGCTGTTGTCTTCGCTCTGGTCTCAAGAGAGTTGCCAGATGTCTTTTTAAAGGAAGTAAATCGTTTAATTTGAGGGTGCTTCCGAGTATTTAGCGCAAGGGCATGTCGCCAGGTTGCGTCTCTTTAAATGCTATATCGGAGGGGAAGCGGTCAAGCAGACCCGCTGCCCTGCTCACGAAGTCCTGTCTGGCAAGATAGGCACCTCTCAACCACCTTCTACCCGAGTTCAGATCGAAGGCATTCCTAGCATGCACGACACGCAGGTTATCGAAGATGACACAGGTTCCGCTGTCCATTTTCTCCTGCACGATCATTTCCGGTCGTTGGAGGATATCTGCAAACGCTTTGCTTGCGGAAATGAGGCGCACGAGCTCTTGGTGCTGCGTCTGCTGCAGATCGCCCACGAAGGGAGGTGACCAGTGGACACGACCGACGTCGGACGCAAAAAGCGGGGATTGGGCGTTGTGGGTTGGCCGTTTGGGCTCATTGAGTTCGGAATGCCTCACGATTGTTGGTTTGGAGTCTGAATAGAAATGACCGTCGTTGTCGTACTCGTAGCGGATGTCATGATCCATGAGGTCAACGACTTTCGAAGGATCTTGAGTATAGAGGAGGTCAACCGCCTTAAACGTGTCTGCAAACATAGACTCGCCGCCTACGCTCTCGTTGTGTATACAATGGAGGAACTGGAAGGCAGGGGGTTCGCGCATATAGAGCAGGTCCATGTGGAATCCGAGGTACTTAGCGGTGTAGGCCACATTTTTGGCGTCCGGTACTGATCTGACATCCCAGGTAGGCCCGTAGAACGTGTTCATGAGTGGACCCATGCGTGTGACTATCTGGGAGACGGATGCTTCTGACTCGGGGACACCGTCGACAAACACAAGCCCATCTCGCCACAGGAGGTACAACGTGTCAGCCAACGCTTCCTCGTCATTCAGATACTCATTAAAGTCGATTCGGTTGGTGTCGTGTGTGAAGGACTCGGAGCTCCACAGTCTCTGAGGTACGCTGTACAAGCTCCAAAGTGGATTGCGGAATGTTTTCTCCAGGGATGCAACGGTTTCCGGGTCGAATATTGATGCTTTCCCCGGGGAATGGGGTGGGATATCGTTGCGCCAGCTGACGAGTGACTCCCCAGTCTTCGGGTTGCGAGATACCGAGGAGAAGCTGATGTCTGTGGGTATGTCCGCGTAGGAGAAGTTGCGTTGTCGGTCGGAAGGGTCGATGCACTCTGCACACTTGCAAGCATCCCGAGCGAGAATTGGGGAGACTATGGGCTTGCCTCGTGCGTCAAGCAGCATACCCTCGCTGAGCATCTGGGCTTTGGACGGAGGTACGGGAATTTGATATGTCGGAACTTCAGAAGACTGGCGGCTTGTCGTCCCGGCATCTGGCCTTGAAGCTTCGTTCGGACTGTTGACAGGATTCTCCAGTCTCGAATTCTTGGCCGTGGCCAAAATCCCATTTCCTGCCTGTATCTTCTGCAATCTCTCCGTTGGCCGGCGCACTCGTTGGCCAAGCCCCTTCTGTTTCCCTGAAAACTTGGTTATGCTACTCAAGCGAATATGCATGGTGACGGGTGCTCAAGCTCGTCAGTCAGAGGAACTAGGGAAAATTCGAGAGTCGCTGGGAGAACAGGGGGTTTTAAACCGGCGACGCGAAGCAATCCACCGGAAGGTCGAAAGGAAGGACATGTGAGCCCGATCCGAGGCCTGCAAGGCTGAGAAGTAGCGAAAGTGATTATCGCCAAGCGGGAAGGAGGAAGCAGGAAGCAGTCAGGATGAGCGGGTGTGACGTGGGTGAAGACAAGCTGGCTGCGAGGGGGGGCTTAGCGGGCGCACAGGCGGCTAACCTGCTTCCTTTGTTAAGCAAGGTGGCAGGTATGTACCTCATCACTGCCCAGGTGCCTTCCTCCCCACGGCCACGACAAACACGAACGACTTATTGCATCCCCCCTGCTGACATCCGATATCCTTCATTCTTTGCAGTATTTCTCTCGGCCTCGTCACGAGAACATCGTCCGTCTCATTCTCAGCGCCTCGTCACCCGCAACTCATCAGCGCTTTGTTGCCTGAGCCGCCTCGCTGACAAAATTGAGCCAAACCGTTCGATCTTCAACCCCAGCCCAACCTCGTCACTTTCCCGTCACTGCCGCTTCACCCACTTGATCTTGCAACCAACTGACTGCATACACATTCCCCACTCAGCGCGACTGCCCCATGCCCCGCCAGAGGTAAATCATCAAGTTGAACAAGGGTGCAATTGGCGTTTGCGTGCTGCCGGACAACCTGGTCTGCGTCCGCAGCGCATCCTGTGATGAAAGATGGTCGAAACCGAACATGGAACTCCCACTTGGAAGTTCACCCAATGCTTTGGCGATAAAGGCGACGTCGAGGACATAACAGAGGCCGATATCATCTCAACCGTCGAATTCGACCATACCGGAAACTACCTTGCTACAGGAGACAAAGGCGGTCGAGTCGTCCTCTTTGAACGCAACGAGACGGTCAGCGCCTGACCATTAGATTCACTAGTTGCAGCACATTACTGACCCTCTCACAGAAGAAGACATGCGAGTATAAATTCCACACCGAGTTCCAGTCTCACGAGCCCGAATTTGACTACCTCAAGTCCCTCGAAATAGAAGAAAAGATCAACAAGATCAAATGGTGCAAACGCCAAAATGCCTCACATTACCTCCTCTCCACGAACGATAAGACCATCAAGCTATGGAAGGTCTTCGAGAAGTCGCTCAAGGTTGTGGCCGAGAACAATCTATCGAATGAGCTGACCCCGGCTGGTGTCGGTGCTGGCGTCGGAGGAGGAGCTACTCGCCCTCAATTCAAAGATTCCTCGCAGTTGAAGCTTCCTAGAATGACCCACCACGATACTGTTGTGGCTGCTGTCCCCCGACGGACCTATGCCAATGCTCACGCTTATCATATCAATAGCATCTCCGTCAATAGCGACGGCGAGACTTTCATTAGCAGTGACGATTTGCGCATCAACCTGTGGAATCTCAATATCCAGGACCAGAGCTTCAACATTGTGGACATCAAACCTGCGAACATGGAAGAGTTGACAGAGGTCATCACCGCAGCCGAGTTCCACCCTCACAGCTGCAACTGGTTCATGTACGCCAGCTCAAAGGGCACCATCAAATTGGCCGACATGCGTGAGAGCGCACTATGCGACCAGCACGCCAAACGTAAGCCGATAGCCTCACGGAGAGGAGACGAGACTGACAAGTTGCAGAGTTTGAGCAAGAAGAAGACCCTTCATCCCGATCCTTCTTTTCCGAGATCATCTCCTCCATTTCCGATGTTCGATTCTCACACGACGGCAGATATATTCTATCGCGAGACTACTTGACAGTCAAGATTTGGGACGTCAACATGGAAAGGCAGCCTGTTAAGACGATCCCTATCCATGAACATCTGCGACCTCGTCTGTGCGATACATACGAAAATGATAGCATTTTCGACAAGTTTGAGGTGGTCTTCAGCGGTGATGGAAGCAATGTCATGACGGGCAGTTACAACAACAATTTCATGATATACCCCTCAGATCCCGAGCAGGAGACCGAAGTTGTTCTCCAGGCAGACAAATCGGCCTTCAAGGCTAAGAAAGTTGGAGTGCCGACTCCCATCAACTCGGCCAGTCCCAATGGTGCCAAGAAAGGTGGTTCAAGAGCAGGCAGCCCTGCCGCCACCGGTGCCGGAAGCAGAATGAGGAAGGAAACCGATGCTGACCAGATTGACTTCAACAAGAAGATTCTGCACATGAGTTGGCATCCATTCGAGGACAGCATCGCCATTGCTGCTACAAACAATGTGAGTCTCATGTCATGCTGGTAGACATTTGTGAGCCTAACAACCTTCTAGCTCTTTGTCTTCTCTGCTCTCTGAGCTTGTCCTTTGCGAGATCCTTGCGCCATTGTATCAGATTTTGTCCAGGTGCGCGCGGCGCACAACAAGCGAGGGCTGAATGAGACGCGCCTCCTGGAAACTGGTCGACATGTGGGAATATCGGTTGCACATGTCGGCACACGCGCGATTGGTCGGTAGGACGTTGCTGCGACGAATAGAGCCACGGCGACGGCTCGGCAAGGCTGAGCATCATAAGGACGATGTAGTCCGGATCACGAACAACGGTGGTGAAATGAAGGACTGGCGGGCTTCTTGGATTGCACAATCGTCTTTCGGAGCTATTGAGACATCAAGGTCAATGTTGGGCTCCAGGAATACTTTTCTTCCCGAACCCGGCGAATGGATCAGAGAGAGTGGCTTGAACGTTTCTCCCGAGCTGGAGGCAATCAGTGCATTGGACGATAGCTGGAGGATGAATCGAGATGAAAGCAACCGAGAATGAGCTAGAGATGTAGCCAAAGCTGGTAACAGCAGAAAATGAAATGAAGAAAAATTGAACGACGAAAGAGGTCTCGGAGCATGCAGTCTTGATGTCAATCAATCCTTTTAGTCAAGCCAAAAGGCTTCCTAAGATACACGTCTCTCTCTGTACGTTGCGAAGTGGTCTCTCAACGGCCAATTCATGTACTGGAGGAGATCAGAGTCGTCAAGCACTGTCGCCGAACGACTCTAAACCCCTCTCCCTCTCAGTGCCAGCAGTATTCGCACCCACGGCATGTCCATTCGCTTCGCCGTTAGTCCCGTTAACCTTGTCAGCATGCTCCTTCCTCAACCTCTCGAGTTCCTGGCCTGCCTCCTCCAAGCTCCTCTGGATATGTTCTTGACTTGCCTTGATGTCGGCCCTCTCCCTCTCAATGTCGGCCTTCCTCTTGACGATCTTGGCCTTTTCAAATTCCAGCGCGGAAAGCATGTCCCTCAGTCGCGTTAGCCCGACGCTTAATTTAGGGATAGGCGTCGTTTCTCTCGGTTGCAGAGGGCGGGAGAGCTGTGCTGTGCGCGACGAGTGCCAGCGTAGACCGTCCATGCCGTGATGTGTCTGCGCCAATTCGTATTCCTTCCGTCGTTCATAGTCCGAGTCGGATGCATCGGTATTGTCTGACGCCTCGGAGGCGGAGCCCTCGGCCTGGTCGATCATGGTGCGAATGGCCTCCCGTTCTTGTCGCGACTGTTCCTTCAGCCCGCGCTTGGAGAGCGTCACGCGGCCGGAATCTTCTACATACTCGTCGAATCCTTCGGCGATGTCTTCGTCCTCGTGGACGAGTCGCGTGTCCTTCTCGCGGGGCTGCGAGATCGAGGTGCCTACTTGCATGCGGTGAGGGCGGAATTCGCCGTCCGAGTCGTAGTCTTCTAGCGATATGAAGTCGTCGCCTGCGCCTCCTCCTCTACTTCCACCACCACCGCCGCTGCGGGAGTAGGCATTCGCGGCTTGTTCCTTGGCGAGGCGGGCGCGGCGGTCTTTCTTCTCCTTAATTTCGGCGGCCGAGGGGATGTGTGAGGACGCGGTTGACAGGACGGACTTGCCAAATTTCGATTCGAGATCTAACTCGAGGTGGGACGAGGGCTGGATTAGATCCGTAGAAGGGGTGGTGCCTTGCGGGGAGGAGATGTCTCGTGGTGTCGAGGGGGTCGAGTTTCGGAGTTCATCGAGGTAGGCTTTGCTGTAAACGGTGCGAGATTCGTCTTGGGATTCGTGGTCTCGCTCTCGCCGGGAGATGATGTCCTGTGCGAGACCTATCCTTGAGGGTTTGGTCGTCCGTGGCAAGGCCGCCTCGGTCGGCGTGGAGCCACCCGCCTCTGTGTCTCTTCCTTTCCCAGAGCCATCTTCTTCGCTTGGGTTGAAGGAGACTCGTAGTCTTGACTTTGTGCGCGGTGCGTTGACGTTCGGTCTGCGGACGATGGGGCCCGTGTCTACATGTCCTCGTCAGTGGGATTTGTTCACACTATGCCAGGATAATAAATGTCAGAAAAAGTGTGTAACAAATGGCAGAGTGGTCTGGCTTAGGGTTGGATATCTGCGTACCTTCTTCGCCGTCGTCTGCCTGATCTTCAGGCTCGTCCCGCGCAATGCGCTTGGGTTTCCGCCGGGATGAGAAGAGCGACGCCATTCTATTGGTGTTCCGGCTACTCTGGCACTGGGACAGTGTCAGTTTGGATGGAGCGAGAGTGGTTCAATACTTTTGCGAAAAGAAGGAGATTGCGGGGAAGAAGCGAACGAGGGTTGGAATCTGGTTTCTCACAGGAACGCCATGATCACCACGATAACTCACAGGAACCTTACTCCGTCCTAGATCTTTCCGTCAGGCTTCACTGTCGATCCTCGCTCAGCCTCACAGTTGAGTGCCTGTTTTTCCTTTCTCTTCCCGGTGGATTGGGCGATTCGACTCGACTCGAGCTGCATGAGTCCCGGTATTACTCCTGGTAGTTGCTTCACCTCTACATGCGTCGACGGAAGCTGTGTCACGGCCTTCTCGGCCCTACTGCTACTCAGTAGCGATATGGAATGAATTTTCACAACCTTTAGCGGCGTGGCGCGTTCAGGATTGAAAGGCACTGAATTATGGACACCCTACACCAACCCCTGGAGCACCTTGACTGCATTCGTTTACTCAAATTCCCAGCAGGATTCGCACCGAGATGTATGCGACCTAGGGGCGGACCGTTTGGAATGTTTAGCATGCCGAAGACTGTTCGAGGCAGTTAATGCCCTGTATTGCTAGACAAAGCCTACGCGCGGCTAAGGATGATGGACTGAGAGGACTAAAAACTATTGCGGTCGACTACATGATCGATGAAGTACTGCTATACTATCAGGCGTTGTCATAGGCGAGACACGTCAAACTCGCTGACGCGGAATCCCTGAGAAACGCCCTGCAAATCGATCATCGGCGAATACTAAGACGGAGTGTACAGCTCTTGGAGGATGACGTTGTGGCAGAGCTTGAGATCGGGGCGTTTCTCGCCTGGTCCGCATACAAGAGCAGTGATGGCGATAGGGATGGTGAGAATGAATTGATGAGCCGCGATTTCACATGGATACGGCCAGAGGGAGGAGTCGTGTGTTTCATTGGGGACCAGGATCTGTTGGTTCAGTCCCCAGGCACAGATGTGTCTTTTAGACAAGCAACTTGACTCCTCCATCATACATCGCCCCGACCCACGTCTCGAGGACTTCAGTGGTTTTAACTGGGAGCTGGAAATTCTCCCCCCAGGCCGGGTGTAGTGTGCAGCGTACCTATCAAGGCTAGCGCTGGGTTATTGCTTTGCCAGCGCCATTGGAAGAAGTTGGGAGAAGTATTTGAACGATATTAACATGAACATGAACGTGATCATGAACAGGACCATCTTTCTACTACTCGTACTCAGTACGTAGGAAATGTGTGTGATCCAGGCCCAGTGCTCTGCTGCGTGACCGCCCAGAGCCAGGCGTGCCAGGACCGCCGCTCAATAGTTCTTCCGATCCGAAACCTCGAGCTTGTTGAATTTCTCCAACCATCAAAGCAACGAACAAGCCGCGCCTGGTATATACGAGAGCGACAATACAAACATTCGGTGCAGCGCACACATCCCCCCGCCTCTCAATTAAACAGACGCCCCCCAAAAAGTCGAATACAAACGCGCGACAAAAACCTCCCGTCGCAACCATGCCGCAAGCCCAACCCGAACTGAAAAAGGTAACAGTCCGCACCCATTCCCCGCCAGGCTTGTCCACGATCACAAACTAACACCCCCCGCCTCATTGCAGTACATGGAAAAGCGCCTCTTCGTGCAACTGAACGGGAACAGAAAAGTCATCGGCATTCTGCGCGGCTATGATGTACGTACTATGCATGGATAGCGTCCTCGAGATTTCTCCCTCCCCCGCCAACATACGACTCTCTGTCTCTCTCTATCTCCTCTGCGGGAAAGAAAGGCAAGAGTGAGAGAAAGAATGAATCATATGGACAACACGGCTGATACGACTTGTGCGTCTATAGGTATTCCTGAACATTGTGCTCGACGAGGCGGTTGAAGAGAAGGCAGGCGGCGACAGAGAGAGATTGGGCATGGTTGTCATTCGGGGCAATTCCGTGGTTATGCTCGAGGCATTGGAGAGAATGGGGGATGATCGACGATAGATGCATGGGTGGGATGGACGGCGGACGACACTACGACGAGGTCGAGCAATTTGAACGAAGAGGGTGGGCAAGCTGGCTTGCCAACCAGTCAAAATCTTCTTTTCCGCGCGAACGACGTCTGCATCACATGCAGCACGAAGGGCAGTGGCTACTGATACAAGGTTACGTACGGAGGGAGCGTGCTATCTTGGGAATGTCGCTCCAGGTGCTGGCTTCACCGAGTCAGTGTAAGCGAATACTTCCTCACCTCCACGACCGACCGAACGACCGAGAGAGATTTCCGCCATCTCTTCCCCATGAAACAGAAAGACATTGTCTGTTGTCAGAAACTCGAAGTCAAGCTCAAGACGATGGACTCCCCTGCGACGGGCCCTTATTCAGCTTCAAAGTCGGGATCTTCAATGTAATCCTTCTCTGAGGCTCTCCAACCGGTGTCTGCACCTGTTGGATCTGCTGCATCGTGAAACTCGGCTGTCTCTGCGGCGCCGGTTGGGCAGTCGGTGGAGGCGGTGTGGGACTCGGATTACTTAGTGAGATGCTCGGCTGACGATTCGGACCGCTGGGGTTTTTGTTGAGCTTTATTTTCAACCTCGGAATGGCAGGCCGTGCTTGTGCTTGTGGCATGGCCACGGGAGGTGCAGATGGTTGCCATTTTGGCACGGGTTTCGTGCGGACTTTGCGGGTTTCAGAGAATTTGAGCTTGCCCTGCAGAGATAGAGTGCGTCAGCCTGATGCTCGAAACGAAGCGAAAACAAAACGCCAGAGAGAACTTACGTTGCCTAAGCTCTGCACCTTCCAGTAGCGGGGCAGCCTTAGTGTGACCTTCATCTTGTTGACCGGATCGTAGAGCATGCGGCAGAAGTCCAGTAAGATCTGTAAATCCTCCAGTATGATCTGGTCATAGCAGATGGCATTCCAAAGTGCCGTTTGAAGAGCTTTATGTGTGCCGAGTTCTCCTTTCAAAGCTCTCACCGCAGCTTCCAAGTTCTGTCGCCTAGCAATCTCCTCCTGTCGTTTCGATGCGTCGTCTTCCTCAATTGATGCTCCTTCGATGACAAGACCTTCAGCGGCGGCAGGTCGAGCGATCATGCTCTTGTCGCCGATAGCTCGTCGACCAAGCACGACACCAAAGGCACGTTGCAGGCTTTGACGGATATAGGGCGACGGGTCAGCTACCATGCAGTACAGGGCATACCGTAAAACTGCTGGATTGTCGAATATTTTGGGCGTAAGAAGTGTTGAATATGCCGTTTGGCGCAACATGTCGTAATTGCCCGGCCTGGTGTACTGCAAGAAGTGCAGCGGTGAGAAAGCTCCGATCCCTGCAGCCGCAAGCATAGCTTGACATTCCAAAGCAGTCCGAGAATAGAGGTTCTGGTAGGAAGATGTCCATTCGTCCATTCTACGGTAACGGTCGATCTCCTCTAGAAACTGGCGTTCGAACTGCTTCAGCTCGTGAACTTCATCCTCGAGATCGAAGTCTCCGATCACATCCCGCTCAGTGTAATGTGGTCGTGCAATAGCCGCGTCGGTCAATGCTTTCATCAACCGAGCGATGTAATGCGCATCAGAATAGTCGTTCACCGTGTTGTCGTTGAACTTCAACTTGTCGAGCAAGAAATCTCTGACCTCTTTAGGTGTGTGCCCTCGGCCGTCGCGGACTTTGGCGATGGCTTCCACAATCTCACACTGCACCATGTATAACAGTTGGTCTGAGAAATCGTTGGGTCGAGTCATTGTCGAACCGCGATCTGTAACACTGAACAGCTCTTCAAAGGCTTTCTTGAGATGGTAGAAGCCGATATTGTTGACCTCTTCTGCCGCGTGTCTGACCAGGGCTTTAGCTGCAAGTGCTCGAACACCATGGAAATACCGGCGATCCATCAATGTCCTGACAATAACGGACGACATGGTCGCATGAGGTGGGAACCTCGAGATAGTGCGGATCGACTCGAGATGCGCGACGACATCTCGATCTTGCTGCAGCTGGGACACGTACATGTAACCCGGCATGGCGAGGTTCACTGTGCAGATCCATTCGAAGTCTGCATCCAGTCGGATCCATTCGTAGGACTCCATGTTCATTTTGTCTTCCTCCTCCTGAGTCCACTCCTGGATTCGCCACTTCGAAATTTCCTCCTCAGTCTGCAGTACATCACCTAGACAGTAGACAAGAGCGTCGTTCTCCTCGTCCGCCTGCTCAGCTGCAGCTTTGGTACTCGCTCGAGCTCTCTGCTTCTTGCTCCTTTTGAGACGTTTGTACTTGGTATTGTACGGCACCTCGAAGGTGGTGCTGGGGTCCTTGATCTGCACAATGTGCTCGTAGGGTGTGCCGTCCGCCTCGTGGATCCGAATCGTCATGGGACCAGTGAATACCTGCTGAGGTTCTGCGGCCCAGATCCCATGGAAATCCTCATGGACTTCCCGCATGAAGTATTCAGGGTTTAAATCTCGGGTTGTCTGTCGATCGCTTTGTTCCTGCTGGATGGTCATCTCTACCACGAGTTTCTTCTTGTTGAATCTCTGGCGGGCAAAAAAGCGAGGGCAGCCTGCTCCCTTGACCCACTGTCCAAGAAAGTCATCTATCTTCTCGTGACCCATGCGTTCCGTGGTTTTTTGGAACAATTCTGTTGAGAGGGCGTTGTTCTCAAGATCACCTGTCCGAGCTCTTGTGAGAATCTTTCCAAGGATACCGGGCATTTTCGAAGTGCCCTCTCTTTTTGCAATGCGGCGATCTAGAATGAACAATACTACTGGGGCTTTGATGGCGATGAACTCATATGCTGAGGAGTCAACATGAAACATGGCGCCCATGTCGTAGATCGAAGGGCGATTGATGTCCAACTCCACAACGTTATCTGCCTGATGCTTGATGTAAGCCCGGTACTCGTTGTTTCCCGAGAGTTCTCTCATGAAGAGATTCGTGATGAAGTAAGCACCTCCAATAATGACCCAATTGTCTTGGGGATTGGCGGCGATGATGTTGACGCCGATCCATTGAGACACAATGGCGTGAACTAAGGTTCGAGTGACTTCTTGTGCTGGGTCAATGACTTCTTCCGGATAAAGGAGTCGAGTGCTGCAAATAGTCACACCTGCGAAGACAGATGCTTCAGCTGGTGCGTCCTCGACGAAGCACATAGCATAAGATTTGACGGGACAAGAGATGTACTTTTGTACAACGTAGTCCATGGCCATGGTTGTCGGTAGACAAGTGTTCTTCGTTTCCTCCGCCCGGCCTGGCAAACAGTACGCTAAGACTTCGACCGCATTGCGGCCAATATCCTCAACTTGCTGTGCATCTCGGAGCTCGCTCAGGTTGACCAGCTCGAACGGTCCGATTGCGAAGCCAATCTGCTGGGGTGCCAATTGTTGAGAGCAGGAAAACGAGATGGTTTTTAGGGATGGGTCATGCTTGTCCAAGATCTCATCGGTAAGCTCACCCGAGCATATCACGACCATATCCTTGCTCTCATAGCTTTGGCGAGCGGGGTCATTATTCACGAAATCTTGGTTGCCTGCAGCAGGGTCGGACGAAATCGCCTGGTGGATGGCGTCACCCACGGTCCTGGGACATTTGATAGAAATGTCCCATGTACAGCGACTGTTGAGTTTGTCGACACAGGGAAACAGGGGAGAAGCACCGCCAGCGCCCAGCTTGGCTCGAGTGTATGCGTGTGGCCACCGACCGCTCCCTCGCCTGCCGGAGGAAAATTGCAGAGTTTCTCTGGCGTGACATGATTCGAATTCGATAACGACTGTCAGAGGTGTAAACTGGGCAGCTGTTGTGTCTGCCAGTGCTTGGGTGACCTCGGTGGCGGAGGCGCCCTGGGCTTGTGGATCTGTGATCTTGATTGTACCTGCAGCCTGCGTGTGCACTTCTGCAACCTCGACAGGCACAATCCGCACTTTCTTGGGGAGGGTGATGATAATATCAGGCTCCAGTTCAGCACCGATCGAACCCGCAATCTTCTCCGCGAGTAGATGGTGTTGATGGACTGACCCCGGAGCATGTAACCTGAGCTGGTCGCAAGGGTCATCGTGCTGTACTGCAGAAGGCGGGATGCCGTTCACCAAGACCTTGTTGATCGTACATTGTCGACCATGCAGGCCGATCTCTTTGAGATCGGAGGAGTTTGGGTAGATGGTGATCTCCGCCCTTCCGGTGACCTCCTGGTTGAAATTTATCTCCAGTTCGACTTTCTGATGCGCGACGGTGAATGTGGGCTCTCGGATAACCGGTGGCTGCTCCTCCTGAGACTCCATCGCAGGTTCATGAGAGACGAAGGGAGGCTGTCTTGAAACATGGTCATCCGCACATGCACCTCATATCAACGCAGTCCACCTGGGAACTTAGACTCGCCGAGGCCACCTTTTCGTATTCAAGTGACGCGGCGATGATGAGCCTCCTCTGAGATTTGATGCGAGACTGATTGTGGAAGAACGAGAGGATGAAAACGCGGAGGCAATTCATTTCCGCCTGCCAGATTCGTCGCGTCACCAGCGCGGAGTGACTGTTACGTAAGCCACTAACTACGGAGGAGCGCATCCCTGCAATAGGCAGGCGCTTCTCTTCCACGTGCCTCCTATTTTCACATTTTCGTAGTTTGATCCTCCAGCTCTTTCTGTTGTAGCACATTATGGAGAGCTCATTGCTGTTCTTTCTATGTCGTATATGCATTGTCTAGACCGACGCAGGCATGACTTAGACTTATAGAACTCTTTGCGGGCGGCCAGTTGATTTCTGTTCCTCCCCACACAGTCTTTTCAGCATTTCCACGGCGTGCAAGCCAACGCATCACTTGGCAATATCGACGGTACAGCCATGGCAGGCTCAGGTAGGCCTCCGCCATCGGACAGTAATTGGTCCTAGAAACTACTTTCAATACTAACATTCTCTCAATAGCCGATCCTCTCTCGGACGAGGCCATGGCCCATCTGAAAACGTACAAATACCAAAGTGTGGACAAGTCATGGATATCCAACCATATCCTTCGACACTACGTACGTTCTCTGGGAAGTCTCTGTGACACGAAATAACTTACGACTGTATAGTGGAATGGGGCCGTCAAGTTACTGCCCATGTGGCTCGCTCCGAACATGGTGACGCTACTCGGGTTTTTCTGCATCCTCTTCAACGTCCTCTTGGTACAGATCTTTGTACCAGATCTCGTCGGCCCAGCACCCGCGTGGCTGTGCTACAGCTTCGCGGCTGGGCTCTGGCTTTACTCAACAATGGACAATATTGACGGCAAACAAGCCCGCCGAACGGGTACTTCTAGCGGCCTCGGTGAGCTCTTTGATCATGGTATCGATTCTCTCAATTGTACACTGGGCAGCCTCCTCGAGACGGTCGCCATGGGCCTCGGGCCCACCAAAATTGGTGCTTTCACAGCGCTTGTGCCCTGTCTACCAATGTTCTTCTCCACCTGGGAGACGTACCACACGCATACGCTCTTTCTTGGGGCGTTCAATGGCCCTACCGAGGGCCTCATCCTCGCTTGTTCGTTCATGGTCATCTCTGGTTACTTCGGCTCGGAGATTTGGCAGCACCGGGCTGCCGATTATGTCGGCTTCGATAAGTATCTTGGTGACATGGTCTTCATGGACTTCTGGTTGCCCATAGTTTTGGGAGCATTCCTCTTCGCTCACCTGCCATCATGCGTCATCAACGTCTACCGCGCCCGGAAGCAACAAAACCTCCCACTCTGGCCTGTGTTTCTGGAGTGGATACCCATGATCATATACACAGCCTCGATCTGTGCATGGTGTGCCTCTCCGTACTCTATCCTCTTGCGGGAAAATCATCTGGCTATATTCTGCCTTACGCTGTCATTTGTGTTTGGACGTCTTACCACCAAGATCATTCTCCACCACCTCACCCGCCGACCATTCCCTTACTTCACAGTGGCGCTGGTTCCACTGGCCATCGGTGGAATCATGGCATGGCTGCCCTTGTTCGGCTTCGAACCTATTTCAGCCCAGTATGAGAGATGGTACATCTACGGATATTTTGTGTTCGCGATGCTCCAGTACTTTGTCTGGGCGGTCAGGGTCATCAATCGCATTTGCGAGGTGTTAGACATCAATTGCTTGACGATCAAGAAAAGGAAGACGATTGATGGGAGAGAGAAGCCGACATTCGTCGGGAAGGAGTTGAAGTCCAAATCCATCGCAAACGGAAAATTGACAGGCTCGAAAAAGGAGTTGTAGGGCGACTTGGCATCTGGGGACTTCATAATCCCCAGGGAGAAGAGCTTGCTGAATGCCAGTGCACGCAAGAGAATGGTGAAGCAGGGACGACGACGCAGCTCGTGGCTGGGGTGGCGACCACGGCTGCCTTCATGGTGCGTCGTCTCGGAAGGCATCTTCGTCCTTTCCTTCTTGGTAGTCATGGTTGTATACTTCGTGGTGTACACTACCGAGCTCGTGGGCGCCTTCAAAAACATTGCAGAGGTGTGGTTCATTTAAAGGCGGAGTCCATCACACGGAGCAGAGGCCTCCATTTCCGTGAATGCTCTGCTAGGTGCCTGACACCTTAGGACGTATTGCGGCTAGCAGGTTAAGAACCGAATCTGCTACGATTGCATGTCAATTTCATCTCCGTGGTCGCTGGTCTTTCTTCATTTCACTCTCCCTTGTCTTCCCTTACAACCAAACCAGAAGACCTGTCGACTCACAGATCATGTCTTAAAATATAGCTCAGCAGTTGATGTGCAATTTTCCATATCCGCAAGGAGATGGACGATACTGTACACAGCGAGCCTTCCACGGTTTTGCCAACCCATCTTGTCTCCATCACATTACTCGGGCTGCTGATCTTTATGTTTCTGCCTCAAACTGTCGACATCAAAGCCTATGAGCTCGGCCTTCTCGACGATCCTTCTGGCCTTGCCCTCGACGGGCGCGTCGATCATCTTGCCATCCATGCTCCACGCCCCCTTGCCCAACTCCTCTGCTCTCTTCTGAGCGATGACGATCCTGACCGCCCATTCCACCTCCTCCCGACTCGGCGAGTATATCTTCTGCACCGTCGCCACTTGACTCGGATGGATACATTGTTTGCCATTATAGCCCATTCTCTTGCCCTCCTCGCATTCTCTCTGCAGTAGCGAGTCGTCTCCTTCACCTTTATACGCCGTGGCGACCAGGTCGATGGTCGAGGGCAAGTTGTGCGCCCGCGCGGCCGTGGCGATCGCCTGTCTGGCGAACAGCATTTCCGTCAGCGACGGCGTCCGCGTGAGGCTCATGTCCAGCGCAAAGTCCTCCGCCGCGAAGACCAAGCCCTGCAAAAGGTGTGGCGCGGCCTTGCAGATTTCACTCAAGTTCATGAGCGACCTCGCACTCTCGATCAAGGCCAATATCGAGACCTGACCCCTTTCCTGCAGAAAGTCTCGGGAACGGGAGTGCGCGAGCACATCGCTGATGAACGTCAAATCACTCGCGCTTTCCACCTTGGGCACCACCAGCGTCGTCAGGTTCGGGGACTTGACCACCTCTTCCAGATCTCCCAGGGCGAGACCCGACCCCACGCTGTTTATCCGGACCGCTCGTTCTTTGATCCCACTGGGGATCTCGGTGTCGAGGGCTTTGCGGACGGCGTGTCGTGCCTCGGCCTTTTTGCTCGGCGTGACGCTGTCTTCGAGGTCGTAGGCTATACAGTCGGCGGTCAGGCTGCGGGATTTATCCAGGAAGCGTTGGGAGGAGCCCGGCACTACGAGCGAGTGTTAATTGATCAGATACGGGTAGAGTGAAGTGAGAGCGGTTACTTACCGTAGAGCATCGCCCTGCGCAGGACGTTTTTCGCTGCCATGGTTGGTTTGGAGCTGCAGGGCGTGGGGTTGTTTGAACAAGCTTGCCTTCTGGAAGGGGGGTTTATGTCCAAAGGAACACACTCGTCCAGGAGCTCGTCGACCTCATTTATTGTATACAGTACCGCTCCACTCAGACACCGCTTCCTTCGCGACCGGGCTACTCGTTACGGAGCCACCAGGAGCATCTCCAACACGGTTGAAAAGATGCGGGGAAAGCAGGAGCGACATCGGCCAAGAACAGGAGCTCAGTTCAATATGCGGAGACGATTTCGTTTTCAAAAATATCGCGTTCTTCTCGATCGGTTTGCCCCCGACCACCATCAGCACTGGTGTAGTATCAATCTCTTATTGAATACGGAGTAAACAGAATGCCATCCAAATTACGGACTAGCATGGCCATACGCTTTCGTGCGCGGCCGCCTATGCAGTAGCAAAATGACAAAGCTCCTAAAGAAAGGGTTTATTCGAAAGGTTGGTGGTAAACACCCTCGCCGACGAGTAAGGGCTTCCACTGTGGTCAAATGACAGACGATCCTGAAAAGGACATGAGTCCAGACTTGATCTGCTCAAAGAGGCGATGGATGTATGGTCACAGACATGGTGGCTCCATCTCTGAACTACCCCAG